>JACGCM010001204.1:1200000-2400000 GCA_014058105.1 Kingdonia uniflora | reverse complement strand
CCTCTATCAGAAGGATCTTGATTTACCACTAGGTGGAGTTGAGATGATGCCAGTAGAATACAATGCTACTAAGTGGGCACGATTGGATCGCAAGGTGCTTGGAACCGTTAGGTTAGCGCTATCATCTCAGATTCTATGTATGATCTCCAAAGTTATGACAATGAAGGGTTTGATGGAGACGTTGTCCGCTATGTACTCAGAATTGTTTGGGGAAAACAAGGTACATCTTTTACGACACTTGTTTACATTGAAGATGAAGGACAATGGTAGTGTGCAAGCTTACATTAGTGAGTTTAATACTATAATGCTCAACTGAAATCTGTTAAAATCATTTTTACCAAGGAGGTGAGAGCGTGGGCTCTTTTAAGGTAGATGCCTAAGAGCTGGGAAGGGTTCATTACAGTTATGAATAATTCATCGAGGAAGGAAGACATCAAATTTGACACTATAGTCTCGTTGATTATGAGTGAAGATAATAGGCGTAAAACATCTGAACCCTCTTCGAGTTCAAATAACAGTATGTTGAACGTCGAGGAAAGAGGGAGGTTTTACAGAAAATGACCATTATTTGGATGGGGTCGATCACAGTCAAAAGGAAAGTCTAAGCCGCCCAGTACGTATTGGACTTGTGGAAAAAAGGGCCACTTCAGGCGAGATTGTAACTCTTCTTCTTCTAAGAAGATTGATGATGAAGAAAAAGATATAATGAACCTTACTGAAGAGGTTAGTTCTGACGAGGCTCTACTACTATCGTGTGACGATGTTAACGAATCTTGGATTATTGATTCGGGCGCTTCTTTCCATGCTACTGCGAACGTAGGTTTTCTAACTAATATTATTAAATGCAACTTTTGTATGGTCTTTCTTGCAGATAAGAGTGCACGCAATATTACTGGAAAGGGAAACGCTAAGTTGTTGTTACCTTTAGGGGGAATATTGGTTTTACAGAATGTACAACTTGTACCTAAATTGGGCGTAACCTTATACCGGTTAGCAAATTGGCGGATGATGGCGGATATGTGAGTACCTTTGGTACAACCTTCTGGATGGTTACAATGGGAGCTATGTTGGTAGCTCGAGGTTTATGGCAAGGAACGTTGTATGCAACGTAAAACATAATTTTTACATTTTGTACGGCCACTCCGGGGATTGATATAAGTACGTGGCACAAACCGCTCAGTCACATAAGTGAAAAGGGGATGAAGATAATGGTAACAAAGGGAAAGCTAGAGGGTCTTACAGAGGTTGATCTTAAATTTTATGAAGAGTGTGTTCTTGCGAAATAGAAGAAGGTCAGTTTCAAATTATCTGGAAGATCAAGGAAACATAGAAAGCTAGATCTTGAACACACGGATGTTTGGGGGCCAACCAATGTGCCTTCTCTTGGTGGCTCTCATTATTACGTTACTTTTATCGATGATGCTACTCATAAACTGTGGGTCTACTTCGTGAAGAACAAGTTAGATGTGTTCGATAAATTCAAGAGGCAGAGGGCTCTAGTTGAAAATGAAACCGGTTTGAAATTGAAGTATCTCAGGTCGAATAACGGGGGCGAATACTGTAGTGACGAGTTTGAAGACTTTTGCGCATCAAATGGGATTAAGAGACATAAGACTATTCCCGAAACACCGTAACAAAATGGTATTACAGAATGTATGAACCGAACAATAAATGAAAGGGCGAGGAGTATGAGACTCAGCGCTGGATTGCCAAGGTGTTTTTGAGCGGGCGGTTAGTACGACGAAGTACTTGATTAACAGATGGCCTTCAACATCTTTGGATTTTGAACTTCCTGAAAAAGCATGAACCAGTAAAGAGGTAGACCTTAATCACTTGCGTATTTTTGGTTGTACCTCATATGTGCTTGATAATTCAGATACAAGGACCAAGTTAGATGCAAAATTGATGAAACACATTTTCATTGGATACGGTGGTGATGAGTTTGGATACCAGTTTTGGGATGCGAAGAATCGGAAAGTTATCAAGAGTCGTAATGTTACACTCAATGAGGAAGTCTTATATAAAGACTTCAAAGTACTTGTAGAAAGGATTCAAGGTAAATTAATAGAAAGTGTCGACATTGAAGATGATGAACCCTCTCGAGAGGATGATGAAAAAGTCATTGTTGAGTCTGATGTACCAGATCAAAATAAGGAACCTAATGATCTAGACATTCTAATAGCACTTCGAAAGGAGCCGAAAGTTGCAAGAATTTTGGCAAGGTATGTTAACTCCTTAAATCACTTGTTACATACAGATGGTGGTGAACCTGAAAGTTACAAGGAGGCTTTAGATGTGGAAGCCAAGAAAAAGTGGGAGCTTGTTATAGATGATGAGATGCAGTCATTATCAGTAAATTGAACTTGGGATTTAGTTCGATTACCGAAAGGGAAGAGAGCATTGCACAACAAGTGGGTTACATACTAAAGCACAAATCTGAAAGTTCAAGGAGATTCAAAGATAGACTTGTAGTGAAGGGCTTTCAGCAGAAAGAATGCGTTAATTTCGGTGCGATCTTTGCTCTAGTTATAAAGATGTCTACAATTTGGGTTATGATGAATATAGTTGCAGTTGAAGATTTGCATCTTGAGCAACTAGATTTCAAGACCGTATCTCTTCACTGCAACCTTGATGAAGAAATTTATATGAAGCAGCCAGAGGGGTACTCTGTAAAAGGAAAAGAAGATCTTGTGTGTAGGCTTAGGAAGAGCTTATATGGTTTGAAACAAGTGTCGAGACAGTGGTATTAAAAGTTCGAGCAATTCATGTCCAGAAATGGTTATTCGAAGAGCAATGCAGATCACTATTTTTTATCAAGAATACGGGGAACTCATATATTATTCTACTTTTGTATGTAGATGATATGTTGGTAGTAAGTACCGACATAGGAGAAATTGTTAAGTTGAAGGAACAGTTATTCCGAGAGTTTTCTACGAAGGACTTGGGTGCGGCGAAACAAGTTCTTGGCATGCGTATTACAAGGAATAGAAAGTGGCAAGAATTGAAGCTATCTCAAGCTGAGTACATCGGCAAAGTACTTAAGCGTTTTAATATGGATGGTTCTAAAGTTGTTAATACAATATTGGGAGGTCACTTCAAATTATTAAAGGATTATTGTCCAAAAACGCAGAAGGATCACTATGAGATGCGGATGGTTCCTTATCTCCACGGTTGGTAGCCTAATATATGCTATGATATGTATGAGACCGAACATTGCCCCAGCAGTGGGAGTTGTTAGTCGGTATATGAGTAATTTAGGCAAGGAACATTAGAGAGCTATGAAATGGATACTGAGGTATCTGAAGGAGACTCAAGAAATGGCATTATGTTATAGAGGTTCTCAAATATGCTTATAAGTTTTTATTGATTCTGATATGGCGGGTGACATGGATAGGCGGAAGAGCACTAGTGGTTTCATTTTTATATTGGGAAGCGGTACAGTTACATGGGTTTCTAGGCTACAGAAGATTGTAGCCTTGTCTACGACAAAGGCAGAATATGTTGCAGCTACAGAAGCTTACAAAGATATGGTTTGGCTTAAAGGGTTGATGAAAGAGCTCGGTAAATAACAACATTCCCCTAAGCTGTATAGTGATAGTCAAAATACTATACACTTAACGAAGAATTTGGCTTTTTACTCTCGGACCAAGCACATTGATATACGATATCATTACATTCGTTCGCTCCTCGAGGATGGTGTGTTGAAGCTCGTAAAGATTCATACTGATGTGAATTTGGCCGATATGTTTTCGAAGGTAGTAATTTTTCAGAAGTTGACAATATGTACAACTTTTGCGGGTCTTCAAGATTGAAGGTCTAGGTAGTTCAAGCAATTCATTTAGAGATTTGGAGATGGGTTATGATAGATTCAATTTCAAGTGGGAGATTGTTAAGGTATGAACTCGAATTATGTTTGAGGTCATTTTTAGTCGAGTTATTTTAGTTCAAGGATTGAAGTCGGACTGAAACGGATTAAAAATGAGATTTTCAATGTTCAGATTTGGACTGGTTAAGATTGACAGAAGTTTGAGCTGGTTAAGTATCCTGAAGATTTGAACTGGTTAAGTTACCTGAAGACTCGAGCTGCTTCTGTTTGAGTTGCTGAAGAAGAACTGAAAAGAGCTCAAAGTCGTTCAAATGAGATTGTCAAATATTATATTTTACTTTCAAAGACCAAAGAAGTCGTTTTAACAAGATGGGATTTCGTTCGAACGACCTATACACTTTTCTAGGGTTTGAACCTTAATCGCTAAAGTCGTTCGAACGACTTTGAACTTTGTTTGAACCAGATTTTCCTAGTTGCCTTTGTGAGTTCTTCTGAGACGTTGAGTTCTGCCTCGAGATCCGTTTTACTTGTATTTAGTCCCCTAGTATATAAAAAAGACTTAGGTTATTTTGTTAGCCTATGTTTTTCCTACTTGAGTTTAATTCTAGGCCTAAAATTTGAGAGAGCCTATTAAAGCTTGAGAAGCTTGGAGAGATCGTTGTAACCCGTTTGATTAACATAGCGGATTGTTCGGGGAGTGGTTTTTTATCCGGAAGGGTTTTCCACTTCCCTCCTCTGGGAAACCTTGTATTCTTTATTATTATGTATTTCTTTGTTTGGTTGGTTGGCAAATTCCGCGTATCATTTCTTGTAGTAGAAGAGAGATTAGCTACTTCTATTCTTAACAGTCTCCCCAGTACCCTGCTGGTGAGTGGGTTATATCTAAGAAATGGAACTCTACTTCTTTATCTGTTACTCGGGGTGGTGGAGGTTATGGTAGAAGAGACGGTGGTGGAGAAATTTTTTCATCCGCACAATCATCGTCTCTTATCGTGAAGAAGATCCTTTTGCTGAGGGTTGGATCAAGCACAAATACTGCAGCTTCCTCGGTGATTTTCAATTCCTAGATTACCTGGGCCATTCTTGCAGGGGATCAGAGTTTGGAAGCATGCTTCAATTTTTCAACTTCAGGTTCTATTGCCATTATTCTATTTTCTTGAAGAAGAGTTTCGGACTGTGAATTGATGTAATTGTAATCTGCAAAACGATTTGAAAAAAATTTCTAGAAGATTTATCTGTAAAGTATTCTGTAAGTTCTGAGATGTAAGAAATATTCGATCTATTGAAATATCTTATTCTCTCAACTTTATGCTGTACTTCAAACTTCTACTTTATGTGTCTAGCATGCTTTACGAACTGAGTTGTTAGGCAGAGAGAAATGAAAATAATAAGTCGAACTGTAGATGAATCAAAATGTGAGAAGGTAAAAAATAGTGGAAATGAATTCAGGAAATATATTGGTATGACAGACACTTGTGTCGAACTAAAAGAGTTTTAGGTGGTGCGAACTATCAGACATCAAATTGTGGTAGGATAGTCCTGAACAAATCGAACTAGGATGACCTTCGGATTTTTATTAGTATAGATACTGGAAAATGAGGTTGAAAAAGGG
Source organism: Kingdonia uniflora (assembly GCA_014058105.1). Taxonomy (NCBI): domain Eukaryota; kingdom Viridiplantae; phylum Streptophyta; class Magnoliopsida; order Ranunculales; family Circaeasteraceae; genus Kingdonia; species Kingdonia uniflora. The sequence continues at coordinate 2,394,562 of JACGCM010001204.1, read as the reverse complement.
GAGTTCGAAAATGTAATAAGGTCATTTTGTGAATGCCAGTAAATAAGTAGTTAGTATGCTTGTACTGATTTGAGAGGAGATTGTTATGTACAGGAGTTATTGTTTTGAACTGACTGAAAAACATCTTGATGTTGGTAGGTAAATGATGTATGTCCGTAGGTGCTCTGTTTGAGCTACTGTTGGAGGTACTGTAATATTTGATGCGAACTCCATCTTTTCTGATGTGTCATTTGTGCTAATAAGATCTGGGGATATACTTCACAAAATGGAAAGTATTAACTGTTAAAATATTCTCGGGCTTCTGCTGATATTCTTATTTCTTAAAATTTGTTCTTGTAAAATATATCCTTCCTCAAAATCTATTGGAGAGGCAATTTTAGTGGTGTCAATAGATCTTCATGTTGGCTATATAAAATGTTGATCCTTGTCTGATATGCCTTGTATCCTCTTCAAGAAAATTTTACTGTTGATTGATTGCAAGTGACCATGGTGAAGATACATTCTCAGCGTGTTCGTCATGCAGCGGAAGGTATGTTGAGCATCAAAGTGAATGAACTCCGTGAGCAATACTTTCGTTTGCTGCCTTATAATGTTGTGTTACCAGAGTGGCCATTAAAGTTGGGCGGGATAGATGACGAAGGCAGGCGTGTAGAATATGATTATTTTTTCTGGTGTGACGTGTTCCGTGAGTTGCTGTTGGATACAACTCTGCGAGAAGAAGCTATTTTAGAGATCGCACGGGACAAGCTTGTTGAAGAAGATAAGAGAGCAACAGGAGGGGAGATAATACCATGTGGTGTAGTAAATTATCTGGACTGCTTTAAATGTAACTACATGTAATTGTAAGCTAAAATTTTGAGAGCTTGAAATAAAGAAGTAATCAATTTGTAGTATTCTGCTTTTGTTATCTGTTGAATGCAGAATAATGCAGATGAAATCTGCAAACTAGGAAAAGAAGATCAATATGTTTGTTAAATTGCTCATGTGACGAATATTTGTGGATTACAGCTGTTTGTTCTGAATAGCTGTGCAGATAATTTTGAATTTTGAATATGTTGTTATTTTTAGGAATGACGTATATTATGGTATGATCCTGGTAGAGTATACAAGTAAGGTATTTGATTGTGTATATTTTTTTGGGAATGAGGGATAAAAAAATTTAATGGTAAAAGGTAGAGATAGACGTGATGATGGTAAACGTTATCACAGAAGTCATGATGACGTTGTGAGACAAAAAGACATGCCTGTAGGGACAGTGGGGTGAGCGATACGTGTCTGAAAGAGCCGCCGTTTCATAAACCAAGGGAGAGTACCTCTCTCTCTCCCTCATAAATTATCAACAGTTATAGAGAAAGAAAAAAGTAGGTTGAGAGCCTGATACCCCGGTCACGGCAAAAACAACGCCAGCAGAAGGTGGTAACTTTTATAGCTCCTTTGGACATACAGGTAGATAGGTCAAATAGTTTGAGAGATAGGGGGCAGTCTTCTCGTAGCTCGAGGAGGCGAAAGTAAAGTAGTCAAGTTTCTTACCAACTTGCATATGCATTAGATGTTTGTACACTATTTTGATGATAAATAAAATATGTTCTCTATGATAATAATGTAGATATAAGTAGAGATGTGGATCGATAGTACTCAAGTATTATGTTCTTAAGTACAATTGTTAACTGTGATATATAAACTATTTTGATACACGAACTGGTATGCATATGAAAGTTAACTTTTGCTGCAGGGGAAACTGGCAAAGGTTTAAAGCCAGTGTAAAGTCTTACATGTGTTGAATGAAAAATTAAACACTAGTCTAAATTATCATCAGGAAGCACTAAAAAGTGCTACTGAGTTAAATGAAAAAATGGAGGTGTGAGTAACTGAAGAGCAAAGTACAGTAGTTCGTTTGACCGAACAACTAGAAGATAAGGAGGCTGAACTAGCCATTGGGTTAAAAAAATGGAAGAACTAAAGAAGGTTGTAAAGAAAAAAGAGTTGGACCTTGAAAAAGTTTAATGTTATGCAAGTAACATTTTGGAAAGAATAACCCAGCAGGAAGCGGAACTCATACCTACGCGAATTAAAGTTATAGAGTTGTTGGCGGTGCTGGAGAAAGAAGAAGATTGTGTTAAAGACTTGCAAGTTCAGATATATATGATTGAAGTAAAAAATAGCTGATATGTGAGCTGCTGTGAGAGTGGTTGATGAGCATGCAAGTAAGTTTGAAGGATTGTGGTATGCGCCTAATATTAGGGTAAAAGAGTTAGAAGAAACCCACAATGAACAAAATAAATTAATAAAAAAAGCAGTGGCTTAAGATAGGGACTGTAGAGGACGTAGTTCAAACTTTGAAGTTAAATACGTTGGAGTACCAAATGGAAATTGGGGAGTTGACTAGCACGAAGACCAAGTTGAAGGCAGATCATTTGATGGCTAAACGAAATCTTGATGGAGAAGTTGTAAAGATGGATCATAATCAGTTCGCTATGGAGGAATCAATGGCTTTGTTGGGAGAAATGGACCAATTCATGACGGTAATGGAAGCTCGCAACAAAGCTTTTGTGGATAAAAAATTGGCGATGGAAGATCGCTGTAAAACTTTGGAAGCGATGCTGAATGCAGTTAAGGGGAAAATTGTGGAGCTCATTGTTCTTGATAAGGTGAAGCGTGAGGCGAGTGACGTGCATGACAGAGAGATGATGGCAGTACTTTCCTTTTTTGTATCAAAGTTCAAGAGATTAGAAAAAGAAAAAGACATGATTTATGACAACCTGATCGTAAATGGTGTACAGTGTGACATGCAGCTAGTGCAAACTGAATATCTAGAGCGTATTATGTCAAAAATTAGTACTCTTACTAAGAGTAAGCTTAAAGAAGGAAGGTAAATTGTGACTGGGAGGGTACCAGAGCTGATGCGTTTGTGACTTTCGGGGTGTAGGGAGAGTTCGCGTGGTGATGCGATATTTGAGAGTTCGACTGACTGAGGAGGTATTATTATTATTGCAAAAAAGGGTTTATTTGAACTATACAATCTGAATTATTGTAGATAGAGTGTGAAGGTTATGCTGCAGTAAAATTTGACTGATAATAGAATTAGTGACCTGTACATATTTGTACTGACCTTTTGATGAACCAATTGTGGTGTAGAAGTCTGTTATCTGTTAGCCGTATTGTGGAACCAATAGCCAACCTGTGGTATGATAGAAGATCGAATTGTCTAAAGAAATAAATGACCTGTTAGAAGATCAGTTTGGCTGAAGCAACAAATAATTTATATGTAATAGAAGATCGAATTGGCCGAAGCAGCAAACGATCTATAATAGTAAAATTGGGTGAACCCACTGGTAACCAGTGACATTAGAAATGTGTTATGTATATAGAAATACTTGTATGAGATAGTAGAAAAGTACTGTAATGTAGGGCAATTAAACACAAGTATTTCATTGCAGTAAGATTAACGTACAAAAATGTAAGTTATAGTAGATAAGTACTGTTTAAAATAGTAGAAAGAACTCTGATGTGGGGTAATCAAACATAAGTATTTCATTGATGTAAGATCGATGTACAAAATGAAAGAGATAGTAGAAGAGTACTGTATGAAATAGTAGAATGTACTCTGATAAAGGGCGATCAAATATAAGTATTTCATTGATGTAAGACTGACGTACAAAATTGAAAGAAATAGTAGAATAGTACATTGTGATAGATTATTATTTACGATATAACTTCAATTTCCTCGTATTTCACAGATTAGGGTCTCGATCTCCATGTTCTATGGTGAGGTCGTAAGAGCCAAGTCCACTTTTCCTGACAATGATAAAAGGTCCTTCCCAATTTTCTATGAGTTTCCTAGCATTGAGTGCCTTTCTGTGCGTTAGTATCTCTCGTAGGACGAGATCTTTAATCTCAAACTTTCTATGACGAATTCGCTTGATATATGACTTTGCTAAAGCTTGATGGCACCTTCCTAAGTTCATAACTGCTATGTCTCTTGTTTCCTTGATCCAATTCATGTTTCACCCCAATTAGAACTCATTTTCTTCGTCTGTCATGGTATGATCACGAAGTGGGTGATGATATTGATTGGGGATGATTACTTCGGTACCGTATGCCAATAAAAATGGTGTACATCTAGTCAATACTCGAGGTGTTATTCAGTATGTCCATAACACGTGTGGTAATTCTTGTACCTAATTACCCTTCTTTTTGTCAAGTATTTTTTGATTTTTTTGACTATAGTTCGATTGGTGATTTCAGCCTGACTATTTCCTTGTGGGTAATATAGATTTGAAGAAGAGTGGATGATATTATACTGGTTGAGGAACTCAACGACCTTGGAGCCAACGAACTGAGGTCCATTGTGGATTTTGATGAGGTAGGGGCATCCAAACCATATTATAATAGTCTCCCATATAAACTTGATGACTTTGCCTTCGCATGTTCGACGCAGAGGAACTTCTTCTACCCACTTGGTGAAGTAGTCTATTGCTACCAGGAGGTACTTCCATTTTCCTGGTGCAGTTGGGAATTCTCCCACGAGATCGAGGGCCCATCTTTTGAGTGGATAGATAACTTTGCTAGAATAGAGTTCCAAAGTGGGAGCTCAAATTTTGGGTCCATGTCGTTGGCATGCATTACACTTACTCGGATTTTCGATGGCTTGAGCTTTTATTTTAGGCCAAAAGACTCCTTGCGTAAGAGCTCAGTTAGCTAAAGATCGTCCTGCCGTATGGGATTTGTAAGTGACTTCATGAAGTTCGTACAAGAAGTCTTGTGCCTCTTTATCAGATAAACATCGGAGATAGGGTATTGTAACTAACTTTTTGTAAAGAAGGCTATTGGCAATGACGTATCGCTTAATGTTGTCCAGCAAACGTCTTCTTTCAGTAGCATCTTTGGGGAGTTCACCATCAAATTTATTTTTGGGCCCGATGTATGTGAGGAAAGGTCGTCTCTAATCGTCTTCGATCTCTTCACTGCCCCCAGCATTAACGGAATTTGAACTGATAGGGTTAATGCTAGGGGTGGATATTACTTTGTTCTTCAAATATCAAGCTTCTGTTCCGAGGACTCCCGCAAGATAGGCAAGGGAATCAGAATGCATGTTTTCTCCGTGAGGCAAATGTTCGATGGTAGCCATTTTGAATCTGCTTATTCTGTCGGCTATTATTGCGGTATAATCAACCATCTTTCTATTTTTCGGACACTTTTCTTTATAGTGGTTCATTATAAGTAAAGAGTGTGTGTACACAGATAGCTTGGGCACACCAATCTCCAGAGCCATATCTAGACCGTGGATTAGTGCTTCATATTCAATCTAATTATTTATAGCTTCAAAGTTGAGTCGGATTGATTTCTTAATTCGGTCATTGGAAGGCATGATAAGAACGATCCTGATGCCTGACCCAGTAGGTCCGGTAGTACCGTCAGTCAGAAGGCAGCAATCTTTCTTGGATATCCAATCTAATTTTTCCTCGAATTGTTTCTTATTTACGTCGGTACCATCCTCTTCCCAGTCAGGATCATCTATTGGAAAGTCTGCAAGGAAATCTACTATTGCTTGCCCCTTTTTGAAATGTCATGGTTCGTAACGTATATCGTGCTCACCAAGAGTAACCGACCATTGCTGGACTCGTCTAGATTTCTCTTGTTTGGACAAGATTTTGCGCAACGGATAATTGGTTATTACTCAAACTAAGTGAGCTTGGAAATATTGTTTTAATTTGTGCAATGTATAAACGAGAGCTAAAAGTAATTTCTCAATCTTAGTGTACCGTGTTTATGCTAGAGTGAGAGTCTTGCTGATGAGGTAGACAAGTTTCTCCATCTTTTCATCAAGTCGGATAAGAATTGAGCTCAGTGATTCATCAGTAATGCTGAGATATACCGTGAGCTCTTCTCCCTCCTTAGGTGTACTCATTACTGGTGGATTTCCCAAATAACATTTTAGTTCCTGAAATGTTATTTCACATTCTGTAGTTTACTTGATCTCGGGATCTTTTTGAAGGTTTTTTTTCTTCGTCCCTTCGCACAGGAGGTCGAATAACCATCGATACCGGTCTGAAGACTTAGAGACTATGATTTATTACTGCTATCTTACCAGCTAACTTCTGTACATCTTTCTTTGTCTTTGGAGAAGACATAAATAATAATGTACGAATACGATCTCGGTCAGCCTCGATACCTTGCTTGTTGATTAAATATCTAAAGAACTTGCCAGATTGGACTCTGAATTGACATTTTTCAGGATCGTGTGTAAATTTGTGAGATGGTTTTCCTTCTTGAGACTTTTACACAACATATCATTAATGTAAACTTCCATTATTTTCCCAATATGGTCTTTAAACATCTGTGCCATCAGTCTTTGGTAGGTAGCTCCTGTGTTCTTGTAACCAAAAGGTATAACCTTGTAGCAATACAAACCATGCTTTGTGATTAAAGTTGTTTTCTCTTGATCTTTGGGCAATAGAGGTATCTGATTATACCCTGATACAACGTCCATCATGGATAAAAGTTTGTGTCCCACTATAGAATTAAGCAGATGGTTAATGATAGGAAGTGGAAAGCTATCTTTCAGAGTATATTTATTAAGGTCCGTGAATTCTACGCATATTTTGATTTTGCCATTTTTCTTCGGAACTGCTACTATGTTTGAGATTCATTCCGGGTAGTTAACTTTTTGAATAAAACCAACTTCAATGAGTTTGTCGATCTCTTTATGACTTCTTCTCTGAGTCTTGGTGTTAAAGTTCTCTTTTTTTGTTTTACTGCCTAAACTTTATCTTTTAAACTAAGCTTGCGGCAAGCAAAATTTGGATCAATACCTGACATCTCATGAAATGTCCATACAAACACATCGATGTTATCTTTAAGAAACTAAATAAGAGTATTTCATTCTGTTGTGGGAAAAAGAGTTCCAATGAAGGTCATTTGTCTCCACTGATTTCGACGTATTCTATAATTTTTGTACCGGGCAGCTAGTTTTCTGTAAAGTTCTCTGTAATATTTTCTATAATGTTCTCTGTGGTTTTCTGTAATTGCTATACGAGTTGCGGTATCGATGGTTCTGTCATGGTGGTTACAGTGTTTTCGTAAGCTCGAGCTATCTTTTGACTGTCTTTGATTTTGTAAATGCCGTCATTCCAATTGAATCGTAGTGCCTAATGATAGGTCGATGGGGTAGCTCGTATGTTATGCAGCCAGTAGCGCCTCATGATTCCTAAATAATAGGACTTCGCATTGATAACATAGAATACTATATCAACCGTTACCGGTCTTGCAACAATAAGAAGTATGATCTTCCCTACATGTTCTTCTTTAGAGCCATTGAACCAACTGATGTCAATATCACTAGGCTACACTTTGTCGGCCAGTCCTATCTAATCAGTCATGCTTTAGAAAAGTAGTTCAATACTATTGTCAGTATCCACCATCAATGTATATAGTACGACATTTCTCATTTTCAGTATGATCACGAGTGCATCATGATGTAGAAAATTGATGTGGCGAACGCCGCAATCTTTGAAAGAGATCCCTATGCGTTGGGAACTAGATGTGGGGAGTAACCAGGCTTATTTATCGACCATAGATAAATCGTGGCATTGGTCGAGACGTCATCTTTTACATCTGATTGACCTGCTAATTGTATGAGTCTCGATAAAGTGGTTGGGAGAGATGTGGTTTAAATGTTTTTCCTCTGCCACTTTTTTCTATCTGGACGATCTTAGTAGTAAGCTTGTACCTCCCATTTTTGTAACTTTCAACATCCACTATGTATGCATGGATTCGTTCGTCCACAAAAATATACTCCAATAGTAGCTATAAAGAGAAGCCATGTTCTGTATCATGATGTCAGACTTTGTAGTGCATGCAGTATCGTTAATTTTTGATGGGTTGGAGATACTGGACATTGCGGAAGAATTTATCCTTTTAAAGTATAGGATATATGCTGGCTATCGTGACAGTCATCTTGAGAAGACAGGGCTTGGGCATATTACTACCTCCCCAAGGTCGATCGTCATTTGATTTGGACCGCTTCCTGCCTCCTCCGTGATCTGTAACACGATTGAATTCTTGCTCTGTGGATTAATATCTCGCTGTCAAGGTTGATTTCTGGGTTTTCTGCCTTTTGGATACTAACATTTTGAGATTGATATATCCGTTGACCTTCTCGATCATGTCTTCTAAAGTCATAGGTTTGTTTAGAATTAGGTACTCCTTCACCCTTCCATCCACGAGCAAAGCGTTTGTGAAGGTCAAAATAATAATTTTCTAATCAAGTCGGTCTACTTTTTCTGGCCAACTTTAAGAATTTCTTAGTAAACATTTTGAGCTTCTCTCTGGGCACCTCTTTAAGGCTGAACAGAGAATACAGATTCTCCTCTTTGTCTCAGTTGTGCGAGTAGTTCTTAACGAAAAGTTCCCGCAACTGTTCGTTAGTTATAATGGACCCTTCTTGTAGCAAATGGAACCATAGCAATAGTTCGCCTTGTAGGTTGGTAGGAAAGATACGACATAGAATGTTGTAGGATGTAGAATGCAAGCCTAAAGTGTCCTACATTTCTACAATATAGAATTCTTCAACGTTTCCACACTCCATTGGATCATTTCCCTTGTATTTTTTGATTTTTAGGGTGTGGAAACCGGTAGGAACTTTACCATCCAATAGTTTATGAGCAATCGGGTTCTTCGATTAACCTGTTGATACACTTTTGATACACTTTTCAAAAGTGTATAACCTGTTGTGAATGTTTTTACTGGTTTGATCTTGGGCTTCGATTAACTCTTTGATACACTTTTCAACATGTTCTTGAGTCACATACTGACGAGCTGTGATTGTCGAGCATAGGACGCGTCCTTCGCGAGGATTGCGGTCGCCACTTCCTTCACTTAGTCGATCACGTGCCAGAATATGAACTTTTCCACAGGGTGGATCTTTTGCTTGTCTGACTCCAGCAAAATTGTCATCAACTTCTTGGTGGACTTCCTGTACCTGGATAAGTTAGACCCCAGGTTGATTATGATTTGATTGAATTTTACCTCTCAGACTATTGGCATGAGGTCTGAGCCTGTCTCGAACAGATACTTGTAAAGCAGCTGGCAGCGCGCCTTTATTCTTTTGGGCTACAATCTGTGTCCATGCAAAACCTTCAACCCACCTTGTACACTTGCCAGCTGTTGTTCCAGAGTGGCTCGCCTTTCTGTTTTGGAGTTTAGAGTGGCCCGCAATTCTGCAAGTACAGTATTTCCTTTAACTGGAGTAATTGGCGTACTCTGGTATGGAAGTGGCATTCTATAAAGAGATAATCAGATATATTTAAGATAATGGGATTGTAAACTTCTTTCCCATAAACGTCACCAAATATAATAGCCTAATTTCATATTTTGAAATTAGTCTTTACATCAATGATAATCAGAGTGTTTAAATAAACAATGAACGAATACTAGCACAAAGTATAGCGTGGAAAACCTTTGAATAGGTTAAAAACCATGACCTCTCTTGAGGACTCAGAAAGAAAGATGTTATTGATAGTTTCTAGCTATTACAAAGGTAGTTATGTGTATTTTTGTATAGAGTATTTGAGTCAAAATTCATCTGTCTTTCATCTGAAATTCTCTAGTCCTATTTATAGGTCTTACAATATGAAGGCTCGACGACCATAATTATTCTTAAGGAGGGACGTTACAATATAAATTTGATAGTCTTCGAACTGATTGTGTAACGGTCTGATCTTTCTATCTTGTAACGACTTCATCAATGACTGAGTGCTCGTTGACTCGAACTGTTGATGCAGAGGTTAAAAATGATGAATATAACTCTGTAGCTATTTTATAATTTGTCATAAATGTGCCATGTGCATGTTAACGAGGTTGAGTGGTCATATGATAATCGAAGATGAAACTTGAGTTTGAGATGCGGAATAAGATGCTACAACAATGACAAAAAATTCAACCACAATATCGGTGAAAAGGATTACTTCAGAAGAGATAAGTGAAAGAAAAAGAAAAAGAAACGATTTTGTATTTTAAATGCAACAAAAAGTTTAGTCTAAGGCATCGTTGCAAGGAATTGTTTTCAATTTATGTGCGACATATAGGGTTGTATACGGGTCGGGTCGGTCCAGATTCATGCCTGGGCCTGATCCGACCCAGGTAATTCGGGTTACTCAATCATATCCAAAACCCGGACCAAAACCGAGCCGGATTGATCGGGTCGGGCCGGGTCCTAATTCGGGTTTTCTTTAACATTAAAAAAAATCCCAGTTTTCACCATTTCTTAGAGCATCTCCAGCAGTTGGTTTGGGTTCTGACGACCTGGCCCACACGTCAAAACCACAAACCCAAACCCATACTTATTTCCTTCAAGTAGTTGGGGTGAAGTAGATTTTTTTATTAATTTTTTGTAATCAAAACACCACGCGGTGTTCTGATTATTGCGCGGTAATATAACACCGCCGCGTCATCTGCTCAACAAAACCAACTCAAACTTGTTCCCTCTCTACAATGTTTCATCCTCTCTCTCTCACTCTCATTTTTGTCAAAACCTTTAAAAAAAATTACCTGAGTCAAACCCAATAAAATGCTAATTCCAGAGGGAGACTCACACCCAAGTTGTGACTCTAATTTTCAAGTGACAAGAGATTCAAGGGAAACCGTAATTCAATCGAGGTCTAAAAGAAAAAGAGGTTATATTTGAAAAATCAGAAGAAATACAAGGCCAATCACATCCAACCGAAGATGAAATTCCACATATATGGTTTATTACTGTTCTCCTAAACGGCGTGACGCACATATTTCATACTGGCAAGGATCTTATGGTAAGTTTTTGTCCAAAAGTGATTTGTTACTTTTGTTAATCAAGTATTTGAAAAAATTCTCCAATGAATATAATTGCGATTCAATGCATCTGCACGACACATTTACTACAGTGATAAAAGTTTAGAACGAGATTTCCATAATTATGAAAATAGAGATCCTGTAGTGAAGATATTCAGGAGGTTCATGGATATCAAATTGGGTAATTCTGATAATCGACTAATTCAAGCGCTAACAGAGTATTGGTGGTCGACAACACACATTTTTATCTTCCCGTGTACGGAAATAGGGATCACTCCGTTGGATTTCACAATGTTTACATAATTGCCAATCGGCAAAAATCCTACACCATTTTCGTATGATGACCGATTGAGTGTTATATTCGAGGCCCAGAAATTGTTCTCCTATATTACATCCAACAATACAAAGAGCGAGAACGTCAGCATTGCATATTTGTGGAAGTACTTGACCGCCACAGATGATCGGTCTAATGATAGTACATTGGCTCGTGCTTTTATCCTTTTCATGATAGAACATTTATGGTTCCAAATGGCCAACGACACCATCCCGCCTGGATATCTCGAGGCCGTGGCTGATTTGGATGAAGCTCCCTCATATGACTAGGGTTCTGCTATTCTTGCTTATTTGTACCATGGCTTGGATATCGTAGTCATGACTGGGGGTGCAATCACTGGATTTTCACAGCTTATTGAGGTACAATAACACTTTTTCTAATGATACAAATCAAATATCTTGCAATAAATGTCTTAAATGGAATTTCTTATAATTTTATGTATTATTCCCAAATACAGTATTGGTTCTATGAGTATTGTGGGGTTGATTACCCCATTATCAGTAATGTGTTGAAGATCACGTCATATCCTCACCTCAAAGCATGGGAAAAAAGAGAAAAAAAGACCAGGCAGGGAACTTGTTTAAGATAACCCAATACCTTATTGACCACTAGACTATTGATTTGATCAACTGGTATCCTTGGGATACATCTTTGGCATTAGAGTTAGATGACGTACATATCACTTAAAAGCTATCCTTAAAGAGGATGCCACTTCAAGTCCTAAATGGAAGCAACGATATTACTTGGGGGTAGATGTTGGAGGCAATTGACTGGCTATGCGAGTATTTCGATGAATCCTCTGTCCAACATGTTGTCGTATCTTAGTCCAGTTGATTTAAAGGCTTTGAGAAAGTTTGGCTTCATTGGCTATAACCAGTTTGTGATGGACGAGTTGAGGATGACTTACGACACATACTGGTGTAGCCAAACTATTGAGGATGCCCCCTATTGATAGATTGTAGAGGATGGGGAACATAGATCTATTTGGGGTCAATGTACTAAGGTCTGGTATTACACTCATTGTGGTTACATCAGTAAAGGTTCATAACTTACCCCAGAACTTCAATTTACCCGACTTAGAAATGGGGACAGACCTGGGGTGGAACATGGAGTGGACAGGAGGCGCCCGACCATCCCCATCTACAGCTTGAGGAAGCCTGGGTATGTGGTGAGCTGCCCTTTCAGAGTCTGGGTATGCTTTTAATACTGATTAAAATGTTACTCTGACAAGAAGTTATGGCATTATCAATGAGCAATTATATCAGCATGTAAGTAATTTATTTATTTATTTATTTGTACCTTTTAAGGTTATATTTAATTTGTCAAATTTAAATAAATTTTATTTCTCCCTTTCAGAACTTATAGCTGATGACGACACCGATTATACAGGTAGTATCGCTACTAGATGGTAGTAGCGCTAGAACTAGGCAGACGACCCGTAGATCTAACATTTAAACCAAGGGAGCCGATAGTATTCGCAGGGGGAGGGGTACTGGATATGATATTGGTCTGTCTCAGTAGATATAGTTGTGAGATGAGTATTCCTGTAAACGTATATTTTTATTGTATGCATCAGTGTTGAACTATTTATATTGCAGACTTTTGTTTCTATATATAAGTACTTGTACAACCTGATGTCCAATTTCTTTAAATTCAATTATTATTGATCAATTATTGCTCTGACTTGAATTTAAATAGAAATGCAATTACAATTCTTAAAATAATAGTTTTTACCCATGAAATTAAACTCAAAACAGATTCAATTAAACCTAATTCATTGTTCACGACTGATGTAGGGATTAAACTCAGACCATTCAGTATGGGGGAGCGGGTCCCGTTCATAGTTAGAAAGTTGATAATTTGTAAGAAACTCGTTAGGCGAGATTTACTTTAAAAAAAATATATCATATGGAGTCTCGAACGGGAATGGCGGGTTGTATTTCTCATACCATTCATCTCTGGATTTGCGTAGAATATAGGCTAGTGAAACACCTCTGACCCGTCTATCAATACTCTTCCATATCTCATGAAACTCGTCACATTTAACTTTAAGAACATTCTACCTGCTGTATAAATCTACAAGAGGGTATCGAAGTTTTGTGTGGTCCCTAAATAGAACATGAACTTGGTCCCATAATTGATTGAAGTTAAATTGTCGGAGAGATAGATTATCAACAAAAATTGCTAGGACGCGGTGAGGGCATAATCTTTATTATAGCCAAATACCACTAAAGAATTCTATGTTATAGCTAAAAAAAACTTTGCATTATTGAGTTGAAGTGGATGGACTGTTGTTAGAGCATCTCCAACCAACATCAATATATATAAAATAAAAAATAGCTGTTGGGATGCAAAAATAGTCGTTGGGATGCCAAAACTTGCCGTTGGGAAGGAACTAAAAGATGAACTAGCTGCTAGGGAATGCGGCGGTCTTTTGATTATCGCGTCGCGCGATAATCAAAAGACCACCGCGAGTTCTAATCTTCCACAATGGCTAGTTCTTATTCACTTTATCCTTATACTTCTCTTTATTCTCTATTTGCCCCTTTTTCACCTTTAACACCATTATCTCAACTCCACAGCCTCAAATGTCTCCTCATCATCATTTTTATCCATTGATGATCTTCCACGTGTATCGTCATCCTCTAACGATCTTATGTTTGATTATGCTACGGCAATAGTCGTTACACACCAAAATACAGTAAACCTAGTAGTACATGATGAAACTTTGAATCACCGCGGGAGTGTCATGGGCCGTAAGGATAAAAGAAAGATGCGAGACCACTAATTAGGGCATTACAACATTATGTAGGACTACTTCAACACTTCGTGCACATATACTCCAAAAAAAATTTGACGATGTTTTTATATAAGTAGACAAATGCTTTTGCGCATATTCAATGCAGTAGTTGCACACGATGATTACTTTATCCAAAAACGCAACAACGCAAAAAGTATGGGGTTGTCACAGTACCAAAAGATAATCGCGGCACTACATTTCTTAAGCTACGGTGTCGCGGCGAATCTTTTTTACGAGTATATGAGAATAGGATATAACACAACCTTGTTAAGTATAAAAAGGTTTTATGTTGCGGTTATAGAAATTTTAGGTGAGGAATATCTTCGAGCACCAAACGCGACCGACGTGGAAATGTTAAAAGTGATAGGAGAGTCACAAGGTTTTTCTGGCACGTTAGGAAGCCTTGATTACATGTATTGGATATAGAAAAATGATATCAATGTCCTACACCAATCACATATTTTTACTGGCCTCACCGATGGTATCGCTGTGCCTTATAATTATACAGTTACCAGTAAAGCTTATGATATGGGTTATTACCTAGCGGATGGCATATACCCCAAATGGGGAACACTTGTCCAAACCATCTCTAATCCGGTTACAGTGAAACAAATTTATTTTGCTCAACAATAAGAAAGTTAACCGAAAAGGAGTGGAACGGGCGTTTGTGATTTTATAATCACGGTTCAATATTGTCAAAAATTTGGCTAAATTGTGGAAACTCGAGGTTTTAAACAATGTCATGAAGATATGCGTGATAATGCACAATATGATCGTCGAAGAAGAATGAGGTTCATTCCCATCATACCTAGGCTATGATCCGGACGATCCTTCAACTATCAAAGGCGAACTTATTGTATACGAACAAAAAATAATATAAACTCTTATAATGAAAATGAACCGAATTCGAAGTCGAGAACTATACTTTGATTTAAAGGATGATCTAATTGAGTATTTGTGGGTCGTGAAAAGAAATCTCCATTCATAGTGTTATAATCAAGTATTATCAGAGAACTTTGTATAATTTAATAATTCTTGTCATGCAAGCTTATGAATTATTGATTTCTTATTGAACAAGTTTTTGATATTGTATTAATATTGTATTTGTTTTATCTTAATATTCTCAAAAAAAAACTTTTTTTCAAAAGAATACATTCTTCAATAGAAAAGTACATTCTTCAAACGAATACATTATTAGAAAGTAAACTACGTTCTTGGAAATTAAATATTATTCAACAAAGTTAAATTTCATTTAATAACCTGAACCGGTACTTGGTCCACCATTCTTGTTGAGACATTTTATGACCTCAGTTTGCCTTTGCTGATAGTATTATAATACATGTCCAGAAAGATTACTCAGGTTTTTATCCATAATTTTGTGATCTTCCCTTGCTTGTTCCAAATCTATTTTGGCTTGCCATTATTGACTAGCTTCCGCTCTTCTTCTTTCTGTTTCTTCCTTCGTTTATCTCCTCTCCAACCTCATCTCCTTCAGCATTGTCGCCATACTTTTGCCGGATATAATAATCTCATCAACGACCTTGTTTCTTGCAACACTTTTTCTAAAAAAAAAATGGCCGACAGGCCTCGCTCCACCCTCATATAACGAGCCATCTAATATATAATTTTGGTAAGAAGATTGAGGTGTAGGTGGGTCGTCGGGATCCTCTTATAGGTTGCTTGATCTGATCAAGTTCTACTGAAAAGAATTGTACGATATTCTCAAGGCCATATTTCTAGGTAGATTCCCCACATGGTTTAAACCATAATCCTTTAGGCTGGCCCATCGCGGTTCTCGAGCTTAAATCTTATACGCTTCATGGTGTTAGAAGTCATTACCGCCCTTCATACCTTGATAGATCCTTTGTACATCATTTTCCTATGTTTCCCAAAAATACAAAATACAAATAAATAACGTGTATATCCAGAAAAAAATTGAGTTAAAGCAAATTAGAACGTATCCGATCATCATCGAGTTTTTTGCTCTCGTGCCAAAATTGTACTTGAGCAACTATCCCCTTGTGTATCATACGTTATGCATTAAGAGGATACCACTGAGCTTTGGTCGACCTACATGATCGTCGTGTGGGGCACTCAAGGTCTTTGTTAAAGGAAATGTTGAGCTTTTGATAGAAAGTGACACTCTTTGTGTAACCCGTGGTCTGGACAGAAGCCGTTACCTGCGCCCTTACGGGACACGTAAAGTCCGTATCCATCCAATGAAGTTCAGCATCATCCGTCTCATCCAAAAACTTAATATCATCCAGGATTTGCACGTTGTGTCTTTGTTTTGCGGGTGCTCTTTTCTTTCTTCCTTTTCCTTTTTCTTTCCCGGCCGTCGTAACGTCAACAGGTATTGGAGCCTTTGTGGAACTCATATTTAACTCAGTAGATTCACCATTAAATAGGTAGTTCTTAAAGTAATTTGGAGGTTGAGTGACTGGATAGTGTTGATAGTAGGGCTAAACATCCGAGAGGTTGTGGTTAAAAGAGTGTAAAGGGATTTTGATACTATCCTCCAAAGGTATCCCCTTGCGATATGGTAAACAGAAGTGAGGTATGCGATTGAAATTGTGATTGGTTGAGGTTAAGGTATGGAGTGAATTGTGATGATGAGTATTAAGAGAATGGTGTTGAAGGTGGGTTATGTAAGGATGGGATCAATGGTTTTGAGTTATTATTACTGGTACCGGAGTTTTCCATTTGGGATGATAATTTTTGAGAATAGGAAGAGGTTCTCTTCTCTTCTCTTAAACTAGGATAGAGGAGTGAAGAAATAGTTAGGAGACAGCAGACCATAATGGATAAGAGGATTTTTAATTACGGCGCGGTGTTCTGATTACCGGCCATATTTTTTTAGTGCGAGGAGCTCACACTCAGTTGAGTTCTGGCAAAGCCATGTCAGCGAACTCACACTCATTTAGGGACTGCTGGAAGGCGTTTAGGTGTGAGTTTGGTTTTGGTCTGACAAATCCAACCCAACCCAAACCTAAAATTTTACTGTTAGAGATGCTCTTAACTCTATGTTAATGTGTGTGTTCTAGAGGTGACCATTAATGGAGTATATGTGGAGAGATAGTGGGTACTTAATGGCGATCGTAGAACATGTGATTGACCAAATCCAACATCAACAACATCAAGCAAAACCAAACAAAACCAACATCAATAACATCAAAACCAAGGAGAAGAGGTAAACCCATCTTCATGGTCTTTCCCAGATCAGGAAACACAAAGTCTGGGGCTGGAGAGGCAGATTTTGTCTAGGGTAGCGAAGCGGTTTTGGAGAATGCATTGGGCCATTAGGGTATGGAATCCAAGGCGGGTTCCTCGTCTTCTTCATCGTCGTGTCTCGAAAGATTATCAGAGCGAAAGGGAAGGGGTATTGTTTTTGGTGTGGTGGAATTGGTGGTTGTGAGTTTACTTCTTGTGGTGATGGTGGTTTTGGGAGTGGGTTTTGGTGGTGGAGATGTTGGTTTGTTTTGATGGGGGAGGGGTTTGGTGGTACAGATCTGAGAAAGGGGATAGGAGAGAGAAAAAAAAAAAAAAAAAAGAGAGAAAGAGAGAGAGGAGTGTAGGCTTAAGACTTAAAGAGATAAGGAAATAAAATACAAAGTCGGTTCGAGTTTAACCCGGTTACGAAACCTGAAAAATGAAAACTGACCCGATAATAACCGGGTCTTTATCCTAAAACGCAACCGACCCGGGTTGTCATCAAAACTGGACCGGACCGATCGGTTCGGATCGGTCCGGGTCGGTTTCCCGGGGTTGGCGTGTTTCGTGTACTGCCCTAGCATCAAGATGACAATGAGTAAGGACATGGAAATTGAAGGCAAGTCGAAGATCATGGGGTAATTATATGAGCATTTTCATGTGTCACCCTTGAGGACAATGGTGAAATTTAAAGGGTAAGGATTGTTACAAGTGCATGTAGGTTGTTTAATAAGTCAATAGGTAGTTTAATGTTAGTTGTTAAGTAAGCGATTTATTAGGAGTTTCCCACATTGTTAGGCATTATTTGAGGTTAGTTATGTAAGCTTATATAAGTATTTGAAGTTTAATAAATAGGGAGGCAATTAATATCTAAAAACACAGTGTTTTATTGGAGGTTTGGTTCCCTCGTAGAACCGATTAGGAGGTCGGGTTCCCTCAAAGAACCTACAAGGAGGCTGGGTTTTCCTCGAACTAAACTCTTTATCCATTTTTATATTTTTATTCGTAACATTATATCCTTTACATTTATCTATACAGTTCATTCTGTTTCCAGGCCTAGCTAATGTCAGGCTGATTCCTTGACCTGAATAAAGAGCCATCACTATTAAATCATTGAGGGCGGAAGGACTCGATGATAAAACAACTTTTACAGTGTACCAACTCTGTAATGTTGACAGGGACGGGAGCTGGATTCGAACATGGGCTAGTAGATTTAAGATGCAAAACTCGAGATCATCACCTAAGAGTATGGGCAGCAGGCTCGTTATCGCTATGTTAGTGATCCAAATTAATTAAAAAACCCTTTTCCAGGATAGCTATCTCTCAAATCGCGCCAATTTTAAGAAAATCAGTGGCTATCTGTGGCGAGCCCGTTCATGTCAGCGTGCCAGCTGGCCAGCCTAAATAAATTATTAAAAAAAAAAATTTTTATTAAAAAATTGTTTCATTTATTATTTTAATATTTAATTAAGAATACATGTACCAATTGAATTGGTGTAGTGTATATATATACATATATTTTATATTTTATATTTATATTTTTATTATTATTTTATTAAATTTAAAAAAAATAAAAAATGTTGGCGCCAATTCAATTGGCGCACAACAATTTTTTATATTAAAAAAATTCAAAAAAAAATCTGACATCTATCCCCCCTGAAAAAGACCATTTTTCTACCCCTGGCTACATGTCATTTATTTTTCTTTTCTTTTCTTTTGATTTTACACCTACGTGGCTCGCTAACTGATGCTCTAAGATAATCAACCAACCAAAGCGTGAAGCCCAATACTGGCATTTCTGAGATTCAGACAAGTAGATATTGATTAACCTTTTAGCTTAGAGATTAAAGAATGTGCGAGCATCGCTATTCTCATCAATATCTATGAGCGTTGATGGGATCTTATAGTTATCAATCATCAACCATGGAAGCTGACATATTCCCCAGTAATAGTGCTTTTGAATAAGAACGGCTTGCCAAGAATGGTAAACCAGTCCAAACTTGACTAAATCACATATATCATGAGCCAAAACCATTTTTACAATTACCCCAATAAGTTCCTCTAGAAGTTCGAACCAACAAACCAAACCACTTTATGTCTGAGACATACTAGTATACCACAAAATAACAGAGAATGACGGAAACTTCTTTTTGATCATAACAACGTTAATTATTACCCTGCCTTTTAAGACTTGTAGATTGGTAAATACATAAGCCATCAACGCCACAGAAAAAATACCTAAAAAGTAAAGATTAACATAAAGAAGCACAAAATGACAATAAGATTACTAAACAAACGGACAATAACATCAACACTTACAACGGGTTCATTTTATTTTTTATCGTGTGTACTCCATGAGAAAAAAAGAAAATAATGATTTATCCAATGATGGAGATTGGAAGAAATAGGAAAGCAAACTATTGGTGCAGTCCAGTGATTCCTCTCTTGGACAACAATGAGTGTACATTCGTTTTAGGCTTGATACTTTCCACCGAAGGAGGGTACCACTCGACTCTCTCCGGGTTTCTCTCCATCTCCTTGGCTTACCTAGTTGTCTCTAGAAGAGGAAGAAGAAGAAGAAGAAGA
Organism: Kingdonia uniflora; assembly: GCA_014058105.1. Classification (NCBI taxonomy): domain Eukaryota; kingdom Viridiplantae; phylum Streptophyta; class Magnoliopsida; order Ranunculales; family Circaeasteraceae; genus Kingdonia; species Kingdonia uniflora. The sequence goes on along the minus strand of JACGCM010001204.1, from coordinate 2,374,808 downwards.
AGAAGAAGAAGAAGAAGAAGAAGAAGAAGAAGAAGATCCCCCTTAGGTTACCTCCCCACCTCTACTTATAGGGAGGGTTTGACCTAGGAGTGCCCTTGTTCACATGCTCTGTGTAATTCCTAAGATGTCCCTTCAGTGTCGTAGGCTTCTATTCTTCCAAGTAGGCAGGGGGCTAACTGATGAATCGTCGTCGGTTGTGCTTGTAACAGCTCCATGGTTGTTATGAGAGTCATAGCCCAATACCTGCTTGTCGTTAGCAAGAAGCTCGCAGGACGACCTGGCCGGTTAGCGCTAGCTAGAGTGTTCCTTCTTTTGGTGGTGGGGTCGTTCAGCGACCTTCCACCTCGTTGTTAGCGGGAGCGTGCTCCTACAATTGCGGTCATTTTCTTCACAAATGTGTAATAGCTACTAAAATACGCAATAACTAAGATATCCAACATCGACACTACAAATAAAAAATATATTATCTCAAGTGGTAGAACTCTTCAGCCAACCTAAGAGGATATGCAGCAGCAAAGTCACTTTAAACCGACTAAAATGCCTCAACAATCACCAACCCACCTTTTTTATACAGTAGTGAGGTGGGTTGACAAGCCACTCACCTTTTTTTTTTAAATTTAAACTAATCATAAAAAGTCACATGACATGAGCAAGGAGATAGAAAGAAGAGAAATATAAAAAAAAATGCCGCACAGTTGGCGCCGTGGCCCTTATTTATAAAAGAAGAAGATTCCATGCACTGCAGCCCGCTGAAACTTGTGACATGTTTTAATCTGAGGCGTTTATTTCGTCGCGCACCTTGATTTTTTTAACAACCTACCCTGCAAGTCTTTGAACTGATGCTCAGGGTGGGGTTTTTTGGTTGCCACCTAGGCGAGAAGACCAAACTGATGGGTGGACGGTTGAGAAAAAAGATGGTAGGTTGCCTCCACCTAAGCAGCCCACCTTACTGCTGCATATGCTCTAAACTCGCCTAACAACCCCCGAATTTGCCATTCAAACACCCCCCCCCCCCTAACCTGATTTCTTCGTGATGTCGTGCTCATCATCAAATTATAAGGATAAGTAAAAGAGATTACTATAAATTACTTTGATAAAGGGTAAAACACAATTATGTACATACCATTAAATAACATGGATGCAACAAATCAAAGTTGAAAACACAATACCTATATCACATTAAAATACCAACTAACATGGATGCAACAAATCAAAGTTGAAAACACAATATCTATATCACATTAAAATACCAACAATCACTCTATTGAAGCATTTATTCAAAATTCTAAAACATGAACAATAATTACCTTGGATTGCAGATTCAATTCTAAAATCTAAAGCATTAAAATCCCATCTCAATTTTTAGGGTTTATGGTTTTTAAGTTGGACTCTATGGGCTAAAAGCAGTTAGCTCATTTTTCCCAGAAAAACTTGTGGACTAAACTTAAAACTTTGGCCCTTTTCAATAGGCCCATATTTATCCCATCAAAACCAGGAGAGAGAGAAAGAGAGAGAATTGCAGTTTCCCTTCTAGGGTTCAAACATTTGTGAAAAAAAATCACAACGTTTTTGGTCCCCAAAACCCTAAATCCTCAATCTCAAGAGACCAATTTCACAACACCAAAGAACAAATCTTCAAATTAAACATCACTCCAATCAAACCCTTCTTTGTTTCTCCCCAATTTGTCTCCTAAAACCCCCAATTCATTAAGCCCTGTTTGGAGAGAGAAACACAGAGAGAGTCCAGAAATGGGGAAATCGGGAGCGAGGAGAAAGAAAGGTAGTACATCTGCTGCTGCAGCTGCGAAAGATGTTCCACCAAGATCTGTTGCTGCTGCTGCACCTGCAGCTCCAACCTCTAATGGAGGAGTTATTGATTTCGAAATGTTTCTGAAAAAAGCTCATGAGCTCAAAGAAGAAGGAAACAAGTGTTTCCAATCGAAAGATTATGTGGGTGCTCTTCAACACTACGAGAATGCGCTTCGCCTAACCCCAAAAACCCACCCTGATCGTGCTGTGTTTCACAGTAACCGCGCTGCTTGTTTAATGCAAATGAAGCCGGTGGACTACGAGACAGTGGTTTCGGAGTGCTCGCATGCGTTGTTAGTTCAACCCCGGTTTGGTCGAGCGCTTCTAAGGCGTGCACGGGCTTTCGAGGGATTGGGTAAATTTGATTTGGCTTTGCAAGATGTTCAAGCTTTGTTAGCTATCGATCCTAATCATAGGGATGGTTTGGAAATTGGACGGCGTCTCAGGGGCGGTGGAGGACAGCAGGACCTTCAGAGTCGGCCATCGCCAGCTGCCCTTGGAGCTTCTGCGGTTCGTGGCGCCCCCATTGCTGGGTTGGGACCGTGCTTGCCTGCCCGACCTGTACCAAAGAAACCCTCGCTTGTAACGTCAAAGACAACAGCACAACCCCAAACCCAACATGTTTTGGGGATTGAAGATGTTAGTGAGGTGAAAACCCAGCAACCAAAATCAGTTCAGAAACCTGTCAGCAAGGGTTTATCTCTGCGACCAATTTCCAATTCAACTAAGGAAAGTTCCAAGGATGAATCTTTATCCCCAATGTCATCCTCATCATTGCCTGTTGCTCGTCCGAAGAATTCGGACTCGGTTGTTGCTACTCGCTGGAGGCCAATGAAGCTTATTTATGATCACGACATCAGGCTTGCACAAATGCCAGTGAAATGCAGTTTTAAAGTGCTGAGGGAGATTGTAGGTACGCGATTTCCATCTTCAAAATCAGTTTTGATTAAATACAAGGATAACGATGGTGATTTAGTAACAATTACATCTAGTGGAGAACTTAGAATGGCCGAGTCTAGCGTTGACAATGATGCCAAGGAGTTAGAAATAGAGAAAAAAGACTCCTTTGGAATGTTAAGGTTGCACATTGTGGAGGTAAGTACTGATCAGGAGCCACCTTTAGCGGAAGAAGAAGAAGAAGGAGAGGATGAAAAGCTGGTGGATGATGAGGGGATCAAAAGTGATGAGAGCGATTCAGCATTGGAAATTGTTGATGCTAACATTAGTAAGAGTGAAGAAGTTCTTCCAAAGGAGAAGGCTGAAGGTACTGAAGACGCGGAGTGTAAAGAAGTGGAAATAGATGACTGGCTATTTGAATTTGCTCAGCTTTTTAGGAGTCACGTGGGAATTGACCCAGATGCCCATATCGATTTGCATGAGCTTGGGATGGAGCTTTGTTCAGAGGCTCTTGAAGAGACAGTTACAAGCGAAGAGGCTCAAGGTCTCTTTGACATGGCCGCTTCCAAGTTCCAAGAAGTTGCTGCGTTGGCATTCTTTAATTGGGGCAATGTTCATATGTGTGCAGCGAGAAAGCGTATACCTCTGGATGACTCTGCTTCGAAGGAGGTGATGTCAGCTCAACTTCAAGTGGCATATGATTGGGTCAAGGATAAGTATTCTCTCGCAGGAGAGAAATACGAAGAGGCGCTCCGGATTAAACCGGACTTCTACGAGGGGTTACTTGCATTGGGGCAACAACATTTTGAGACTGCAAAACTTCAATGGTCGTTTGTGTTAGCGAATAAGATTGACTTGTCAAGTTGGGATTCTACAGATACAATTATGTTATTTGATAGCGCAGAAGAAAAGATGAAAGCTGCGACTGAAATGTGGGAGAAGTTGGAGGAACAAAGAGCTAATGAACTTAAAGACCCAAGTTCCAAGAAGGAGGAGTTGTTGAAAAGAAGGAAGAAACAGGGAGGAGGTACTGATGGTGATGGTGGTCAGGTGACCATCGTCTCGCCTGATGAGGCAGCGGAGCAAGCTAATGTGATGAAATCCCAGATACATCTCTTCTTCGGTAATATGCTTTTTGAGCGCTCCCAAGTTGAATTTAAACTAGGTTTGGATGGTTGGGAAAAAAATCTGGATGATGCTGTGAAAAGGTTTAAGCTTGCTGGAGCTTCTGATGCTGACATTTCTGTTGTTTTGAAGAACCATTCTTCTGTCGCAGACCTAGTAGAAGGTGACAAGAAAAAAGTTGCAGTATTAGCCACTGATGCCGCTGTCATAGAAAATGGTGAAACATGATATACAATGGAATACTCAATGGTGCTTGGTGGTTTCATTGAAGTTCCTGAATAGCTTCAACAAATTTTGCCAATGTGGGTTGTGGGAAGGTACATTTTTTTTTCAAAGGGGAGAGAGGACTTCTTTTGGACGAATGGTGGAGCTCAGTTGAATGATTTTTTTGTTTGGAATTCTTCTGAACGGCTTTAAAGGTGACTTGCGATTTAAACTTTTCATGCAATACTAATGCGCTTTAAGCTAATATTGCATCATGTTTTTGTGATCTGATAAAATTATTTAACTGTCTATCGTTTCCCATCTTACTGTATGCACTCATGACCCATTTAAGGCATAATATTTTCTGGAGATGGATAGTTAGACATCTGATCTTTATTCTTGATCGTGAACTTTATCTAATTAAGTATATATGATATCTTCCAGAACTCTTGCACTCTGTTCTTTGTAGTCTTAGTGTTTAATGCAAACCATCTGAGAAAGGGCCTGGTTTCTTCTGTTGTTTCCTTTTGCTCAGTAAAGAAGCAGGTTATTGTTATTGAAAAAATAAGTTATCTTAGTAAAAGTTGACCCATGAGAATATTAGCAAATATCACTTCTAAATCTTTGGGACCATATTAGTCACCTTTATTACCCTAGTTATTGTACAAGATTATGTATAAATGAAATTAACGTAAAATCTCAACGCGGAAGCAAAATTGAGAAGTATTACGCTAATGTAGACTTAATTTAAGATTATGGTTTTCTCTTACTCTAAAACACAAACTAAATAACTGAAACCTAATTCTTAACTTCAACTTCAACAACTAAATAAAATAGAGAACTTAGCCTCCCTTTTATAGAACATAAGGGAGTATAAACCCTAATTATGAATAATCTAGAAACTGGGAAAAATATTCTCTTAATCTTGTGTTGGTTAATTAGGAATTCCCTAAAACCTACTTAACTTCTCTAGCAGAGAGGCATAAATCAAAATACCATAAACGTAAACCATAGTCGGTGAGAAACGATCATGCGAGGACAATTCACATCAGAAATATTATTGAAGTGAGATGTGCTGTTGGAATTCTTCACCTGATTTGATTAACTTTAGTGAATACCATATACAAATAAAAAAAGTTGCGGGATCATTGGTGGTTGATGGATCTCACACATAGGAAGGGGATGACTTTCAAATGAGGAAAGCGGTGTTATTGAAAGCACGTATACGTATAGCTTATATACTCAGTCACCTTGCCAATTACAACCCTATAAAGCTATGAAGCTAATGAAGGGCTTCTTTTGAGTATGATGGAGTGGACAAGGCTGGGTTTATTCGTGTCAATTTGGGAGTATGTTTTGTTTTGGCTGTCTTGGTTCAAGCAAAACTCTTTCCATGAAAATGGTCGAAAATTTGAAAAGTGAACCTATTTTCCTTTGTTCAGTTGAGCACGGATGAGATAGAGCAGATGATTTAGAGCCCTCGACCTTGCTAGAACTATTGACTATGAGAAGTTGAAGACTTGTTCTAATGTTGGTACTAGTTCTTCTAAAGAGAAGGCCTTTAGGGAAGCCACGAAAAAATCGGTGAAGAGAAAAGGAGCAATTAGCTGGAGAGGTAGCTATTTCTTACCTACTTAGGTTTTTTTCTTCTTTCTTTCTTTCTAGTTCTTGGTGTTTAGTTTCTTTTTTTTTTCTCTTGTTCTTAGTGCTTCTCCTTGGATTGTGTTGTTTCATTTCCTTCGTTTTGAGGTTGTAGCCTGCTTTGGTGTTGCGAGCGGGTGTATTAGGCTCTCCTCTCTCCTCCTTTCATTGTCCCCATCTTGTATTTCCTGCTTTTTTTTGTTTTTATATATATCAGGACCCAGCTTGCCTTCAAAAAGATCATGGAAGTAAAATATATAAAATAGGCTTATTTGACACATAAAAAGTTTGTGGGAAAATTTCACATCAAACAAGTTAAAATCATTTGTCGGGTTTGCGAAAGTTGTTTCCGATTGTCCTACAGTTTTGGCTTATGGATTCGGATTCGCGTAGGGAGTATCAATCAGTTTGTGCCTAGTTCTGAAGGGCAATTCAAGAGTTAGAAGAGCATAGTATAAACCTCATGGCAAAGGTTTGAGTTATATTTTCTCTAAACACTAATTTGGTTTTGGAAAGCATGGAATGATCTAGAGATTACTCATGTCTTTGTGTTGCTGTCAAAAAATTCTATCTTAAGTTTCTTTCTTCATTTGGATTGTCCGTTGAGATGCCATAAAAAATATATACATATTTAGGAGGGTTGTCATATGTGTCAGGCTAGTTATGCAAATTTATTGTCCTCGGCCATTAGGAACTATTTTCTTTCTATTTGAGGTGTTTGGTTGTGCTGTCAAAAACAATCGCTTAGCTCGCTTTAAGCGTTAAGCGAAGCGATCGAAAACGTATTACATGCTTAAAGCGAGTAGTAGATGAAAAAGCGAAGCTAAGTGGTCGCACAATTAAAAAACTATAATTTTCAAAGCGAAGAAAAATGACTGCTTAAAAGATAATAGAACCAAATGTCAAATTTAAAGTGCAATTTTGGAATTTAACTGAGATCTCTCCCTTTCACATTAAATAAAAACCCTTAAATGGCATTTATAACATTTAAATGTTTTCTCTTTCTTTCTTATTAAACAAAAGGCTCTCCTCTATAACCTCGAAGGCCAAAACACAAACTCTTCGGCTTTTGACCTAGAGTCGTTAAGCTTAAAAAAAATCAATGAGTATCACCATGAATTATTAGCAATTTACAACAAAAGTTCACTTCGAGTGGTCGCTAGCAAAGCTCTAGGGTTCTTCGAAAAAAGTATGTCATCTTATCTCTGCTCATTTTATTTTTTGCGAGTCTTTCTTCTTCTTTCATCTTTTACTTCTATGATATCACAAAACTTTTATCTTCTCCACAAGGTTTGTTTAGCCTACTATTGCTCTGTTTTTGTTTAGCCTGCCCCTATTTTTACTTCTCTTGACCTATGTTTTTGTTGACCCCTGTTGTTTGTTTGCTTTTCTCTATAATTTTTTATTATGCATGTGTTTGCTTCTTCCCATAATTTCTATTTATCCATTTTTTTGCCTCTAATATAGCTTCTGAATGCCTTATTTTTTAGTCCGAGAAACTGTCATCTTCTTGAATATGTTTTTGCTCCATCATTGCTTTGGTTAGCCCTGTCACAGTCTTATTCATTGTCTGTACTCCCTTTTTTGCTCTACCATTGTTTTGTTTTTCTCCCTCGAATGTTCTATTTAATAACTATAAAGTTTAATGTGATAGTAGTGCATATTAGATTAGCATAAATGTTTATGTTTCACACTGTTACAGTAACTCAAGGGACAGGTACCTACAATGTCCCCCTCTCAACTGAAGGCATGAGTGGCTTGAGTTGAGAAGTTCGAATTGAGTTTTCGTTGAATTTGAAGCGGTCTGGTCTGTCCTTCTGTAGAAGGGAACTTTGGGATCCGTTGCTGACTTTAATTTTGATTCTTGGAATTGTTGTTGACTGCTGAAGACTGGAGAATTATTGTTGACTGTTGAAATTTCCCTGAACTATTGCTTTTAATACTGATTACTTTGGAATTAATTGCTAAAATTGAATGTAATGGCGGTTATGAGTAGTGGTTCTTTTTTTCTTAACCATCATTCCTCATTCCAAGTGCATCCCTTTGAGATTATTGTGTGTAAGCGGCAATGGTTAATTCTAGAGGTCAAAATCGAGAGTCTCGAGTGTTGGAGAAGATGGAGGAGCTGCAACGCTAATATTTTGGGACCCAGTCCCTTGCTGATGAGACTCTCATCCCTATCCTACCAACGTACCATGGCATGATAGAGAAGGGTAGAGGAAGCCGATGTAGATTTCTTTCAAATGTTTTGCTTTCATTATAACATCAAGACGGCGCAGCAGTGCAGAGATGGTCTACGTCGCATCGCGGAGTAGGCCATCTTGGAGGAGGACGAAGCTGCTGGTGTTCTCTCTAAGTGGTCCTGTGGTTGCCTTGTCTGTGATTAAGTTCCTATATTTTTTTATTTTTTTGAAAGTAATAAAATATATCTTTTGAACTGTCGTATTTGATATAATCTGTTGTCGAACTGCTTTTATAATGCTATAAAATGTGTTATACTCTGTATGTAGATATGTTCAAAATAACTACCTCGAACTATGATGATCATATTTGTGATCTATTTAAATGATTTTAGTTGAGTTTTGCATTATTACTCTCGAGCTATATTTGATTGCCAAATTATGTGTATTATAGTTGTTATGAATAATCATGCCTGGTATCTATATCTTGTAGTATGTTTATCATTTTATATATGCAATTTGATAATATGTAATTCATTGTTTAGCTATAAATAGAGGGTTTTTAGTCAATTGTGAGAACTCGTTCTCAGAGAGCTCTTCATGCTGCCGAAGGGGGATTGACGATAAAGATTGTTTAAGTGTGAATGGATCTTTGGAGTGCTCCAGTGCGATGCCGAGATACCTATCTCTATTTTACAGATTGAAGGCTTGAATGTGATTGAGAGGGATATTGAAGTTGACCGTCACTTTTAGTATAAAGTCTTTCGTGATATGATTGTCGAGCTTGAAGCTCGAAAGATTGCTATAAAGGGAGATTACTCTTGATGAAATAACTAAGGATGAGAGGATTGCTAGGGGCGAGGTGATCAAATGTGATAATGCAGTCACCTCGGTTGTTTTAAATGTAACTATTTTTAGAAGTACACTTTAGTTGAGGTCGTTTTAGTTGGAATTTTTGAAATAAAGGAATATTATTCTCAGTTTGACTTTCCTTAATCTGCTCCTTGATTTATGTTTATTCTGTTGAAATAATTTGAATTTAACTTTATTGGTATATCCATCAATTTATTAATAAATAATAGGTGAGTGCTCTGTTAATATTGGTAGGTGTGTAGATCATCAGGTAGGTGTGTAGATCATCAGAGTTTTGTTGAAGAATTCAGTTCGAGCTTTTGTTTCACGAGCTAGTGAGGGTTGTCATGGATGTGAGGAAGTCTGAAAGAGGGATGAGTAGGAGAGAGAGAGAGAGATTTGTCTCATTATAATTATCTTAATGGGAGTAATGATGAAAGGGGCGCAGTTTCTAAAAGATATGAGTCGTCTGACATGAAAAGAGGAAATGACGCCTTGGTGGGAAAACCGAGGGCGGCATACACAGTTTTCAATAACTGTCAGCAGTTTGATGGACGCCTTATACATATTTATCTTTTTTGTTCCTTCAAAAAGTTTCAAAGTTCAGAGAGAAGAAAAACTAGATAGAGAGAACAATAGAAAAAAATTAGATAGTAAAAATTCTAGAGATAGAGAACTAGAGAAATTTACTCACTCAAACAAAAAGGAAGAGGTTGTATGTTCGGTGTAGGCAAAGAGGGATTTACTACCAGAACATTCGGTGAGGAAAGAAAAGATTCTTGTGCTGCCTGACTCGTATTCTGCTGTTAAAGGTTAGTGAAATTTGTTTGTTAATCTTCATTGTTTTGGGTTTGATTGATGTTCTCCGGAATTTCCCTCCAAATTTAGTTTGAATTTTAAAAAATTAATTCCTTATTTAGAAATTTGTTATGGAAAATGGGGGAAAAGAAAAATAATTTGTTTTTATGTTATTGTAATCCACAGAAAAGGGGTTTGATATATGTTTTCGCATTAGATATGTATAATTGACTTTTAGTTGTATAAAATAAATATAAATTGGGGAATTGAAATTGATAAAATACTTGACCTCTATGTAGGTGTAAATGTGTGATAAAGTTTTAATAAGTAAGATATCTTCTGCTTCGAGCTCATCCTTCGAGATGGACCCTACTACATCTGGTCGAACTATTAATGAAGAGAATATAGATATGACCTCTACAGGGCTTGAGGTCGATCCCACTAGTAATAGGACCCCTGACATTGTATTTGTTTATGATGATGAAGCCTAATTAAGGCTAGACAGTGATAGAGGTGATGATGGCAATCTTCCTGGAATTTTACATAGTTATCCTGAGGGGGCTGACGCCTGGAAGGAGTTTTGTAAGCATAAGGGTAGTTTGAAAGGTGTGTGGGGAGGTTTACTGTAGTATGGGGGTTGAGTGTATAGAGAGTACTTCGATGAAGAAGGGGATAGTTTGTACTACCCACTCCTTGGTTTAGGGGAGGAGAAGATCGTCAGAGGGATTCCTGAGGACATTTCCTTGGAATATTTTCATGGGGACGAGTCAGACGACTTGGAAGAAGGATTCCTTTGTTATCTGTCTCAGTTCAATTATGGACTGAGTCTTCCTATGAGTAATTTTGCTAAGGGCGTAATGAATGGGATCAAAGCTTTCCCTGCCCAGTTAAATTGGAATGTATACGAGGTGATGTGTCTGTGAGGCACTGAATTCGAAGTGGGCTGATGGGGGAGGGAAAGAAGGTTAACTTTTGAAAATGTCTTGAAATACTATAATGTTAAGTATTTCAGCGCCATTGGGGGTGTTTATTTTTCTACTGTTTATCCAAGGCCTCAATTCTTCGATCTATATTCTGCTGGAAAGGTGTGGAATGATAATCTGGTGTTGGTAAAAGGCGAGTGTATGCAACGAGCTGATGAAGACCACTTGGATCTATCATATAAATCGTTTAAGGAACGTAAGTACATATACTTTTTTGAATTGTATTTTGCTGAGTTGTTTGGTTTCTGGCATATTTGACTTTGTTTTGGCAGATCCCTGGTACAACGTTGCTAAAGAAGTGTCCCTTATCGACGTTGTAGCTCGAGAAGGTATTGAACTTCAAGGGGTTCTGGACAAGCTTGGTATAAACAGGCATAAGAGGGCAATAAATCACTCAAGGTTCAGAAAGCTCAAGCGAAGAGGAAAATGAATGATATTGGTAGGGTGGGGTCAACCTCTGCGGCTTTGCCTTTTGTACTAGACACTTCTGTGGACACTGGTGTCGCTGTACCGAAGGTCGCCTAGGCCCCAATGTTTGCTCTTCAGTCACTTAGCTCGGCTAATTCAGGTTAAAGAAGGGTCGGGAAAAAGAACCAGAAGAGCACCCTCTCTGATTCTGCTGCTGGGGATGGTGAGGAGGCTGAGAGCGCCTTGAAGTAGAGGAGGCTCGCTGATACTCCTGTTACACCTATTGAGGTCTTAACAAAGTCTGCTCATGTAGAGCTTAGGGTGAATGATGATATGGAAGCCCTTAAGAACAGTTTTAGAACTCTTGTTGTTTCGAAGTTGTCTGAAGTTAAGTCTGCAGTGGAGTTTGAGCTGCGAAGGGTAAGTTAAGATATCTTGATTTTTTATATTTGATTTGATCTTTGTTTGTATGTTCATGACTTGTTTTTTTAGGTTTTGCATGTTTTGAAGAGCCTTGTCCTCGCGATTGGGGATGGTAAAGACATGTTGGCTGAGAGGGAGGCTATGTTGAAGAAGCGGGTATCTGAGCTAGAGAAGGACTTGGAAGGCGAATGAGTGAAGGCAAGCTCAGAGATTGTCAGCTTGAAGGCCTTGTTCCAAGTAATTATGGACAAGCTCGAGAAAGAGTCCACGGCCAACATCAATGAGGTTAGCTTTGCCCGAGACAATCTTGCTCGGCGTCTTCAAGATGATGGGTATTCCAATCCTGATATCTTGGCCATTGTTGAAGGTCGATCTGATGATGTTACTGGGCATGTTGAGGAAGAGGACCTGAAGGTCGCAACTCTGTCTCCAGCCCGTGAGACTGTTTCTGGGGTAGAAGGGAATGGGCCTCTCGAGCATACCCAAGTTTGTGAGGCGGCTGAGCAAGACAAGGTAGACTAATCTTTCTATTAGATATTAGAAAACTTTTGGAAGTTTTTTTTTTTTTTTGGGAATGTAAATTGTTGGTTTGTTGAATGGATTTGTATCTTCCTTTATTTAATATAAAATCTTTAATTGTAGAATATTAACAAACTGAGATTGGTTATTGCTACTCTGAGGAAAGAGCTAGCTAGGGAGAGAAGTTCATCATCTGCAGCAGCTCATATCACTGCACAGATCGAATTCTTGATATGCTCTCAAGACATGTGGTAATTTCCTTATCCAATTCCCCTTCTTTTCTGATTATAATCAATTCTTGATCCCATTGGCTATGGTTTTGTTCGTGATTTTGGTATGCCCATTCCTTTGGGGGTAATATGGATTCGATGGTGAATGTATGATGTTGTATTTGTTCAGGAATGCAACCACTTTTTCTCCATTGAACTGGGGCCCATTGTCGATTCGAATCTGTGGGGGCAGTCGAATCTTGTGATAATATGTTCCCAAATGAATGTGATGAACTCTTCTTCTTGAATTTGACAAAGGGGGACTGCTTCCACCCACTTAGTAAAATAGTCTATTGCCACGAGTAGAAATTTTTTGTTGCCCGGTGTGTTTGGAAATTCTCCTACGAGATCAAGGCCCCACCGTTTAAATGGCAAAAATACCTTGCTAGCATGTAGCTAGAGTATGGGGGCTCTTATCTGATGACCATGTCGTTGACATATCAATCCCATGAATTATGACCTTGTACTCTAAGACATTATTTGAGGCTTCAAAATTAAGCCGTATTGATTTCTCAATTCTTTCATTGGAGGGTGTTATCAGTAAAATTCCCACTCCTGGCCCTGCGGGTCCTACTGATCTATTTGTAAGTAATCTCCAACCATCCTTTGTATCCCACTTAGCTCTTTCTCAGAGGGCTGGGTCGGTGGATCGATTTCATGCTCCTCTATTATTTTAGGGTCATGCTCTTCCCAATACCAATCTTCTATTGGGAAGTCAACAACTGTTATCCCCTTTTTTGTTGTTCTTTGTTCAAATTTAATATCATGCTTACCCAAACTAACCAACCATTATTATACTCGTCGTGATTTCTGTTTCTTAGATAACACTTCTCGGTGGGAATAGTTTGTCATGACTTTCATTGAATGAGCTTGGAAAAAGTATTTTAGTTTTTGTGATATGTAGATGAGTATTAGGAGTCTCTCGATTTTAGAATATCTCATCTCTATAGGAGTAAGTGTTTTTTGAATATGAAATGTACTGGTTTCTTGATCTTTCAGTCGTATGATGGCGGAGCTTAGAAATTTTTCTGTTACTGCGAGGTAGATTGTCAATTCCTTTTTTTTTATCGGCGTGCTCATCACTGGAGACTTTCAAAGGTACTTTTTCAAATCTTGAAAAATAGTTTTGCATTTTTCTGTCCAATCGACCTCTTCATTCTGTCTTCCTTTGCCTCCTTTAGTATATTTACGAAGTAGCATGAACAACCATCGACATCGATCTGATGATTTTAAAATGAATTTGTTGATAGCTGTAATCTTGCCAGCTACTTTTTATACATCTTTCTTCATCCTTGGCAATGGCATAGATATGAGAGCTCGAATCTGATCTGGGTTTGCTTCTATCCCTTTCTTACTAATCAGATGTCCAAGAATATTTTTGGAGTGGACTCCGAATTGACATTTTTCTGGATTTAGTTTCATTCTGTAAGACCACAATATGTTGAAGATTGTATCGAGGTCTGTAACATGATCTTCCTTCTTTAAGCTTTTACAGAGCATATCATCAATGTATACTTCTATGGCCTTCCCCAAATAGTCTTTGAACATGTTTGTTACTAATCATTGATAGGTTGCTCCATCGTTCTGCAGTCCAAATGGCATGACCCTGTAACAACAAAGGCCTCTTTCAGTGATTAATGCAGTCTTCTCTTAATCTTAATCTAAAAGAGCTATTTGGTTGTATCCTGAAGCGGCGTCCATCATGGATAGTAGCCCATGTCTCGTTATTGAGTCTAAAATTTGATGGATTATTGGGAGAGGGAAACTGTCCTTCGGTGTGTATTTATTTAGATCGGTGAAGTCCACACAAAATCGAACCTTCCCATTCTTCTTTGGAACCGCTACTATGTTTGAGATCTAATCTGGGTAGTTGACCTCTCGGATGAAACTTACTTCGATTAATTTGTAGATCTCTTTGTTGACCTCATCTCTGATTAGGTTAGGAGCTTAGCTTCTTTCTCCTGAGCTGTAAGATTATGGCACTGTATCAACCTTCTTCTTTTGAATCTGGTCGAATTGTTGATTTGATGGATCACAATCATGTGGTTAATTTAAAGATGATATAGGTGCTTTTCCTCTGAATCTCCTTTTAAATCGATAATGTATTCGTACATCCTTCTGTCTTTCAAAATGTATTCCAGTAATTTTTGTACGGCGCATCATTTGTTAGTGTCATGATGCATAACCTGATGGTATTTGCAGTAAGGCTTTCCTTCAATCGGTTCTAGAGCTTGAGCGTTGCGGAAGAACTTGTCCTTTGCTAGCATTGGGTAGATCTCTGAGAGCTTGACATTTAACTTTGGAAGGATGGGCTTCGATAGTAAGTTCCCCTTCCGAGGCTTACCTTCTTCTGTTTTAGCTCGCTTCTTATCTCCTCGTTCAACGCTCCTTCGATCACTGTTTCTATCTGCATTTTGACATTTTGTGGCTAGGACGTTTTTAGTAGATTTATGTTTTTCTGTCATCATCCCTCCAGGTCAATATACCAATTTACCTTTTCGATCAACTCTTCCAGGGTAGTGGGTTTGTTTAAAAACAAATGCTCTTTCGCATTGCATTCGATCTGTAGGGGATTAGTGAAAGCCGAGACTGCAGTCTTCTGATCTAAGTTATCTACTTTTCTGGCTAGTTCGAGAAATTTCTAGGTGAACACTTTGAGTTTCTCTCCGTGAGACTGTTTGAGACTGATTAGTGTGTACAAATTTTCTTCCCTATCCTTGTTGTGCGCGTAGGTCTTCATGAAGAGTTTTTTGCAATTGGTCGAATGTTGAGAAAATCTTCAGGTAGAGAATGAAACCATCGGAGTGGCTCTCCCAGGAGGCTTGTTGCAAACAAGCGATATATAATATAATTAAGTTTGAGTACAATCCCAACGAATCCCAGAATTGTTGGAAAATGCTTTCCTAGATTGGTGCCTTTGTATTTGCAGATCTTTGGAGTGTGAAACCCGACTGGAACTTTCATTTTGAAGAGTGCTTTAGCTATCGGGATCCCTTATAATTTTCCCAATTCATCCTTACTGCAGAGAGTTTGGGCTTCTATTAGTTCTTTGATTTGCTGGTTTATGTGTTCATGTGTTACATACTGACGTGGTGCTGGAACCGATTATAGTACTGGTCTTGGGTTATGATTACCACTGCCTCCACTCAACCTTTCCTTGACTGGCACCCTGGCTGGAGGTCATGGCTCATCTTCTTGTCGGCATCAATGATTTGCTTCATGTCGTTCTTCTCATCCCAGATGAACTGAGGCTTCTAGTTCCTGTGGATTGATACGCGGCTGTCTAGGGGGCCTTCCGCTTACGGCTCCCCGAGGTCCCAGTTTGTCGTGTGCTGATATTTTAGAATGTGCTGGCATAACTTATTTGTCTTTAGGGGTTGGTCCCTGTTGATTATTCCGTAGAGCTTTCAAAGTAGCCTGAAGAGTCTTCATCTGTTCTTCATATCGTTTGGATTCCAACTGTCGTGTTCGACGTTCTTCCTCCAATTTCTTTTTGTGGAGTTCTCGATCTTGGACCAATTGGCGTTCAAGATCATTTTGTTTCACCATTTTGGCGTCTAGAATCGCCTTTAATTTTGCTAACTGATCTAGTTTGGCAGAGGTGAGGTCTGGTTGCATTGTTGAAGCTGCTCGCTTGGTATTGACCATAATTATTGTTGATGATATCTGAATACTTGTCGGCCTTAGCTAGGATTCCGTGATAAGTATATTCTTCCTATAGACGGCACCAAATGTAAGGACCTAAATTCGTAGCTCGAATAGTTTCTTACACCAAATGTATCTGTAACATGAACAATTGTAAACAAATAATATAGAGTGGTACGAGTTTAGCGTGGAAACCTCTGAATAGGTGAAAACCACAATCTTAGCTCGAGGAGTTATAATAATAACTTTATTGCTCGAGTATCTTGGAGTTTACAAAAATTGATATCCTGAGAGTAAATTGCATGAGTATATTTTTTTGTTTCCCAAATTTCATCTATATTTCCTATCTCTCTTATCCTATTTATCAATCTCATCTTCAGTTCGTGGGTGATAACACGTTCCCCTAGATTGAGAGGAAGAGTGGCGGAGGTTCTGGAGGCCGTTTATGTAAATGTCAGTTCGTGGGAACACGTGTCTTTGACTCGTTCTTCTATATTCCTGTAGGGTTCGAGCCACGTCACTTTTCAGTTTGTGGTCCGGGTGTCAATATCAATAGGGTGTATTCCTCCAGGTTTTACGTGAGCCTGATATTTTAGTAGTTCGCTGTTACAGTAGCTCGAGGAATAGGTGCCTACACTAACCAAACCAACACTTAAATTTGTGAAATTTAGGTCAAACTACCATTAATTAGTGGCAGACTGAAATAACCAAATAGTTATTTTACACAAGTTTATACCTAAAACTTTATATTTGGGAAAATGTAGTCAGTTTCATCCAAAATTTAGTCCTCATTGCCCAAAACTTTCTCATATCTTTCTCTTTCTCAAAGGTAATAACGTTTGAGGTATAAACGATCATGAAAGTTTTAACTTATTGCCCTATTATATAAAAAGCTGACAACGATATTCTTAAGAGTCGTATCTCATTTCTTTTCCCCTAGTTCGTTATTTTGATGGCATACTAGGATTGCAAAACGTGGTAAAGAAGACAGGCCAAAATCTTAATCTATCATTATTATGATATATATATTCTTTTATGTGAAGGTTGGCATCAATCTCACAATGCCATCAAACCCACTTTTTTAGACATCAATGAAAAGTATCGAAGATACGGAATCAGTAATTACCGTCAAAATTAGATTTTTGATATAGACAGACACCTCTCCATGATCACGACATTTCTAGCACTCAATCTGGCATGTTTGATACAAACACTGTAAGGGCCTAATTTCGTAATAGCTCGAATAAGCTCTTACACTGAATGTACCTGCTGTAATAACTTGTTTTCCAGAAAGATATTCTTCGCCAATACTTTTCGTAAAGATGATGTAACAATAAACTAAAACAGATAAAATTTTAAGTAGAAATTCAGTAAAAGCTTAGAAAAACCATGACCTCAAGGAGGATTTAGATGTAAAATCCAATAGGTTGCTAGTTATTACAAGTTGAGGAATGATAGTAAAACAAGGAAGAGTAAATAGTAAAGTTGCGGATCGGAATAATCTATTATGTGCCTGCATTTATAGTAGATACATGTAGTTTAAAAAGAAAAATAATTTCTTATTCCGGGGGTAGTGGGCGAACTTTGCGGATCTCTAACGGCTCTTTCCTAACCAGGTACAACGGCTACTTTTAGTAGGTCGAGGACTTGAGATGTCTTCTCTAATGCTGGGCTGTCTTTGACTATGTTATGCTGGCTTACCCTTGTCAAATTTGGGAAATATGCTACTACAATCGCCACATTCTCGACAGAAGTACTTGAGGTTGTGTCAGGAATAAACTGGAATCTGAAGAGGTTGCCAAATGTTCAGAAAGTCTTCATACTATCATTTCCGAGGTCAAAGTGAGAAGAATTTGGTCATGCTTTACCCGAGGAGCATTTAATGTGGAACATTTAAACTTTGTAACCTGAAGTGGAAGTTATAAATAGTTGGTGTAAGGAAGTATTTTTGGTGTGTGATTTGTAAAGATGTCGCCCCAAGTATGGCGTAGCAAGTGGCCTGAGGGTAAAGTCGGTTACCGTGGCGACCAAACAGAGGTAAAGTATTTGTGTAAGTCTGTGTTTGTTGATCCTGCACTGGTTCTCATCATGGTAGGAGAATTTGGGGGAGGTGGAGTGAGAGAGCGTTTACACGCGGGGTATCCGTTGGGGGTTGGTTTCATTTTCTGTTTGCCGAAGGTATTAAAGTTCATCAAATTTTTGGAGAAGGGGCTACTGCTCATAGTGAAGATGATGATGTGAAGGGTGGCTGGGCGTCCTGGGATCTTGTCGATCTTAATGACCTTCTTGCAATTTTCTGATGCCGTTCTTCTGCAGGAGCAGCTCTGTTTAGAAGTTCTCTGACCTGAGATTCATTGAGTTTCATAGGATATCGTTACCCTTGTTGCCAGAGCTAATGTCAGATTTTGGTGATAAGAAACAATAATATCAGATTCTGGTGAAAAGATGAATAGAGCAATTAACCCTTCAAGTCGAATTAAAGATAGAATTGTAACTGGATGTAATGTAATCGAAGGAGTGACCTGTCGAATGTAAAATATAATAGATAGTTCACGTAACAAACTTTGTTTTTCAACTTCTTGTGTTGTTTAAAGTATGGTAAAATAAACAAGTGATCGAAATAGTATGATGTCGAAGTAAATGTGCTGAATGTGTATAAGTTGCGAGTATAATACATCTCAAAGTATAGTTGACTGTGTGGGGCTAGGAATAGATTTCGAGGTTGATTGATTTGACTTTTGAATAGGTAAAGTTCCAATGAGAAATAAATGTGACTGAATTGACTTGGATTTTGTTGGACTATAAGTACCCCATGTACTCAGTGAAAGTGAGACTTTGTGTTTGTTGCAATGGTGAAGACGAGGGCGCAAGTACAGAATGAAGTATTCAGCCGCATTCAAGCGAAGTACTGGGAGTTATATAGGCGATACTTTGGAAACCGGTGTATTAATTATCAAATGGAAGAACCTGTTGAACCGAATTATGAAGAGATGAGCGAGACAGAGGCGAAGGATGCGGAAGAAGATTTTCAATTTCATTGCCAACTGGAATATTGGAGTCCTTCGGAACGTGTGAGTTATATGTATACTCGGGCTAATATGTTGGTTAGGAAGGAAGATGCGGCTGCAGTCAGGAGTATTTGAATGTTATATGGACTTTGAAGTAGTCAATGTAACGATCGAATAATTTTATGGTGAAATAGAATGAATTTGGTTTCAGAGATGGCTGTCGATGATTATAATGAGTAATGTTTGTCGAATATTTTTAGAAATTTGTGATTAAATGACTAGTACTAAGACAATGTTACATGTGGGTAATTGTTATGTCGAATGAAATTTTGAATTTTGAATTGAATGTTGAAGATTTTCCGAGAATATAGGGGAATTGAAATAATGATAAATTTGTTGAGGTAATGATAGAATTTACAAATGGCTAGGTGCTTTCCTGTAGGTGACATTTTAAAGTATAAGGAAATGGATGTACAACATCTTTGTGATAAAATAAGCCATGCTTTGTCGGGTATGGATACGTCAGAGAGTGTTATTCGAGATATGGAAGGGTTGGAGCAATAGTGTATGGGTTTGTTATCTTTCAGAAAACGAAGATTTAAAGACTTCGAGAAAAGACGTGTTAGGCATTATGCTCGAGTACTCGAACAGTCGCGAAGTGGTGCAATGAGCAGTCGCGTGGGTTCTATAAATAGTCTTGTGGTAGGCGGCTGTTCATATTTTATAAACTCTGCAAAAAAAAATTCTAGTGTGAACTCCTTGTGCTCCTCACAAAAATTGTTGTCAACAATTGGAAAAGAGGAGATCAGTGTCTTAATTGAGAGAGCAAAATGGGTGAAGCAGAGGGATACTGAGGCTGCGCGAATTCAAGGTTAGTATTTTTTGCTATTTTGTGTGATATTTGAATAATTTGTTGTACGAGTGTGTAGAAATAGGTATGATAAGTATAATATGAGAAGGAATTTGTATGAGAGGAAGGATTGATTGAAAGTAATTGGAGTCGTAAGGTGGTAGGGTTTTGATGGCAGAAGTCATGATAATGGTGGTTTGAAGTTGTTTATTTTTGTGGCAATGCATTCATAAAGGGGTACAACGTGTTGGTGAGAGAGGTTTTTGTTAGGAATGGGTGGGTGAGGAGGAGAGAGGATTATTGGTGGGTGTCACTGGGATTACGACGCGACTGTAGGGAATTGTTGGGATTTCTGCGAGATTGCTGGAAATAGAGTTTCGAATTAGGTGTTATTTAGCCGGTTTTCACGCCGGAAAAGGTGTATTTTCGAATTGTTTGAATTGGATTGATTTTGGCGGGAAACAGGTGAAGTTTAATCGAGAACTTTAAGATTCCTAAACTTCAACCTGAACAATAATCGATGTTAGGACTTAGAAAAAATAGTAATGAAAAATTGTATCGAGAAACTGAATGTAGTAAGTAAAACATTCATATTTGGAGTTTGTTTCATTCCGTGTCTAAAATAGGTGTCAGCACTTCTTCGTGGTTACTCGTCGTCAAAGATTGCACATGGAGTGACTACAGTTGGACTGACACTAAACAGGTACATGGGTTTATACCTCTTCGCTCTAAAATATCAAGTCCTTAATATTTTACAAAAGGTCAAAAAGGAATCATGTTTTTTGAAGAAAATAGGTTTCTGCTAGAACAGACTTCTTTCTGTTAGAACAGACCCTGTTCGAACCGACTTTTTTTTTGTTCGAACAGACTTTTTATCTGTTCGAACAGGTTACTCAAAACTTTGTATGTTCGAATAGGATCTTGGCTCTGTTCGAATAAAAACCATATTTGTTGGAACAAACTATTTCTCAGTTCGGACCGAGGTCGGGTTTTTAGTTTTCTTATAAAGGCATCCTTTCTTACTTTACTTTTCCCTTCTTCCAAAAGAACTTTTTATAGGGCTTGATATTTAGAGAGAAGAGAGATTTCAATGAGCGATTCAATGCAAAGTAAAACTTAAATTAAATCAATCGGAGTATTAGAAAACCTAATCTTAAATTAAAAAACTTGTGAGTTTCAAGCTTGGATGCTTTGGTGCGTTATCCGAGGTAAGGCGTTGCGAGAATGAGGAATTGATTGCGAGGAGTTCAATTAGAAGAGAGGTAACCACGGGATATACTTATCAAGTATGTAAGTAATTGAATTCTTGTAATTTTGTTTCAATATTGGATTGTTTAGCTGTCGGGCGATTTGGCAACGACCTGTAGGTTTTTCTTCTGAGAAAGGTTTCCTACAAGGTTAAAATTGCTTATTCTTGTGCTTAATTTACTTTTGCTTGTTATCACTAGAACATTGGACCAACTTGAATTAGGCTAGGGTTAGACTATTAATTCAAGGTTTTTCGGACCTATTAATTTTAACCTAAATTAATCAAAATCGGTTAATCTCAAGTAATTAGAAATTTTAATTGGTATTAGAGCGGTTGCATTCTGAGGCTTAACAACTTGAGCATGAATCCTAACTCGATTATTTGATATTAATGAATTCCGAAAGATTTGGAGGTCCTATAAATCGTTCGCCCCTCTTCGATGGCAAAGGCTATCCTTATTGGAAGGTTCGAATGGTTACATTCTTACAATCACTCGGAGAACATGTCTAGATTGCAATCGAGGATGGATGGGCGTACCCTACCATGATCGATGAAAGGAATGGGTGATGAATCTGAAGAGGTCTTTAAGCCTAGGAATTAATGGTCTAAGCTGTTGTTATAATAATAAGGGTTGCAATGTTATTTTTATGGCTGTGAGCTCAAGTGAGTTTTAACACATATCTGCTTGTACCACTTCGAAAAAAGCTTATGACATACTAGCTCGAACTCACGAAGGCGATGATACAGTTAAGGAAAGCAAATTGCAAATGCTCACCTCACAATTTGAGAATATTCGAATGGATGAGAATGAACCCTTTAATGAGTTTTATGCGATACTAAGTAACATTGTCAACATTAGTGCCATATTAGGTACAACTTACTCAGATGTTCAAATTGTTCGCAAAGTTCTAAGATCTCTTCCTAAGTATTTTAGATCCAGACGTGATGCTATCGAGGAAGCTCGGGATCTTAAGAAAATGAAACCAGATACATTAGCTGGAAAGTTGCGAACTTTTGAACTCAAGATGAAAATGAAAAACCCTGAGAAGAACAAGAATGTTTCTTTTAAATCTTCATCTTACTCTTCTTCTTCTTCTAAGGGTACCAAAGAAGCTGACAACTCATATGATTCGGGTAATGATGATGGGTCCGATATAGATTCACAGATTGCCTCTATAAGCAACCAGCTTAAAAACTTTGTGAAAAAAAATGTCAATTTCAAAAATAAGGGCAATCAGTGAATTACAAGTCGCAAACTCATAATCAACTTAAATCGAATAACCGGCAGACCAACCTTGACACTGACCTAAATCAAGTTGAATGTTATAAGTGTCACAAATTTGGTCATTATGCTCACAGTTGTCCCAATAAGAAATCTGGAACTAATCACAAAGCTATGAGCATTAGTATTACTTGGGATGATAGTGATGATGAAAATAATAATAATAAGGATCATCCCCAAGTAGTTGAGAATGGACAATATTGCGTATATCCTGCTTTTCTAAATTGTAGTAATGATAACTCTAATGCTTTCGAACTTGAGAATTCAATTTAAAGTCAATGTGATCATGAAAAAAATGAGTTTGAGGACCTGAATCTTGAAGTCTTGTATGCTCAAACTTTTGCAAAGTGTATTAAACTTGGTAAACTTAACAAAGTCTTGAAAGACCAAGTTAATACACTCACGCGTGAACTTCAAGAAATAACTGAGAATACAAGTCAAGAGATAAAAATGTTTGAAGATGAGAAACAAGGCCTCTATGACAAGGTTATGACTTTAGAGAGAGGAGTTCATGATGTGAAGTATAAAATGAAATCAACTTTAGACGAACTACCTACTTGATTTAGTTTTACCTAATATTAATTGAAATATTTTGTTCTCATTTCATGACCTAGGCTAAAACAAGAACACGTTGATGATGTCTATTTGGTAAGTGATATGCAGTTTCATTGGGGCTGATGTTGTATTTAAGTCTTAATCGCCCCAAACCGGACTTTGAAATATATTCTAGGCCGCAGATTAAAGGGAAAACTTCGGCAAATCTTGGGTTGTTTTTATGCGAATAAACAAGAAGAGAAGCACATGGGGAGTTAAAGAAAAAGAGCATAACTCACCAATCTGAAAGAACAAAAAAAAACTATCTTTCTCATAAGTTCATATCTTTCACACAAAGTTCATTATTTTAGTAACTGGTTTTGTAGTTTAAGCTTTATTTGATGTAGAGAGAACAAGAAGGGAATATGGGGTGTTCTTGAAAAAGACCCCATACCTTATAATGATTCTAAAAGGTTACATATGGGGGTGTCTTCTTCACTTCATTTATTGTAATAATCAAACCCTTCTTCACCCTTTGTTTTGGCTCTAGTATTAGCCTTTTTGAAGGTAGTTTTACTATGGAAGAAATATTATTCATGAAGACTGTTTTTCACATTAAGCATTCCAGTGTGTCCATGGAGCATTTCTAGATTACCTTTAAGAGTTACAATGTAAAGGTTTATGTGGCAGCTAAACCCCCGAGCATTCCTGATCTCCATTTTGAATAAAATTATTTGTGGAAATGTTAAGAGTGGCAGCGGTCGATGTGGCTATAAATATATATGTTTGGAGAAATATCAAGAGCATATATTATAAGATTAACATTTTTTATTTTTGTATAATTTGGAAAGCCAATCATAAGTAGATAGTGGTTCAAGAGAATTACTCTGTACTTGATCACTAAATCTGGCTGAAAATGATTGATGTTGATTATCTAATTAACGGCTAATCATATTTTATTAAATTTGAATTAGGAATACTAGTTAGCTCTCACTGGTCTTCTCCAATTCAAACATTTGTTCAAAATAGCTGTTAGCATATAAATCTATTGATCTCATTATTGAAAAGGGTCCTCAAATTGGGATCTCTTACACCAAACCCCATTAGTTAAGTTGATAATTTGATTTAAAAACTTGTTAAGGCAGCCCTCACCGTTTGATTAAACTGGTGGTCACGATGTTCAGCTTAATAGTATAATAGTGGATCTTGAAATAGTTGGGGCCGATATCCACCTGTACTGTGAACAATCTCAAATTGTGCTTCAGCTGAAGTGACAATTACGTCAAAATAGATCTGAAAGAGTACTCGAAACATGAAGGGTTTTTGTAGCTAAGGTCTGTAGGCAAAATTTCAATCAAAGGGTCTCAATAGAGTATTAATAAGGCCCAGGAAAACCCAAGAACTCAGAAGGTGTACTCCGTATTAATCACCTACAGGAATCACTTACATTGTCTCCATATTTTGGTCAAAAAGCACACAAATGGTCGTTTACGACTCAAATTTGAGAGCAAGTAAATTGGACGATAAAAAAGATCCAGTAATAGACATCGCTGGATGGGGTGACCAGATTCTTGTTGGGCCAGCTCTACATTAAGTCCTTCCTTGAGCCCTAGACAGTTTTGTCCAGAGCCCGTCACAAGACAAACCCAACAAACAGTAGTTCAGTTGACATTGCTTGCATCCTGTCAGCAGAATTTATCACCGCATAGATTAATAGCAAAATAGTAAATAGAAGCTAAGTGAATGATATCAACATAAGCAATGTGGTCGTCCGCAACATCAAACACCAGTCACTATGTTTAATAGAAAATAATCAGAGATGATAAACCATTACAGATTCAGGATTCCACAAAATCAAGGAGAATAAAAAGAAGAAACGATATTCAAGAGCAACAACACCAGGAACCCTTTCGGGGGCAATACAATCTATACTCAACTATCCCCAAAACTGATTACAAACTTTAGTTAAAATGAGGCATATGGTATCCTTTCATTTCTCACAACTTTTAACCAGTCCATTGCACTGCAGCTCAATGATGATGGAGAAAACTCTATCACGAGACCAATTACCTTGTTCAGATAGCCGATTAACTAAAGACCATCTTCAGTAGCACTCTTCAAGATTCGTTAACTGTTCTTCGCCTCTTTGACTTTTTCGAAGGATGATGTTCGCCAACTGAAAATTCAGTTTTGTCAATTAGTCTAAAATCGTGCTCATGCGCTTCCTCCTTGACACTCCTGCAGTATTTCAGTTCATATCGGGGGTTAAACGCATTAAACTTGCATACTACTTGCTGCTTCTTATTTTCTAACAAAACGTTAGGAAGCCAATGTCTGTCATGCAATATCTACTAAGTACTATCAGATAATCTTGTTACATCTACTTTCATTGTACTAATTACCTAGTTTTCATCCTTATTTACCAATTATCCCCTGAAATATCTCCGCTAATGTGCTTTTGGCAATCCACATGATGTAACCAGTGGGTTTCTCCACTAATGTGCCTTTGGCAATCCACATGATGTAACCAGTGGGTTTCTCCGCTAATGTGCTTTTGGCAATCCACATGATGTAACCAGTGGATTTCTCCGCTAATGTGCTTTTGGCAATCCACATGATGTAACCAGTGGGTTTCTCGTGAACTTACAATTCCAAGTTCCAACAATAGAAAATTTTATGGAGTTTTAGAAGGTTTATAGCAATTTGAAGTTTAGAAGGTACAAAAAATGCACTTTGAAAAAGAACAAGTATTAGGCAAAAGAACTAGCTTAGTGATGTTTTTGAACAAACTCTCTCATACTATTAGGCAAAAGAACCGTTAACGGGCTGAGCCCATTTCCAAATTGTATTTACAAAGAAACAGCTCCAACTAATAAGGAGATCTTTCTTGTTGTTCCTCTTGTGACTGCAGTCCGTAAGAATGGATGAGGCTCCGTGACTTTGGACTTCAACACAACCTCATTTATGATATCCTTATTGGCCTTGTAACTCCCAAATAGCTCTTTCCTAGTACAACTAAGGGGCTCATGCTCACCCAAGAAAATACAAACATAAATAATATTATCCTTTGCCTTAGGTCCCAAAAGTTTGATTATTTTGCAAAAAGAATTAGACCTGTTAATTACCTGGCCCTTGAGACCCCTATCTATAAAACACAGGTAAAATATGTCAATGAAGGTAGTGTCAGAGGGCTGGAGGAGATGACGAAAATAGGATTGCTTAAGAATACTGCTATCACTATCACACTATCACACTATCACACTATCACACTATCACAGGTGAAAATTCCACTAAACTTGCTTCTACTTTAGTATATACCAGAACAATATTATAGACAGTAGCAATGTTCCATACCTTAATGACTGTGAAGTGTCTTCTGTTTGTCTATCTAACCACTGAATGCTTCCAGTGTTAGAAGAGACCAAGGATCCAGATATGTGAAGTATATCCTCGTCAAAACTGCATAAAAAAGCTTGCATCAGACTAACGCTTGCAATTGATACAGCATAAACAAGCAAGCAAAATATAAACTAAATCATGTCTTTCATTATGTGATTTTTTTTACAGAAGATAAGATGAATGTGAACTATGAAGATAATCAATGAATAATGCCAAAGCTCAACAATGTCAGACTTTAGTTGTCTGGTTTTGCCAAAGGCCATATCTCACAACAAGATGCTCAAACCTCATCCCTCTTCAGTCAATAATATTGCAAAAGTCAATACAACTAAAAATGTTCCTAAAATATTCAAGATGGACTAAATGAGTTCTATTTCCTCAAATGTACAAACCAATGGCATAAGGAAAGAGACTCCATTAGACATGTCGGTAAAAGAGAAGTAAGAGAAATAGGAGGCCCAAAAAAAGTTTCCCTTGGCCCTATAGAGGTGAGGAACTTTGAGAAAAAACAACCTCTAGACAGCTCTCACTGGAACCAAGGTCTAGCAGGGACTCTTTAATCTTAGTACCAAATTAAGACTTGGGCATGACATAAATCACTTAACAAATTATCCAGCCCCACAACTGAAGAAAAAGGCTAACATCAATACCACGGGTTGCACTCAGAAAAAAAATGTTGTTTGTTAACTTCACCAATAATCTCAAAGCCACATCAAAACTAAGGAAGAGACGATCATTCTAGCAACATG
This sequence comes from Kingdonia uniflora, assembly GCA_014058105.1. Taxonomy (NCBI): domain Eukaryota; kingdom Viridiplantae; phylum Streptophyta; class Magnoliopsida; order Ranunculales; family Circaeasteraceae; genus Kingdonia; species Kingdonia uniflora. The sequence goes on along the minus strand of JACGCM010001204.1, from coordinate 2,347,984 downwards.
ATCAAACCTGCCCCCACAAAGAAATGTTATCAACTACGAACCCGAGATGGATAATCCTTGCTGCTGCCATAACTAACCCCAAAGCATTCAAAGCTATGAAAAACTTGATCTCCCTTTCTCAACCTACTAAGAACAATTACCACCACAATAGAAAGGAAGGAAATACGATCTTATTGTCTTGAATCTCTAGAGCAATATGAAAAGTTAATATATAGAGTAGGGATACCTCTGTATCCACACCAATGACCCTTAGTATCTACGTATTTGACTTTGACATACATGTATCACTGAGACCCTTAGTCATGTAACTATGTACCTATCAGTTACTAACCAAGAGATGCAGTACAGTGGGATGAAGTATGAACAGCTTGAACCATATAGGTGAGAGAACCTTCGGCCCTATATTGGCGGCAGAGGGGGTCTTCTCTGAACAAAGACATGACGGCTCACTCTTCAACAGGCACGCCGTCAGAGCTGCTGCTCTTCCCACTCTGTGAGGCTATTATATGCTTTCCATACATCGGACTGACCTATATATAATGGTTACAATGTCAGCCAGTTTCCATTCGCACGTAAGAGCTGGAACTAAGATGCACCTTGAACCATCAATGTTTCAATACTGAAATCCTATATCAATTTTCCCAATAAATATTCAATCTTAACCTATGTAACATGGACACTCCATATTCCAAAAAAAATCCGTGTCCAAACGTGTCGGACACTCGGACACACCAACACTCGTGTCGACACTCCAACGGACACTTCTTGCTTAGATCATAACCTTTTTGACATAGCTTTTAGAAAGTTTTCAATTCTTATACATGTTATTCAACCATACTAACTAGTATCATTGTTTTTTGTTTGTTATTAGTCGTAAATTAACCCATAAGTTAATATAACCCATAAGTGTTGGGACTTGTTTGTTATTAGTCGTAAAAATATGTCGTAAATTAACCCATAAGTGTGTTTAGATAGGTTAAGTAACTAACATAAGCATAGTCGTGTCCGACACCGACACCCGTATCCGTGTCGTTGTTACCTAGATCTTAACTAGAGAATTTTCCACCATAGCATCTTCCGTCTTTAATCCATAATTTATAAGAAGGAACAATAATTGAAGAAGAAATAAGAACACATCAATTCGAGGAAATTTCCTCTAGGGTTTTCTATGTATTGCTCAAGAAACTGATTACAATCTAAAAAGACTTGATTTCCACTTTTAGTGGTTATAATACCAATTTATAGAGGAGTTAGAATTCTACTCATAATAGAAATTAGGTTATTGCCATGTAAAATACCTAAACTAGGCCTAAGGTAAATACATGGATCCAAGACCAAAAGTAGGTCGGTCGTGGTGTAAAATATTACATCGAATAAGGGGTATAGATCCTCCTGAATCAGTCTTAACTGGAGCCGAGTAAAACGCAACAACCATTACATTTTATTAAAGATGACAACTTAAAGTTTGTAAATAAATCATGGTTTTGCTTGATCATGTTCAGATAAAAAACTTCAATCAACTTGTGGTGGTGGAGACCTTCTAGTTCTCAATAATTGAACCCATCATACCTGCTTACATTACAAGTTAACAACACTGTTAAGTGACACAGCATCATCTCCAACCAGATTGGATTGGATTACTGACAGACGAAGACCAAAACATGATCTTCAATTCTCAACTTGTGGTGGTGGAGACCTTCTAGTTCTCAATTATTGAACCCGTCATACCTGCTTACATTACAAGTTAACAACACTGTAAGTGACACAGCATCATCTCCAGACAGATTGGATTGGATTACTGACAGACGAAGACCAAAACATGATCTTCAATTCTCAACCAGATAGGTCTCCAGTAGGCATTTCATCCCTGCTAAATCATTTATTGTATATTTCCTTAGTATCATGTGTTCCGATCTTTTTTCCGAGTATATATGTACATACATATAGGGTCAAGCACTCAAGCTCATATATCCAATATTCCAGCTTCACCTTATATCGGTTTTACACATATATGGCAAGCTCTGCTGCTCCACCATTGTTTGGTGGATGGATAACAAAGATGGTAAGCCATGTGATGTTTTATGAGTTAGGTCCCTCAACTAGGCCTATTGAAAATGTTCTCCACACCAGACAATCCATTATGGAATATTTGCAGCATAACCTATCTTCAGCACCCTATATATACTCTACACATTTAAAAAACCCTTCAAACATCTCCAAAACCCTCTCTTGCACAAACATTAATATTGTTAATGTTATACGCCCTTCTTGTATATCAAGTCCAACTAATATCCATTTTCACACGGCAACTTTCTTTAACTCAAGAACAATTATGGGTATCTGTTTGCCTTCCATGGCTCTTTATGCCAAGCAGATACTCAAACTACAATCTCTTCTCTCTAGAAACCAGTTATCTCCAGTGTCTACCACTCCACATGTCCCAAAAGGCCACTTAGCAATTTATGTGGGAGAGAAAGAAAAGAAGTGATGCGTTGTTCCAATATCCTACTTGAATAATCCTTCATTCCAACAATTGTTAAGTCGAACTGAAGACGAATTTGGGTTCAATTATCCATTGGGTGGTCTTACATTCCCATGAAAAGAATCTGCCTTTATCGATCTCATTTCTCGCTTGAGTGCCTCATGAAAAGGAAGAATAGATAAAGTATATAGCAAGTAATCAAGAATACCCCCTTGGCTTTCGGTCACCTTGATTTTAAGGAATGAAGGCAAGGGTGACTAACCCACCAGATCCAATCATACAATTTTGATTGAAGAGTTATTGTCAACCTATGTATATATTTATTTATTTTTGCATTTTTTTCCTAATTGAGTGGGCAGAGTATGAGAAAGAACTCCCAAATTGAAATCATCAAACGAATTGAAAGTATTTCATCATATTTTACATCTTAGAATCTTTTATTAGGAAGGAAAGAACTACCATTCAAATTTTGACCTTAAAATTTCATCTTCTATCCACAGTTCTTCTGGCAATTGGGTCCTAGTAACTAGACGCATACTTATTTACTTGTGCATTAATAGCCCCCATCTAAGGCGAAAAAAACACCATACTAATGTATGATGCAATCAAGAACATATGTTGTTCTCATTAACGTATTTTGCATCAGTACTACTAGAAACATGTTAAATCAATTGACAGACTAATGATTGATTTATGTAGTAAGGTATGATGTGCTTGGAATCTAACTCCACCATAAGGCCCCTCTCTACATGTCTGGTAATGAGCTGAAAGACAAAACCATATGCAAAATATGTTAGATAATCCACCATGAGGTTGTCTTATAAGAGTCCCTATATGCAAAATGTGTTTCACCCCAAACAATGCGCTCATCCAAGACCAAGAGTGAAGATTTTTACACCCAAATGATATTTTCTCTCACTCTCTACCGAATCACCACATATATGTAAGACCATACAAGAGGGAGGTGCACTATTACCACCTACCAGAGAGTTGAAATATGTATGTGATCAAAATTAAGGTAATATATCAACTAATACCAGTAGCACCCAACACAAGTTTCAGGAGAAATAATCAAAAGTTTAGAATTTCCATAAAAGCTTCAAAAAATAATTGATCACTAAGTAAACAAATAACAAAAACACTCAAAATCAATCACATATAGAACACACGTTTTTCTTTTCTTGGTTTAGCTTAAGGTATGTTGTTGATATAAATAGTCACACATTGGGCAAATCAAGCCTTGCACCCCAAAATACAAGATCCTGGGGCTACTCTTCTCATTGCCAATTGGTTTTGAGATGGAACCTCCAGTTTCAATATGATATCAGAGTCGGTGTTTTCTTCCGCGTGCTGTGTGCCCAATGGCCTCACGTGCTCTGCGTTACCCAATAATCGCCCACGTATTGAGCTCAAAATTACGCCATACGTCAGGGGGCGCGTTAAGATAAGTACTCTGGCATTGGGCAAATCAAGCTTTGCACCTCAAAATACAACATTCTGGGTTACTCCTCTCATTGCCAATTGGGTTTGAGATGGAACCTCCAATTCAAATATATATCTCCATGGCACTAACCACATTTTCCCATCTCCAAAAATAAGGTAATAATCTAATTTCGTATTCCCGTTGTTCCTTTGTACAGGAGTGATCATAATTGCAGGCTCTTTTTAAAAGCTTTGTTCTTTAAGATAAATCGCAAATTAAGTGTTCATGAAAGGGAGTGCTTCTGGCCCTTTCTTTTTAATTGTGGTCCAATCATCTTAAGCCCAAGGTATTTTTCCATGTAAATCTGGTTTCTGGTCGTGTCTAATCTTCTTCTTTTTTCACTTACTTACTTTCCTTCTCATGATCAATAAATCTGAATAACCCTTGTGGATCTGCGCAATAAGAAGAAATCCTGTCCCTCGATATTGCACACCTTCTCTAACCAGATGTATTGCCGTGGATCTTTAGTAGAACGCTCAACTTATAAAGTTGTAGCATAGCTGACTTCCTCCAAGGCTCAAGTTGGCTCCATCAATCATGTAGGTTATAGCCCGAAGACTTTTTGGTAGTGGTTAAGGTCATCTCATCATAAATCAGAGGGAGTTGAAGATTTTGCAGCACCAAATCACTTGAATATAGATTAGTAGTCAAAACAGCAATATTCACACGAATCTGGCCATGTCTCACATTGACTTTATATAACTAACTGTGAAGTCCGACAGTGGTGTTGGGGAGCCCTATACTATGGCATAAAGAGGTTCTAAGATTTAAACAAACACTGGACCAAAATGGTTTAAAGTTTCCATCAGGTTCTAGCATAACTACCTTATGAGCAAAATAATCTTTAAAGATCCCCAAATCCAAATGTAGGCTCATTGTTTTTCTCATCATCTCATGATTTCTTTGTTTGCACAACACCGTCACGTGTGCTTGTTTTTCTCTATTTTCAAGTAACTATCACAGGCATCTACTTGGACTCTACAATTTTATATGAGCAAGGACATCAAAGGCGTAAGTGGTGCTGCTGGGTTTGTGGGTGTCTAAAAACACTATGGCCAATGTGTTTATATCCAAGTCTTTATATAATTATTTTTGCTAAATAGCATGATCAAAGCCATGTGATTCATTATGAGGTAGGCCCTTAAATTACCAAATTGTCAACGCCTCACCACAGACCAAAGAGATCCATGAGCCCTATATATAATGTGACACGCTAAACCATCCTTATAACTCTCTCTCTCTCTCTCCTTGCCTGCATCGTTCTCAGTGATATAAATCACTCTTCATGTTCTATCAAACCTACTGAGATTCATTATTAATTGTCATTTATTCAGTTCAACCACAATATGGGTATCTGTTTTCCTTCCATTGCTCGTCAGGCAAAGCAAATCATCAAAGTGAAGTAACTTCTTACTATAAGTCAACTATTGCCCACGGCTACATCAGTGGATGTCCCAAAAGGCCACTCGGCAGTTTATGTCAGAGAGAACAAAACTAGGCGGTTTGTTGTTCCAGTACCTTACTTGAACCACCCATCATTCCAACTCTTATTAAGTTGATCCGAAGAAGAGTTCAGATTCGATCATCCAATGGGCGCTCTAACCATTCCATGCAAAGAAAATAACCTTCATTGCTGTTAATTCTTGTTTGAATGCCTCATAAAATGGCAGGAAGTGAAGAAAAAAAAACAAAAACAAAGAAAATAATATGCAGACACCCTTGGCCTTTTCTTATCTCTCTTGAGCACTTTTGAGAGTATAAGAGAGGGTGATTAACCATTCATCCAATCTCCACATTTTTATTATTCCGGCCCACGTAGAAAAATACGCTTCTTTTTCTGTAAATGATTGATTAAAGAAATGACTCTCCCATTGAAAGCGTACTCTAATAGAAATTCTTATCTCTCTTGAGCACTTTTGAGAGTATAAGAGAGGGTGATTAACCATTCATCCAATCTCCACATTTTTATTATTCCGGCCCACGTAGAAAAATACGCTTCTTTTTTTGTAAATGATTGATTAAAGAAATGACTCTCCCATTGAAAGCGTACTCTAATAGAAATTCTTTGTTCCTATCTGTTAAGTTGTTGAATTGTTATTGAATCCACTTCATTGGCCGATAGCACCAATGGCATAAGGAAAGATACTCCATTAGACATGTCGGCAAAATTATCTTAAGTAAATCTCTCCAGCATATTAGGGATGAAGATTGGAATAATAAAAGAAATAAGGAGGTTAAAGAAGTTCTTTTAGCCACATAGAGAGGTGAGGAACTTTAAATAGGATTATCCTCCAGACAGTCTCCGCTAAATCTTTCACTCACAGTATCCAAGGTCTGGCAGGGACTCCCTTAATATTAATACCAAATTAAGACTCGTGTATGACATAAGTCACATAACAAATTATCCAACCCCACAACTGAAGAAAAAGGCTAACAACAATACCATAAGTTGCACTCAGAAAAAATAGTATTTGCTAAATTCACCAACAATCTCAAAACCACATCAAAACTAAGGAAGAGATGATCATTCTAGCAAAATGATTAAATCAACCTCCACAAAGAAAATGTTATCAACTGCGAAACCGAGATGGATAATCCTTGTCGTTGTCATGCCTAACCCCAAAGCATTCAAAGAAATGAAAAGAATGATCTCCAGTTATCAACCTACTAAGAACAAATACCACCACAACACAACGAAAGAAAGGAAATACGATCTTGTTGCCTTAATATATGAAAAGTTAATATATAGAGTAGGGATACCTGTGTATCCACATCAATGACCCTCAGTATTTAGTTGTTTGACTCTCACTGAGACCCGTAGTCATGTATTTTTGTACCTATGATACCCATATAGGAGAGAATGTGAGCCCTATATGCTGGGGGTGTCTTATTCACACTACAAATAAATGTGTGCAGTAGAGAATGACATGCATTAGTAACCTATTAAACGTGTACTAGTACATTAACCTTCTACCCAACTTAATTTAAATTTGATCTGACATACTTAAAAAATAAATCTATGAAGAAAAGGTGTACAAATTATGCATTTACCTTTTAACTGAGAAACGAATCATGCTTCCAACCTTAATCACATGTTTCCTATGAGATGTATTAGCAAAAATTTCCTCGCCGTGTTTCTATCAAAAAATAAATATACAAATTGTGAATTCCAATCAGTATTGTCGTCATAAAACTTGAAACGTCGTCAAGAAAATGAAATATGTGAGATTATGAAATGACTTTACAGTTTTATGTCTGAACTCCTCACGGATATCTTCTTCTAAAATGGCAGCAGAAGAAAACCCAAGGACAATGACATGTATGGACTCTTTTCTGAGCTTCACTACCTTCCCTTCTGAATCACAGTACACATAAAATCAATTAAATTAAATTAAAGATGATCCAAAGACATATTCGCCATTATTTCAATATTAGAAAGAAGGTATGTAACATTGTTATGTCAGGGGGATTCATAATAACACTTGGGAACTAGAAGTAGAACAGAAACTGTTGGAAGAAAAGAATTTTCATTGAGTTTTAAATAATGGAACTCTGTGTTAGAACTCAATGCACCCGCATGTCTTTTGACCATGTATACATCTCCATGAGGCCATTTAGGTACATCATGAAAATATTCATCTTGGCAAAAATTAAGTTAGTCAGTCGAAATTAAACTTCAGACCAACAAGAATTCTAAAAAATAACCTGTGGGAGTAGCTGGGCTAGTGGCTAATGGGATACTGACTAATAATCCTACTAGATCCAAAAGTTGATTATAAAGAAATGCGTATTTCCTAAGTTGTACTTGCTTTCTTAGCTGCTCAATCCTTCATTATTTACATCACAACTCCTACTTTCCAAAGTCTTCGACTTGCACTAAATCACATGTTATACAAGAAGTAGTATATAAAAAAAAAAAAAAAAAATTTAAGTGGAAATGTCACTGTCATCTCCTCATTCTATGGTTGCTTGAACCATGTAATAAGGCTATTAACTTATTATCACAGAGCCTAGGTAACAACGACACGGATACGGGTGTCGGTGTCGGACACGGGTACGGGGTGTCGGACACAGCGACCCAAAAATATGTAAAAACGGTGACACGGCTGTAAAAATTTTATTTCATATTTTCTACTATGCTTATGTTGGTTACTTAAACTATCTAACACACTTATGGGTTAATTTACGACATATTTTTACGACTAATAACAAACAAGTCCCAACACTTATGGGTTATATTAACTTATAGGTTAATTTACGACTAATAACAAACAAAAAACAATGAATAACGTGTATAAGAATTGAAAACTTTCTAAAAGCTATGTCAAAAAGGTTATGATCTAAGCAAGAAGTGTCCGTTGGAGTGTCGACACGAGTGTCGGTGTGTCCGAGTGTCCGACACGTTTGGACAAAGATTTTTTTTGGAATATGGAGTGTCCATGTTACATAGCTAACAAAATTGTACTACTAAATTGATGGAAACATTACAGTCATAACTTGTGAAGGATAAGAATTACCTAAAAGCATGCGAGATTTTGGAGAAAAGAGTAGTAACTTTGCATCCAGTTTCACACCAAAATAAGGATGAAGTCCAGAAAGAACTTTAGCTTTTTTAGCTTTTTTATCCTGGTCTATCAAGGCATATGCTAAAATAACACCGTCAAATACTTCATCATATCTGTAGAAGAAGAAAAAAAACATCATCCCATGTCAGTGAATCTTCACCGTTAAGTTACTTTTATCATCTTGATTTTCTATAGACAAGGGTTTCATTAATCTATTGGCAGGTCCACAACCCAACTGGTGAGCCTCTCAAGCAATCCCCCAACCCAATAACTAAATAATGGGTCAGACTTTAGTCTAACCCGTGGTATTTAAACCCTTTGAACCAAATAAACATTTTCTTAAAAATGGCTAATTTCGTATCTAAATGCACTATGATCCACTACCCAACTGTGAGCCTCAAGCAATTACCAAATACAGAAATAATGCCTTTTACCAAATAAACATTTTCATAATAACCAGTTACTTAAATTTTGTTATCCATCAAAGAAAATTGAGTAACTTAACTAAATAGATGATAATCTATACTAATATTATATAGGCGAAACCCCCCTGAGGGCATCCGCAAATAGGACACGTGGCACTCTAGATTCCTTCGGTTTCCTCTTCCGCCAACTACAATTGGATCCTTTTCGTTTCAAAACTCACTAAATATGTACCTTTTCCACGACGTCTCTACATTCCCTCTCTCTATATCTCTGTCCCCCCAAAACCTCATTAAATTACAAAGTTATAAACCAAGAAGTTTGGCAATTAATTTGCTTCAAGAGGCTAATGGGTCAATTCAAAGTACTCTTACCTTAGAGAGTAAAATTTTCTCATGGCATCTTTTTCTTCAGTCTCTTTCTTTTATTTTCTCGGATTTATAGTCACTTTCAAGGTTTCTGGTTCTGTATGGATGCATATTGCAAACCTATTTTTGTCAAATCTCTATTTTGCATCATTCACATCGGATTTGTCGTCAAAGAATTCTTTTGTATACACTAAGCCTTCAAAGTAATGAATGCTCTGAACTATTTCACGATTGTCCAATTCATTAATTCATCAGCAGATCATGATTCTTAATCTCCAACAAAAGTTTTCTTGCATTTTTTTACTGGATACCATTTGATTATTTTGTTGGCATAGATCTATTATAATTGATGACCAATTTTTTTTGTCTAATAACTTTACATTTTCCTATATACTCAACAAGGATAAATGTTACAGGCCAACATGATCTATTGAAAATCAATAAACTCGAGGATAAGGTAACATCTTATAACAATCATTTTTGGGCACCCTCTTTCTATGCCCAACATTATTGTTTTGATTTTTTTCATTTTCAGAGTGACGAACACCCACCAAATGGGAACAATCTGCGCATTAAGAGAATTTACTGGAAAATATATTTGATGCTCAACTTCATATGGTACATCATTATGTCAAATGTATGCATTATTGCTTTTTTGTAATAAGGAATTCAGTCCTTACAGTGTTGCTTTAAGACTAATCATCTCCGTATTTAAGAGTAAGTATTAGAGTTGTGGTGATGAGCCTGATGCTATTTTCATTGCAGAGGAGCAATACATCCCAATATATATCACTCTTTGATCCAAAAGAACTTTGTCAAGGGGAAAACTTGAGTCATTTTCGTATCCTTAGATGCATTCTTATGTCAGTAGTACGATCCTTCTTGATGTGGTTATGGGCAACAAATGTTTACCTTCGATCATATAAAGCCATCCTTCTCATGGATCTATAACACTCAAAGTCTAACATTGGGTAATTACTATTGTAAGCTTTATGCATTTTGGATCTTTAGCTCAAATGGTAGAGCGCTTGGTAATGAAAAGTATTTATACCAAATATTTCAAGAGTTAGGTGGTTCAAATCCACCAAGATCCTGCAATCTTGACATATTACTCAATTAAAGTATAAAAATATATATTTTTGGTAATTTTTATAATGAACCTTTAACAAAACCCTTAATGCAGGAAAATCTCAAAATTGTACCCCTAAAGCATCTTTAAATTTATATGATATATTTGTGTACTTCAAAAGCTCCAACACCATGAATCCTAGAACGATTGCTCTTTTGCATTTTTGTTTGCAGGTTCTTTGAGACCCAAAAATGCACTTGGTGCATCTTTGCAAATTCTCCCCATTTGTTATTGCAATGATATAATCCATCTGGTTATTTTCTTTAAAGAAAATAAAACCTAAAGGCTATGAAACAGCCCAAAGCTTATAGTAGCTAATTTTGGCTCTAGGAACCATCCAAGCTATCACATGTATCTTTTAGTATCCCGGGTTAAAGCGCTAGTAAACAAAAAGAGTGAGAGCTTACTTGAAAAGCAATGAACTCAGCTCGCGATAAATTGCTTTAGACACCCTATTCGACATTGATGGGTGTATATAAACCGTCATATCTGCTCTACAAACCTTCAATCCTTCCATTATATCTGCAATCAAAATCTAAATCAAAAATTTGAAAATTAGACCATCTTCTTATGAGAGATTGAACCGAATTAGGGTTCTTACAAAGAGAGGTCGCGTTTCATGTTCAATTTGAGGCTCAACAAAAACGGGGGCTCCATGATCCGGCCCATATGAAATCGGGTCACTACATAACCTAGGCCCGACCCGACCCGACCCGACCCATAAGAAAATATCCAAAACAATCATCTGTATCATCGTCTTCCTCTCTGGGTTCAAGAGAGAGAGAGATAGATGACACGTGTCGTTCTTCACCAGCATCACCCACGCCTCCTCACCTCACCTCACCTCCGTCACCCAACCAACATCTGCAACTCATCCTCAACAATAAGCTTCAAAAAACCATTTATTACAAAAATACCCTTCAATGTCCAACGTCTCTCTCGAATTACGTGCATGGCGAACCCTAGAAGAGTAAAAATGGTGGCAAAGCAAATACAGAGAGAACTCTCTGATATGCTTCTAACAGATAAGGTTCTCCAATATGCGATTCTGCCTGAGGCGTCGCTTGGGGCTGATCGTTACTTGTCGTCGCTAACGACTATATCTGATGTTGAAGTGTCCACCGACTTGCAGGTATAAAACGCTAACTTTGAGTTTAGAGTAAACCCCAGAGTCAAATGTAGGTAAATTGGTAATGCTTAGGCTTGTTTTGGGTAGGAGCTAAAGGGGTCTTCTAATGCGGCGCTATTAGTTGGTGAGACTCCGTGAACAATCCGACTAGGCTTAAGAAAGACAAGTTCTATAGATAGATAGTGTCTAAAAAGCTAGGGGAATTGAATATAGTGAGAATGTGAAAATAGAAGAGTAGTAAGAAAATTGTACAAAAACATAAGACAATGAGGAGGGAAAAAAATTATAGATAGACAAATATTGAGGCAGTGAGATTCTATATGTTCGTAGTTCATATTTTGCTTATACTTGTCTATGTCGGAGTTTATGAGAATACTAGAACCAAGGGCTACTTATTTCGACCCCCATTATATATTTAAAACTTAATTTGCCTCTCAAACTTCCACACTTATATAGTTTTTGTTTGATGAATGTAAATTGTATTGATAAAGCCAACAAAATTGCCAAACGGAGTACAATTTTTTAGCAAAATGTTTAGATTGTATTAATAATGAATTAATTACAAGGAAGGGGGACCTAGACAGCATCACTTACAGACTTAGACATCCCAAGCTGTTGATCATGTGCTTAACACAAGAAAGCCCATAAAAGATAATCAAAGAACTTGAATATCTATACAAAAGTGGGAAATGAAATTAATTTATACAAGGGCCATGACTGAGATCAATTCTTCCTGAATCTGAAGTATTCTGTAGCTGGATCTTCAATTCTAGTCAAGTGTGAAGGCCTCTCATCAGTCCATTCTTCAAAAGGATATCCTGTCTCTGATGCTCTTTTAGCTAAACTGTCAGCTGAGAAGTTGCTCTCTCTCCAGATCGCTGAGTACCTTATCTTGTCTTTTAGAATGCTCCATTGAGTTTGCAGGAACCAAGGGAGTTGGTTATTTCTGAAGGCATTGACTGCTGCTGTAGAGTCTGAAACTATCCATAATCTCCTCCAACCTTTTCTGACTGCATTTGATATACCATTGATAATTGCCAACACTTCTGCCAAGTAGTTTGCATTGATGCCCACTACTTTACTTAGAGTGCCAACCACTGCACCATTACTGTCCCTGTACACAATGCCAATTCCTGAAACACCAGGGCTACCAATTGCTTATCCATCACAGCATACCTTTACCTCCCCCTGAACAGGTAGCTCCCAGTGACAACTCTGGATTGTGGGCCCTTTGTTGACCTTGCATTGTACCTGATTTTCTTTTATTAATTTCAGATCATACACTGTATTGTACATTGAACTTTGAGATAGGATTGCTGAATCTGTAACATCTTTAAGCACATTTCTTTTCATCTCTTCGAAAGCTGTCTGTTTGTTGTCATGTCTAAATTTATTTCTGACAGTCCATATACAGTTGCATATAGAAAATACCATTGTACACCACAAGTACTTTAGATAAGAGCTACATCTTTTGCTTCTTTCCAGTATAGACTTCCAATTATCATCAGCTGTTAACATAGGAAAACAAAAGACGTTAGTTGACCACTTCCATAATATTCTGCTATAGGGCATGTCCAGAAAAATGGTTTTCAATTTCACTGTCTTCACTACACATAGAGCATATGGATGCTAAACTTATTCCTTTTTTGGTGACCACTGAATCAATAGGAAGTACTTTGTTGAGCATTCTCCATGTATATCTCCATCACCAGTTACCATTTTCTTTCTTTCTGATAGCTTCATATGCTGACTTGACTGAGAAGTAGCCATGTAGATCCTCTTTCCAGATCTGTTTATCTTCGCCACTGGGGTTATATGGTATGCTATCTATGTTGATTCCCGGAGCAGTTAGGAGCATAGAAATCTCTCTTGGAAAATTCCAGCCTGCCATATTAATAAAATTGTTCAATTTTGTTGTGCACCTCTTCCATAAATGAAGTACAAGATCAAAGGAAAAAGAGAAAACCCCTCAACAAGCGTTAAAAACAAAAACAGCATAATTCTACCCTCCAAGACCCATAAAGTGGAGCCCGTGATAGTCTCCCTCCACTTAATCATAAGAGACTCAATAGAAGGTCCCCTTACTCCACCAAAAGATGAAAGCTTTAATAGAAATCAATACTGAAGCTCTCGGCTTCACCTTCCCTTTAAATATTCTCGCATTACGTTCAAGCCATATAGACCTCACCCCCACAAAGATAAAAAATAAAAATAATAATAAAAAACCATCATAACACTTTGCCCCATTCGACCAACTCTAGTTCCTTAACATATCTAAAACGCTGCCACGGAATGCCAATCTCAGTAAACAATTCAATCCTAATAATTTCGGTGAAGGAAGAGATGATTAATGGACTCGTCTCTTTTATACTAGAACAAAAATTAACCATCAAGACTGCGCTTATGAAGATTGTCAATTGAGAGCTTTATTCAAGAAGGTCCAAGCGAAAAAATGTGTACCCAAATTTTCTTTTTTGGGAAGGTAAAAGGGAATATTATAAATTGGATTATCAAGTGCCTTATATAATGCCTTCACAGAAAACAATTTTTTTACACATTCAACTTCGGTCATCTTATCCTCTTCCCCTAAATGATAATGGGAACTAGTAAGTTTCTACAAAATAGAGGTAATGATGTTAATTTCCCAGTCATTCAAGTTTTGATGAAAGCCAAGATTCCAAGATATACCAGTTTAATCCAAGTTCGTCACCTCTTAGACCAAGCACTCATGATTATCTAATAAGGAAAGAAGCAATTGATACCATTCTTTAAGCGACTAGTCAACGAGCCAAAGATCCTTGCAAAATCTCACCATATTACCAAGACCAACTCTAATTCTAACTCATTTACCAAATTCTCACTAATCTTCATCACTCCCCTCCACACCCCATTCCGAAAGGTCTTCATAACTTCCCTGCTACTTTATAACTCTTTTCCTCAACATGCCTTCGTAACCATTTACCTAACATAACCTCATTCATTCTAGATAACTTCTTGATCCCCAACCCCTCTTCGTCTCTAGTCTTACTCACTTGCTTCTAGCCAATTCGATGTATCTTGTGATCCTCCACTGAATCATTCCAAAGGAAAATTTTCATAATAGAATTCAGAGTCTTTTCTACTCCTTTAGGGAGAGTAAAGAAATACATATAGTAAACTGGAAGTAACATATAATCCAGAGTCTTTCACCCTATAAGATAGAAGTTAAACTTACTACAGGGCCTCACAAAATCATTGGCAGGTGCCAGAATGGTGGGTGTCAAAAGCTGAAAACTCTGGGGATGTAATTTTAAAATCCGATGTGTAATTAGGGTCAAAGTAGAAGTGTCTGTGAACAAATATGTGGTTTGATGTTACTTTTTTTTTTTTGAAACAAGTTTCCTTTAATGCGTATAGGTGGTTAAAGTATATGTGTCAGTCTTTGGTGATGAAAGAGGTAGAGAGGTGGCTATTGCTGGACTAAAGTCGAAGGCTAAGTATGTTCGTGGTGAGTTGGGTAGGCGTATGAAGTTGCGGTTGACTCCAGAAGTGCGTTTTATTGAAGACGAGTCTCTTGAACGAGGAAGCAGGGTAAACTTTATTCTTTCTTCCTTTTGTATGTTTATGTTTTGTGTTTCGAATGCTAAGATGAACTCTTTCGCATTTTTCTGGTTAGCTATGGTATAGCTGATGGTTTTTGTTGCTCTATTGCTCACCGGTGATTAGACGAGTCCAAAAGTTATGCCTTTTAATTGAAAGACCTTACTTTTCAGTATTTGCACTGAAGAAACAAAATGGTATTTCTAGTGCTGGTTTTCAAATTTCCTTAAGTGCAGCGGTCAAGTATTTCATACACAATACACAATACACAATACAACATTTATGTTTTCGCTTTTCATTATTCAAAAGAATAACACATTACAGATGTAACATCTGAGCATAAATTACATTTTGAATATCGATTGTTGCTGAAAAATGGCAGTTCAGACGTTGTTGTCCCTCAAAATATGCTACATGAACAATGGTCTTTCAAATACTAAAAACCCGGGTTCTTCTAAAGAATGGAATTGTAGTTACTTTTTATTTGAGGGTTTGTTCCTCCTCTGGATAAACAATAACTGAAAATTGGATTCCCACTTCACGTATATATAATATATAAGATTATGAAGAAGAGATATGCAAGTTTTGATGTTATTCTTACCTATGGAATTATCTGCATGGTTTTTAAATGGTGCCTTCGTGGATCATATTGCAAAAATTTTCTGTTTGTATGACAAATTATTTGATCATTATAGCAAAAGATTGTATAGCAGGCCGTCAGCACCCAAGATTTACTTTAAATTCAGCCATACAAGGAAAAAAAATCAACTGAATTAGACATTGCTATGACTATTTTCTCTCAACCATAAACTTGTTTTGTGGTAGTGTACTAAAACAGTCAGTTTTTACCTTCTTCAGGTGATTGCGATATTAGATAAGTTAAAGAATGAGAACACGACTGGAGAAAGTGAAGGGGAAAAAGGAGAGTACTCTGAATCATCTGATATACCTGAAGATGATAGAGATTGGGATGTTGAGGACCCTGATGAGGGTATTATATACGTAAAGTAGCCACTCGCCGCTTCCCGGCTTGTTTTGTTTGCTGGTTGACGTGGTTTTGCTGCTTTGCAGAACTCAGATAATAGTTCAGAGTTGTGAAATCCTGCATGGAGGGAAGAAGAAGTTGAATTGATACACTGTTTAAAACAGAAAGGCAAGAGGAGACCAGGAAAACTTGGACTACGAAATTTTCCCTTTAGATTAACGATGGTCTTTATTATGTAATTCTAATTTTGTTTATAAGAAAATGTAATCCTAATTTCAATGAAATATTGTATTTTCCTCAGAACTATTTTTCGTATCAATCAGGTGGTCTGCTGATATCAATGAATTATCGTATTTCCGTTAAAATTTATATTTTCATGTGCAATCAGGTGGTCTGCTGTTTACAAATCGTAAGCATTGTTAATATTTAAGAACTGATGCATGCAGGATTTGTATACCTTGGCAAAGTCTTCTAATGAAATGTTTAGTAAGATTGTTAAAGACATTATTGTTTTATTGGTTGCAATTGAATTATAAAGATGTTTTTACGCCGGGAATATTGTGGAGTAATGTTTTTCTGTAAACATCAAAATTTTGGTGAGTCTTTCAGTAAAAACAATGGGGACAAAGAACACAAATTGTAAGAGATGATAGTTGAAAAAAGCGTAGTGGTAAGGCATATTTTGATGCAGGAAGTTGTTTTTTTTCTTTTCTGAACAGTAAAACTTGTTATCTTTTCCAGTGAAAACAACGGAAAACCATTCTCGTTTGTTACGAATCATGGAAATATATTGGAAAGTGCCAATTATACGGAATTAATGTATGATTAACAAACAAACAATTTTGTGCCTACTTCCTTGTAAAGAACGAGAGTAACGTTAATTTGTAAGCTTAGAATTATATGTAAAATATTACAACAGCATAAAGAGCCTTATACAGGCAGTTAGACGGGAAAAACAAGTGGAATAGTAAGCCGCGTACATTAAACATCAAATGTGACACTATCTGTGGACTAATAAAGTCACAATACTTGACCGGCAACTTATTCAATATCATATGCAACATGTTTTTCTTCTAAGGAAGATATGGATTTCTGATAAATGTGAGATACAACCACTTGAACATTTATTATTATTATTTTTTAAGCAAAGAGACTATATATATAGATTAGGCCCTATGGGGCGAATAAGAGGTTACAGAGTTTAACGTGTTTGTCACCTCCGCAGGCTCAAAACTAACAAAAGCGGGGAAATGGGCTCCCTTAGAGGCTAAAGCATGTGCCTCAAAGTTACATAAACGACTAAAATACTTAAATCTAAACTCCAAAAAAAGGGACGCTAAAGACAGCATATCAGGCGCTCAGGGTGAGGGCATTCCATGGGAGATTAGCTGATTTGTCTTCAAAAGCTTTGACAAATCGACTAACATTAATAGAGCTCATAACTACTATAAATCCATTAGAAACAAGCATAGGACCTACACCACATTTATAATAATGCTCCATTTGAAAGTTCTTTGCAGTTACAGGTTTTGCGACAACTATGGCCACAAATGAATTTAGAAAAGAAAATCGGAGTTTGGATGATATTCCATCACTGAAAGAACAGATTATGACTTATATTTACGAATGCCAAAAGATAATTATTTATGTACACAATTCGTCAAGTAGAGACTATAAGATCGTCATGTATGTCACAAGTTGTTTTCTTAATGCCATTAGCTGCTCCTGCAAAAGAGTTCAAATGCACCAGCATCTGTACAAGCTGGAAGTTCATTGCTCTCTGCAGTTGAATCTCTTACTCAAGGAGAAATGATGAATTCTGGGACGATACAGGGTGAATCCATTGCACCGCCAACTGACTCATCATGTTCGACTGAAGAAATCAAAATTGTAACCTGTAAACATAGAAATTTACTGTCAGCCAAAAATTAAAACCATTTATAAAAACATGCATATTACTGAAAGTGAAAATATGGAAAAATCGAGTACACATAGAATGTTCCAGTATTGAATTCAGACGGACTTCTAGAAATTCCTAAGCAGGTCCGTTAGAGTAGATAATAATTTTTCCTTTTGTCCAAATGTAGGACTCTGATCTCATTTAATCATTCGTTTTCCTCGTTTTAACACAACATAGTCACATGTGCATAGTCCTCTTAGTTTCCTAATACTGGTAGCCATCTATTTTAAATATCGTGAGTTTATTTGGAAAATAAGTTTGAAAGGGACAAGTTGAGCAACTCAACTTTGAATTTTGAGGGTGGATAATGACATTATGGCCTACAAACCTAATTATATATCAGGAACAGAGCCATGTGATTGTTTGTGAAGTAGGCCCTGAACTTCCCTAATTTGCCTATATCTCAACAACCAAGAAAATAACTCATCACCCTATATATATACTTCTATACACTAAACCAACCTTACAACTCCCAGTTCTTCTCTCATATCTTTCTCAGTGATAAACATATATTTTCTTTGTTTAACTTTTTACACCTCAAGACTTAAAATGGGTATTCGTTTGCTTTCCATGGCTCTTCAAGCCAAGCAGATGCTCAAATTACAATCTCTTCTTACAAGAAACAAGTTATCTCGAGCGATTACCGCCTTGGATGTACCAAAAGGTCATTTGCCAGTCTATGTTGGGGAGAACGAAAAGAAGAGGTTCATTGTGCCAGTATCATACTTGAGCCATCCATCATTCCAAGACTTATTAATTAGAGCTGAGGAAGAGTTTGGGTTCCATCACCCTATGGGTGGTCTTACCATTCCATGCGAAGAAGAAGCCTTCGTTGCTCTCGCAGCTCATTTAAATTGCTCTCGAAGGAATCATGAAGACTCCCTCAGCTTTTAATCTCTTTTGTCAATACTTTTTTTCATTTTAGAGCTTCAGAGGGAAGGCCGGAAGGGTTATTAACCATTTAAGCCAGTCACTACAATTTTGAGAAGAGGGTTGTTACCATCAGATGCAAAATAACTATTTGTTTTCTTTAGGCAATTAAGGAGCAGAGTCGAAATGACTCTCCCATTGCAAGCATAATCAATATAAGTTTGTTCTATCCATCTCTTATAATTTAGAGTTTCAACTGAATCAAATGTTATAATTAGATTGTTTCTTTTGCTTTAGGAAGGTGAAATGGGGCTTGGGGGCCAACCTATATTGCAAAAAAAAAACCGAAAAAAGACCAAACTTTCGGTGTCCAGTATCCATTTGAGAAAGCCTATAAAATGGCCAGACGATGCCAAAAAATCAACAATCTTATAGGCTCCTCTATATAACTTTCCTGCCCTTCCTAAATTAAATTGAAAAAACAACCCTGCTTCCCATGGAAGGTGCCCTTCTATACAATGCCATGCCCATCAAATTTGAGACTGAATTGCTGCACCTTCTCCTCCATCCGTAACAATATATGGCATCTTCAGCTCCTTTATCTATAACTTTCCTCTTTCCTTTAGCCCACAGGCAAGGACCGTAATGCCGCTAATGTGTCGTTAAAGAACAAATGTTGAACATAATGACATTCTAATGATTAGTCTTATGTCCCAAAAAGCAGTCTAATGGTTAGCCGTTGCTCTTCCTACTCTGTGAGGCTACTATATGCTTTCCATCCGCCGAACCGACTTAAATATTATTGTTTACAATGTCAGCCAGTCTCCATTCACTCATAAGATCTGGAACTAAGATGCTCCCTTGAACCATGTATGTTTCAATACTGAAATCCCATATCATTCTCCCCAGTAAATATTCAGTCTTAACTGAAGTATTTCTAACAATGGCATAATTCGTCTTAAACAGAGCCGGGTAAGACGCAAAAACAGTTGCATTTTCTTATAGTTGACAACTTAAAGTTTGTAAAATAAATATTGGTTTCCTTAATGGCTTAATCATGTTGAGATAAAAAACTTCAACCAACTTGGTTGATGAAGACTATGTAGTTCTCAATAATTAAACCGGTAATGGCTGCTTACATTATAAGTTGATAACACTGCAAGTGACACAGCATCATCTTCGAGACATATTGGACTACTGACAGACCAAGACCAAATCATGCTCTTCAATTCTCAACCAGGCGGGTCTCTGTGTTTCTGTGGGCATCTCGGCCATGTTGGATCATGTACGCTTCCTTTACAGCTTGTTTTCCTTTCTTTTTCTAAGTATATACATATAATACATACAGAGTCAAGCTCATATCTCCAACACTACAGCTTCACCTTATATCTGTTTTACACAAATATGGCATGCTGTGCTGCTCCACCATTGTTTGGTGGATGGATAACAAATATGAAAAGCCATGTGATGTTTAATGAATTAGGTCCCTCAACTCGGCCATTTGAAAATGTTCTCCAGACCAGACAATCCATTTAGAACGATTTGCAGCATAATCTTTCTTCAGCACTCTATATATACTCTACACATTTAACTAACCCTTCAAACAACTCCCAAGTCTTCTCTCACGCAAATATTGTTACTGTTAAAGCTATATGCCCTTCTTGCTTTTTCAGAATTACTAAGATCCTTTTTTTTTTGCTGCTGCTTTCTTTAACTCAAAAACAACTATCGGTATCCGTTTGCCTTCCGTGGTTCTTCATGCCAAGCAGATCCTCAAACTACAATCTTTTCTCTCTAAAAACCAGTCATCTCCAGTGTCTACCACTCTACATGTCCCAAAAGGCCACTTAGCAGTTTATGTGGGATATAAAGAAAAGAAGCGATACGTTGTTCCAATATCCTACTTGAATAATCCTTCATTCCAACACTTAATAAGTCGAACGGAAGACGAATTTGGGTTCGATTATCCAATGGGCAGTCTTACAATCCTATGCAAAGAATCTGCCTTCGTCGATCTCAAATCTCGCTTGAGTGCCTCGTAAAAACAAAGAACAAACAAAGTATATAGCAGTTAACAAGAATACTCCCTTGGCTTTTGATCACCTTGATTTTAAGGATTGAAGGCAAGGGCGACTAACACATCACCTTATTTTAAAGATTGAAGGCAAGGGTGACTAACGCATTAGATTCAATCACACAATTTTGATAAGAGAGTTATTGTCAACCTATGTATAGTTTTTCTTTTCTTTTCTTTTGTAATTGAGGGAGCAGGATATGAGAAAGGGTTCCCAAACTGAAATCATCAAACTAATAGAAAGTATTTCATCCATATTTTGCCTTTTTCGAATCTTTTATGCAGAAGGATAGAACCACCATTCAAAATATGACCTTAAAGTTTCATTTTCTATCTATGTTTAAATGCTTCTTCTGACAGGTCCTAGTAACTAGACACATACTTATTTAATTGTGCATTAATAGCCAGTCTAAGGCAATGAAACACCATATTAGTGAATTATGCACTCAAGAACATATGCTGTTCTCAGTAACATATTTTGCATCAGTACTACTGGTATTTTAATATTTTAATTTGTTGACTGTCTAATGGTATGATGTGAATCGTCCTCAAAGGGTCGTTCTCACCGTCAACGGATTATTTATACTTATGCTCTTTTGATTCAAGCCTCTCCATTGCTGGAGATGCCAAATAAAATTTAGGGACTTGTTTGTTTAACCAACACAAGGTTAAAGATGAAGTTTTCCCAATTTTAATAGATTTCTATTTAGATTAGAATTAGGGTTGCTAATTCTAAACCCTTTGGGTTCTATAAAAGGGGAGGCTAGTTCTATGTTTTGAGGGAGGTTGTTTGAGTTGATTATTGAATAAAAAGAATTTAGTTAAGTTCTAGTTTTATCTAATTTGTATTTTAGAGTTTAGAAGAAACCCTAATTTGATAATTAGGTTAGTGTTAAACGTAACACGATCTTACTTCCGTGTCGTGCGTTTACATTATGGTAAGTCTTATGTGGTAGGTATGATGTGCCTGGATTCTAACTCCACCATAAGCCCCTCTCCACAAGTCTTTGGTAATGCGTTGAAAGACACAACCAGATGATCCAACACGAGGCTGACATATAAGAGTCCCTGTATGCAAAATGTGTTTCACCCTC
The DNA here is from genome assembly GCA_014058105.1 of Kingdonia uniflora. Lineage (NCBI taxonomy): Eukaryota > Viridiplantae > Streptophyta > Magnoliopsida > Ranunculales > Circaeasteraceae > Kingdonia > Kingdonia uniflora. Next base: position 2,325,843 of record JACGCM010001204.1, on the reverse strand, counting down.
TACAATGCACTCATCCAAAAGTGAAGATTTTTACACCAAGATGATATCTTCTCACTCTCTACCGAGTCCCCACAGATATGTAAGACCATACAAGAGGAAACTGCACTATAACCACCTACCAGAGAGTGAAGCATGTATGTAATCAAAATTAAGGTAATATATCAATTAATACCACCAGCACCCAGGACAAGTTTAGGGATAAATACTCAAAAGTTTATATTTCCATATAAGCTTCAAAAATATATTGATTGCTAAACAGACAAATAACAAAGAAACTGGAACCCATCGCACAAAGAGCACCTTTTTTTACTTGGTTTAACTTAAGGTATATGTCCATAGGCAGTGAACATATTTTTATGCTCCCTCCAAACATTAAGGTAATAATATAATTTTGTTTTCCAATCGTTCCTCTGTATGGGAGTAATCAAAATTGCAAGTTCTATTTAAAAGCTCTGTTCTTTTAAGATAAACCGCAAATGAACTGTTAGTGTAAGGGACTGATTGTGATACCCTTTCTTCTTGATAGTGGTTCAATCATCTATAACCCAAGGTATTTTTTTTTCTTTTACTGGAAAGTTTCTACGTAAATCTGGTTTCTGGTTGTTTTTAATCTTTGCTTTTCACTTAATTTGATTTCCTTCTCGTGATCTACAAATCTGAATAACCCTTGTGGATCTGCGCAATAAGGGGAGATCCTGTCCATCGATATTGCACACTTTTTCCAGTCTCAAGTATAACTAGTAGAGCGCTCAATTTATAAAGTTGTAATATAGCTGACTTCCTCAAAGGTTTGAGTTGGCTCCATTAATCATGTAGATTATATAACCCGAAGACTTTCTCATAGAGGTGAAGGTCATCTCATCATGAATCCGAGGGATTTGAAGATTTTGTAGCACCAAAATCCTTAAATAGATTTGTAGTCAAAACAGCAATACTCATACGAATCTGGTTATGTCTCACATTAACTTTCTATAACTAACTGTGAAGTCCTACAGGGGCATCAGGATGTTCTATACTAGGTTCTATGATTTAAACAAGCACTAGACCAAAATGGTCTAATGTTTCCATCACGTTCTAGAATAACTACCATATGAGCAAAATCATATTTAAATATCCCAAAATCCAAATGTAGGCATAACCTCGTTTCTTTCTCATAATCTCATGATTTCTTTGTTTGCACAACACCATCACATGTACCTGTTTTTCTCTGTTGTCTAGTAAGGCAACCATCTACTTAGACTCTACAGTTTTCTATGGACAATGACTTCAAAGGCGCAAGTGCTGCTGCTGGGTTTGTGGATCTCTAAGAAAACTATGGCCTATATGTGTATATCCATGTGTTTCTTTATGAGGTAGGCCCTCAAATTACCCTATTTACCAATGTGACAATGTCTAACCACACAACAAAGAAAACCACGAACTCTATATATATTGCGTGCTACACACCAAACCATCCTTACAACTCTCTGTCCTTGCCTACATCATTCACAGTGATATAAATCTCTCTTCTTGTTCTATCAGACATACTGAGATCCATTCTTATTGTCATCTCTTCAATTCAACAACAATATGGGTATCCGTTTGCCTTCCATTGCTCGTAATGTAAAGCAAATCATCAAAGTAAAATCGCTTCTTGCTAGAAATCAATTGTCCCCCACGACTCCAGCAGTGAATGTCCCAAAAGGCCATTTAACAGTTTACGTCGGGGAGAACGAAAAAAGGCGGTTTGCTGTTCCAGTATCTTACTTAAACCTCCTGCATTCCAACTCTTATTAAGTCGAGCCGAATAAGAGCTTGGATTCGATCATCCAATGGGTGCTCTAACCATTCCATGCAAAGAATCCACCTTCATTGCTGTCAATTCTTGTTTGAATGCCTCATAAGACGGCAGGAAGCGAAAAACAGAAAGCAACACCATCAAAGAAATATGCAGACACCATTGGCCTTTTCTTCATCTCTTTTGAGGACCACTTTTTTGAGAGTACAAGAGAAAGAGCGACTAACCATTCATCACAATCTCCACAATTTTGAGAAGAGGGTTGTTCCGGCCCATGAAAAAAAAAAAATCTGTAAATTGATTGATTGATTAAAGAAATGACTCACCCATTGAAAGCCCATTCTAATATAATTTTTTTGTTCCTATCTGTTAAAATTGTTGAATCGCAATCGATTTTTTTGGCAGATAGCACCATTATATTACATCCCTTGACTGGTCATGCAATATTCTTAAGTATTTTTCAGTATGTTACTTCCTGTTCATTTTGGTAAATTCAAAGTTCTAAGAGGTTTCATTTAACTCAAATCCTATAATTGGTCGATTTATATAAGTTCAGGCTCTGATAATCCTTTATTACCTAAACAACTTTATAATAGTTGGACTCAGTTCACACGAATTTGAGAAATATAAGAATTTGAGACAGTAGATTATATGTGATGTGAATCATCTCTCATGATCGTTTCTTATATGTCATGGGTTATTTATATTTATGCTCTTTTCAAGCCTCTCCATTGTTGGAGATGCTCAGTAGAATTTAGGAACTTGCTTGTTTAACCAACACAAGGTTAAAGATGAAGTTTTCCCAATTTAAGTAGATTTCTATTTAAATTAAAATTAGGGTTCTTAATTATAATCCCCCTTGTGTTCTATAAAAGGGAAGGCTATGTTCTATTATTTTTTAGTTGTTGAAGTTAAAGTTAAGAAATTAGATTCAATTATTTCAGCTTGTGTTTTAGCTTATGTTTTAGATTAGAAGAAACCTTAATCTTGAATTAGGTCTAAATTAGCATAATAGACTTCTCAATTTTACTTCGGCGTTGAGAGTTTACGTCAAATTGGTATCAGAGCGATTTTCAATCTCTTGGGAAGTTAGTTTAGACCCCTAATGGCGTCAATAAAGAATCCAACAAACAAGCAACTTGTACGATAAGTTACCAATTTGTCCAACAAAGTTGATAGATTCGTCGATGATTTGTCTAAAAAAATTGACAAAATTATGGGGGGCATCTCGGGTGTTTTCCAGTGCCTTCCTCAACCTGCATCTATGGGTGCTAGAATTATTGGGTCTCGTGGATAAAGTATTGTGAGTTGCATCCCCGATCGAAGTTTGGTCCAAATTTGGTGCTAGGAAGAGAAAACCCGTTGGTTTTCTTGTACACATCACGAGAAGAGTAATATGGAAGCCACTCTGGCAAAGAACTAAGGCGAATCACGAAAAAAGGCGCGAACTCGATTCAGATTGTTGTTGGAACTGTTGTCAAAAACTTGACAGTTCCGACCGTCGAGTTTGATAACTCACTTTCAGAGCTGCAAAGAGATCGCAATCAAGGGAGATAAGCTTCAAAATTTATTAATGGTGGATACAGTCCTCATAAAGAAGAGATGATATTTGATCGCGAGAGAGAAAGAGGAATTGAGTTCTTTCGATTCGAAGATCCTGGTTTAAGGTTTTCTCCCCAAAGCCCCCTCGAGTTACAGAAGAACACTTCATCACCATTGCAGGTCCTTTATAGTCTAAGACAAAGTTACAATGACAATTGCGAGAGAGAAACAATAAAGAAAGAACTCAACGAAACTCTTATCGGAGTTCAGGGGATACAAAAGATCAAAATTTTGGTCGGAGGAACAGCTAGTTTGCAAAACCAGGAAACCCAAGTTGCAGGATTTAATCGTGAAAATGAAACAGGCTCGTGGGGAAGAAAAATCACAGTTGGTGGGAGATAAGAGATGATGTCGCGTGCCCAACACATGTGGGTTTTACACCCGAGCTCAACCCCGTACCAGCAGTTCCATATCCAAAGCTCTTCTCCTTTTCTTTTCACCCAGGCCCACCATTTAATTCTCCAAAAGTTAAATTTTGGTGGGACAACAAGAGGTAAACATGTACTTAGCCAACTCCAACCGCCCCAACCCGTGAAGCACCCACCCCACCAGATTTCCTCGTGTGCCTTGCACACAAACTCTGAAATATGCGCGAATCATGTATCGAACCAGGCTCTCAGGAATCGTACTTTCATACAGGATTGCGAATTTTCTCCCCTCGTTTATTGGGACAAAACCTCAATATTTGACGAGTATCCAGATGATGTCATTGAGAAAGAGTTCGTTGATCCATTTTGGAAGAGTTTCTTAGCTAATTTCGAGACGGGAATACCATTGTTTACTTTATTTTTGGACGTTCTTCAATATAGGGATATTGGTGATAACACTATACCTCCGCACTTGGGAACGACTTTAGGTTACGGAAAATTCTGAGGCAAAATTCGAGGTTTGAAGACGAGTCTGCCACAACATAAAGTTGAGTTTCATGATGTTCAAAAACTTGCCGATTTCGTGGTCGAAATCTTTCGAAGACAGGCATTTGATGTGAATCATCTCTCATGATTGTTTCTCACATGTCATAGGTTATTTATATTTATGCTCTTTTGATTCAAGCCTCTCCATTGCTGGAGATGCTCAGTAGAATTTAGGGACTTGCTTGTTTAACCAACATAAGGATAAAGATGAAGTTTTAGCAATTTTAGCAGATTTCTATTTAAATTAGAATTACGGTTCCTAATTCTAATTCCCCTTATGTTCTATAAAAGGGGAGGCTATGTTTCATTATTTTTCAGTTGTTGAAGTTGAAGTTAAGAAATTAGATTCAGTTATCTCAGTTTATGTTTTAGTTTATGTTTTAGATTAGAAGAAACCATAATCTTGAATTAAGTCTAAATTAGCGTAATAGACTTCTCAATTTTGCTTCTGCGTTGAGAGTTTACGTCAATATGAGTATATGAATGGTCCTGGTGCACTAGAATTAGGGTGATTTTAAAAATCAACCTGCCCTTTGATAGGAGAGATTAAGTGGCTTTAGTTTATTTTTGTTCTTCAAATTGAAATCATGGATCATCTTTGCCCGTAATTTTTTTCCTTTACTACAGGTGTTCACGTGAATACTTGATCGCGACAACACTTTCATTGATGAGAGGCGATAATATGTGTCTTGGGTTCTTATAATCTTCAACATGGCATGATTTATAGACCTACCTTTTAAGAACTGAATTAGCTGCAATTTCACAAAGTCTTACTTATCATGTTAAATCTGATGTAAAAGCAAGTCTCTCTTTTTATAATCAGAGGTTGAACGAGTAATGACTATTTTATATAAGGAACTGGAAGGGACATAATATCGCCTTTCATAAATCATAGCTAATTTGAGTACCTACAGACCAAAAACCACACATGTTCGACAACTCTTAACATGCCAGGTATCTATATCTTTATATCATTGTCTGGCTTCTACAGCGAACAGATTGATAAACAATTATCGCCATAACATATTTTATCTACTTTCATCTCACTCTTTTTTGTTTTAATGTAGGACCAAGATCAAGTCATCTTCATGATATATCTGTTTGTACACTAATAGAAGAAACAAAACCTGCTCCACCATTGATTAGTGAACGGATAACAGCATTACTAAATCCGTGTTAGTTTGCTGAATCACATGAGCAATGCCATGTGATGCTTAATGAGGTAGGTCCTCCAACAAACCCAATTGTCTATGTCACCCCAAACTCCAATTTGGAAGGTAATCTACTCTATATATACATGAAAGCAAGACCAACACTACAAGAAACTTCATCACTTTACTCACATCTTTCTAGTGTTTCAGCTTTCTGACTCCTCCCATCAGTTTTTTGAGATCCCTTTTTCATCCAATTTTCTCCACCTCACTAGCAGTTATGGGTATCCATTTGCTTTCCACAGCTTTTCATGCCAAACAGATTTTCAGACTACAATCACCTCTAAGGAAAAACCAGTTATCTCCAGTTGCTACTACTACAATGAATGTCCCAAAGGACCATTTGGCAGTTTATGTTGGAGAGAATGAAAAGAACCGGGTTGTTGTCCCATTATCTTACTTGAACCACCCTTCATTCCAAGACTTACTAAGTCGAGTCGAGGAAGAATTTGAGTTCAATCATTCGATGGGAGGTCTTACAATTCCATGTAAGGAAGCCGCCTTCATTGACGTCAATTCTCGCTTGAATGCCTAATAAGAGGGGAGAAAAGCAAAGAAGCTATAACAAAGGAGTAACGAAGGAAACAAAAAGATACCCTTCCCTTTTATCTCTTTGATCACCACTTAGATGAGATTTCAGGGCCAGGGCAACTAACCATTACACCTAATCTCTACAATATAGATAGAGGGTTATTGTAGCGACCCGGATTTTATAGGTGTTATTAGAGTAAATTTTGTGCATCAAATAGTGGGGATTTTTTTTGTGTTAAGTTGCACCCTCTTGTACAATATCCATATTTGTTATTTGAGAGAGTCCTGAGGATAGTGAGGTTTTGGGGGCTGAAATCGTGGAGTTCTGTGGAGAGAAAGACCTCCTTCACCATTAAATCTCCCTCCATCTACAACACCAGCTACCTTCATCTCTCACCAATCACCAACCTGCTTGCTCAGAGTTTGAGTAAACATCAAATGCTTGTGATTTAGTTCCCCATTAAAACTTACCTCGGTGCTCGTCCTTGTTGTTGGTTACATCCTGATTATATTATGGAGTTGAATATTACCATGGGGAAAAGCTTCATTAGATGGAACTGGGTGTAAATTGTTTCTCAATAGGTAGTTGCAGTACTAATACGGAGATGGATTAATTGTGTGTAGCCTTGGGCTTTTGGTGTAGTAACTGAAATTTCAGTTGGTCTAGGTGTGCATCTCAGAGAATATTTGGGAAGGGTTTTTAGTTGGAATCACTTCATTTACGAGAAGCGTTAGCTTAATCTGTTAAAGGAAGTCGGGTCTAATATATCAGAGGACGGAAGTTGATTTGGTTGGATATCTCGTGTAGATTTTTATCGTTATCGTAGCACCGGTTATATCTTATGCGGCTCGAATTAATCTTCGGACTTTAGCTAAGAGATATACCTCAGGACTCAGAAGATGCTTATTAGAACCTGTGTGTATTCGGGTACATTTGTATAGCGAGTGGTGGTGATATTGGAGATCAGATGTGTGAGTTCATTGGGTTGTTTATCCTTCATCTTCCTTCTCTCGATCGATATCAGGCAAGTGCATTTATCTGAGATCATTTGCATTGACATGATACGAGTAAATCATAGTATTCTTGAATATTCTAATCTTCACTATACAAAGCATGTTCTAGATATTAATCTGTCATTGGTTTATTACCCTCTTAGTTGTCGTTTTTATCGTCGCATCAATTTACATTAGACATCTCAGTATTGTGTATGCAGTCATGTATCCCCTAGTGGTTTATTTCATCATGTTTATTTAGGTATACAACTGTTGATCTTTATGAGTTAGGCTTTGCTTCTTAATAGGTTAATATCTTAATATTCTTATAGTCTGATGGTAATTTTGGGTTAGAAAATCACTTGGGCATTGAAAGTATAAAGAAACTACTTCAGATTGTATTCTAGGTATACAAACTAGATATTATAGGAAGTGGGTATTTGTGATAATCTTGATTAGTTCTGTTTTAGGTCCTTCTTTGGGCATTGCTTATTCTTGATTCATTTGTATTCAACCTGATTAGGCTTACCCTTAGGTTAACTCATGAAGGCGTAAATGCTTAGAAAGATGTATGTATATGTTGCTCTTGTCAGGTGTTTATATCGAGGGCTGGTTATCTTATAGAAATTCATAAAGTAATCTACTCTTAGAGTGATCTGGACACATTTTGGTATGGCTGATATTATTCTTAAATTATATGGGATGGAGTGTTTGGACTAAACTTTACCTTAAGATGGTATAGTTCAGTAAGTAGTTTATCGATACTTGTTTGGTTTGAGGGGATTTTCCATATATATATTGATGGCATGTTATGGCGAATGACATGGGTTGTGAAGCATACAAGTACCTTATATGGTCTACGGGAGAAGTAGTTCTCTAGGTGTTTTCCTTGCTAGATATTACATTAGTAATAATAAGAATTCTCGAGACATCGATTATGTCCATTTTGGACAAGGCGGCCTAGTGTTGTACATAGTACTCATTGTAAGATTTGTATTCTAAGGCGCGAGTGGAGTAAGAGAGTTCTTTATCTCAATTGGACATTAGGAGCGAGTCTTTTATTCTAGAACTTAGATGATCCCTTGGTTTGTCTTTTGTGACAACCATTTAAGAGAATGGATTTTCCATGAATTAGTAGTACGCAACTTAAATTCGTTTTGACGCTTAGGGTTTCCTTTTGATATAGTCGCACTTATTGGGCATGTTACGACAGATAGCATTGGATGTTGGAGCTTTACTTCATTTGATAGAGTCCCCATTTGTTATTAAAGTGAGGGTAGATAGATCATCTGGTCGTAAGAGCGGTAGGTCTTTGGATATAATCCCAGATGCTGATTAGGCAGGGGCAGACAGATCATTTGATTATTCTTATAGGATTCAAACTTCTTCCTTTCATTCATGCATAGGATAACTTAGAGTCATGTACAGAGTAGGGCTATGTTGTCAGGGTCCTTGGGTTCGAGTCCCTAAACAAAATATGAGGTAACTGTTTATTAGTGTTCCCGGGTTGCAAGTCCCTAAATTCTTTCCCTGTTACTTCTCGGCTGCATGCAACGCGAGCATCCCGTGGGCTTAGATCCCTGAAAGTGAAAATAAATCAGGCTTTAGACCTGTAGGTTGAAAATCCTTGACCACCTTGATCCGGTGATTTACCCGCTAATTCCTGGCTCACTAAAAAGGAATCCGCCAATCCCTGGCTCGCCAATAAGGGATACGCTTCTGTTGAGGACAGAAGGGCGCGAGAGTGTGGTCCCACTGAATTAAAAGTGACCCTGTGTACATCGTCTGTTAGTTATCCCCCACACCTAATAATACTCTATAATTATTTATAATACCGGTTGGCACCGACGCTTAAAAACAACATTAATAATTGAACCTCATTTCCTCAAAGCATTGCATCATTTATATATATTTATAGGATATTAGTTTTACTTAGACCGCCTTCTTTAGGACTCGTAGCTTGGTTGATATTCTCCTATAATTCTATTGGATCTTTTTTGTCTCTTTTATGTGTTTATCTTGGTCTATCATGTCTTATGACCTTAGATATTTGTACTTGCTGGGCGTTGCTTGCTGACGCCTTGCGCATATATACTTTTTCAGGTGAATAGTAGCAGTAGTGATGATAGTGAGTTGGAGCAAGCTGGACTTGCCAGTTTTGGAGTTTTAGTTACCGTTGGTAATAATTTATCTCTTTTTAGATTATTATTCCGCTGCGTAGTTTCATAGTGTTGTAGATGTATTTACGATTTGTTTAAATTGTAGTACGTCTTTTCGGGGTTCATCATCAGGATGCCCGACGTTACACCTCAGAATTCGCATTCTTAATAGTTTATTAAGAAGCCAATTTTGGGGGCGTGACAGTTATTCCCAACCCATATAAGAGAATACTTTTCTTTCTTATATACACGACTCTCCCATTGAGAAGAGTTTTTATTGTCAGCCCGTGTACAGTTCTTTTTTCTTTCCTGATGTAATTGAGCAGAGTGAAAGAAAAGATTTCCCTTTACAGAAATGTTTCCATACTATTTCAAATTGTAGAATCAACTATACTTTTTACTGGAGTTATAGACCAAATATGCGAAAATATGTAGTTCACAACATTATTTACCATAATCAGTTGTTTAAATCATAGAAAACACAATACTCCAACTATTTATATATCATGTAATCAATAAAAGGTTTTTAAGAACAGATCTTCATCGATTTGCCAAAAAGAACAGTTTTTATCTCAATAAAGTATTTTGAATTGGAAGAGTTGATAGTAACTTGCAGACAATCTAGCATTAAGTCCTAATGTTTTTTCATAAAACAAGTAGTAGGTTACAGTGTTTTTAATATCTAACTCTACAATGTGAACCCTCTACAAATGGCTGTCGTAATGAGTTGGAAGACAGAACCAGGTGATCCCTAGATAGGACGTTTCCCACAGTAGTTGGCCCCTCTCTTTTTAGTTCTATAAAAAGCGCTCTCTTTTATTGGACAGTAGTTAGTTGTGTCTTAAGAAAAGTTATAGTGAAACTTAAAATTAGGGTTCTTGAAAGAATCTAATTTCTTCCCCAATTTGAATGTAATTAGCATTCTTCGTGATTATCTTGCTTCTGCGTAATCAGTTTACACTAAAGTGGTATCAAAGCCACATTTTAATCCTTCGATTCGACGAGATGAACACGAGATACGAGTTTTTCTTAGAACTCGTGAGTGCTCAAGAAGATCGTACGAACTTGCGAAGATGGAAATCAGTACGAACGATCGTACGAACTTGCGAAGATGGAGATCGGTACGATCTACCCCATTCACCCCACGCCGTTGAGGAGTTCTCTGGCATCCGAAGCGTCACAGATCGACATAAATCGCGTGAGCACGTTACGGCCACGATGATTAAAAATCCGAGCAAATTGCCTTCATTGTACAGTATGGTTGACCATCCAATGAAGAACGAGACAAACAAAGAAGTTTTGAAGCTAACGACCAAAAACGTCACACCGGCAGAGATCGCAGTTGCGACGGCAAATCGTAAGGTAGGAGAGGAGAAGACGACTTCCTCCTGGATTCATTTTGACCCACATGGGCTGGCCTCAAAGTTAACAAAGCCAAGGCCAAGTAAGCCAGGAGGCTGGGCACCTCAACCAAACCCGAGCCCGACCCAGACTCAACCAACTAAACCCGAGTCCGGCTCCATAAAAACCAAAACCCAAGTACTCTCTCACACCCGGTCCCCACCACTATCTCTTCCCCACCCACAACGTCACCAACAACAATTATTACCCTCCCGACCTCAGACCCACCCATATCACCGAAATAAATCCCCGCAATCCCGAACTCGTCACCCCCAACGTTACCCCGGTCAACAGTGGCACCAAAAACCCACACCCTGACCACCGACCACAATAAATACCCCCTACCTCTCCAATACCACTCACACTCTACCCTATGTGCCTCAGTTAACCGCAGCTTGAAATTTGACCCTGATAACCCTAATTCGGTTATCCCTGGCTCCGTAACAATATATTCCGCACTCGATGCGTAGCCAACGGGCGACTCGGTGAGGTAATTCTTGATTGTGGGTTTACGGAGAACTTAGTATCGAAAGAGGTTGTTGAGAAACAGAGACTGAAGACTTATCCAAGTACCGAACCTTTTAATCTCACTTGGCTCTCACCTGGGGAGGGCAAACGGTCAGAAGACGAGTGTGTATTGACATTCACGATCGGTGAGACTTATGAGGATACTATTCACGTCTCGGTTGTGGATATGGATATTTGTCATATCATTCTTGGAAGACCATGGATGTTCGACAGGAAGATCAGTTATGATGGGGAAACCAATACGTTTAGTTTCTTGTGAAAGACTGGGAGAGTTGTCCTTTAACCGATGCCTCCACCGATGCTTATTGCAACTGTGAGACACGAGTACGCCAGTTTTACTGCGGACGCACGTTCTCACGGTAGGGCTTATGCCCAAGTCTGTATGTATTCCTCACCCCCTACTCCGGTGCCTTCTTGTTTACAATCTATTATCGTTGAATTTAGTGATGTTTGTGAGGAGCCTCCAGGCAATGGGCTGCCTCCTTTGCGTGATATACAACATACTATTAATTTTGTCTCAGGATCCCCACTCCCAAACTTACCCCATTATCGGATGGCGCCAGTAGAGCACGCAGAGTTGCAGCGTCAAGTTTATGAGTTATGCGGCAAAGGCCTGGTTAGATAGAGCATGTCTCCATGTACAGTGCCAGCCCTTCTGACTCCTAAGAAGGATGGCAACTGGCGGATGTGTGTCGATAGCAGGGATATCAACAACATAACAGTTAAGTACCGTTTCCCAATCCCACAGCTGGAGGATATGATTGACAACTTACACGGGGACCGAGTTTTCTCCAAGCTCGACCTCCGCAGCAGGTATCACCAAATTCGCATGAGGCCAGGTGATGAATGGAAGACGGTGTTCAAAACAAAGGATAGTCTATTTGAGTGGATGGTCATGCCTTTTGGTTTATCAAACGCCCCGTCGACATTTATGCGGTTGATGACAGAGGCATTGCACAAGTACATCAACAAGTTTGTTGCTGTGTACTTCGATGATATATGATCTAGAGTAAGACAGAGGAGGAGCACTTAGAGTACATTACCACTATTTTTGGAATCTTTAGAGACAACAAGTTATTCCTTCAGCTAAAGAAGTGTTCTTTCACGATCGATTCAGTGTAGTTTTTGGGGTTTGTGGTGTCGGCCAACGGTATCCGGTTGATGAGGGCAAGGTTCAGGTAATCAGGGATTAGCCCGCTCCTACATCGACATCCCAGGTTCGGAGTTTTCATGGGTTAGCTACGTTTCACAGGAGATTTAGTCAGGGTTTTAGTACAATCATGGCCCTGTTGACTGATCAGATGCGAGATGTCCCATTTGTTTGGGGACCTGAGGCAGCTACGACTTTTACGACGATCAAGGACAGGTTGACGTCAATTCCAATTCTTGCTCTACCAGACTTTATACAGTTGTTCCATGTACATACAGATGTGTGCAAGACTGGTATTGGGGTAGTTCTTTCCCAAGGAGGGAAGCCAATTATGTATTTCGCTCAAAAGTTCTCGGGTCCACAGTTGCGTTATTAGGCCTATGATATTGAGCTTCTAGCAGTTGTCTGCGCACGTCAGACACTATTTGGTACACAAGGAGTTTGTTCTCCACACGGATCATGATGCGCTACGACATATGCACAGCCAGCAGCGAGTCACTTCTGACAGACAGGCGAAGTGGTTCAACTTTCTCCAAGACTATACTTTCAGTACTAAGCACGTCAAGGGGAAGGAGAACGCTGTCACAGATGGTTTGAGTAGGAGCAAGGAAGTTCAGGTTACTCTTCGGGCTTTGGTGTTTGGATTTGAGACGTTACATAAGTTATATGTTATAGATGAGTTCTTCGCTGCTATCTTCATCGACTGTCTCGCACATGAGATGAGTGGTGAGTACTTTATACAGGATGGATGTTTGTTCCGTGATTCTGCTCTATGCATCCCTACATCGTCAGTCAGAGATTTTCTTATAGTTGAGATACATAGTGGGGAATTAGGCAGTCATTTTGGTGTGGTCAAGACTATCGTCTATACGAGACATATTTTTGGCCTAGCATGCGGCGTGATGTCAACCAGTTCATTCAGCGATGTTATATTTGTCAGACAACTAAGGGGACTCAGCAAAACACAAGCCTATATAGGCCCCATGGCAAGACACCTCTATGGATTTTGTAACAGGGTTACCAATGACAGCAGATGGTCTTGATTCAGTTTTTGTCGTCGTCGACAGGTTCTCCAAGATGGCACATTTCATTCCTTGTTCTCGGACAAATGATGTCTGTACTTTCGGAAGATTTTTCGTTTACATGGTATTCCTCTCTCGATTACGTCGGATAGGGACGTTCGATTCAAATGTCATTTTTGGAGGTCATTGTAGGGTTATCTCCGGTGCAAGTTAAAGTTTTCCACAACATTTCATCCTCAGACATATGGGCAAACTGAGGGAGTTAACAGAAGTTTGGGTAACCTATTACGAGCAATGATTAGGGATAGTGCAGAGGATTGGGTGTTCGATCTTATTCAGGCAGAATTCGCTTTTAACAATTTCGTTAATCGATCGACGAGATTGTCCAGGGGCGTTCGCCGAACACAATTCCACATTTAGGCCATGGAAAGTTGGTCTAATATTTTCATGTGACTATAGACTACTAGATTTAGAAGCAAATGTATGAGTAAATTCGTACCATCTTCATGTTTTCTTCATTAGCACACAACACCAGCATGTAAACGTTTATCTCTTTGTATAGTAGGCCCCTCTTATGAATCTCCAGTGTTTATTTGGACAATGACGTCACTGGAAGTAGCAACTAGACCCTGAATTAGAAGATGAATAAGATGGATAAGATGGATAAGAACACTATATCTATATACATAATCGAGAAGTTATAGCTTATAAGTAAATCGATTTACATATACATAGCTAGCTAGATTGATTTGTATATAAAAAAAATCATCTGATTCTTTATGAGATAGGCCCTCAACTTACCCAAATGCCAAATATCTCTCCAAGCAACATAACTGTAATCACAAATTAATGCGGAAGCAAATAAGCGAATTAAATAAAACGAAACTTGATTAATTGCTGGAGATTAAAGAAAAATCAGGTCCTTACAACCTCTCTCTAGACCCAAAACTAGGGTTCTTTTCTCAAAACTAAACCTACTAACCCAATACCCCATTTTATAAAGGAGTCCTTCACCTTCTAAAACCTCTCCAAAATAAACTAGGAACTAGGAAACAAAATAAAGATAAACTAGGAAACAAATAACATAAAATATTCTAAATAAAAGGAGATGCGCCAACTAGGCATGTAGGCCCCAAAGTGCGCGAAAACTATTCCTATCAATAACACTCATCACTATATATACGTTTACACATTACTCATCCTTACATCTCCATCTTTGCACCCCCATCCTCCTAAAAATTAGGGGCCTTGTGTTATTGTTCTATGGAACTGAGTGAGAAGTGAAATTGTAATTCTCTTTACTAAGATTAGAATTGCTTCAACCTCCATGCAAATGGACTACAACATCAAAGGGGATGTTGAGCCTCCTTGGAACTATTTTCTACTTCTTCAGTCAATTAGAAGATACTGTGAGAAGCTTGAATCCTTTCAGATTGATCATGTCTTTAGGGAGTGTAATCTTTGTATAGTTTTTTTTAGCTTCCTATTGTATTGTTAATGGTGAAATTATCTTGACCCCCAGCTTGCATCCTCCTGAACTATGTTGTAAAATTGTTGATGATGCTAGTGGCAAGAAATTTCCAAGATTGTAATGCCTATCTTTTGATAAATAAAGCAGGTTCTGGGGTCCTTGCCTAACCCCTGTTTGCCCAGCAAAAAAAAAATGAACTAGCGACATCGCTTACTTCATTGCTCTTCACACGAAAAAGATCCTCATAGAGTACAGTCTCATGTCAGTAGAAATGCATTCCCTCCTATATCTAGCATAATAGATGTCCCCAAAGGGCCACTTAACATTTTAAGTCAGAGGAAACAAAAGTAAGAGGTTTCTCCTTCAAGTATCCTACATTTTTATTTTTATTTCTGCTAGAGGTATGCTGTTAGAGGTATCCGGGCCATCCGGCCAGACCGTCAATGCCCGACTAGATCCTCTAGGGCTCGTGTATTCAAATATCCTACTTGAACCAGCCTCTATTCCAAGAATTATTAAGTTGGAGTACGGGAGAGTTTGGGTTCACTCATCCAAAGGATGATCTTACACTTCCATGCAACGAAACCACTACATCGATCTCACTTCACTGCTGAATCACTTCTAAGGAAAAACCAATTACTTCCAGTTGCTACTACTACATTGGACAGTCTCAAAGAGCCATTTGGCAGTTTATGTTGGAGAGACCGAAAAGAAGCAGTTTATGCTGGAAGTCTTACTTATCATGTTAAATGTGAAGTACAAGCAAGTCTCTATATTCCAATCAGATGTTGAAAGAGTAATGGATCTTTTAAGCAGCTGGAAGTGACATGATATCAAGCCTTCCATGGCTACATCGAGTACCTACAGACCAAAAACTACACATGTTCGACAACTCTTAACATGCCAGGTATCTATGTTTCTATATCTTTATATCATTGTCTGGCTTCTACAGTGAACAGATTGATAAACAATTATCGCCATAACATACTTTATCAACTTTCATCTCACTCTTTTTTGTTTTTAATGTAGGACCAAGATCAAGTCATCTTCATGATCTATCTGTTTGTACACTAACAGAAGAAACAAAACCTGCTCCACCATTGATTAGAGGACGGATTACTAAATCCGTGTTAGTTTGTTGAATCACATGAGCAATGCCATGTGATGCTTAATGATGTAGGTCCTTCAACTAAACCAATTGTACATTTGCACTCACCACACACTCCAATATGATGAAAGTTAATCTAATTTCTCCTCTATATATACATGAACACAAGACAAACACTCCAAGAAACTCCATCTCTTCACCCACATATTTTCAAGTGTTCCAACTTTCCGATTTTTTCCATCCAGTTTTTTGAGATCCCTTTTTCATCCCATTCTCTTCACTTCACTACTAGTAATGGGTATTCGTTTGCTTTCCACGGTTCTTCGTACCAAGCAGATTTTCAAACTACAGTCACTTTTAAGGAAGAACCAATTATCTCCAGTTGCCACTACTACAATGGATGTACCAAAGGGCCATTTGGCAGTTTATGTTGAAGAGACCGAAAAGAAGCGGTTTGTTGTCCCATTATCTTACTTAAACCATCCTTCCTTCCAAGATTTATTAAGTAGAGTCGAGGAAGAGTTTGGGTTCAATCATTCTATGGGAGGTCTCACAATTCTAGGCAAGGAAGCCGCCTTCATTAACCCCACTTCTTGCTTGATTGTCTCATAAGAGGAGGGGAAAGCAAAGAAGCTATAACAAAGGAGTGACGAAGGAAACAGAAAGATACCCTTCCCTTTTATCTCTTTGGTCACCACTTTATTGAGATTTCAAGGCAAGGGAAACTAACCATTAATGTAGAATAGGGGGTTATTCCCAACCCATGTAAAAGAATACTTTTTTTCTTATATAAACGACTCTCCCATTGAGAAGAGTTTTTATAATCAGCTTATGTACAGTTTTTTTTTCCTGACTTAGCTGAGCAGGAAGTATGGAAGAAAAGATTTCCATTTAAAGAAATACTTCCATCCATCTTTCAGACTGTAACTTTTGAAAAATAGAGTTACACCAACAATGCAATAATATGTAATACACATCATCATATACCATACTCAGCCGTTCAAATCATAGAAACCAAAATACTCCAACTACTAATATATCATGTAATCAACAACAGGTCTTCAAGAACAGATCTTCATCTAATTATCAAATAGGACAGTTTTTATCTGAATAAACTTTTATGGATTAGAAGAGTTGATAGAAACTTGCCAGACAATCTATCAGTTAGTTTAAATGGACCAATATTTTTGGCTGCTTCAAATTTCTTTTCCTCATCGTATCAACTTCTCCCAGTACTTTTATACTTTACAAAAGTTTTCTTCAAAATGACATCTCTTGTGGTTTTTTGCAGATCATTATCATCATAAAGATCCTTGGACGGTTCATTGCAACCATATGACAGATAGTTTAAGCCTCTACAGGTCATTCATCTAGACGAATTTTTTTGACGCCTATACAAGTCAAACATATATGTTACCGACTCCCTGTGTTAACACCGACTAAAGGATATTGTAAAAATGTGGAACATGTAATTCAAGAGACGAAATCTGATGGGTCATGTGGTTGTACCCACGACCACGCATAGGACGTGCGCCCACGTTCTATTTTAGTTATTGCTATTTTAATTATTATGTTTATTTGCATTATAATTAGTAGTCTTCTAATTAGAGTCTAATTAGTAGTCTTCTATTATGTTTGGTTTCTATTTGTGATAGGCCTCTTCTCCTATAAAAAATTAAAAAAAAACATAAGCTTAGTTTATCTGATAGAGTTGGCTTGAGAAAGAAGGCTTTTCCTTAGAGAGTGATGTAGAGTTTGGGGTAAAACTCATAAACCCTAGGTTTTTTGCCTTTATTATGTGATTAAGTGAGTTTAATTCAAAAGCGAGCTTTAGTTTAGATTAATTGTGATTTAAAGAAATGCTTCCACTACAGTGTACATCAAAATCCTTATCCATTAAGTAACTTTACATAAGCAAATATGCCCAGGAACAGATCATCAAATGCAAAGCAATCACATAAAGAACAAAGTGTTCTTTAATGAGGTAAAACATATTTTCCATCGGGAGTTCAGTTGAGCATCACAAGCTTCTTTCAATGTGGTAAAACCTAATAGCTACTTCTAAACTCATATTCTCTCAAGGATGTTCAAACTTCTAAGACACGTATATTTGCAACGTTCCAAAACAACATTGAATATGAATAAAGTGCATTCAGGGCCATGGCAGGTTGCTCGAATATTTCCATGTGACTATAGAATGAAAGATTTAGAAGCAAACATATGTGTAAGTTCATACCATCTTCATTAGCAAACAACACGGCGGATATAAATGTTTCTCTCTGTGTATAGTGGCCCCCTCTTCTGAATCTCCAGTGTTTATTTGGACAATGACTTCACTGAGACTTGCAACTAGACCCTGAATTAGAGGATGAATAAGATGGATAAGAACACTATGGCCTATATACAGAATAATCAAAAAATTATAGCTTATAGGTAAATCAATTTACATATACATAGCTAGTTAGATTGAAATATATGGGAAAAGTATCATGTGATTTTTTATGAGATAGGCCCTCAACTTATCCAAATGCTAAAAATCTCTCCAAGCAACATAATACTCATCACTATATATACGTTTACGCATTACTCATTCTTACAACTCCATCTTTGCACCCCCATCCTCCTAAAAGTTAGGGGCCTTGTGTTAATGTTCTAGGGAACTGAGTGGGAAGTGAAATCGTCATTCTCTTCAATTCGAAATGAACTAGCAACATTGTTTGCTTTATTGCTCTTCATGCGAAGAAGATCCTCATAGAGTACAGTCTCATGTTAGCAGAAATAAAATCTCTCCTATATCTACAATAATGGATGTCCCAAAGGGCCACTTGACATTTTACGTTAGGGGAAACAAAAGGAAGAGGTTTCTCCATCCAGTATCCTACTTGAGCCAGCCTCCATTCCAAGAATTATTAAGTTAGGGTAAGGAAGAGCTTGGGTTCACTCATCCAAAGGGTACACATGCAACGAAACCGCATTCATCGCTCTCACTTCTCCGTTGAACAACTTCTAAGGAAAAACCAATTATCTCCAGCTCCTACTACTACAATGGATGTCCCCAAGGGACATTTGGCAGTTTATGTTGGAGAGACCGAAAAGAAGCAGTTTATGTCGGAAGTCCTACTTATCATGTTATATATGAAGTACAAGCAAGTCTCTCTATTTTAATCAGATGTTTAACGAGTAATGGATAATTTTTGAAGCAGCTGGAGCCTGGAAGTGACATGATATCAAGTGTTCCATGGCTACATCAAGTACCTACAGACCAAAAACCACACATGTTCGTCAACACTCAACAGACAACAGGTCGGGTATCTATGTGTATACATCTTTATATCTAAATTGTACAGTGACCAGATTGATGAACACCTATCGCCATAACATATTTTATCTACTTTCATCTCACTCTTTTTTGTTTTGATGTAGGACCAAGATCAAGTAATCTTCATGATCTATTCGTTTGTAGACTAACAGAAGAAACAAAACCTGCTCCACCATTGATTAGAGGGCGGAGATAACAGCATTTTACAAAATCCATGTTAGTTTGTTGAATCACGTGAGCAATGCCATGTGATGCTTAATGAGGTAGGTCCTTCAACTAACCCAATTGTCTATGTGCACTCACCACACACTCCAATTTGATGAAAGGTAATCTAATATCTCCTCTATATATACATGAACACAAGACCAACACTACAAGAAACTCCATCTCTTTACCCACATCTTTTCTAGTGTTCCAGCTTTCTGACTCCTCCCATCCAGTTTTCAGAAGATTCCTTTTTCATACCATTCTCTTCATCTCACTAGTAGTTATGGGAATTAGTTCGCTTTCCACGGCTCTTCATGCCAAGCAGATTTTCAAACTAGAATCACTTCTAAGGAAAACCAATTATCTCCGGTTGCAGCTACTACAATGGATGTCCCAAAAGGCCATTTGGCAGTTTATGTTGGAGAGACCAAAAAGAAGTGGTTTGTTGTCCCATTATCTTAATTGAACCATCCTTCATTCCAAGACTTACTAAGTCGGGCCGAGGAAGAGTTTGGGTTCATTCATTCAATAGGAGGTATCACAATTCAATGCAAGGAAACCGCCTTCATTGACCTCACTTCTCGCTTGAATGCCTCATAAGAAGGGAGAAAAGCAAAGAAGCTATAACAAGGAGTAACAAAGGAAAAACGAAAGATACCCTTCCCTTTTATCTCTTTCATCACCACTTTTTTGGGATTTCAAGGCAAGGGCGACTAACCATTAAACCTAACCTCTATAATGTAAAATAGAGGGTTATCTCAACCCATGTAAAAAAAATTTGTTCTTTTTCATATAAACGACTCCCATTTAGAAGAGTTTTAATTGTCAACTTAGGTACAGTTTTTTTTTCTTTGGACAATGACTTCACTGAAAGTAGCAACCCTGAATTAGTGGGTGAATTAGATGGATAACATCACTATGGCCTGTACATAAAATTATGTATTTATAGCTTAAAAATATATCTGATTCCTTGTGAGATTTTTTTAAGAGAATTCTTTGCGAGGTAATCCCCTAAACTTAACCAAATTGCCAATATCACTCCAATCAACGTATTCCTCACTCAGCACCATAATCCCCTAAACTTAACTAAACTACCATCATTTCACCCACATCCTCCTAAGCATAAGGTCCTTGTGTTATTATTCTATGAAACAAAGTGGGAATTGAAATCCCTTTCTATCGTCATTCACTTCACTTCATTAAGAAATATCGATATCCATTTACTTAATGGCTGCTCATGCCGAAAAGAACCTCAAACAGTACAGTCTCATGCTAATATAAACCAAATCCTTCCTATATCTACTACAATCGATGTCCGAAAAAGCCACTTGACATTTTATGTCAAGTGAACCAAAAATCAGAGGTTTATCCTTCCAATATCCCACTTGAACCAACATCCATTCCAAGATTTATTAAGTCCTGTCTAAAGAAAAGTTTTGAACATTTGTCATTTAGAATTGAAGGTAAAGGGTGACTACCCATTAAAACCCAACCCCAAACATCCAAAACAAATCCTTATTAGTTAATTGGAAATAGAAGAGCTAAAGAAATGAAATTGCAAGATTATAGTATTGCTGAACACTAGGTTATGAGAATGACAAAAAAAAAAATCTTACCAAATAATAGTATTGTAAAGATTGGTTTGAACTCATTTGTTTTATTCTGATCAGATCCTTTGAGGAGCTAGTTACTAGCAATCCGGTCACCGGAGGGAAAACGACCGACAAAAACCTTGATTACAGAGATGAATTGAAGAATCGAGAGAAGATATTGTTCTTTTTAAAATTCATCTTCAGCCCTAACCCAAAATAGGGCATCCTAATACTCTAAGCATCTCCAATATAGTGGTATGCTCTTCCGGTTTACCATACCGCTATTCCAGCATACTGTTTTGGTCCAACAACAAATTACATTTTTTTTATTGGGCACTTAACGGTTCAGTGCCTAACACCAAAAAGCCAAATAATATATTTATATTTTTAGCGTTGAACGGTTCAGCGCCTAGCGTCTGTTAATCATTACTTTTCCCTTTGGACAGTTGTATTAAAAAAATTGTTGGACGCTGAACGGTTCAGCGCCTAGGCGGTATGCGCATACTCTTCGCCAAGTTCAAGTTTCGCATACTTTGGAGGGGGTATGGGGGTGAGTATGTTGAACACCATACCTCTGTTGAATGGGTTTTTTGCAAGAGTATGGGAAAACCTTAACAGCATACCACTCTGCTGGAGGTGCTCTTACAATTCCCCGAGATACCTAAAAGAGAGAGTAATAGCTGTTAGGAGTTGGGTCTAGCCCAAGGTAGGAGCCCAACTAGGTTGGGGTGTTCTATTGGACTCCTAACAAGCTCATAGGCCTTTAGGGTTTATGGGAAGAGTTTAAGTAGAATTGGTAACCTATGTTGTAGGGATATCCTTCTTTGTAGTACGTACAGATAAACAGTTTACAATTAATAAAGATACCATCTTCTCTCTCAATTGCTCTCTATATAGAACTATTAGCTATATTATATTATTCCTCAACACGTAAAACTAGTAAATCAAGAGGAGAAGAAATAACTCTCCAAAATCAGTATTTTCAGGGAATTATTGCGATTATGAGAGGTATTTTATATATTTTCGAATGTATATTCAATTTTTCTCTAATCTATGATATATGATATCTGAATATGGATTATAATTATTTTTACCTATTTTTCCAGATTAAAAATAATAATTTTTGGTATTTTTTTACCCTTGATTAAGGGTTATTTTCAAACCAAATTTTCTTTCTATGTGGACATCAGATATAGGCGAGACCATTTTTTTAGCATAACCTATCCCACGAGCTTTTTAACGGTATATAGCACGTCTCAGGGAGATGTCTCAATCGCCGAGAAAGTGACGTTGAAACTAGGTAGTTTCACAGCCAAAAACGGAAGTTTTAGGTCATAATGACATCAACAAATAATATATTATTTTTTAATATTATTTGATGATGACATCATCATTATCCACTGTAGGATCGTTCAGTAGACATTTGTCGATAAGATATGTATATTCACTGTTGTGCTCGCCATCAAGGATGAGGATTCAAAGCCATTTATTGTAAACAATTGTGTATTGTTGTACATTGGCCAAAATTGGCATCTGGAATCCAAGCGGAGCTCAGCTTGATAGCATAATGCAAAGTGATACAATTGAGTCTGTCGGTTATAAATGGGAAAGGTACGAAAACATGATTAACTCAGATAGATAATTTGGTCAAGACAAGACTAGTTGCCCAGGAAATCTTTAAGAGATCCGGCATCAATTGCAGTGTGACCTATTACCCGGTTATGGACACTATAACGTTTTAGTACTGATCAGTCTATCAAGTTGTCGAGAACAAGCTAGACATGCGTCTGATATAAATACTCGTATCTATATGGAAAACTAGATACGGATATCTGTATGAAGATACATGGGGAGGTATAAGCTTCTGGAAGCAATTAAGCCCGACATACGAGGTGTGTACGTAATAAAATTGGAAAAATTATTGTTGACTTGAAGCAATCAGGGCCCATGAGACATAGTAAGTTGACTAAATATTTGAAGGTCGGGGACTTTGCAAATATCATTATCTGTCCATGCGTTCTTATTTAGAATACAGATATTAACTTCACTCATCATAACAGTGTACTAAATGATTTGGATATCATTAGACCTTCGGGGGATATCGCGAGAGCCGCTGAATACCTTGGGAAGGAATTCAAAATAAAAGAGCTTGGGAAATCAAGTAGTATCTCGATTTGCAGATCAAACATCTTGGTAGTGGCATACTCGTACACCAAGCAATATATATAGGAAGAGTTATCTAATACTTTGATATGGATGTAGCACACGGTGCTAAGTCATTTATTGTGGGCTAATCACTTGGGTGTGGACAACGACAACTTTCACCATCCTAATGAGGGGAGAAACTCCTAGGGCCGTGGCGCCATACCTAGGAGGTGGTTTGCTATAGTTAGCTAGGTATACTAGACCTAATGACTCATTTGCAGTGAACTGCTTGGCTTGCCATAGTTATATTCTTACCCAAAGGCACTGGATTGAGATCAGGCACATTCTGAGGTATCTGATTGGTATGAATGACTGGGGTCTATTCTACTCGAAATGGTAAACATAAAAGTATATAATACGCTGATACAAAATAATTCTCAAACTCACATAAAGACAATTTTCAAATGGATTATGTGTTTATGTATGAAGATACATAAAGATTCTTGGAGATCGATGAAGCAGACAACGGTAGCTACATCCTCGAACCATGAGGAGATTCTTATACTTCATGAAGCTGGCAAAGAATGATGGTTACGCTCCAAGATACATCAACTGAGGTTGTGACGTATTCTATCCAAGATAAAACATCGACTATGTATGAAGACAATTCAACTTACATCATTCAAGTCAATAGAAATTTATCAATGGTAACAGAATGAAACACATTTCACAAAAGCCCTTCCATCCTTATAAATTACAAAAGGCGAATGAGATTGGCATTGTTGAAGATATTTTGGAAGGCATCTTTTCAAACCTATTCACGAAGACTTTTGCACCATTTACGTTTAAACAACTAGTACACGAAATCGGCATACAGAAGATTTATTTATCAATATCTCAGGGAGATCGATGTCAGGGGAAGTAGTCCCAGCCTGACGTGGATACATGCATGTTATACTTTTATTTCCTGATAGTACAGTTTTTATCCTAGGAGGTTTTACTGACTAGAGGTTTTGATGAGGCAGTGTATACGCATCCACAGCCCATACATGGCATAGGATTGTACTTTTTTCTTGCACAACTTTTTGCCCAAGGAGGTTTTGTTAGGTAGAGGTTTTGATGAGACAAGTCATCCAGGTATAGAATACCCTAAGGGGGAGTGTTAGGAGTTGGGTCCAACCCAAGGTAAAAGCACAACTGGGTTGGGGTGTCCTATTGAACTCTTAACAAGCCCATAGGCCTTTAAGGTTTATGAGGAGAGTTTAAGTAGGATAGGTAACCTATGTTGTAGGGATATTCTTCTTTGTATCACGTACGAAGAAATAATTTATAATATCAATAAAGATATCATCTTCTCTCTCAATTGCTCTCTATATAGAACTATTAGCTAGATTATATTATTCCTCGACACTAACCAATAAACTATGAGAGAGAACTTGAATAACTTGCTGCAATTTGATATTTTTTAAATTTGAAAGAGAGGAGATAGAAAGGGTTGAGTTTTTGAGAAGAATGGAGAAGTTTTGGTATACTGACAAAAAACTTTTTATGGAAAAAATCGGAAGTGTAGTAAAAAAACGCTCCCTTCGATGGTATGATTAAATAGTTCATCGGTTTGTTTTGCAAGAGCACCTCCAATTGGGCGCGGAGTTCACAACACCACACCTGCAATACTAAATCAATACTATTGGAGATGCTCTTAAGACTAGTTAAGACCGACGTCAGGAGGTCTTCTTTTTACGCTAGAAAGGGCGCAAAATAGCTTTACTGGCGTCAGCTACCTTTGTACAAATTTTGAACTGACACAAATTCCCCTGCAGTTTATCTCTTCTTCAAACAAAAAAATAAGGTTCCATATATTCTACTCTCTTCCACACACCTATTATTCTTTCAACAGTCTTTTATCTTATCCTTCTCTCGATCGTCAATCTCTAGCTCTCTCGATCATCAATCCTTCACTAACGATTTGATTTCAGATTTCATATTTCAGATTCGAGATTTGAAATTTGGGGAAATCAAACCAACCTAAAGGATGTTGGAAAAAACCCCATATATTATCTTTTTTTTTAATGTAAACTTGGTGGTTTATTTTAGTCCCACATTGGATAAGTGAAAAGAGGATTTTTACTTTATAATGGGTTGCACACTACTATCATATATAGTATGTGCAAGTAGGTGGTACCCTTACGCGTATGTGAGGCGAGTGTGTGAAGGCTTGTTATATGGGGATGCCCATGGGATTGCTTGCACAACCCGTCCCATGACCCACCTGGACTATTTTCTAAGTCTATATGGGAATTGTACCAGACCAGATATTTCTTATGCAGTAAGTAAACTGAGTCGATATACGAGTAATCCAGGAGATGCACATTGGGTGGCACTAGTTAGGTTTCTAAAGTTCTTAAAGTATACCTTACATTATGGTTTGCACTACACTACTTATCCAGCTGTACTTGAAGGATATAGTGATGCCAACTGGATATCGGATTCTGACGAGTCAAAATCCACTACTGGATATGTCTTCACTCTTAGAGGTACAACAGTATCATGGAAATCTCAGAAATAAACATGTACAGCTCATTCTACGATGGAATCTAAGTTCATTACTTTGGAAAAAGCTGAAGAAGAAGCAGAATGGCTTTGAGAGTTTATAGAGGATATTCCTTTATGGCTACAACATGTGTCTGCTATATGTATTTATTGTGATAATCAAACAGTACTAGCAAGGGCTAATAATCAAGTGTATAATGGTAAGTCACGACATATACGTCGCATACACAATACTGTTAAGCAGTTACTTACGAATTGAATAATATCCATTGATTTTGTAAAATCTCAAGACAACCTTGCAGATCCTTTTACAAAAGCGTTGTCGAAAGGGCAAGTCTACTGCACATCAAAAGGAATGAGATTAATACAGCAAATCCACGAGTAATCTCAATGGTAACCTAACCTAGTTGATTGGAGGATCCATAGATCTAGGTTCAATAGGAAATCTGGTTGAGGGTCATTCACCTAAGCACTGCGGAGAATAGGTCTCCATCTCATTTATGATGTTACAGTGTAACTTGTAGAGATTGTTAGGGTAAACTTTGTTTTTAATGATTCCTATAGCTTGTGCATACAAGTAGAGTACGACAGGGTACTCTTAATAGGAAATCACCTATTTGAGTGAGAAGTGAAGGCTGCTTCCATGAGAATTGAGATGGATGAATTCTCTGATAGCACTCATGAATCCAAGATTGTTTAGGGCCGAAATGGACACAACTCGTAGAGCTGCCTGTGACAGGAAATAAACTGTGTGAATACTATTATCTGGGCATACACCAACGGCTGAACAGTTCAAAACATCATGTTCACTGATTAGCTAAGTATGTCCGATAGTCTTTCACTAGAGAAGGTTCAAGTCAACAAGACACCTTCTTCGATGCAGCACCATTCTTAACCTTACTCTCATCATTTTCTCTCTCTCGTATTTCCCATTTTCATTCAAATATGGGGGATTGTTGGAAAAAAAACCCCATTTATTTTCTTTGTTTTGAATGTAAACTTGGTGTTTTATTTTAGTCCCACATTGGATAAGTGAAAAGATGATTTTCACTTTATAATGGGTTGCACACTACTATCATGTATAGTATGTGCAAGTAGGTGGTGTCCTCACGCGTATGTGAGGCGAGTGTGTGAAGGCTTGCTATATGGGGGCGCCCATGAGCTTGCTTGTACGACCCATGACCCACCTGGATTATTTTCTAAGTCTATGATTCGGCCTTGGGGCCTTGGGCCATGGGCTCATTGGAATTTCTAGTTTGCACTTGGTCTTTTTTGGGTGTTTATTCAAGAGTTGATTTTTTCTCTCCAAGAGTTATAACTCTTCACAGAGGTGTTTCTTGGGGTACAACCCTGTCTACAGGTGCTTTGAATAGTTACCTTCTCCTTTATAAATATCTACTTTCTTGATGTGTCAAATACACAGAAAAATACCCGAATCTAATTTTTCCTTCTTTGATTGTTTCTTTCTTGAGAGTAATATTACAGAAAGTTCGACAGGCGTATCGACTTGAGTGCTTCAAGTCTGTACGATTCGATCATTGTATCTTGGGAGACATGCGCCATTATCTGTGAAGCACCATACGCAGGGTAAAATCTGTCTTAAGGAAATTACAGTGACTGTAAGCCTCGATCCTCAGTTTTTTATTTCCTTTTTGATCATTTTCGTTTCACTTCTGAATACTTATGTGTAAAAAAGGAGGGATATAATCGATTAAAATTGAGAATGCCTCAGTGTTATTGTTAGAAAAAGAGAGCAAAATACTTAATGGGAGCGTTAGAGACACTCAAATTTGGGCCACTCTATAGACATTTATTCCTAACCACCCATCTATATAGAAATTGATGGCTAAGAATATAGAGATGTGGCAATTAGAAGAAAAATATAATTAGGTGGATATGAGGTATCTTTCTCTCTCTTCACGAGACTTCCTTTTATTGTTAAAAAAAAAACCTTTTTTTCTCTTTCTACAGTCTAATTTGGTGAGATCTATTTATCTTTGTCTCTCTCTCTCTTACTCAAAGAACCATTGGTTAGGTTTTGGATCTCTCTGACTGAAACTAGGGTTTTGATCATTCTTTATTTGTCATTCTACGAGATATGGAGTTCAATTAAAGTTGGTGTTCGATCCCATCGAAAAACGGTTAAATATTGTTATAGATTATTGAGTTTTCATAGATCTCTCCAACTGAAACTAGGATTCTGATCGCTCTTTCTTAGTCATATTACGAGATAACGCTATTTGCCCCGTTGTTTGGGAGTTGCAAACGGTGACTTCGATAAAGATATGGGTGCAATGGTCCCCCGAAAAAGAGTTTTGGGGTATCTCTGTAGGGTTTTGTATGGGTTTTTCTCTCCCTCCCATATATTATCGAAGTTGTAATTATATACAAAATTTGGGAGAAAACCAACAATATGTTAGGATTGTCTTGAAGACTGACTTATGTCACACTGATATTTCCTTCAAACAAGAAAATAAGGGTGTTCAAAAATTTTGATTCTCACAAAATTATCAAATATGTATAACTCGATAATTTAGTCCATATTTTTGGCAATTTAGTCCATTAAAATTGTCGAATATACCACCAATACAATTTGGTCTGTATTTAATTTAATATGAATTTTCGACAATTCAGACCATTAAATTATCGATGCACCACTGTTTGACAATTTGGTCTGTATTAAATTTAGTCTAAATTTTCGAAAATTTGGTCCATTATTAATTGTCGAATATAATACGAATCGCCAATTCAGTCCATATATAATTTAATATATATTTTTGATAATTTAGTCCATTAATTTATCGAATGCACCACGGTTCGACAATGTAGTCCGTAGTTAATTTAGTTTGTACTTTTTTCTTCTTCTTTTTTTGATAAGGAAGGTCTTTATTGCCATAGAAAAATTGGGTGAGGTGTAGCTCTACTCGAAATATCCTCAAAAAGATGATTACACAATAAAGGAGGGGGTAAAAAAAACCAAAAAAATAGACTATGATCATAATCACATCTAGATACATGATAGAGATCCGCCAAGGCTGAGTTGAAAAGGAGTCCCGAAGCCCCAAGTTTCACGGACCATACCTCAAGGCACATACCTCAAGTAAGCCTATTTATTCGTCTTTTAGCAGTTTTTTATCGCAAAATCAAATAATAGTAAGGCAACATTCAACAGTACAAAGATAAAACGTAAAACTAGCTTTCATTAGCTTATCAACAAGACTACAAGGCTTTAGTTCTAACTTAGATGTAAAGGATTCATTCCTCTACAATATAGCTACTAAGTAAACAACTTACAACCAAAAGGAAACATCATTTTTGGAGATGAAGCGTACTCATCCTAAATGCTAACCTAAACTCTACGGAAATTATTAATTTTTTTTACAAGGCTTTACAACATCCTAAAAATTATATTTACAAAGAGAAACCAAAATATTCGACTGGCAAGCCAAGGCGTTATACTCTCCCCCACTCAGCCTGACGTCCTCGTCAACTTTTTCTTCTTCCTCTTTATCTTCCTCTTCTCTTTTATCTCCTATTTGGCTTCAATCTTCCTGAGTCAGATCAGTAGGGGATGAGAATCTTGGTGCTCCCAGCTGGTTTCTGCTTCTGGTTGGTCCTTCCACTTTACTAGGTACTCGTAGACTTCTTCATTTGTGTTTGGATCAACATAGGTCACTTTGAGAGCAAGATCACTCTCTGGAACTTGGTCTGGGGTGACTAGCTTGTGAAGAATTTGTGGTCTAGTGGTACTTCAGCTCAGATCTTCCTTGTCTTGGTGGTAAGGCTTGAGGGTGCTGACATGGAACACTGGATGGGTGAAACGAAGATAGGGTGACAGTTGAAGCTTGTAATAAACTTTTCCAACTCTGTCAATGATCGTCATCAGTCCTACATATCTGGGTACTAAACCTTTGTGTGCTTTATCACTTTTGTGCTGAAGGTGGGAGGTCATGATAAGAACAAGGTCTCCGACTTGTAAATGATTTGGTCACCTCTTCTGATCTGCCCATTTATTCATTTTGATGGACGCTTTCTCTAAGTAGGCACGGACAATATCAGTATTTCTCTGCCGCTCCTTTGCAAGCTGGTAGGTTCTTAGAACTTTTCCTTTGTAACTAGAGATCGCAGTATGCGGTGTAAGGGGTTGTTGTCCCAAGAGTATCTCAGAGGGACTCTTATTGGTTGATGAGCTCTTCTACAGATTAAAGAAAATTTACGCTACATGCAGGAGTTTAAACTAATTCTTCTTGTTCACTCTAACCTAGTACCAAAGATACTCCTCCAACATTCTGTTTAAGCATTCAGTTTGGCCATCTGATTGCGGGTGGTTACTAGTTGAGAAGTTAAGAGTAGATCCTAGTAGTCTGAACACTTTCTTCTAAAACTTCCTTATGAATCTTGGACCTCTATTACTGACGATGTGATGTGGCACGCCCCAATATTAGACAATGTGCTTCATAAATAGACACGTTGTTTCATCTGCTGGGCAAATAACTGGAGTTGGGATAAACATTGCATACTTAGAGAATCTGTCGACGATAACTAGGATAGAACCATATCCTTCAGTTTCAGGTAACCTTGAGATGAAGTCCATAGAAACGCTTTCCCAAGGTCATGTCGGTACTAGAAGTGATTCGAGCTGTCCAAGTGGTAAGTTCCGCTCAACTTTGTCCTGCTGGAAAATGTGACAAGTCCGCATATAATCCATTACTTCGTTGCGATCCTTTAGCCAATAGTAACCTTGATACAGTAAGGATAATGTCCTCCACCAACCTGGATGGCATACCCAAAGAGTGTCATATCACTCCTTTATGATCAACTCCCGTTTCAGTTCTGTGAACCGAGGGACATAGATCCGCTGCCCCTTTGTATACAGAAGACCGTCTTTTACCCAGAACCATTTGGTTTCCCCTATTTTACCAAGCTAATGATGACCTAGGTTTGAGGATCTACCACCAACTGTTACCCTTCGCGGATCCTATCTTGAAGAGTACTGGTGATATGAGAATGAGACTGCTCGGCTGCTATAGAGATTGCCGCTAGTTTAACTTTATGGCTCAACGCATCATGTACATTATTCATCCTCCCTGGCTTGTGCTCATGATCTAAACCAAACTCTGTTAGAAATTTTTACCAATAAGCCTGCTTCGATATCAGCTTCTTCTGTGTAAGGAAATGGCTTGCTGTATTGTTGTCGATCTTCACCATAACCTTCATTCCTAACGACTAATGTTGCCATATTCGCAGACAATGTACAACAGCCAGGAGTTTCTTCTCTTACGTTGAATACCACCTCTCCGTCATTCAGCTTCCTGCTTTTATACGCAACCGGATGCTTATCTTGTAATAACACTCCATTGATAGCATAGTCAAACGCATCAGTATGTACTTTAAACGACTTGGTAATATTTGGCAAGGCTAAGATTGGGTCACTAATCACCGCATGCTTCAGGATAGGTCCTTATTGAGAAGATCTGTAAGAGGTGTCACACGCTTCGAATATCCTTCGATGAACTTGCGGTAGTAAGTTACAAGGCCAAGAAAAGAGTAAACTTCTATGACCATCGTAGGAGCCTTCCAATCCTCAATTGCACGCACATTTCCTATATTCATATGGATTTGTCCTCTTCCAATAATGTGTCCAAGAAACGTAACATGTTCTTGGGAAAAAAAACATTTCTTCAACTTGACATAGAGCTGATTTTATCGTATGACTTGAAATACCAGGTGAAGATGTTCAAGGTGCTCCTATATAGTGTGGTTGTAGATAACAATATCATCAAGGTACACCACCATGAACTTGTCAATATATTTATGGAAGAGCTCATTTTAAAGAGTGCAAAATGTTGTTGGAGCGTTGGTCAAGCCGAATGGCATGACATGAAATTCGTATGCCTCATATCGAGTGGAATACATCATCTTCGGCTCGTCACTGGCAACAATCCTGACTTGATAGTAACCTGATCTTAAATTAAGTTTAGAGAAGTACTTCACAGATATAAGCTGGTCAAACAAGTTAGCAACGAGCGGTATGAGATACTTGTTCTTCACCGTAACCTTGTTCAGGGCTCGATAGTCGAAGCATACTGGCAGACTTCTATCATGTTTCTTTTGAAATAAGATCGGGGCACCATATGACACCTTTGAAGGGTGAATAAATCCCGATTCTAACAACCCATCAAGTTTCTTGCGAAGCTCTGCTAGTTCAGGCGGACTTATTCTATATGGTTCTTTGACAGGAGGCGTTGTTTTAGGCATTAACTCGATCTGATGATCAATAAGCCTTTGTGGAGGTAACACTTTTGGAAGTTCCTTCGACATCACATTCTAGAAATTAGTAAGCACCCGTGAAACTTCATTCGGCATGGCACTGTAATCCTAATCATCTGGCTCCATCCATAAGGTAGCAAGGTAGGTTATCTCCCCTCACTTTAGTACCTTCTTTAACTGAAGAGCTGATAATATTTTGCCCTCATCTCTGTGCGTGGACATCTGTACGATGAAGGGATTATCACCAAAATCCCTAAGGAATTAACGATTGGCATCGATACTGCTTTACGGTAGCAAAGAAAGTCAATCCCCAGAATAATCTTGAAATCATCCAACGTCACCGCGATAAGATTAATCTTCCCACTTCACTGTCTCATCTGAATCGGAATAAACTTGGCAACGCCATGTATCGGTATTGTGGTTAAGTTGAGGACTTTCATCTTACTAGAATCCTTCACCAAACGTAGTCCCAAACAATTTACTTCTTGAATTACTATAAAGTTATGGGTAACATCTGTATCAACTATCGCAAAAGTTCTACACCCATAAATGCTGAGTCCCACGTACATGAGTCCCTTTTTAGGCGTAGTCTCCTCCAACTAAGTGGTCACTGTATTGAGCAAGTGAAGAAAACTGATATGATTTTTACTGCCATCATCTCTCTGCATGGTATCATTGGCTCGCTTGCCTTGCGGTGCCAATAGGGCATTCAATGCCGTATTCTGAAGATATTGATATGGTTTATGATTCCCTTTGCAAAGAAAATACTTTGAGTTCGTTGAAAGTCCCTGCAGAAACTTGGAGAAGGATAAGGCACCACCATTGTAGCGTGGCTTGTGGTAATCCCACCTAGGATTGAAACTCGAGGCGTTGCTCGTACCTGCTCTACCACTCCTAACTTGGCCTTAGCCTTGGTCCCCCCTACTTCTAGCTTGGTATCCCCTATTCTAGACTTTATACTAACTATAGGAGGATCCACTTCTCTGATGTAACTGGCATATAGGCTAAAACTAAATTGGTTAACGCTCACCCTGTATAGGAGTGTAGTCATTGATACGCTCAGAGGATGCCATTGGGGAAGTCAAATCTTGAACCCTTTGCCTTTGTAGTTCAGTCTGGAACCATAGTTTTAAACCTTCCAAGAAAGAGAATAACTTATCCTTTTTGGACATGTCGCGGATGTCCAACATGAGTGTTGAGAACCGCTTGACATAATCATAGATATTGATTGTCTGCTTCAGTTGCCTTAAACTCCTCCGAGCAATAAACTTGACATTCTCAAGCAGGAACTGAGTCTTTAACTTCTTCTTTAAGTCGTCCCAAGTACTGATAGTACCGTGACTGCTATGGATCTCTGCATACTTGGTGCGCCACCATAGTTTAGTATCACCTGCGAGGTACATGGTTGCATTGACACCTTTGCACCTTCATTATCAAGCCTAACTACATTGAAGTAAGCCTCCATATAAAAGAGGAAGTTCTCTACCTCCTTTGTGTCCCTCGCTCTCTCGTACGTATTGGGTTCGAGGACCTTAATCTTGGGCCGTTCTATATCGCCGCCCAAATGAGCTGTCACACCCCAAAATCTACTTTCTGATAAAAATCATAGAACAAATTCTAAAGCATAACAAGTTGGGCATCCCACGGATGAAACCCCACAGATGTATTATATTTCTAAAGAAATTGCATCTACTTACCAAAGAAATGCAGCGGAAAATAACTCAATTATATTAAAATGAATAGAATGAATAAAATTCTCAACTAACTCTAAAAACTATAATAAGACTGCGACAATGAAATATGAAATAAATATCATAAATACCCTACGACAACTTAGCGATCTAATAAAACTCCAAAGAATCCCGAAAATGATCAACCAAGCCTCACTAAGCAAAATCCTACCGTGCTCGACCCCATGTGAAAAAATATAGCGCACAGGGCGTCAGCAAGCACAATTATTACCGGTCACTGGACATGACAGACCGATCTATTATACAAAAGTACTAGTACGCTATAATATCCAATAAATATATATAAATGATGCAATGCTTTGAGGAAATGAGGTTCAATTATTAATGTTATTTTTAAGCGTCGGTGCCAACCGATATTATAAAGTAGTTATAGTGTGTTATTAGATGTGGGGGATAACTAATAGACGATGTACACAGGGTCACTTTTAATTCAGTGGGACCACACTCTCGCACCCTTCTGTCCTCAGCAGAAGCATATCCCTTATTGTCGAGCCGGGGATTGGCAGATTCCTTTTTATTGAGCCAGGAATTAGCGGGGAAATCACCGGATCAAGGCGGCCAAGGAGTTTTAGCCTACAGGTCTAAAGCCTAATTTATTTTTACTTTTAAGAATCTATCCCTACGGGAAGTATTTACAAAGAATATCAAAGCCGATATGTAACTAGGGAAGAGATTTAGGGGCTTGCAACCCTGGAACACTGATTAATAGTCACCAAATCTTTTGTTTAGGGAATCGAACCCAATGACCCTGACATCATAACCCTACTGTGTAAACGACTCTAAGTTATCCTATGCATGAATGATTTAAGAGACCGACACTCAATCAAAATGACCTATCTGTCCTCGCTCTATAGGCAATGAGACTATATTATATGATTGGCGATCTTATGCTCAACAACCTTTCTACCCTCACAATTATAGGAGTGAGGACTCTGTCGATGATACTATACTATCAGACTATCATTGATCTTTCTACCTCAATTTAATAAAGGTTATACCATTAAAGTCCTATAATCGCGGCTAAGTTAAGCCACGAGTCAAATACATCTCTTAACACTTACACATATTTAGGTTTATGCTTAATACCCCCTTGATTAACATCAAGGTCCAAGTTGAACATCTATAATTTAAATGGCTGAACATGAGGGCACCAAATACTATTACCAATGCTATTGATATGGACAAGGGCATAATTAATAATGTTACAAGCTGTCTTATACACTAAAATATATATATATATTAACCAAGGTCTGCCTTACTGAACATATATGCATTATGTATATAATATACAAATCTGCCCTTACTGTAATCAAAAAGAAACTATTATAGTATCGATTTATAACTACAACAGAAGCAACTAATTGATAAAAATTGGTTTACTGATATACTCCATTTCCTAGTAACAGACCTACTATTATGAGTTCTAAAATAGTTGTATAACAAGCTGTAAAATTTACAGTGAAGCAATTACGACGAGTACGCTCAATCAGTAATTATATAAAAGTACAATCACCTACTAAGCATAACATATGATCTATAATTACAATACTATTCAAATAAAAGAACAATGATGAACAATAATGGTACTTACCTTAATTTGGAATTTACTAAAATCGAGGAGTGAAGAACAACCTAACAATTCCCAACGAAAGCAATACCTAACCCACTCCGAAAATAGGCACGATTGAGAACTTAGAGTTTAGTGTAATACTTCTCACAAACCAGAGTCTCTAAAATATGGGTTGATGGAGGAGATAGAGAGAGAGAGAGATAGATGGAGAAGAATTAAGGAGAAATACGGTGGTGGTTTTGACCAAGTTTCCCCCAATTTCAAAAGCTCATGAACACATACTATGGTACACCCTAGAGCAAGTTAAGTAAATAGCAACTGTGAAACACAAAGGAGAAAAAATAAAAACGGGTACTACATGAGCTGGTTTACCAGTTCTAGCAACCTTAACTAGGAGATTCACCTTCAATGATAGCTCATCCACTTAATCTAAAAGTGTAGCCATATTCCCCTCGACTACCCCTTCTAGCATAACGAGATGTTCGCCCATATGGGCCTAGTCATCTGAGAACCCGTCCAATCGTTCCTCTAAAGTCGTTACTTGATCAATAATCCTACCTAGAGCTTTTATCTGATACTCTAGTTGGTCTAACCGTATTTGGGTATTCGGTCTGGGATTGCTAGGTTGTCCTACCAGACCTGGGCTAGGGTAATTAATATTGGGACCCTCTGCTATATCTAACAAGATCACTCGCCTACTAGAACTTAGCTTTGATACCAACTATCAAGGACCAGCTGAGATTACAAGCTTAGTACATGCGGCCCTCGAGGTATGTGCCTCAAGTAAGCCTATTTATTTATCTTCTTTTAACAGTCTTTTATTGCAACATCAAATAATAGCAAGGCAACATTCAATAGTACAAAAATGAAATGTAAAACTAGCTTTCATTATCTTATCAACAAGATTATAAGGCTTTAATTCCAACTTGGATGTAAATGATTCATTCCTCTATAATATAGTTATTAAGTAAACAACTTACAACCAAAAGGAAACATCATTTTTGGAGACGAAACGTACTCCCCCTAAGGCTCAGTTTGGTTCGCTGCAAACATGATGCAAATATAAGCAATTTGTATTTTGAACCGCTTCCATGTGTTTAGTTTAATTTGCAAATGCAATGTGGTGCCTTTAAAATACTCTTATGTGTTTGGTTCACCTAACTTGCATTTCCATGCAAAAGCATATCTTTTTTGCTTGTATTTGGTTGTAGTAAAAAATCTTAACAACAAAGTTTGCAATTAGGCTTTCTACTTGGGAGAGAAAATATGAGAGAAAATAAGGACCTTTTAAAGGCTAAAAAAGGTAGTTCTCATTTGCATTTGCATAGTAATGTACCTGACCAAACATAAACATCAATCATCAATTAGTTGCACTTACAGAGCATTGCATCCATGCCTTTATTAAAAAAATCCCTAGACTTTTATTGCAATGCAAATCATTGCAAATGCATCGGATTTGCATTGCATCGTACTTGCAGTGAACTAAACTGAGCCTAAATGTTATCCTAAACTCTGCAGAAATTAATGAAACTTTGTACAAGGCTTTACAACATCCAAAATATTCTATTCTATTAAGTCTAGCCATCTTATCAATAGCAAAATTTGCCTCTTTATACTTATGTTGAAGGGTCATCTAAGGGATTTGCTTAATCTTGACCCTAATATTAAACACCAAATTAACAATCTCCCAAGGAGCCTCTTGACTGCTATTAACAATCAACACCAGGACAGTAGAATCACATTTCACAATGATCTTTTTACGCCCAAATTCAATAACAAAATTAACTGCGTTCAAGAGGGCCATAGCTTCAGCATAGAGAGTCGAAGTGAATGGTAAAATTCAAGTTGTAGTTGCAACAAAACTTCTCTGATAACTTCTCAACACAAAACCAACACCCCCCACTCCAAGATTACCCAAAGATGAACCATTGGAGTTCGCCTTAAACCATTCCTAAGGATGAGACTCCTAGTAAATAAATATCCATTCGTGTCATAAAGGCATGTGCCATTTTAAAAGTTATGAATCAAAGAACCCCATACCATCAGTCAAGGGTACCTAGAGAGTCTGCTTTATAGTTTTTCAACCGCATACCGAGGGTTGGAATCTTTACCCCTGAAGATCTTATTGTTTCTATCTTCCCAGATTTTCCACAGGATGTAACAAGCTTGTTGAAGCCAAATATCCTGAGAATCTTTGTTCTCGAATATTGGCAAAATTTTGTAAGATATACACGAGAGAGACATGAGAGGAATAGGGGTTTGAAGGGAATGCCCAAATCTGAGATAGCCCAAATCCTCAGGGCATAAGGGTAGTTAAAGAACAAATGTGTCTCATTTTCAATCACAACGTCACACAAGGAGTAATTAGAATTTAGGATAATATGAACACGATGGAGTTTATCCTTGGTCGAAATCCCCTCAATGGCAATCTTTCAAATAAGCAATCTGATTTTTTGTAGGACATTTAGTCTTTTCCAAATACCAATAAAATCAAGATAAACAGCTCCCTGTGAAGAACATATAAGCTGACGCTGTAGTAAATTTACCATGAAGATTTGGAGTCCAAATGGGAAGATCCTCACTATCCCCCTCCGTCAACACACTGTTCAAATTTTTTACCATAATCTCAGGTTCCTAAATGGTATGTAGAAGATTTAAATTCCAGTGTTTGGTAGGATGAATCACAATAAGATCACTCACCCTAATACATTGATCGAAAGTCGAGGGAGGATTGAGAAGGTCCTCATGTGTCACCCCCGTAATCCAATGATATTTGAGCCATTACCCACTCTCCACAACATTCCTTGAAGCAACTCAAACTTAATCTTATAAATACTCATGAAAGAAGAAATTGCCACACTCGGATTACGTGATTCAAGAAATCCTGTATTAGGAAAGTATTTTTTTTGTCTCACCAGCCCAGAGGCCCAAAGAAGGATGAGGGCCCAAACAACTGTGGCCAACATGGTCTTGTTTGTCAACTTGAAATCTTTACTCCCCAAACCCCTAGACGAAGTGGGCCAATTGAAAGAGTGAATTTTTTTCTCTCTTGAGGCATGAGCCCATAAAAAAGCTCTCATCTTTTTATCAATTTCAGTAATCACCAAAGATGGCAACTTAATAGTAGACATGATATGATTTGGCAAAGCAGTAGGACACTAAGATTTGGCCCATCCAATCTACTTTGAACTTTCTCCAACAAAGCTCCAAACCAGTCTTTACTTTTTTCCCCATCACGGGCATCCAAGATAGTTGGGCTTTTGGGTGGTAACGTTGACTCTGAAACAATATTTGATAAGACCCACTACGACGCCATAAAGGCATTTGGGTTTATAAAAGATAGGCTTTCTCTCATTAATTCTCTATCTCGAGGCCATACATAAGTCATTGAGAATTTTTTCAAGTTTATGGCATTTTATCGAGTTAGTCTCACTAAAAAGAAAAAGATCTTCATCGAATTGGAGGTGAGGGATAGGGGTAGAGAAAGGAGTAAGTTTAACTCTATCAATGCCACCAATAGTTTGGACCTTTTCAAGATTAAGGGACAATACCTCCATACAAATGATGAATAAATACGGTGATAATGGATCACCTTGTCTCAGACCATGAGTGGGCCTGAAGAACCCAAAGGGAGCACCATTGACTAGTACTAAAGAAGAAGAAAGGGATCGAACATAGAACATTAGAAGATCAACAACCTTGTGATGAAATCCAAAGGCTAACAAAAAATCATGAATGCCCCATTCAAGACAGTCATAAGCTTTATGCATATCCACTTTAAGACCAAAAATGTCATGACTCTTAGCTTAAACTTGTGAATTTTGAAAAGGATTTCTTGCGCAAGAAGAATTTGTGGGTGGATTGATCTAGTTGGTAAAAAAACACCTTGAAGGGGGGAGACAAATTTGGAAATGAAAGGCTTAAGTCTATTGGATAAAAGTTTAGAAATAAGTGTATAAATGGTGTTGCACAAACTAATAGGACAAAACTCCTAAGGCTTAGTAGGATTGGGTGTTTATGGGATCAAAACGATAACGGAGTGATTAATTTTATGTGTAGACAAGCCCGTTTGAAAGAAAGAAAGGACAAGGTTATAAACTTGTTATTTCACTACATCCCAATTATAATGGCCTAATTTCGTAGCTCGAAATAGCTCGAAATTAGATCATATACCAAATATACCTGTGACAAGAATTAATGTAATATAAGAAATGACATAGGTGATTTAGCGTGGAAAATCTTTGATTAGGTAAAAAAATCACGACCTCGAGTTAAGGATTTAGTAACTTTTATTGCTTGAGGCTAATATCTTATTACAAGTGATCTCTTGAGCTATAAATACTTGATTTTAAAAAATAAGAATTTTTGTGGTCTTAGAATGTAAAATTCCTCGTCCTATCTCCTTTGGAACTCATCCTTTTAATAGACCTTACTCTCAGTTCGGTATCGTATAGAGGCACATTCTCCTGAAAATGAGGCAGGTGGTAGTTGAATGTGTAACTGCTAGTTTGTGGGAGACAGGTGTCTTTGACTTGTTCATATTTTATGTAGTGTTCGAGCCACGTTCCTTATCAGTTTGTAGTCTAGGTGTCAATGTTGATTGTATATCTCACGTGTATAATGTGTGAGTCTGGTATTGAGGTAGTTCATGTTTGGACTAGGTCGAAGGATAGGTCTCTATAGTCGCCCCCTCACAAGTGAAGGCACATGTGGCTTTACTTGAGAAAAAACTTGGAAATGTATACTTTGGAAGTTGACTGGCTGGGGACTTGTTATTTCTTTATCGGAGACCGTATTTTGGTATTTAAAGTGTGGGAAGGGATTGATGTATCTAGCGTTTGGGTTTCCCAGTAAAGGTTGTTCTTGAATGATGATTGCTTTGGAAATACTTCCTTGTATTGAATGCAGGTCTAATATAAATAGTATTTGTACTGTATCATCTATTATCTCTGTAAAAGTACTCTATCGCTAGGAATATCTGGTGGTTATGTCTGTCTTGAGAATGGTGATGACCAGGTGTCAGATATATGAAGCCGACTGCGGAAGTACTAAAGCTGCAGTTGCATTACTTTGGTAACCAATCTCTGGAGATGCCCACTCCTATACCTTTGCCACCAACATACCATGGAATGACAGAGGATGACTATTATCATATGTGGCATTTCCACTCTCTTATTCTATTTGGTGAGCAGCGCCGGGTATATCTTTGTCTGCTTGCAGAGGATAAGATTGAGAAGGCAGATGTGAAAGTCGGTGTACGCACTAGGAAGTACTGCCATTATCTTGCGAGGGATTGGGTTCTATAAAAGCATAATCATTCTTCTTTCTCTGCCAATCAGAGGTGGTGAGGGTTACAGAGGAAGAGATGGTGGTGGTGGAGACGGAGATTGGAAATTTTCTTCCGTACAATCATCGCTCTTCTTCTTGAAGGAGTGTTCTATGTTGGAGGTTGGTTTAGGCTCTATTATAACCATCTTCCAGTCTTTTCTTGTAGAAGAGTTTCATTTTTGAGGTGCATGTGCCTCTAAACGAAAAACTGATATGTAATTTAACTTGTAGATCAATCTAAAAGAAAGCTCTAAAAAATTATTCACTGTAAGTAATTGTCGAGCTATTGAAAAGTATATTTTTATAGAAATTTTGTGTTGATAGATCGAATTAGAAATTAGTATGGTAAAGAAAAATATATTGTTATGGACAAGTATATCGAACTGAAGTAAAATGTACGTGATCGTCCTATAATAGATCACCTCGTCAAATTAGAGAATATTGTGAAGTTATATATTCAAGCTATTTATAGATAAAAAATATGTAACTAAAACCATTTTGAGAGCTTGAGCATGAGTATACGGAATGCTGAGAACGAAGAATGCGAACTGTAGAGTTATTTTGGATGTATGTAAAACATTTGAGAGGCTTTGAAATATAGCTCAAAAAATAGATGGTCGAAATGTAATGAGTTCACTTTGAAAGATAAGATCAAATAAAGTTCTTGCATAATTTTAGGGTTGTCAGATATGGACAAGGGGAAGAAATATAGATTATACTATATACGGAATGGAAGGGATGTGCTGTTATCATAATTTGTGTGTATAAATAATGCTTAAAATGTAATGTAGTTTGGAGGAAGAAATAGACATGGTGATGACTCGTTCTTAAAGAGCTCGTCGTACGTCTGAGGGGCACTTAGCAATACAGATTACAGAAGTTTGTGAGAGGATTTTGAGGCAGTTAATGTATGATGCCAATTTACCTTAATCTTCAATATAGTTTGATGGGTTGACTGATAGGGCGAGGGAGAATGAGGTTGGGCGTCACGTGTATTCTGAGATATTTCGTGAATTGGTATTGGAGCCTGAAGCTCGAAAAGCTACTCTGACAAAAATTACCTTAGAAGAAATAGCTGAGGAAGATGGGAGGATTGCTTACTGCAAACTAATTTTGTGTGGCGCTCCAGCTCATCTTGGATGTTTTATCTGTGATTATTTGTGAGGGGGTGAACTGTGTTAGGTTGAATAACTGTATTTTAAATGGAGGGAGAATACTTCTTCTGAATTTGTTCCTGTTTTGTTGTGAATGTTGTTTAAAACTTCAAATTTTAAAATGTTGTAGCATTGGAAATGACATTAGCAGTTCTATAAGTAACAAAAATATGAGTAGAGAAATCAGATCATCTATACTTTTTGTCTTTTGTGTAAGGGTAAAGAAAGCTTGATTACGTGTGAGTGTAGTGTCATAATGAGTATGGGAAGGTGTA
The DNA here is from genome assembly GCA_014058105.1 of Kingdonia uniflora. NCBI lineage: Eukaryota > Viridiplantae > Streptophyta > Magnoliopsida > Ranunculales > Circaeasteraceae > Kingdonia > Kingdonia uniflora. The sequence goes on along the minus strand of JACGCM010001204.1, from coordinate 2,283,815 downwards.
AGGGGGATTTGGGTAGGAGAGAGAGAAATATATTAAAATATAGGATATGGGATAATGATGGGTAGACATTTTTATCTAAAAGTTACGAAACATCTGACATTAATAGTGGAAGGGAAACCTCGGTTCCAAATCTGAGGGCGGCTGTGTGAGCCCAAATAACTTCCTGCAGTTAGAGAGAGAGTATAAATAACTTTTTTTCTTCTTTATTCAAATATTTGCCAAAAACATAGAAGCGAAAAACTAGAGAGAGAGAAAAGAAATTGAGTTATAGAGATTCAAGAGAGAGAGTTTACAAAAGTAAGCATCACAATTGGAGAAAAAGGGGGTTGTTGTTGTAGATGTAGATCGTGGTGAAAGAGGGATTGTGTGCTATTCCAGACTCTTATTTAGACATTGAAGGTTGATGGTGTTGATTGATTTGGCTAATTTGCCATTGTGATTTAGGGTAATTGTGTGATGTTTGATGTGTAAAGGAACATATATTTGTGTTTATTCAAAATTTAAAAAGTTTACTATTTTTAGTAAACCTGTAAAAAAAATTGTTTTGCATGGAAAAGTATATATGTATGTGTAAAAGTATAGACAAATAATAATATTAAAGAAAATTGATGGAATACCTGGACTTGTATGTAGGTAGAGGCGTGAGAAGGCTTTGTTATTGAAATAAGCCCCATCCTCAAGCTTATCCATGATATGGAGACTTTGACCTTTGGTTGTTTGATCGAACTAGTATCTATTGAATCTGATAATGTAGATGTTGTGGGGGACGACCTTAGAACGAAAAGCCCTGACGCTGTAGAGGTAGATTCAAAGGGGAAGGACAAAGTAGAATTTTCAGATTTCCCTGGTAATCTCGTATCCTACTCTGCTGATTCAGATGCATTTAAGGAGTTTTGTAAAATAAATGGTAGTTTAGTTGGTAGATGAGGTAATGTTATAGAATGCTCTGGGAGGTTGTTTAGGGGATATACTATTCCAAATGGGGAAGAATACCTTTTCTTGGTGCCTAACTTAGAACGGGAGAAAACGAATAGGGGAGTAGAGGAGTCAATTTCTTCTAAGTACTTCAATGGGGGTTTCCCAAATGATCTGGACCAGAGATTTTTGTGTTATCTGACTCAGTTAGAATTCAGACTGATGTTGCCTCTTAGCAATCTTGCTAAAGGTATTTTGAATACCATAGAGGTCTGTCCTGCCCAACTGAATGGGAATATGTGGGAACTGATAAATGTTTGTGATAACCTAAATAAATTGTGGGCTGGAAAAAGGGTAGAAAATAGAATAACTCTTGTAGATGTTTTATAGTATTATACTGTGAAATACTATGCGGTGACTAGTGGCACATACTTTTCTTCTAGTTCATCTTGACCTCAGTTCTTTGACCTGAATTTAGCAGGGTGAGTGTTAAATGACAATTTGATATGGGTGAAAGGTGATTATCTCCATAGAAAGTATGAGGAACCTATGGACATTATATATAAAACTTTAAAGAAAAGTAAGTAATAGTGTACGATATCAAGTTATTGTAGATGTGGCAGCGTTTATATGTATATAACTTTATGTTATGTTTTACAGGTCCACGATCTCAAGTTGCGAGGAAAGAATCGCTAATAGATATTGCAGCTCGAGAAGATTATGAGCTTGAGATTGTTCTGAAAGAGCTTGAAATAAGCATATAAAAAAGTGGTAACAGTAGGTCAGAGAAAGTGTAGAAGTTTTAAGCAAAGAGATAGATGACAGGAACTGGAGCCGGAATGAGGGCAGCATCGGACGGTGAAAAATGTCCAGTATTGCCGAAGGCTGTACTAATGTCTTTGAAGGAAGGTTATGGGGGGGCTACGTCGAGCAAGCCAGTTCAAATGCACCCCAAAAGGAAGACTGTAAAGGGTGGCTCGACCTCGATTTCAACGGAGAGTGGAGAGGTCGAGATGAGTACAAAAAAGAGGAAGTTGGATGCTCCTGCCGTAGTGAGCGAGGCGAAGGAGGAAGAGAGTGGTTCTACTGTAGAGGACGAGCTACTAGCTATGGAGAACATGCTGAGGTATGCAGCTCGAGTAGGTATTGAGGAGCTAAACACATATGCGCAGTTGGAGCTGTGTATGGTAAGTTTAAATTCTCTGTACAATTTGAATTTTGTGTAACTTACGAACTGAAATGCTATTTTGTTTTGAGTTGCCTTCGAGCTGAAATGTGTTCTTATTTTTTGTGGTAGGCTGCTCACGCATTGAAGGGTATCTATCTTGGGCTCAAGGACGGGAGGGCTAGGGTTGAGAAGAGAGTGGCTCAATTTGAGGCTGATTTTGCTTTGAAAAAGGGGCGTTCAATCTCTACGAAGGATTTACATCGGGTGATGATGCTTGAACTCGCAGAAGAGACGAAGTAGAATGTCGTGGAAGTTGTTGCTGCTCGCGAGAACCTCAGACAGAAGCTCCTCGGAGTTGGATATTTTGTGGCCGAAATTGAAGCTTTCATAGAGGGGCGGTATGTTGAAGAGGCTGAAGTTGATGACGAGCCCGATGTTGATGATGGCTCTCCCCAAAGTGTTATTACAGGGTTGAATGCAGTGTCCTCTAGAACTGATATAAAGAACCGCAGAGGAGATGAAGAGAAGGCAGAGTAAAAACTTTTGGAAATTTGTTTGTGTGAGTTGAAAACTATGATTGTTTGGTTGATTGTCGGAGGATAAATTCATAGTTTTCTAAGAGGTACTGTAAATATTGATTTGTAGGAACGTAAAGGTATGCGCCTCCGAATTGAGGAATTAGAAAAAGAGCTCGCTAAGGAGCAAAAATTCTCAGCAACTCTATTGACTTCGCAAACGGAGCTACAGGTTAGAAAATAGTTCAAAATTTATGACTTGTAGGCTTTGCCACTCTAGAGCTACAAAGTAATGTTAAAAGGCAGATGAAAATCATAATTAGCGAAAGTAATCCAAGTATAATTGGACCATTTCGGAGTGTTAGAAAATAAGAGCATAGAAAATGTATGCCTTAAAATAGGATGAGATGTAGATGTTATTGCCATTAGTGTAATATAACTTCGTAACTTGTGGGCGATGTATAATCCCATCTTGTTGGCTTGTAAAATACTAAAATTTGTTAAATTATTGTTGATTGTATCTATAAAGCTAACTGTAGTTTATTGATTGTATCTGTGAAGTATTGTTGATTCAAACTAGTTTATGCAGGTCAAGCTAGAAACTGTTCGCTCGAGTAATCAACAAACACTTTAATACAATCATGAGTTTAGGGCTCAATTTGATAGGATTAAGGACACATATGAAGAAAGGGTAGTCCAGTATGTCAAATTTCAGCTCCAGTTTGCTGATGCGAATAAAATTATGAATAATCTGACTCAGCAGATCAAAAGTAAAGATGCTGAGGTAGTAAAACTATAGGGGAAGCTCGTGAGTACGCAGAGCAAAGTGGCAAAACTAAGTAGTAGGATAGACTTGTTAATGGAAAAAGGTAAAGAAGTTGATGCCGCTCAATACCGTATCAGATCGTTAGAGGTGGCAGATTATGAGCTGCGAGACAATTCAGCTAGTTTGACGGGTCAAGTGGCTAGAAAAGAAAATGAACCTATGAAGGCATGAGCTGATTTAGCGAGTTCCAAAAGTGTGGTTGAGCAGCTGAGTGAGGCCATGCAATATAAATATTTTGAGCTTCGTGTTACCCAAAATCGGTGTGACAAACTAAATGAGTGCGTGAGTTAAGTTTAAAGGCAAACATGGCCGGTTTGCGTTTCAAGAAGGCCGAGGCTGGAGAGCGGTTAAAGAAGAATGATTCCGAGGTCTCGACTTCCAAGGGTGATACGGTTAACTCATCAGTTCGAATTAAAGAGTTGGAGGCAGATCTTGTTTTTGTTCAAGCTGCTATAAGGAAAGTGAATGAATGAACTAGAGAGAGTAATTATAAGTTAGAGGCCGTTCTCTGTAAAGAGCAAGAGTTACAAGTAGCTATGAAGAGAAAGGATGAGCTGCTGAATAAAGCTCGTGCTGGGGGAGGTGATGTAAGCAAGTAGGAATTGGTGGCACTTCGTAGTGAAGTGAAGGAGTTAAGAACGCAAAATTATTCTGAGCAGGAGAATGCAGCGGAGTTAATATCACAGTTGACTACAACGATATCGGGTTTGGAGCAATGCACAGAGCATGCAGGCTCCCATCATGCGACCATGAAAAAAATTCATTAGAGACTAAAGGTATAATTTGCCAAGTTAGTTATGCTAAATCGTCATAGGATTTCCCAGGAAGAGGTAGAACTAATGGCTGTCATTGCCTACTTTATGGAAGAAGTAAAGAGACTTTTGCTCGAAAGGGATACCTTATATGATTGTGTGGTACTCAGAGGCTGTATTTGTAATACTGATATAGATCGAGGAAATTGCCTGAATACTATGGAAATCGAGCAAGGATCCCAACCTGCAGAACTGGTTGAGCAAGGAAGGAATATCATATCTGCTCGAGCTCAAGAATTTATGGTTGCACAACCTCCTGCGTAGGGAAAAGCGCAACTGATCTTCCGAAAGAAAAATTAAAATTAAAAAAATTGTAAAAGTGATCTTTGTATTTAGTATGGTAGACATGTAGAGAGATGAAAACAAGTTTTACCTTTGCTTTTTCTTGTGTCTGATAGATAGTAGAGATCATTGATTAAAAATTAGTATTACTTTTATTTTAATCGTTGATATATGTGTAGATAGGCGATTGAAAACTAATATTACCTTTACTTTAATCTTTATATAGATGGGTTGATTGAAGCTAGTATTACTTTTGCTTTAATCTTTGAGATTTAGTAGATTCTACATATATGTAGAGAGTAATGTGGGAAAAAACTTGAAAATTTTCATTTAGTAGAAAAGAATGTACACTGTTGAAGATCGAAATCTCACTTTTGGAATGCAAAGAACGAGAATAGAGTAATCTGTAAGGAGAACTAGTGATTTAGTGATAATATCATTTAAATCGCCTAGTGTTCCAGGGATTTGGTATGCGGACGCCTTTCTCTGCATGAGGTAGTATGATCTAAGGTCAGTGCGGTCAACGATGAGGAAAGGGCCTTCCCAATTTTCTGCGAGCTTCCTAGCGTGTAACTTTTTTATGCTCTCTGAGATTTCTCGGAGGACGAGATCATCGATTTGGAACTCACGGCTTCAGACTCTTCTATTGTACGAGCTGACTAGCATATGACGATATCAGCCTAGCTTGGTAATAACTCGTGCTCATGTCTTATCAATTCAGTTCATATTGCAGGCTAGATCAAACTCATTCTCTTCGTCTGTTAGCTCATGATCTTTGACAGGATGGTGGTATTCTGTTAGAATGATGGCTTTGGTGCCATAAGCTAGGAGGAAGGGGGAACATGCAGTTAATTATCTTGGTGTAGTACGGTATGTCCATAAGACATGAGGAAGCTCTCGTATCCAATTTCATTTCTTTTGTGATTAAAGCCGTTTCTTGAGTCCATCCACTATTATTTTGTTGGTGATTTTGGCTTATCCGTTACCCTACGGGTTGTATGGATTGGATGGGGAATGAATGATGTTGTATTTGTTTAGGAAAGCTACAACCTTTTCTCTAACGAATTGTGGCCTGTTATCAATCCGAATCAGGTAAGGGTATCTAAACCATCTGATAATATGTTCCCAGATAAAAGAGATGACCTCTTCTTCTCTAGTTCGACAAAGGAGAACTACTTCCACCCATTTTGTAAAGTAATCTTTCACCACGAGTAAGAAACGTCGGTTACCCGGTGTATTGGGAAATTTGCCCACAAGATCGAGCACCTACCGCTTGAAAGGCCAGAATACCTTACTTGTATGGAGTTCGACTGCAGGAGCTCGTATCATGTATCAATATTATTGACACGTGTCGCATCTTTGTGAGTACTCTTCTGCTTGCTTATGCATCCCCGCCCAAAATACTCGTATAATTACTCTATTTGCAAGTGACCGACCTGCAGTATGGGAGCCACAAGTTCCTTCATGTAATTCTTTGAGTATTCCATAGGCTTTCTTCTTAGAGAGACACTAGAGATAAGGCCCTGTCAATGATTGGTAATATAAACGACCATTCTAAACTGTATAAAGTTTCAAGTTTTCGATCAATTGTCGGCGCTCTTTTAGATTTGCTGAAAGGGGCCCATCATATTCATTCTTCGGGCTGAGGTAGGCGATAAAAGATTTCCTTCAATCGTCGTCTTCCACTTTATCACCCCTAATGTTGATCGTGCATATGGAGTGGAGATCAATACTGGGGGTGGACATCACTTCAATCTATAGATATTGTATTTCTGTACCCAAGACCCTGGCTAAGTAAGATAAGGAATCGACATGTTTATTCTCACCTCGTAGTAAATAATTGAGAGTTGCTTTTCAAATCTGCTCATCCTATCAGCAACGAGGGCTGCATATTCGACCATCTTTCCATTTTTCTTGTATTGTTCAGAGTAATTCTGGACGATTAGCAAAGAATCTGTATAAACTGATAGCTCAGGAATGCCGAGCTCGAGCACTAAATTGAGCCCATGAATTAAAGCTTCGTATTCTATAACATTGCTTAAAGCTTCAAAATCCAAGCTGATTAATTTCTTAATTATGTTGTTAGTTGGGGTAATCAATACAATTCCAATCCTCGACCATACAGGTTCTACTGAGCCATCTGTAAAAAGTCTCCATCCTTTCTTTGTAATCCATTCTGTTCGCTCCTTAAATGGCTTCAAAGGTAGATCTTCTGTTATCTCTTCTGTGAGGTCAGGGTCATGCTCCTCCCAATTTAGATCTTCCATAGGAAAATCTGATAAAAAATTGGTAACGGCTTGACCTTTTTTTGAATGGCGTTGTCCGAACTTGATATCATGTTCTCCCAAACTGACGGACCATTGTTGCACTCGTCGTGACTATTTTTTAGAAAAAACTTCCCGAAGTGGGTAGTTCATCATAACCTTGACGGAATGAGCTTGGAAGTAGTGCTTGAGTTTTTGTAAAGTATAAACGAGAGTTAAAAGGAGTTGCTCGGTCTTAGAATATCTTGTTTCTGTTAGAGTGAAGGTTTTACTGATTAAATAAACTATTTTTTTGACCTTTCCCTCAAGTCGAATGAGGACCAAGCTGATCGAATTTTCTGTAACTACGAGGTAAATGATAAGTTCCTCATTGTCTACCGCGGTGCTCAAGATATGAGACTTCCCCAAATGGGTTTTGAGTTCCTAAAAAGCTGCTTCGCATTCTTTTGTCCACCGGATCTCTTCGTTGGGCTGAACCTTTCCTCATTTGGTACACCCTCGGAGTAGTAAGAATAGCAACCGGCATCAATGTGAAGACTTAGAGACGAAATCGATTGATAGCAGTATTCTTACCTACGAGTTTCTATAGGTCCTTCTTTATTTTTTGAGAGGGTATGTTGAGGAGAGCTCAAATTTGATCAGGGTCAGCTTTACTCCCCTTCTTGCTAATGAGGTGGTCGAAGAATTTTCTTGAGTACATTCTGAATTAGCTTTTATCAGGGTTGAGCCGCATCCTATATGAGCGTAGAATATTGAAGACTGTGGAGAGATTGGTGATATGGTCTTGTGATTGTAAGCTTTTGCAGAGTAGATCATCGATGTAGACTTCAACAATTTTCCCCAAGTGTGCTTTGAACATTGTCATCATTAATCTTTGATAAGTCACTTCTGCGTTCTTCAGTCTGAAATGCATGACTCTGTAACAGTAGAGTCCCCTTTCAATGATAAAAGTGGTCTTTTCTTGATCGTCACTGAAGAGAGGAAATTGATTGTATCCAGAAGTAGCATCCATTATAGATAAGAGCTCGTATCCTACCGTTGAAAGAATTTGATGAATGATTGGAAAAGGGAAACTGTCCTTTGGAATGTGTTTGCTTAGATTTGTGAAATACACACAAACTCAGACTTTTCCATTCTTCTTTATAACTGTGACAATGTTGGAGATCCAATCCGGGTACTTAGCATCTTTAATGAATCCGACTTTGATCAACTTATCGATTTCATTATTAACCTCGTCTCGAAGACGAGGTGATAGTCTTATCTATTTTTTTTTATCATCGTGGCATTGTTGTTGATGCTCGGTCTGTGACATGCCTTATCTGGGTTGACTCCTGACATTTTTTTGAAAGTCCAAGTAAAGATGTCGCTGTAATGGCCTAATTCCATAAGCTCGAGATGGCTTAGAATTAGCTCTTACACCAATGTTCATGTGACAAAAACTAATATAAAATAAGAAATGACACATGTGATTTAACGTGGAAAACCTATGAATAGGTAAAAAACTACGACCTCGAGTTGAGGGTTTTAGTAATAGTGACTTTTATTGCTTGATGCTGATATCTTATTACAGGTGATCTCTCGAACTAGAAATTCTTGATCTTGTAAATAAGAAGTTTAATGTTTGAGAATCTAGAAAATATAGTTTTCTTGGTGATTCCTCGTATATTTTCTGGCCCCTGTCTCTTCTAGAACTTTTTTCTTTATATAAGCATTGTTCGTAGTTCTCTATCGTGCTGAAGCACGTTCTCCGAACAATGTGGTAAGTGGTGCTTGACTAAGTAACTGTTGAGTTCGTGAGAGACATGTATCTTTGACTTGTTCATGTTTTATTATTGTACTTGACTTACGTTCTTCATCAGTTCATGGTGTAGGTGTCAATTCTGGTTGTTTATGTCATATGTAGAATACATGAGTTTGATATAGAGTTAGTTCGAGCTAGAAATATTTCAAATTGGGCTAAATCGAGGGATAGGTCCCTACAATCAGCAGAGGCCATCAATTTTCCATACGTCAGGAGGAAGAACAACGACCTCAACCTTAGATTCTAGTACGTGATCATTTGAGTGAGGGTACCGGTACTCATAATCCTCAAGCTCCTCGTCAAGTCACTTAACCGACATGTCAATATGCCATACAAGAACATATGGATGAGCACATCAAGGAGTTGATCAAAGTACAAGTTCTGGGTACTACAGACGACCTTACCAAGTTAGAAGGGAGTCCAATTGCCAAAGAACTATTCGATATGGAAATACTGAAAGGTTTCCATACTCAAAAAATTCATAAATACAAGGGCACCGATCCAAAGGAGCATATTTAACAATACCATGATTCGTTGGGGCTGTATTCTAATCTCAACCACATTCTCTGTCGTTTGTTCATAACAAGTCTATAGGAAAAACCATTCCGGTGGTTTTACTCTTTACCTGAAGTTCCATACTCACATTCGATCAGCTACAGAAATAATTCATTCAGACGTATGCTCACAACAGAGATAAATAGGAGAATTTATATTCTCTCATTAGTCTTAGACAGTCACACGGAGAGAAGCTTGAGGCTTTTGCAAAGAATTTTTTGGAGCTCACACGTAAAGTAGACATTCTCGATCAGAAAATAGTTGTTACTACTTTCACCAACGCGCTTCAGCTCGACTACAAGACCAAATAACACCTCTTCCTCAATAAACCTGCGACCTTGGAGGATATGATCACCAAGGTCAATGGTTATGTCGACCTGGAAAGAATAATGCCCGAAAGACATAAATATACTAAATCCATCCTAACCATGAAAGTTCCATCTACAGATCAAAATACTGAACCAAAGAAGGATCAGGGTGATTAAAAATGCTCCAAGGGAAATACTGGCAACCCTAAGAAAGGCAGTTCACTACCCAAACCGGTCCTCCTAAAGATGAATGTTCGAATCTCCATAATTTTTTCAATCCTCTCTAAGGATAAGCTATACCGTCCCTCTTAACCACTGGAACCAATCGAGAGCCACCCGTACTGCATCTATCACAAGGTAAACCATCAATCTACTAACAACTGCTATGCTTTACAGAGGTTGCTGGAATTCATTTTCAAGGAGGGACGGATGCTCGAATACATTATCGACCTGGAATCATACAAGGATGGCAGCTATACGAAGCATCTCAAAGTAGTCCAGGTTGAAGATCAAGTTGAGGAGAAAAATCTCTTCCAAATGATCAGCAAAACGAATGAACATCTCTATCATATGTACCACAGCAACATGATCAAAATCCATCAAATTACTAACTCTTGTCAATTCAAGTGCAAAAGACTGTCAGAATACTGCGATCTCATACCTCAAGATAAATAAGCCAAGCTTCTACCTGAGTCGAGCAATCGCCAGCTTGGGATCTCATTTGAAGATTGCGACATTAGTCATGTAAAATTTCTATATCATGATGCATTAGTCATAATGCTCAAGATGAAGAAGTTTGTCATGCACACAATGATGATCGATACTAGAAGTGGAATTGAGATTCTCTTTCAGAGCACAATCGACCAAATGGGATAGGCCGGTCTAGTTATTCTAAGTGACACCGATATCAGTGGATTCAATAGTTCTAAAGAAGAGAGAGTGGGCAAGATCATCTTACCTATTACCGTAGGACCAGCCACCATCGATGTCATCTTCTTCGTCATCAACGTCAAATCTTGTTATCTCAGGATTATGGGCCGCTGCTGGATTCACAACATGGAAGCAATCGCTTCCACCTATCATTAAACACTCCACTTTAAACACAATGATGGTATCTATGAAATCAAAGGTAGCTAAAAGCTTTCTCGAGCTTGCAAAAATACCGTCTCAACCATTATAGATTCCTCAGACAGATATGCTGCATAGTAATTATAGAAAGCTGATCACCTTGATGATTAACTTTCAACATATGAGCCTACAGAATTTGTCAACATTGATGGACCTAGTAGAGGCACTTTTATCATTACTAAGCTGGTCCAGCATGATAAGGATGCTCTTATTCAATTTTTAAGACTGAATCGGGATGCTTTTATGTAGACTTTTGAAGAGATGCCTGGGGTCGATCTGGCCAAGGCATCTCATAAATTGGCCATCAACATCAACACTACGGCGGTTAAACAAAAATAGTGACGACTATCACCTCGCCTTCGAGATGAAGTTAACATGGAGATTGAGATATTTATCAAAGTGGGACTCATTCGAGAAGCCAAGTATTTAGATTGGATATTCAACATCGTCGCTATCCCCAAGAAGAATGGAAAAGTTTGAGTTTGTGTAGATTTCACAGATCTAAATAAACACACTCCAAATGACAGTTTCCATCTTCCCAATATCCATCAAATTCTTGATTCTACAGCAGGTCTTAAACTCCAATCTATGATGGACACTACTTCTGGATACAATCAGATTCCACTCTTGGATGATGATCAAGAAAAGACCACTTTCATCACTGAAAGATGACTTTATTGCTACAAAGTCATGCCCTTCAGACTCAAAAATGTAGACCCTACTTATCAACAGTTGATGACTACTATGTTCAAAGTACATCTTGGGAAAGTCATGGAAGTCTATATTGATGATCTCTTATGAAAGAGCATACAGTCAGTCAACCACATTGCAGATCTCAACACAATATTCAACATTCTTCGATCTTGTAGGATGCGACTCAATCCTGACAAGTGTCAATTTAGAGTACATTCAAGCCGATTGATTGGCTATCTCATCAACAAGAAAGGGATTGAGGCCGATCTAGATCAAATTCGAACTCTCCTCAACATGCCTGTAGTAGCATATTTTCTAGATTTGGCAACAAAAGGCCAACGAATATCAGTCGAACATAGCTCAACATTCGAGATGCCACATTTACAAACACAAGTCCTCGACCTACTGAAAGTAGCTGTTGTACTTGGTCTGGAAATAGCCATTGGAGATCCGTGAAGTTCATCTAATACCACTGAAATAGGAAATTGGTTTTCTTTATGTAAATTACATGTATTTACTATAAATACAAGCAGAAAATATGTTATTCAGATCCCCAACTTTACTATTTATTCATCCTTACTTTACTATCATACAACAAACTATAATAATTAACAACCTATTGGATTTTACATCTAAATCTTCCTCAATTTCATGGCTTTTCTCAGCCTTTACTGAGTTTCCACGTAAAAACTTATCTGTTTAAGCTTATTATTATACCATCCTTACTAAAAGTATTGACGAAGATTATCCTCCCGGAAAACACGCCAATACAATGCCATCTCCAAAGACGATGAAAGACGTATACAAACTTACCGGCAAGATTGCCACTATCAACCGATTTTTTTCAAAATCTTTAGATCGCTGCCGTTGGCTGTTCCTACTACTCCGCGGTTGTACCAAATGAGGAAAATTTTAGCCAAATGTAAAAATCCAATGGACATCAGAATATGAGGCAGCTTTTCAGGATCTTAAAACCTATTTGGGGAAGTCTCCCATAATGAGCACCCAGTAGATAATAAGGAACTGATCATCTACCTAGCAATTACAGATACTTCTATCAGCTCGGCTCTTATTCAACTTGAAGGAAAAATTGAGAAGATAACCTACTTCATCGGCAAAACCCTCACTCTAGCGGAAACGAGGTATTCTAAAATTAAAAGGCTCCTTCTAACTCTTGTTTATACTTCATAGAAACTTAAGCACTACTTCCAAGCCCATTCAGTCAAAGTCATGTCAAACTAACTACTTCGGGAAGTTTTATCCAAGAAAGAAAAATCCAGGAGAGTGCAATAATGGTCAGTCAGTTTGGGAGAACATGATATCAAGTTTGAACAACGTCATTCTGGAAAGGGTTGTACCGTTACCAATTTTTTTTGCAGATTTTCTGGTAGAAGATCCCGAGTGGGAAGAGTACGATCCTGACCTTGCAAAAGAAACTACACAAGATCCGCCCACCAAAACATTTGACGAGCGAGCTGAATTGATTATAAGGAAAGGGTGGAGACTTCTCACAGATGGTTCAGCGGGACCCACAGGGTCTGGAATTAGAATCGTATTGATTACCCCTTCCAACGAAAGAGTTGAGAAATCAATCCACTTGGATTTTGAAACCTCTAACAGTGTCACCGAATACAAAGCTCTCATTCATGGATTCGACCTCGCACTTGAGCTCGGCGTCCCAAAACCCTCAGTCTACACAGATTCACTACTCATCGTCCAACATTATTCTTAGTAATACAAGAAAAATGGTAAGATAATCGAATACGCAGCCCTCGCTGCAGATAGGATGAGCCAATTCACAAAAGTAACTCTCGGTTATCTTCTTCGAGGTAAAAACAGACATGCCGATTCCTTAGTTTATCTAGCCGGGGTCTTGGGAGCCGAGGCTCGATATCTCCAGATCGAAGTGATATCAACCCCCAACATTGATCACATTTCTGTATGCACGATCAACACTGGGGGCGATAAAGGGGAGGTCAACAATTGGCAAAAGCCCTTCCTTACCTACCTTAGCACCGACAATGAATACAAAGAGCTCCTTCCAGCAGATCGACAACTCAAAGCGATACACAAATTAAAATGGTTTTTTATATCGCCGTTCAGTCATGGGGCCTTACCTCAAGTGCCTTTCTAGAAAGAAAGCAGACGAGATGTTCTATGATTTACATAAAGTAATTTGGGGTTCCCATGCCGCAGGCCGATCACTTGCTAATAGATCAATTATACAAGGAGTATTCTGGTTAGGCATGCGCAAGTAAGCAGAAGAGTACTCACGCAAATGTGATACATGTCAACGACATTGACAAATGATCTGCACCCCTGCGTTCGAACTACATGCGAGCAAGGTGTTTTGGTCATTCAAAAGATGGGCGCTCGATTTTGACGGTGAATTTCCTAATTCTCCAGGTAATCGCCGATACCTACTCGTAGTTACAAATTATTTTACAAAATGGGTAGAAGCAGTTCCACTCTGTTGAACTAGAGTAGACGAGTTTATCTCTTTTATCTGGGAACACATCATTACTCGGTTCGGATGCTCCTACCTAATTCGTATCGATAATGGGCTACAATTTGTTAGACAAAAAGTCACAGCTTTCCTCAAAAAACACAATATCATCCACTCACCATCCAATCTATACTACCCTCAAGGCAATGGCCAAGCCAAAATTACCAACAAAACCATCGTGGATGGACTCAAGAAATGGCTTTACTCATAGAAAATGGAAACTGGTTACGAGAACTTCCTCATGTCTTATGGGTATACCGTACCACTCCACGTCAATCAACCTGCTATACCTTACTCCTCCTCGCCTATGGGATTGAAGTTATCATTCCAACAGGAAATCATCATCCAGTCAAAGATCATGAGCTAACTGACGAAGAAAATGAGTTCAAATTAGCCTGCAACCTTAATTGGATTAATGAGACTAGGGAACGTGCTATTGCCAACCTAGGTCAATGTCACCATATGCTGGCCAGTTCGTATAACAGGCAACTCAGAAGCTGTACTTTCCAAATCGATGATCTTATCCTCAGAGAAATCCCTCAACATAGAAAAGAGGTACATGCCGGGAATCTAGCAGAAAATTGGGAGGGTCCATTCTTGATCACTGGTCTCACTGGCCTGGGATCATATTACCTCATGAACGAAGAGGGAGTTCATATTTCAAATCCTTAGAATACTAGGCGATTGAAATGGTACTATTGCTAAGTCTCTCACTACTCCATTCTAAATTCTTGCTTTTTAAATTCCAAAAGTGTGATTTTCATCTCCATACAATGTACATCCTATTCTATTCAATGAAAACTTCTAAGTTTTTTCCCACACGACTCTCTACTTACGTAGACAATACATAGATTAAAGCAGAGGTAATACTAGCTTTCAATCGACCTTTATTCCTGTTAAAGCAAGGGTAAAACTATCTTTGATCTACTCTATTATACTCTGTGATTAAAACAAAGGTAATACTAGTTTTCAATCAAAGAACTCTTCCAGACATAAGCTAGATAAAGCAAAGGTAAAACTTGCTTTCATATCTTAATATGGCTACGATAATTATACTCTGTGATTAAAACGAAGGTAATACTAGTTTTTAATCAAAAAACTCTACCAGACATAAGATAAAGCAAAGGTAAAACTAGCTTTTATCTCTCAATATGGCGGCGACAATTATACTCTGCGATTAAAATGATGGTAATACTAGTTTTCAATCAAAGAACTCTACTAGACATAAGATAAAACAAAAGTAAAACTAACTTTTAGCTCTTAATATGGCTACGACAATTATACTCTGCGATTAAAACGAAGGTAATACTAGTTTTCAATCAAATAACTTTACCAAACATAAGATAAATCAAAAGTAAAACTAGCTTTCATCTCTTAATATGGCTGCGACAATTATACTCTGCGATTAAAACGAATGTAATACTAGTTTTCAATCAAAGAACTCTACCAGACATACGATAAAGCAAAGGTAAAACTAGCTTTCATCTTTCAATATGTCTACAGCAGATACTTTTTTAGGTTTCATATATAACAACTACAAATGATTCTTTTATGCTGTTGGGAGGTCATCCTATAATAGGAGGACGATCAGCCATAAATTCTCAAGCTCGAGGAGCTACAGTGACCCTACCTTTCTCTACCAATTCAGCAGGTCGAAAACCTAACTACGTTTCCATGTAGTTCATACAGTTTTCTCGATCTACATCAGCACTACAAATGCATCCTCTATCCGACAAACAATCGTGCAAGGCATCCCTCTCTAACTCGAGCCTTC
The DNA here is from genome assembly GCA_014058105.1 of Kingdonia uniflora. Lineage (NCBI taxonomy): Eukaryota > Viridiplantae > Streptophyta > Magnoliopsida > Ranunculales > Circaeasteraceae > Kingdonia > Kingdonia uniflora. The sequence continues at coordinate 2,268,268 of JACGCM010001204.1, read as the reverse complement.
TAATTTCTTTATTAAAATAGACAATCACTGCCATTAACATCTCTAAGTTTGATGCCTCCATCACAACCATCTTAGAAAAATTCTCTCCTGTCGTTTGAAGGTGCTCTTTCAACCTCATATACCGTACTTCTTGCCATTCCATTTGACTATTTGCGCAGGACAAAAATTTGATGTTCTCCTTCGCCTTCTTATCAGCTTTAGCTAATTCAGCTTGGTTCATCACCCTCAATTCCGCAACCTGAGCATAAAGCTCCTCAAGCTCCCTATTCAAAGCTTCCCTAGCTGGAGATTTCTTTAACTGTTCATTTTTTTTCTTTATTAGAATCTCCTTACCTCTGATAACTCGATCTAACTCTTATTCCCTAGCAATAGCAGCGTCCAACTTACTTTGGCACTCCCTTAGCAGTTCATTTCCTTTTTGCATGTGACCTTAATTTCGAGCCACATTTGCCTCTAGCTCTCTGATTTGAGCTGATAGGCTAACTACATCCCCTTGAACAATGGAAACCCTAGTATCACCTTTATTCTTCCTCGAGTGCTCTCCAGCCTCAGCATTTTTGGCACGCGAATTGGCCTGAGCAAAATTGGCCTTTAATTGTGTTACCCTCTTATTCAACTTATTACATTTCCTTTGCACCAACCGAAACTCCATATCTTTAGCAGGTAAAGCTGCAGTCAACTGCTCAGCCACAATTTTGGAGTTAGATAGGTCATCTAGAGCTTTCTTCAGCTCGATATCTTTCTCAGTTATTTTATTCTTCAATCGTTCCAGTTCGCTCTTGGTATTCACTAAATCAGCTCGAATCTGTTCTTGTTCATTCGGTTTACTAGTTATTTGGTCATTTAGGCTGGTCACAAAATAACGTAACTCTTTCTCAAACATTTCTAAAGCCTGGATACGGTATCGAGCCATGTTTGCCTCCTGACTCTGTATCATCAACGCGTCATTCCGGCTTTTGAGCTTTACTATTTATGCCTTCTCCCCCGCAAGCTCTTTTTGCCCTTTACTAATTTTGGCATGCTTATCCTCAATCTTTCGAGCGAGGTTATCAATGGCTTGAGTTAACTTAACGAACTTGAAATGTACCTTTACATGTTGATCTTCCCTTTCTTCATTTGCCTCTCTCATTCTATTAAACTCCACCACAAACTCTTGGTTATATTAACGTGTCTCTTCTTCACCCAAGCAAGCCGACTCCAATTCGACCTACACATCGCAGATACAATATATCAAGTTCGATTCAGGACACTTGCACAATACATACATCTTATTTCTAACAAAATTTCTATTTTTTGACATCTACTGTGTGAAACTACTTCTAAACTTAAAGTCGAAGTATGATCCAAATTTGGTGAACAATAACATATACTTCCAATTCCAAGGTACACATTCTCTATATTCAAACCTTTTCATTACTTTAATATTATCTATACATAATTGAGTGCCATTGCCCCTAAATTGTTAGCAAGTCTTTGGTCTGTCTCTATGCTATAATTTTTACTTTGTAGCTCTAGAATAATAAAACATACAAGTCAAATATTTTTGCTCTTTTCTAGCCTGTAGCTCCGCTTGCAAAGATAACAGGGATACTGAGGCTTTTTTTATCCTTAGCAAGCTCATTCCCTAATTCTTTTATTCTGAGGTGCATGTCCTTAAGTTTCTACAACAAGGTTTACAAGCATATCTTAGCCTACAAAAGTCTATCTAACAAACAATGTTTCATTAAATTATAACATTTCAAACCCTTCATAATCACACAATCATAGAGTTAATATTATACCTTCTCGTTCCCTTCCTCTGGACGCTTATTGTCGTTCCCTTGGTTGTCTCGCACCATTTAAGGGGAGACACCATCTAACCTGTCTACGACTTCAACTGTGACATCTTTCGCTTCATCATCTTCCTCCTCCTCAACATAGGTGTCCGCCATAATGTCATTCACCTCAGTTTTGGAGTACCCCATTTTTAGGAGATGGCATCTAAGTCTATCACGCTGGATTACCACCTCCCCCAAATTATTTTCTGCTTCTACTGTCAACTCATTGATCTCCACCTCTTGAGAAGCCTTCAAGGAGTCCAGTCGCTTCCCCTCTCTAACCAAGTCAGCTTTCAAATGAGCTTCCTTCTTCTCGAGCTCAGCCTTCCCCTTCTCAAACTCGGCTTTCTCCTCCTCCACACCGAGGTAGATCCTCTTCATCAAACGAGCACCCTACAAAAATACAAAAAGCATCGACCACATTGTTAGCTCGAATCATCATACATAATTCAAGATATGCTCAAATCATCAAACTTACCTTTTTACTTATTTCCCCCTCACCATTGCAAACTGCAAGCTTCACCTTATCCTCTACCACTTTCAACTCATCTTCTTCATCAAGTTAATCCTCTGAGACCTTCGCCCCAGTCAGTTAGGGAGAAGGGTCAAACCCTTCTCTTTTTCGCTCCTCCTTCGACCTCACCACTTACTGCGGTTCCAGAGGTCGAGGCGCACTTCATCATCTTCTATTTTGGAAATGCTCGAGCTAGCTTGCTCGACGTAGTAGACTCCGGTACATCCACAAAATCCATTCTAGAGGCCTTGGGAAAGACTCTCATCTCTCTATATCAGCTCCCCTCTTCTTGTTGCCACTAACACCCATCATTAGCCTCGTTATTTGAGACTTTTGAACTTTCTCAGATTGCTTGTTAGCACGTTTCTTTCTGCTGATGCCAAGTTCTATTAAAATAGCCTCGAGCTCAATTCCTTCCTTAACAACAATGTCTAACAGAGACTCCTTCTTTGTCACCTTCGACTGAGGACCTGTCAATCAATAATACATTATCACCAACAAAGTAATATACAATTTCAACATTTCACTATTATACATTGTTATTACTTACTTTGTTTCATAGTTCTATGCAAAATTTTCATGGGTTCTTCATCATCCCTTTGAAGGCAATCACCCTTCACCCATATCACATTATCATTCCATATTCGACGTGCTGAATTCAGATCAAAGAAAAGAATCCGTGTCGAACTCACAAAAAAATATGCCCCTCCACTTGCAGAATAGCTTTTCATACCATAAAATTGCAAGACATCTTCGTGAGATATCCTCCTCTCAACCTCATCCTCTTCCCACAACTTATTCAAAAATTTACAGATAGTTATTACCTCCCATATGTTCCCGTTCAACTGAACAAGACATGCCCCAATGACGTTCATAATCCCTTTTGCAAAATTATTAAGGGCAAAATCAACCCATACTCTAATTGAGACAGGTAACACAAAAAACCCTCTCTTAAGTTGCCCTGAACATTTTCATCATAATACTCAAAGGAGATCGATTAGTCTAAACCCCTATCTACCTTCTCCTTCTCCAAATTAGCCAGCAAAAAGAAATGTTCCTCCCCAGATCTTACAATACAACTTCTAAACTACTTTCCGGCATGTTTTACAAAGTTACCCCATCTTCCCCTTACATAAGCCTTGGCTTTACAAAACTCTCTAAGCACATCAGAATCTGGAGGATAGGATACCAGTTTTCCAAGAAAATCTAGAAATCGAATAACTCCTACTTTATCCTCCCTATCATATACTACATTCTCAGACTCAGCCGATTGACCAGAGGTTGACGCCTAATTAGTGGGTGAAGTCTCCATATCAACTACAACAATACAGATGAGGTTTGATCCTACACAAAACTTTTCACGCTCGACCTACATACAGGCCCATGTATTCTATCATTATCTTTTACATATACATAACCCATATAAATATATCTTTCATACCTCATTTTACAAATATATAAAGCTGATTTTTATAGATTGCTATAAATAGTAATTTTTAGATTTAAATACCATAAAAACGGATTTTCAAAAGAAACACATTCATAGTGTCACAAAAACAACTACTAACCTTCTATGTGGGAATACGAATCTGACGCAGTCCCAAATCCTTTCCTCACAGCACTGCTATATAACCACCTTCGTGACTCAGTCTCTGCAACTCTTTCTCGCTTTAATTATTGATCACTCTCAATTTATTTCTCATAAAATTCTCTGCTATTTTTTCTCTTTCCTCTCCTACTGCTCTTCAAGTTTTCAGAAGATGATAAATGTTAGAATGGAAAAGGTGAAGTATTATTTGTATTTTCTCTCTCTAACTGCTGGCAGTTATCGGGCCTCGTACGAGCCGCCCTCAGTTGCATCCGTTCCACAATTAATGTCAGATGTCTTGCACCTTTTTAGTAAAAATACATTCCCATCATTTCCCCTACCCTATATTTTAATATATTTTCATCTCTCTTTCCCAAATCTCCCTCTAACTTCCCCACACTCATGATGACTCAACACTTACACGTAATCAATCTTTTTCTGCAATTGCACCAGAGATAAAATCAAAACCTGTTTGCTTTTTTTATTTTTTTCTTCTTCTACTTATAGAAGTGCTGACGTCATTTCCAAAGCTCTCACCTTTCAAAAATATTCAAAAATCCTTTTTCACAACAGTCACAAACAACATTTGCAACAAAAGATGACATATTCAAGCTTTATTCTTATTACATTTCATTAACAGTTATTCAAACTCATCCATTTCACTCCCTGATGTCCTGGGCAACCACACCTCATCAGTTTGCCTCCAGTAATCCTCATATCTTTTAACTCGATCTCTTCTTTAACAATTAGTCTCGCAGGCTCTTTTCGAGCAGAAGGCTCCACAATCACTTCCCGGAATAGCTCCTCGTAGAAGCGAGGTCCGTACTCAAGTTCCCTACCCATCCAATTTAAACCTTCAAATTGACACTCAGTCACTAGCATGTAATCATCATAGTCTAACAATCTAAAAATCTGCTCCTGCACTTCAACTATCTTTATCACCAACCGTCCCTCAGCAGTATAACAAATTCTCTCAGATCGAGTCTACACCATATCTATTTTCTTCCACCTGCTTAAAGGCTCATTTTCCCTATTTATGTAGTTTTCTTGATTACTCTAGATTCCCCACAAATTGTAATTATATTCTATCTTTCGCAATAGAAACCCTAGTATCCTATGGAATATTATTTGAACTTATCTCCCTACATCGACCTCAGTGAATTCGGCCTATTCCATGTCAAACTTATTCTTTCCAATCTAATATTTCAGAACGACCTCCCTGAGCTCGAATTTCCATTTCTTGTATATCCTAAAAATTTTACAGTTATATCTCTCCCTCAATAATTCTTAGACATTCAGCTCGAAAATGAATTCTTACACATCAGTTATATTACAAATACATATTTACAGCTCGATTGCTAGAATATATTTTGCAGTTCCAATCTAATACATTATATTTTATCCTCTATTTATAAATCTTCGTATTGTTCATAGCTCAATCTCAAGAGTTATTCTATATATCAACACAGAGTTTGCATAACTAAATTTTATTAAGCTCAAATATAGATTACATGTCCTTTACAAATATCAAATCTTTTAAGTACTTTACAGATAACAAGTCTTTTAAGTACTTTGAAATCAGGTACTTTATAGATAACAAGTCTTTTAAGTACTTTACAGATAACAAGTCTTTCAAATACTCTGAAATAATAAATCTTTCAGTTTATCTGAATTCTGTGATGTTTCACTCAAAGAATCCTCTGAAGTAAAGTAGGCATTGGAAGTTACCGGACGTCATTCTCCCTTCACACCAGATTACTTTGACCAGAAACTGGGTTTGGAGGATATCTGGGCATGAAAGCAGAAAGAGTCAGTGCTTAAACCAACTCTTCAAATAGAATGTCTTCTTAGAGCCAAGAAACGATGATGGTGCAGAAGTAGACTTATATTCTCCATCTCCCTTCTCTACTACCACCGTCGACTCCTCTATAACCACTACCATCAAAAAGTTGGTAGAGATGAATATGGCCTGACCTTAGCATCCAATCCTACCCAAGACATTGGTGAAATTGCCCCGTAGTTACGCCAACCCCCGTATCTGTCTCCTCAACCTTGTCTTCCGCAAGGATGTGGAGACACCTCTAACATTGCTCGCCTGATAAGGTAACGTAATAAAATCTCCACATACAGTAAAAAAATTCTTCAGCTTCAGCCGCTTCTTCGTCCGACATACCCTGATATGTTGGTAGAACAAGAACAGGGGTGGGCATCTCCAAGGACTGATCACGAAAATATCTCAACTTAAACTTTTGTATCTCAATAGAAACTCTCTCTTTGTAAACCATTCTCTGGGTCTTCACCATTGTCAATTTAGACATCCAGAGAATTTTGCAACAGACAACGCACTTTGCCATAATCCTCGGTATAGGTACTATTTATATAACCATAATATTTAATGTGCAGGTACATTCCCAAGTGTCATCATTTAAAATAGAGGAAACTCTCAAAACCCCAAGCGTCGCGTACATCAATATTCCCATCATTATTCAATGCACACAAATCTCCCCATAAAAATGTATACATTTTCTATACAGTCAAATCCACATTAATACTTTCTTCCTTTCAAAATTTCCAAAACCATATGCCTATAGATTATTTTTTAACCAAAGTCACTCGTGAATTCAGTTGTGAGGGGAAAATTGTAGGGACCTATCCCTCGATCTAACCCAATTTGAACTATTTCTAGCTCAAACTACCTTTATATTAGACTCACGCATTCTACATGTGACATAAATAGTCAATATTGACACTTACGCCACGAACTGATGAAGAACGTAGGTCGAGCACAACAGAAAAACATGAACAAATCAAAGACACCTATCTCTCACGAACTCAATAGTTACTCAGTCAAACACCACTTACCACGTTGTTCGAAGATCGTGCTTCAACACGATAGAGAACTACAAACAAGGCCTATTTAAAGAAAAAAGTTCAGAAGAGACAAGACCAGAAAAATATACGAGAAATCACCATAAAAATTATATTTTCTAAATTCTCAAACACCAAAAATTTTATTTACAAGATCAAGAATTTCTAGTTTGAGAGATCAGTTGTAATAAGATTAGGGGTGAGCATGGGTCAGCGGTGGTCGGTTTTGTGCCCAAATCGAAACTAAAACCGAAACATTCAGTTTGTAAAAATTGAAACCGAAACCGAAGTCAGGCAAAACCGAAACCGAAACCAAAAATAAAGGTATAAACCGACCCGAAACCGAATCTGCTGTTATGCATTCAAGAAGAGCACCATTTAAAATGAAAGCATGCATAATTCAACTTCAGAAATATTGTGATCTAATCAAAATTTGTCTAATTGTCATCGTACTAGGAATCACAAAATGAAATTAAGGTTCACTCTCTACATCTACATCCGCCCAAATGGTAAAAAAACAAAACATAAAATGACCATAACATTATGCAGATAACAATCCAGAGCTTTCTTCAAGGGGCAACAACAAGTCTCCCAACAACCTGGTCAAGATCTCTCTGGCCAGTTGATGTGATTCTCTTCCTTTTGTTACACAGAAAATAAGTTATAAAACAATAAGCAATTAAAACATGGAACAAAAAATATGTCAAGAACATTAATTGTAAGACAAGTAAAGACTAGAAATGTATTTTCTTCGGATATTGGTTGGGCTCTATCAGCGAAAAATGTATTCATGCAATAAAAAATTGACCTAGTTAAGGGTTTCACATGTAGTTCTGGGTATTTAGAAACCACATTGACCTACTTTCAAAATCAATGTTGCCTACTTTTTATTAACATGACAAATAGAATTTTAGCTACTGAACGTATATCAATAAACAGTAAAATAAATACATACCCCTTGGGATTAATATCAACGATGTTCATGGTTGCCAACTGCTGAAGGATGTGCGAGCAACTGAGCCACTACTCTTACAGAAGTAGGGAGGACGACTTCCATTTATTCTGAATTGTATTACATCAGACACATCAAATATATAACACATCAAATATATACCTTTCAGATAACCTCAGACAAGTTAGCAAGTAATATCAGACACAGTTAGCAAGTAATATGAGGATAACACAGCTAGAGATTACATAAAGTAACAACAGACACAGATAGGATAACAGAATCATAACAGAAAGGATTATGATAGGATAACATCAGTTGGACTGAAATATGTAGTCATAAAGGTGTACTATGAGGCAAGATCCTTACAAAATCAGTTGGACTGAAATGGTCATAACTCATAACATAACACGTTTTGGCTTCGCAGACCTCCCTTGCATACTTACCCAACAAGACAACAACTATGGTTTCAAATTTTTAGAATTCGTAAATAAAATACTGTATATGTTTGTTGATAAATCAAGGTTGCTAGGTTTCTCATCCGAAAAAACACAGGTGAGTATCTAAGATTGGCTCTAAGTTTCTTCTTCTCCTTCATGTTTCTTTGTGGTTTATATCTTTAGAAATTTGAGAAAGCAAAAAATGAAAGAGAGAAAGAAAACAGTTACCTGTAGCTATGGCTGAAAAACTGAAGAGTTGTGCTGAGAGCTTCCATAAATGCTGTAGAGATTATAGCAGCTGATACAACTTGTGCTGGAGAAGCTTCCTAAGATAGTAGGTAAAAGAGAAACCAAAATTACTTCTTAAACATCTTAGCATTCAAGGTAGTGACTAGCAAAAAGTTACACAGTTTCTTCAATAAAGGCCTTCTGAATAGAGTTGCCATTCTCACATACTAATTTTCAGTGGACCCTATATATATAAAATTAGTTTTGGATTGTCTAATGCCTATATTGGAGACTATGTAGAGATAGTCACGCTACCTTAAAGCCATCGGGGAGGACCTCCACTACAACCATCCAGATCATACAACCAACAACAAAGCCCATACAGAATGGTAGAAGCTTGTTAAATGCATCAGCACAAATAAAAGAGGGAACTGCTACAATAGGCTGCAGTCATGAAAAACATGAAGAGCTAATAGTTACTGGAAATATAAAGTAAGCATATAAGTAAAAGGATAATATAGAATGATTTGATGCTCTTCCTTCTCTTAATAGAAGTTAAGATGCATAGTTACATTTATTAGGAAAAAGTTGTAACGCTAGGATTATTCCATGCCCTAAATTGATTTGTATTAATGCACAAAATGATTCTTTTACGAAAAAAAATTGTCGTCATCAACGTCACCATTGATGCCTTATAATGATGATCATATATTAGAAAAGCCCATCAGCACGCAATTAAAAATCAGTATTTAGGTAGGGGCAAAAATCAGTTTTTTGTCAGGGATAATGTAAACTGTAAAGCAATGTATTCATGAAAATCAGTTTTTTGTCAAATATTATTTACATTCATAAACATAATGCTATACACAGCAGATTCATGGATGGATAACAGCAGATTCTGTAACAGTAACACAACAGATTCATGGATACATAACAACAGATTCTGTAACACAACAGATTCATTGATGCAGATGCAGATGCTGTAACATACAAATATCCAATAACACCGCAGATTCTGTAACATATAAATATCAAATATGCAAATTGAACAGCAACATAAAATCTGTTGTTAAGGCAACAACATGTAAATATCAAATATGAAGATTGAACAACAACAATAACATAAATATCAAATGCAAATATCTAATATGCTAACTGTTAAGGCATAGAAACTTGCTAACTGTTAAGGCATAAAAACTTATGGACTTGTGTTATCTGCTATTAAGGCATAGGAATAGCACTCTATTAAGGTAAGAACATGTGCCCAATTCAACAAACCTAAAATAGAGAGAGAGAGAGAGAGAGAGAGAGAGAGAGAGAGAGAGAGAGAGAGAGAGAGAGAGATATTCAACAAACCTTAGTATTAACTTTTCCATCAATTGATGATGATGATGAGAACCAAACAAACTCAGAATGGGATCTAATTTGAAGAGATCAGATGGGATGTGTTGCCTTAACAGTAATCAAGGATATTCAAAACAAAAGATGAGATGATGATTAGGTCAGATCACAAAGAGAACCAAACATCTTAGAGAGGGGTTGAGAACCAAAAAAAATCTAATTCTTACCTTTGTTGTAAATCAAAACAAATTAGAGAGGGGATGAGAACCAAACATCATTAAATCACAGAGAGATTAGGTCAAATCTTTCCACTTACATAAACAATCAAAATCTAGGGTTAGATCAGAAGAAGAAATCATGAAATTGGGGAAGAGAGATTCGTAAATGAGATGATAATTCACAAATGAGAGAGTGATTTGTAAATAAGATTTACCCATGACGATGAAGGGAGTTGACTGCTGAGTGAAGAGAAGGAGCTGAGTGATTCGTTAACTCTCATTCATAAATTAGGGATTGAACTGAGAAGGAAAGAAAGATCTTTTTTTTGTTAGAGATTAGAGAACAGAGCTGACTGCTGAGTGAGATCTGTGAAGAGAAGGAGCTGAGGAGTGAGGAGGTAAGGTAAGGTAGGGTTATTTTTTTGTTATTAGGTTAATAGTCGGTTCGGTTCATTTTTGGACCGGTTTCTCTGTAGTCGAACCGAAACCGAACCGAAACTGATCGGTTTTCAGTTTTTCACACCGAAACCGAACCGAACCTTCTGAAAATCGAACTAAACTGAAAAAATTGATCGGTTTCGGTTCGGTTTTTCAGTTTGGTTAGTTTACTGCTCACCCCTAAATAAGATATCAACCTCAAGCAATAAAAGTCACTGCTACTAAAACTTTCAACTCGAGGTCATGGCTTTTTTTACCTATTCAGAGGTTTTCCATACTAAATCACTTGTGCCATTTCTTATTTCACATTAGTTTTTATCATAGGAACTTTGGTATAAGAGCTAATTCTGAGACATCTCGAGCTTACGGAATTAGGCCATTATAGTCGCGGTTCATCCGTAAAAAGTGAACGAGGGCTTCCTTTTCATGTTGGACCAGCTTGGTACTAATATAAGTACCCCTATTAGGTCCATTAATGTCTATGTATTCTGTAGGCTCTTTTGTAAAAGGTTAATCATTGATGTGACTAGCATTCTATAATTGCTAAGCTGCAAATTTGTCAGATGTATCGAGAATGGCAGAGATAGTACTTTCGCAAGCTCAGGAAAGCTTTTGACCACCTTTAATTTTATAGATGCCACCGTTGTACTTGAAGCAAAGTGCTTGTTGATACGTGGAAGAGATTGCTTCCATGTTATGGATCCAACAGCGACCCATAATCCTAGGATGAAATCTTTTGTGACCCACTATACGCATAAGTCAATAAGTCTGTGGTGAACAGATGATATAGAATATGGTTAAGATTTGAATACAATCCCAGTGAATCACGGAATTGCTGAATGTGTTCCTTCGGATCAATGCCTTTATATTTAGGTATCTTTGGAGTATGGAAGCCAGTTGTTACTTCCATATCAAATAACTCTTTGGCAATAAGACTACCTTGTAACTTGGTAAAATCTTCCTTATTGCGTAGTGTTCTTTCTTCAATCAACTCCTTGATACGTTGATCCATATGTTCTTGTGTAACGTATTGACATGGTGCCTGAGTGACTTGGTGAGCTAGCCAGGGATTATGAGTACCAGTGCCCTCGCTCAAGCATTCATGTACTGGTATTCTAGGTTGAGGTCGTTGCTCCTCCTATTGACGTTTGGAAAGACGGGGGCCTCTACTGATATTGGACTGAGCTTCTTTTCCCAAATGGATTAAAACTTGTGGTTCATTTGGAAGATTTCTGGAAATGTTATTGCTAGTTGATCCTCGAGGTCCTAATCTTTCTAATACAAAAACTCGGGAGTTCGTTGGCACTTGGTTACGATCTCTGGTAAGGGGGGCGTGTTGAGTATCTTGCAAAGCTTGCAAAGTGGTCTACATAGTTGTCACCTGTTATTCATGTCTCTTGAATGTTGTCAGACGAGCTTGACACTCGCTTTCGAGCTCTTTATCGTAGATCTCATGATCAAGAATTAACTAACGCTCAAGCTCATTACGCTTCTCTGTCTCAGCGTGGAGATTTGCCCTTAGTTCAGCGAGCTGTTCTGGTTTAACTGAAAGATTGGGCTAGACTCTTATTGTTGGTCGCTTGGAAGTAACCATCATTGGAAATAGAAAGTGGAGTAAATGTATGCCTTAAGATATCATGGAAATGTCTTCTTTCCCACAGATGATGCCAAATGTAATGGTCTAATTTCCTAGCTCGAAATATCTCGAAATTATATCTTACACCAAATGTACCTATGACAAGAATTTGTATAATAAAAGAAATGACACAAGTGATTTAGTATGGAAAACCTTTGAATAGGTAAAAATCCTCGATCTCGAGTTGAGGATTTAGTAACTATAACTTTTATTGCTTGAGGTTAATTTCTTATTATAAGTGATCTCTTGAACTAGAAATACTTAATCTTAAAAGGTAAGAATTCTTGTGGTCTTAGAATATCGAATTCCTGGTTCTATCTCTTCTGAAACTCATCCTTTTTATAAACCTCACTCTTAGTTCGATATTGTGTAGAGGCACGTTCTCCTAAAAATGGGGCAGGTAGTAGTTAAATGTGTAACTGCTAGTTCGTGGGAGACTGGTGTCTTTGACTTGTTTATATTTCGTAAGAGAATTCTTGTGGACTTGTTTATATTTTTAGCTCGAACTACATTCTTTATAAGTTCATGGTCAAGGTGTCATTATTGATTGTATATATCATGTGTATAATGTGTGAGTCTGATATTGAGGTAGCTTAAGTTTGGACTAGGTCGAGGGATAGGTCCCTACAAAGCCTACTATAAGATCTATAAAAATTGCATTAGAAATTTAGAAGGAGATGATGGAGCGTTTAGTTCTTATATGTCAGAGCATGACTGCGCTTTTCTTTCTCTTCCTTCCCCTGATCCTATATAAGGTAAGTGCACTTATCCATGATTATTTATATTGATTGATATGAGTGAATCATAACTATTGAGCGTGCTCAATTCGTTACTATTAAAAGCCTACTCTAAATATAATTCTGATCTTGGTCTTTACCGCCTTGATTGTCGTTCTTATCTCGCATCAATGATAGTATTGTAGGCAACAATTTGTATGCAGTCATGTATTCTCTGGAGATTTATTTTAGCATAGATGGGCGTAGGGTTAGATTGTAGTTTTAGATAGGTTAATATCCTAATATTCTTATAGCTGATTATAATTTTGGTTAGCGGATCACTTGAGCAATGGAAGTATAAAGAAACTACTTCAAGTTATATTCTAGGTATACAGACTAGGTATTATGGGAAGTTGGTATTCCTGATAATCTTGATTAGTTCTATTTTAGGTCCTTCTTTGGACATCGCTTATTCTTGACTCATTTGCATTCTACCTAATTAGGCTTGTCCTTAGGTTAACTCATAAAGGCGTAAATGTCAAATGTTTATATCGAGGGTTGGTTATCTTATAGAGATTTATAAAGTACTCTACTCTTTTAGAGTGATCTAGACACATTTTGGTATGACTGATATCATACTTAAATTATATGGGGCGGAGTGTTTGGACTAAAGTTTACCTTAAGATTGTATACTTTAGTAAGTAGCTTATCGGTACTAGTTTGGTTTGAGGCGATTTTAATATGTATCTTTGATACGAGTATCCTATAAAACAATATGGTCAAGATGCATCTAGGTAACATGGATTAAGATTCATTGGAGCTGGGGTTTTCTAAATATTTCTGGAAGGTTTATGCTTTTGGAAATGGTTATATGAGAGTGGTCTTATAATAGTTTCTAGACATTTTGTAAGTATAAGAATCAACAAATCTACGCTGGACACTGTAGCATAGTGATGGCATCATTCTTCATTAAATTAGTATTGTAAGTTAAGAGATACCGTGGATCCTTTCTGACATTTAGGCGAGTCTTTTATTCTAGAACTGCTTAGATAATTCCTTGGTATGTCTTCCGTGATAGTTTAATGTAACTATGGATTTTCCAAGAGCCGTTAAGTCACAACTTATATTCGCTTTTAGGCTTAGGACTTCCAGTCGATATAATCATATTAATAGATAGATCATTGGATGTTGGAGCTTTACTGCATTTGATAGAGTCACCACTTGTTATTTAAGTGAGGGTAGATAGATCATCTGGTTGTAGGAGCATTAGGTCTTTTGATATAGTCCAAGATGTTTATTAGATAGGGGCAGACATATTAATTATTTGATTCTACATGGATTCAAACTTCATATTTTCTATTCTGTTGAACGATTTCGAGTTATTGTACACAATAGGGCTATGTTGTTACGGTCCTTGGGTTCGATTCCTTAAACAAAATATTCTGTTACTGCTAGCCAGTATTCCAGGGTTGTAAGCCCCTAAATTATACCTCAGATACCTATCGGCCTTGTAATTCTTTGTGAATACTCCTCGTGGGCATGGATTCCTAAAAGTTAAAATAAATTAGGCTTTAGACCTATAGGTTGAAACTCCTTGAATACTCTAATCAGGTGTGTTACCCACTAATTCCTGGCTCAATAAAAAGGAATCCTCCAATCACTGGCTCAACAATAAGGGATACATTTCAGTTAATTACAAAAGGGTACGGGAGCATGATTCCATTGAATTAAAAGTAACACTGTGTACTTGACTTCCTAATTCTCTTTCCACATCTACCGTACCTCTTAGGTCGTAATAGTTAGATCTAAGTTTAGGCTATTATTGTTATCCTATTAGGATACCTAGTTTTACTTAGACCGCCTTCTTTTGGACTCGTAGTTTGGTTGATCTTATCATATAATTATGTTGGGTTCTTCATGTCTCTTTTCTATTATTATTTTGATCTATCATATCTTATGACCTTGGCTATTTATACTTGCTGGGCGTTACTTGCTGACACCTTGTGCATATACTTTTTCAGGTGAATCATTGCAGTAATGATGGAAGTGAGTTGGAGCAAGCCGACTTGCCAGTTATGAAGTTCTAGTTACATGTTGGTAATCATTTATTTCTCTTTTAGATTTTCTTCTGTTGCATAGTTTTATAGCGTGGTAGATGTATTTACGATTTGTTTTAAATTGTAGTACGTCTTTTGGGGTTCATCTTCGGGATGCCCGACGTTTCACCTCAGAATTTTCGTTATTAATAGATTATTAAAAAGCCAATTTTGGGGGCGTGACAGGAACTTGGTTTGCATATATGATTATTTGATTAAATGTCAAACAAAAGAATGATGTACTATCAAGGTATTTTGTTTTGCGCCAGCTAGGAGCTATTTTTTCCCAGTCGGTGGGCAAAATAATCAAAAGGTGCTTTTGAAAACTAGGAAAACAAAGAATTTGGCTACCATGAGGAAGGACTTATAGTGATTTCTCTTCATACTATTTGTACAAATAGGAACGGTTATGCCCTATACTCTTGTACATACCAAAGCACATTTAGGAGCTATTAAGACTTGTTTGATCGACTGAGCTACTTGTAATTCTTGAGGATAGAATAACCTACCATCCCTTGATTTTAAAAAGTTCCTTCCTGCTAACAATGAAGATGGTATCCCCTAAGATGCTAAAACTTTAGCTGTGCGCTGTAAAACCCATTTTGTGAATAGTTATGGTTTCTTCATAAATTACTCGAGTAGACGCTTTACAGTTAAAAATCAATATATTAAGTTAAAATATTAAGTCAAAATTTAAAAACAAATAATATATAAGAACATGGCCTAATTATGAGACCCGCCTCAAGCGAGTCTAAGATGGACTTAAAGGGGAGCTTGTTAATTTGTCATTAACTACTACAATGATATGTAGCACTTGACGCATAAAAGCGATTAACTTAACAGAGCTATTAAAGAGTCTGGATCCTCTCCATTGCGGTGGAAAGAATCTGTCTCTACTCCTTCACTAAATCACAGTCATGTGTCTACCCTTTATAGTACCTGCAGCAACTAGGTAGATTCTGATGTGACGAGGTGGATTGAGAAATCCACCCTCATTTTCTCAAATCTACCCCACAGTAGCTAGCTGGTGGAGCTGACATGGTTTACCCAAACCCACCTTGAGGGTGGTCTCTCCACACTCTGGGTAGATTTTTGGTGGATCGATCCCGCGCAGTTCTGAAATGTGCGTAGCCTTTGAGCCAATATAATGATTGACAAGCGGAAAGGCTGTGATCATAAATTGTGTGAGTTTAGCTTTAATCGGGATTATTTTAGTGCCAACCCAGTCTACGCCGGTATCCCATTTTGTCGTCGATTCTGTATGAGCGAAGGTGTGTATCAACGTATTCATGATCATGTTATTTCTGCGAACCCCTATTTTATTCAAAAAGAAAATATCGCTAAGGCGATAGGCTTATCCTTACACCAAAAGATAACGTGCGCACTCCGCATGTTATGTTACAGTATGAGCGCAGACGCCCAAGACGAATACGTTCGGATTGGGGAGTCTACGGGTAATTTAAGTTTTAAAGAATTTTGTAAAACAATTATAATACTATACAAATCTCAATACCTTAGATCTCCCGATAAAAATGATACATTACAATTGTTAGAAGTGAACGGATCGCGAGGCTTCCCGGGGATGTTAGGTAGTTTAGATTGTATGTATTGGAAATGGAAGAATTATCCTACCAGGTGGGCAGGATAATATATCAGGTATAAGAGAATCCCGACGATGATTTTAGAAGCGGTTGCATCGCAAGATCTTTGGATATGGCACCTATTTTTTGGGGTGCTCGGTTCTAATAATGACGTGAACATCTTGCATCGAGGGTGGCTTTTCAGCAACTTGTCTAATAGAGTTGCGCCGCCATGCAATTACAATATAAGCACAGTCCCGTACACCATAGGGTATTATTTAGCAGACAAAGTCTATCCAAAATGGTAAACAATTGTTCAAACCATAAGAAATCTATTCAACGATGCTTAAAGGTATTTTACAAAGATGTAAGGAGCATACTGGAAAGATGTAGGGCATGTATTTGGGGTATTACAAGCTAGGTTCCAAATATTGGAGTACGGTGTACAATTTTGGAACCCACGTGATCTAGCAAATGTTATGTATGCATGTATAATCATGCACAACATGATCGTTGAAGATGAACGTCATACTTACATATGGCAAGTGGATATTGATCCTGAGTTTAGAGATTTCATAAAGAATTGGAAGGACTTAAATCTAAGATACGCGATCAACACTATGGCACAGTACATCGAGAAGATTCATGAAATTAGAAATGAATGTGCTCATTTTTAATTACAGAATGAACTTGTCGCGCATTTGTAGAATAAAAAAGGGGCGGACTAATGTATTTTGTTTCAAAGTTTGTTGTTTTATGTTGAAGTTGAAATGTATTTGGTTTCGAAGTTTGTAGTTTTATGTTGAACTTGTAATATATTTTGAGAGACTTTTTTAAAGTTCGCTTTGCGGAATACTTAACATAAATAACAATTTTATTGAAATAATAAAATTACATAGAATTTAAGAACTACTATTAACGCTAAGGATTACATCAATCTTCATCAGTAGAAACATCGTCATCACTTGGACACTGCTCCTTCAACTACTTTGAATATTTTTTAATTTTCTTCTTCATCTAACGCCTTTGTGCTGGTAGTAGGTTACTTGGGTCTATTATCATCACCTTAACCACATGCACATCTTTGATGGCCTTTTTTTTATAGTTAGCTCCGCTTCATGCCTTCTTTGAATTTATGCATCTCTAGCTCCCTTTTCCTCTTTTTTCTACTCGTCTCTCTCATTCTATACCTTCATCATGTTTGTCGCCGTCTCAAACATTTTCTTTCCCCAAAAACTAATATTTGATTTTGCCACTTTTTTTGCCTTTTTTTTGCCGTCCCGTCATTTTTCCCCACAAGCATATAATAGTGCATCCAAGTCGATAGAATTATCTAGAATGATCACATTTGGAGTGACGGAAGTAGGCGTAGAGGGATCGATGTTGGAAATACCTGGGCTATCGTTAAAATTTGATTTCCTAGCGATGTTGCGGCCGGGTGCCCGATGTTCTTAATTTATGACCATTTTGGGCAATGCTCAAAAACTTTGTAAGCTTCCCCCAATATAAATTGTTATTTATTTTTATTTTTTTTATTTATAGTTTTTCGAATGTCTTGTATGCCATACGTTCCTAGAAATCAAGTTTGAAATTCTAATGAGTACTAATTGTGGAACAAAATTAATGGAATGAGAAAAGAAAACTAAATTACTTAGGACGACGCCCGTTTCAATGCCGATAAAATATCGACTTTTGAGGTCTTGAATGATGCCTCTAAAAATTGAACATTTCTTATTGTGTCACCTCTTATGCACGTAATTGACACCGTTGTATGATCACTACATCGATTGGTCATTATTGAATGTAGCGAGATTTTAAGAGACTTGAGACCAAGCACATGCGAGATTGATGAAGTCATCGGACGACACATTTTTAGAGTTCGTGTATCTTTCTTTGTCATCATCAACTTCATCCTCAACCTCAACTACATCCTTAACTGTAATAGGTGTCAGTGTCATCTTTCTTTTAGGTTTCGCCTTTCCGCGCATATTACGAACAGGATTGAGAACCTTAGAGATGACCAGAGAGACAACCGATGATGTATTGAGGTTTAAATCATTTAAACCCCATGTACCTCTCATCGGCGTGGTACTCAAACTTTTACCGGCGTGAGATGACAAATATGGATTTCTCGGTTGAGAGTACGAGCCCGTATGAGGATCAAATTGGGGGTAATATCCTTGGTTTTGGCAATGAGGGTAATATCCTTGGATTTGAGATATAAATTGATTGTCGTATAGTGGAAATAGCTGTCAAACATGGTGATTACGATATTGAGAAGGGTTAAGCATTTGCGACGAATCATATAAGCCAAATTGCGTCGAAAATATGTTTCCTTGTTGGTTCGTATTGGAGGATTGAGAGTGGTTTTGAGAATTAGATTGGGAGCTTAAAGATAACATGGTGGTTTTGTTTATAAGCTAAGGAGGGAGGAGAGTGTAGAAGATTAAGGGAAGATAGTGTAACAGATGAATGACATTTATAGATGAAAAAATATAGCCGTTGAGCTACTTGGTGAATAAGTCTCCAAAAAAATATAGCTGTTGAGATACACAAAAGATAAGTTTTTACAATAATATAGCCATTGAGCACTTGGTGAACAAGTTTCCTAAAAAATATAGCCGTTGAGATACATAAAAGACAAGTTTTCACAAAAATATAGCCGTTGAGCTACTTGGTGAGCAAGTTTCCATAAAAATATAGCAGCTAAGCTACACAAAAGATAAGTTTTCACAAAAATATAGCTTGGTGTTTTCATGTGTTTGAGGAAATACCAAAATGAAAGAGAAGATAAAAAGACTAAGTATGAACCAATGCACACAAAATAAAGGGCAAGGGAATGGTTTTAGGAAATGCCTAAAAAAAACTAACGTAAATAAAACTAAGTGTGGAGAGGAAAAAAAAACAAGGCAAAAGTTTCAGGCTCTTGCCGTGCAGTTTAAAACTGCGTGACAAGCTTCTTCAAACCAGATTAAGCCACGTGTCTCATTTCAAGGGACCAGATTAAGCCACATGCTTGAGAAAGCTTGCCACGCAGTTTTGAACTGCGTGGCAAGAGCCTAGAACTTTTTCCTTTGGTTATATTTTCCATGCTTAGTTTTTTTTCTTTGAGACATTTCCTCAAATACTTGATGTACCTTTTATTGTGTGTGTATCTCTTCATACTTAGTTTTATTTTTTTAAAGACTTCAATTAGGCATTTCATAAAACACTTGAAAAAACATAGTATTTCATTCAGACACTTATTTTTTTTAGCTTCTCTTGCCACATAATTTCATTTAAACACTTGAAAAAATGTATTATTTGAAGCAAACACAAGTTTAAACATAATGCATAATCAATTCAACATAAACTTGATAGTCTAAACAAAACATAACATAAAGGTAGATAGTCTAAACAAAACATAATATAAACTTGATAGTCTGACAAAATATAATAAAATATAGCCTAAGTGGGACGGCTTCTCTTCGTCTGGCAGGCGCGTCTGGTGCGGGAGAGACTCTCGTCATAAGTACATTGCACATCTGGCTCTGTCTTGTAGCTGATGAGCATCTTAGCCAGTCTCTCTTCTGTGACTCGAATAATATCCTGTGACTGGCGTAGTTATTCCTCTAACACCTCATTGCATAGATATGATTGCCTCGTATCTTCATAAGCCGCATACCGTATTCCTTAATTTTGAGTCCACAAATCATCCATACTATACTTAGGTGGACACGGGTGTGGTATCTGCATGACAGAGATCGGTACACGCCTACGTTCTCCACTTCTTCCTCCTATCTCCATGAACCATCCCAGATCCCCCACTTCCTCGTCGTATGCCTCAATACCATAGTTTTGTACCTGAGAAGACGTGGTTAAACTCGAAGTAGGTGGCAAAGATGCATCTGGCCTCACTAGATCATGCACGACCATCCAAATATTCCTGGCCCTCTTCACTAAACTGCAACCGATCTTGGGATTTGGATGAGTGGCTCGCCAAAATATTATGTAATCCACGTCGATAATGATATAATTGTGTCCATCATAGAAGTCTACCTCTCTCAGTCCCTGTTAAAGTGCTTGACCGTACCGTAAAAATTCCATAATGTCTTGTGGGGGGTCATAGGGAACAATATCAACCCTGGTGTTCTGACGCATACACCGGTCTCCTAAATACCAAAGGTTACCATTTCCATATGGGACTAAAACTAATGGAATCCTTCTTTGACAAAGTGCTGTGGAAAATCTTACCTCTGGACGGATTGATTGTCTACTCCCCAGCCATGGTTGCCAATCAATGTTGGTTTTGTTCTTCTATTCTATCATTTCTCTGATCACAGCAAATGAATGATGGATCTCAACCCTGAACTAGCACTTTCATCTCTCCATGAACCCATACGAGGATAAGCATGGTTGAAGTTGTTCACCTTGACTAGATACATTCTAACGCGACAGTACTCGAAGAACCAAAACTCTAATAAAGCATAAAAGCCTGTGATTAATCTCTTCCCGTTCCTACTTTTTGGGACTGAGACTTTATCTAGTCGTTGATACAAATGTACCATGATCGGAGGACCCCAGTCGAACCCCGATGTACCTAGAATATGGTAGTCTATCAAAGCTGTAAGATAACCGGCCAGTAGAGATGTATTTGCATTTGAGAAGAAGATATTACCCATCATGTATGCAATAAATGTCTGAGCATATACGAGGTCCATGTCTTGGTTGTAACTGTTGGTTTGAGGATTCAAAGGGTCTTTCCAGGTTTTTAAATAAGCTAGTGTGATGTTACTGTACCTGATGTCGGCCTGAGTGATTCCGGGGAACAATGCTTGTGCTTCGTCGAACTTCGAGTACTTATTGCCATACGGGAGTTCGAAACCCCGCCCAAAGCTTATGCTCCGTTAGCATGATGAAGTCCAACGGCGTAACGCCAAGTTCCCCGCAAGGGAAGTGAAAAGTATGGGTGGAAGACCACCACCGTTACACGAGAACATAGATTAAGCGGTTATCCGAGTTTCTCGCCTTAATCGTAAAAAATTCTTCAAAACCCATATTGTCAACCAAGGTCTTCAACGTGGGGTACCTGGCAATCCATTGGTACCACTTTAAGACCTTTTCCAGTGATCCTCTACATATGATTTCATCTCGGTTATGCAAAAACAACATATTAACATATGAAATTCTTATTCGGGCATTTTGTCGAACATTTGACAAATAATATTAATAACACATAAATTTTACTAAAAAAACTTACCAACAATTCCTCCGATCCAATAGAAATGTGGACGTAGTTGTCCGGGAGGATATCCACTCGGTGCAACTCCTCGATGGTTGGGGCGGGATCATTATCCGACGTGAGGTATAACGGCCACATATGCGTGACCAATTCTTTATTTCTTCGTTTTGGGAATTGGTCACGCATATGTGGCCGTTAACTTTCATTTCTTCTAGTTTTGGGAATTGAATGACTAGGTCCCAACATTGTTAATCGTAGTTTTATGGGATTGAATTATTAGAAGGTGCGGTTTGGGAAACTTGTGTTAGGAGTTGGGTAAACTAGAAGGTGGGGTTTGTAAAATATGTGAGAGTAGAGTGAAACTAAAGTGGCAAATCAAAGGCATTTAATACAGGCACTACCCATGTAATTTTGAACTGTGCGTGAGATTTGGTCACTCCAGATGGAGACACGTGGGCTGATCTTAGGTGTTGTTTGTCCCGCGCAGTTCAGAACTGCATTGGGGAATAACTACCTTGATTTGGATTTAAACTGCTGTGGGTGGATTTGGGGTGGATTTGGGTTTTTCTACCCCCCCCCCCAACTGCTGTATATGCTTTTAACATGATGTTAATTCCACTACTCTATTGTTATTTTCAGTAGTAAAAAATTAAATACAAATACTTTATTGCTATTTTCAGTAGTAAAAAATTAAATACAAAACAAAAAATAGAGTGAACTATGGGTTTCAACTTTCAACTTATGGTAACAACCCAAATCGACCACTCCTCAATTCTTTCAAACCCATCGAATTCCCAAAGGAAAATCAAGAGAGAATAAAGCTCTCAGAGATCCTTAAACACCCAATTTCTTAAAGAGATATCTTCTTGTCTTTAA
This sequence comes from Kingdonia uniflora, assembly GCA_014058105.1. Taxonomy (NCBI): domain Eukaryota; kingdom Viridiplantae; phylum Streptophyta; class Magnoliopsida; order Ranunculales; family Circaeasteraceae; genus Kingdonia; species Kingdonia uniflora. The sequence continues at coordinate 2,245,742 of JACGCM010001204.1, read as the reverse complement.
ATGGCAGAAAGTTGGGTTTGGAGGAGATTGCAATTACTCTTCAAATCAAATCATCACCATTCTCTGTAACAACAAATTTAAGGAGAATTGGGTTTGGTTTTGCAAAGTTTGAGGAACATTGATCATTCTCTCTCTATGAGGTGAGGTTGATTTTGAAGAGAGACTTAAGAATTCTTTATCACGATTCATTGTTTGGAATTGACACCCTTGACACGAACATAATAAATTCTAATTTGCAACGGGATTTCATCATGAGATGTGGGGGCTGAGTCGACTCAGAGGGCGAAACCGAGTCTCTTTGCAATTTGGGGCATAAATCATTTGGTATACGGTGATGGAGAATAGAGATGGGATAATTAGGTTTTTTTTTTTTTTTTTACCCTTAATTATTGTAAATAAAAAACTAAAAAATAGAAAGTTAAACTTAGAGTTAAAGAGGACACTGTCGACCAAATTACAGAAGGAGTTGAGATGGATTTTCTCCAACCGGATTCGCTATTAAATTAGAAATTTGCAGCTGCCAGTTGGACATGATATTTGTGAGAAAACTTGAATTTGTGTTAACTTGAATTGTGCATATGCATTAATTTTAATGATAGTAAGGTAAAAATTACGAGTTGGAAGCTTAGAAGAGACAGAATAGGTAAATAACGCAATGAACATTGATATTTGATCGTCTCCAAAATGCTAATGTGCAGTTTGGAAGCAGGATTTCTGCTCTAGATATAAGCCACTCGCTTTGAACCCATCCTCGCCCTTCCGATCTCAGCATCCAAATTCATCTTTGTTTCTTTCAAACATCATAGGCTCAATTAATTCAGGTAAGAACCCAGTGATTCATCATCTCCCTCAGCCTTTATATCAAGAAAACTAGGGTTGTTCAACATCATCTGTCGACTGTTAATCATCTCCATCACCGTCTCATGAGCATCCAAATTCTTATCTTCCTCCTTCAAAGACTCTACCGAGCAGTAGTTTGGTTCATGAACCTAATTCGGGTAAGACCACAGCGATTGATCGTATTCCTCAACTTTTTTAACCGCTGAATAAACATTGTCGTACAAATATTGGTCGACATTAGACATAAGGGGTAACATCACTTGACCATTATTGATTAGTATTCTGTAAGACTTATCCTTACGGGTGATTATGAGTTAGTTAACACCGGGTAACAAAGGGGGAATGTGATATTCAGTTTGGTGCTCATAGCCCATAGACATAGCCATTAGACTACGTTAAAAAACTATCATGTTATGTGATGGTATTTTCTTTGACAAATCATATTTTCACCAAAAGTTATTTCATGGAAATGATAGATATGTAAATTATTAGATTGAAAGTTTAGTCTTTTTCTTTTCGACAAGGAGTAACAACGTCATCCCTTATAGAGGCTTTTATCAGCAAAAGATGTTTCATGGAAGTGGCAGATGTGCAAATTGTAGGATTGAAAACTCTGTATGTATGTTGTTTTCGAAAACCTCTGCCATGGCAGAAAGTCCGAGTACTACTTCTAGATGCTTTTATTAGCAAAATGTGTTTCATGGAAGTGGCAGATGCGCAAATTGTAGGATTGAAAACTCTGTATGTACGTTATTTTTGAAAAAAACTCTGCCAATGCAAAAAGTCTGAGTACTACTACATCTAATTGCTGAGAAGATTTGTTACAGGTTACAAGTCTTTTTTGGGTGTTTCACAGATTTGTCACATGTATCTTTAATCAAGTTGAAGGAGGTATTGCTGATGTCTTTGCTTACTATTTATTTTCTTACAGTTGTGCACTGGTTTGGATGCTTAATTTCTATTAATTGGGGTTGACAACGATTCTTTAGAATTGGTGAGTTCATAGATCTAGCAAACGGTTATTTGATTAAAGAAACATGCATTGTATTAGTAATGCTATAGTCACGTGTAAGCGTGTATCAAGTTGCGTAATTGGTTAAATTATGTACACACATTATTTTGGAAAGTTGAATTATTGGATAATTGATAAATTTATTTACAATACTTGCTGGGGAAACCAGGTGTACACTTGTTATTATCATTTGAGTTGCAGGAGTATGATAGGTCATCACAAATTATTGCGGTTTTGATAGAATATTTGAATTTAGTCTTTTTTTTCGCCTTCTTTTCCGTTTTCTCTACATTGTAGTAATGAACTATTTCATTTATTTCATTTTTTAGATTGAAGTTATTTAATATTATGAAAAACTTAAGACATGGCATGAAAGTTTTTTTTTGCTTGTTGTATGGTGTAGTTGTGTTGAATGATTATGATTGTTATACAGGTTTATGAATGATTTGTATGTTATTTATATTCTATAAAACTGGGGAAGTGTTGCCCAATTTTTTTTTATTGGTATACAGGTGTGAAATGATAGTCTATAAAACAGGGAAATTGTTACACAATTTTCTTTGATTGGTATTTAAGTGTATGAAATGGTTTGCAGGTGATTTTATAGTCTTATTAAACTGGGGAAGTGTTACCAATTTTTTGTAAAATCTACCAATTGTAAATTTTCTTGTAAAATTGAATGAGTTTCAAAATCAAATTTTCTTGTGGCTTTTAAAAAAACATTGTATCGGTCTTCCTACCATTTAACGGTAATACAAATACTTCTTTGATCACGATTAGCAAATGGGTTGTAAAAAATATGTGTAGGGACTTATCCCTCGAGCTGGGATATCATCGAGCTAATACAATACCAGACTCACGTAACATGCATGTGACATACGCTATTAACAATGACAATTGGACTATGAACTGTAGAAGAATGTGGCTCAGGCACTTCAAGCAAAACAAAACAAGTCAAGGACACCTGTCTCCCATGAACTGGTAGTTACAGAGATAACATCCACTCTTTCTCCAATTCAGGAGAACGTGTTGATACATGTAAACAAACCGAGACTAAGGTCTATAAAAGGGACATAACACATAAGAAGAAGGGGACCAAGTTTTTCTTGCTCAAGAGATCATAACTTGTAATCAAAATATCAGTCTCAAACAATAAAGTTACAGTTACTAAAAATTATTAAGCCGAGGTCGTGGTTTTTTCATATTAAGAGGATTTCACGCTAAAACCTGTATCAATTTATATTCTTTATTTTATTTGTTAACACAAGTACATTTGGTGTAAGAGCCTTTCGATCTATTATAAAATTAAGCCATTACATTTGGCGCCGTTTGTGAGAAATAATACATTTCCACAAAATCCTAAGGCATACAGTTACTCAACGATTAATTTTCAATCATGGTGACTTCAAAGCAACCAACCACAGGAGTTCTGCATAAAATTTTAGTCGAACTTGATCGGTACGCAAAATTAAAGGCGAATCTCCACGCCGAAATAGAGAAGCGAAATGAGCTTGAACGTCAGTTGTTGCTTAACCGAGAGCTTCGTGAATAAGAACTAGAAGGTGAACGTCAAGCTCGACAAATAAAATTTAAACGACATGAAGAATAGATGACAACGATATAAACCGTCTTGTAAGACAATCAATAGGTTTAACCTCCTAGATAACGTGATCAGATACTTGCGAACTCAAAAGTTTCAGCACGAGATAGGTTAGGACCACGAGGAACAACTAACAAAGGAGCTTCCAGACATCCACGTAATGATCTACACATACCAGAAGCTTATGGGATAAGAAGATCAGTCAGAAGTTAACAGATGATGTAGGCTCTCCAAACATCAAGAAGAGTAGTCGCAACCTCTATCCAGGGTACCAACTAATGAATGTTTGAGTGAGGGAAGTGATGCTCATAACCCCTAACCTGTATGCCAAGCCGTTCAAATATCACGTCAGTACATCACACAGGAACATATGGATCAACGAATCAAGGAATTAATAGGAGCTCAAGCTCTCGGCAATAAGGAAAATTTGATGAAGCTGCAAGGTAGTCTACTTGCCAAAGAGTTGCTTGATATAAAAGTACCGACAAGTTTCCATACTCTTAATATACGTAAGCACAAGGACACCGATCCAAAAGAACACATTTAGCAATTTCGAGACTCACTAGGATTGTATTCAAATTTGAATCACATTTTTTGTCGACTGTTCACTACAAACCTACAGGGAGGACCGCTCCGATGGTTCCATTCTCTACCTGAAGAATCAATCTTTACATTCGACCAACTACAGAAGATCTTCGTCAGGACGTACACTCACAAAAAAGACAAGGAAAAGAATTTATACACTTTTATTAGTCTCAAACAGTCTTAGGGGGAGAAGCTCAAGATTTTTGCAAAGAAGTTTCTAGAACTTGCTTGAAAAGTTGATAATCTTGACCAAAAGACAGGTGTTTTAGAGTTTACCAATGCATAGATCGACTGTAAAGTGAAGGAACATCTATTCGTTAACACATACTCGACTTTGGAAGACATGATTACCAAGGTCAATGGGTATGTCGACCTAGAAATGATGATGACCGAAAAGTATAAATCTACTAAAAACGTCCTAACCATGAAAGGTCAAAACACAAATAGAAACAGTGAACAAATGGATAGCCAATGTGATAAAAAGCGAGCTAAAGCAAATACTAGCAAATCTCGAAAAGGCAATTTATTACCCAAACATTATACGAATAACTCAATTTTATGACGGGCCAAAACCGTCGTTAACGTTCCTTTGTGACGGTTTTAGACCGTCGTGATTCCCGTCGCTAACGAGCCGTCATTTATATATTTTGACAGAAAAGTCCTGTCGCAAAGCATAAATTTTGTGACGGTCTCTCCCCGTCGATAATTTGCGTCAGTTCAGAACCGTCGCAAACTTGCTTAAATGTAGTATCCCAAAATAGCTATTATGACAACTTTGGTTGGTTGGAAAATTTGTTGTTTATTTATGACTAATTCTCCTGGAAAGTCTATTTATGAAACAAATAAAATAAATTTTTCGTATTCACTGTCTTTGATTTACGACAATTGCATTGTATAAAGCTGAATAACATAAAAAGAAAACACCATATGAAAGAAAATGAATTCCATTTTATTATAAAAATGATGAAGTACATACAACATATTCATTCAAAATTTTGTATATAGTTCCTCCAAATAGAACTTAAAATTTTGTATATAATTCCAGTTAATCCATGTAGCTAATCTCCAGCATGAATTTGACAGTTTCTGGACTATAAATACATTTTTGTGATGGTTTATGGCCATTGCATAGAAGGAAGCAGTTTCAGGCAACGACAAGCAGCCTCTTCTTGCTATGGCTAGGGTAGAGTCTGGTTAAAAAACTTTTACTCACCCGGACTCTAAAGAAGCACTTGGTGTATACATATATGTGGATCAAGTTAGCAGCAGCATCGTACCAGCACTTGTATAAGCATTGAAGATTCCAAACCTCATCCCTCAGCCTTAATAGAGGAAGGAAGAAGAAATCAGTAACAATCATAGCTATTAAGTTACTACAACAACATATGCTACAATAAGGAAGCCATGTGCTACTCACCATAATAAAGATTTTCGAAGTTTTCTCAGAAGATCATCAGAGCCTGAAGGGTCATGTGCCTGAATTTTGGATTTGAAATCATTTAGTAAGTCCTTGTCCATATGAGGAGGCACACACTAAAGAAGTTCTTCAACAAGTGATCCTTCGCCCTTCCAGAGGATAGAAATTACTTCTTCAAGAGTTAGCTTCTCTAGTGGCAGCAGAGCTTTCTTTGGGTTACCGAATAGGTGAATACGGACCTCATTACATACCTCACCTATTAACATCAATATCATTCAGCTATGGTTTCAACATTCAATGAATGGCATTAATAGATTTGACAATTGAAAATAGCAACTAACAGTACATTAGCAAGATGAGAGTTCATTCAACGAACATCAAACATCATTACATATTGTTAGTAATGAATATATTACACGAAAAAACCAAATACGAGAGTAAGAGGAAACAACTCTGACTGATAGCAAAGCTTCATTTATCAAAATACTAGAGGACACATGTCCAATAAGACTATATATAAGTGAGCAAACAGGGAGAAAAACTTGTAAATATAGGAGATTGAGTACAACCTAAGAAGCTAGTGTATGGATGAGTGATTACATGTATGTACCAAGGCCTAAATACATTAATCCGACTATAAGTTATAATTTGTTAGATGAAGTAAAATATAAAGGTCAGTAATATATCAGGTTTCGAGTTATGTTTCAAAAGGTCAACAATGCTAAGAATATATGTTGAAGTAAGTTATTTATATGATCAACAGATAGTAGACTTCACTACTTTTTTAGAATGTGTTTTCAAAATAAAATAGACATTGTTATATTTATTTTAATTTTAAGTTTTTAAAACACATCTTTATTAAGTGAAATTCCTAAATATCTAAAACACATAATGCCATTCTTTAGACGGCTTGTGGTATAAAATTCCAGTAATATACATATATCACGGAACTTTGGTTTGAATGTGCACTATGAAAATGTTGCAGTCATGAAACATGGGATGACAAACTAGCAATCATACTAGTGTGCTAGCACACCATACCTAAATCGTAAAAAGCAGGGAGCTACGAGTAACATGTTGGACATTAGAAGGAAAACTACCAGTTCTTAATAGTTTGCATGCAGGTATAAATGTTTACCGGTTTTCCAAAAAGCTCCACTTTTCACATGAATAATCAGATACATCATTAACCAATGCCACATCAACCAAACATGACTCAAATAGATACAATAAACACCATACAATAATGTTAGTTATGGCAAGGCAGTAAACACTAAGCATTTTGTATGTTTTTACCAGTTACGGAGTCTTCTCGTGATAACAACTCTGTGAAACACCTTGTGCAAGCAACTCCTTCACCCTTTTACTGGCATAGAGATCAGAAAGACAGGCATGTGCTTCTGTGACTAGTACAATTCGAAATGCACATAGACCAAGTTGAGCCATAGCCCTGCTGAAAAATATCTGAGTAGAAATGTCCATCTTCAGAACCCCATCCTGCAAGTGACTCATTAGCAGTAAATCCCGAGAAGTTGAGAACTCATCCATGATTGCATGGTGATAAATATCACATAGCATTACACGTGCTTTTGTTCGCTCATCCCCGTACTTGTAAATAAGAGAGACTAACACATCCATCAACTCCCTGCAGTTCTCAGGGAAAGTTAGCTTTTGCGCTACAAGTTTGGGGTAACAACAAAAGCTGGCAGGCCACTTTTATCCATGACCACTTGCAGTTCCCGTCTCCCTCTATTTTACTATTTCTTCCAACTTCAGTCTGTTCCCCAACTTCTTCATCGCATCATAAACTTCTTAGGGCTTATAGTAAACAAGCTCAACCATTCTCAATGCTACCTTTGCAGTAGCCTTGATAATTGATATCACCAACCTTTTCTAAGTAAAATTCTGAATGTTTTCAGTAAGGACGAAGAACAAAGGCTCGTCTTTCAGCCTCTCCACATACTCCTTAGTGTGGGGATCAATGCATTGCAAGCTCTAGAACAACTCAGCATCTATCCTCTCAAGGTAGGCAACTAAATTACCCCAAACTCGAATTGTTCCCCTAAAGTTTCCTCCCTTCTTGGATTTGTTCTCTTCAGGTAGTACCGATTCACCCATTGCAATATTTGGGTACTGTTCAAGGATGTCGAGTATGATAAGCATGTTGTTCAGACACTTCTTCCAAACATTTATTGGCATATGGCCATTAAGACCAGGGTTTACGTCGTTTTGAGCAGAGACAACGCCGAAGAGGATCTCAAGCTTCTGGGCAGGAGTTTTTGCAACTTTAGTCAAGAAAGTCGGTTGTTCAACTTGCTCAATCCTTCCAGAACCTTTTCGACCCCTCACAGCAACAATCTCCTTGAGCTTCTTATCAACCATCTCCCATGCAACACTGCTTGGGTCGCTCGTGAACTATTTCTCAAATAATCTGGCATTCTTTTCCTGAACACCTGCACTGTCGGCCGATGAAATACTATCTTCTGCAGTATTATCTTTCTTTTTTTTGGAAGGTATTCAATCAGATACAACTGGGACACTCTGAACACTTACGTTTGAATTCGAGACACCCTCCAACTTCTCATCTTCACTATTGTAATTCTCCCTAAACTTAGCGATCAAGTCCACATATAGTTTATTATTCTTCCTAATTTTTTGCATCATAGCATTCAACGCCTTGGCGTTGGTACTGCTCATCCTCTTCTTTGCCTCCTTATATGCAGAAGCTCTTGTCAACGAATCATCCGGCATTACCAAAGCTCTTAAGTAAAGAGGCGGGACCGTTCCTGACTCTGTAACACGTTTAACTTTCTCAAGCTGTCTATTAATCTCATCAAAATCATTAAGTAATTGCAAGTATAAATAAATTAAGCATACTAATTTCAGACCTGAGATCTTTTGTTGTAACTTCTGAAAGAGAAATCTATGAATCAAAAATTAAGGTTGAATCAAAAAACAAAATCCAAAACAAAGTTTAGAACTTTTACTACAATTTCACACCTACGAATCCAAATCAAAAAATAAATCATGCATACTTACGAATCAAAAATAGAAAATCAAAAACCTATGAATCAAAACTCAAAAATCTTTTCCAAATTTCAGATTATAGAATAAGATTAACTGGTTAAACCTATGAATCATGTAGTAGACTACTCGCAACCTTCTAGCTCCAGTCGAACACTCGAAGGCTATATCGAAGCCTACCTGATGACTCGAAGCCTAATAAACCCTAAACAAGTTCTCCAAGACTATACGAACACTCAACGACGAACAGGCTTCGAAGCCGAAGGCAGATACATCAACGCATGAACTCCGCATCAGCACCAGAAATACTTCAACCATTGTCGTACATGGTCGAAGGCAGACATGTCAGACAGCCAGCTCACTAGACAGGACGACAGAGAACGCCGTTCGACAACTATAGTGTCAGAATCAACAAGCTGTGTCTGAACCAACAATGGCTACAGTATCAGACCTGACAGTTACGGCGTTAGAACTGACTCCGGGTACAAGTCAGTTGTCCCGGATGATATACTTATAATTTAACCTCCCATGGTGACTCATCCCTTCCTATGTTCTATAAATAGGAGGGAGGATGAACTATTGAGAGGTTAGAAAAACTCTCCTCCCACAAATCTTGAACTTTACCTTAGAATACCCTGTAATCACCCTGTACTCAAAACTTTGACTACTCAATATTTATATCAATACTCTTAAAAATCCTCATCAGAGGTCATGGAGTGACCCATTTTAGGCCTCCACGCAAGTGTATTGTCAGTAGATTAGTCATATTATTGATACATTATTGAATCCTTTGATTGAAGATAATATTCGTAGTGTAAGAGTCAACTTCCTCTCCCGCAAAGTTAGGCCTCTAGATTTGGTGTCGGCTGTGCTTTCCCACCCTACCTGTCTCCCCTTGCCTTGTAACTTCCTTTTCTTAATCCTACTAACCACTTCAAATGGCCCCCACCCTCCGTTTTACTTCCACCCATGCCGGCAACTCTGCTGATGGAGTGGCCGCCCAACTTGCCCTTCTTACTCAACAATTCGCCCAGGCTGAGGAGCGACACCGAATACAATTACATCAGGAGCGCGAAGAGCACCGTTAGGAGTTTGAAGCCGAGCAGCAACGCCGTTTGGATGACGTAGATCGACAGACAGTATTACGCCCTCGACGACCTTCAAAACACAGTTCACGAGCTGCAACAATCTCAGCCTCAAGACGCACTTCTGCTATCTCAAGCGCCTGCCCCATCGCGTGTGTCTGCCCACACTCGACTGAGGCCCTTACCACATCTTGAAGTCCCCCAGTCCATCTTGGTGCCGAGGATGCTCCCCCCACTATTTCCCCTACTGGCTTCATCCATCTTGGCATTCACCCTACGGAGGATTCCTCCAATTCCACCCTTCGCTCTACCAGACACCCCAAATGCTGCCCTGCTCGAGAATGTCTCAGTGAGCGCAGCGCTGAGCATACGCTGAACATTCGACCTCATCTACTTTGACCACAAAGATCCCCTCCTCATCCTGTTTACTTTACACAGTAGGACCTCAACTACAAAATCCACCCCACCATCCGCATCAGTGCGAGCCCCACACTGAACTCGTGGAGTCGATTAAACAACCTCCTTTCCCCCAAACTCCTTGCTATTGAGGTGTCTCCAAACTTCTGTTCCCCCAAAATCAGAAAATATCGCAACACTGACCCTCAATCCTACATCCTCGAATTCTAAAATACTTTAGGCCTTTACTCGATGGCCGACCACCTGATATGTCAACTTTTTCCCACCAGCCTCACTGACAACCCCCTTAGATGGTATCATAACCTTCCCAGTGGCTCGATCCAAAGCTTCGAGCAATTATCTAGTCTTTTCATCGCCCAATTCGCCTTCAGCAAAGATCGAGAGGTTCGCGTTGATGCCCTCTTCAACTTCTGCAAAGCCCCCATTGAAACCCTCAAAGCCTTCACCAAGAGGATCCTCGACAAGTCGCGCAAGGTTGAAAACCTCGACTGTACAAACGCGGTGCTCGCTTATTCTAATGCTTTGCCGAATAACAGCCGCGTCAAAGAGTACCTCGTGCTCTATAAACCTCGAACCCTCGAGGAGATATTATCCAAAATGAATGGATACATCGACCTCGAGTGCCTCCGAGAGTCAAATTGCCAGGGGCAAGCTTCGAACCCACTCAGAACAACCCTCGACAGGGCCAACCTTCTACTTCTGCACCCATGATCACTCTTGTCTCACAGGAGACTGAGAGCCGCAAATGACCTCACATTGATGCCACCACTACCGAAGCCCGTAAAAAATGACTGAAGCCGGTCCTTCCTAAGCTTACTGTTCCTATCAGTACCCTTCTACCACAGATCTAGGCGGACCCCCTTCCCCATTGAAGTCAAACAAGGTGAGCCTTACTGCGCCAACCATAAGTATAACTGTCACCACACCAACAAATGCTTTGCCCTGCAGCGCTTTCTCGAAATAATCCTCAAGGCGGGTCATCTACATCTATATGTTGCCGACCTCCCTAGTTACCTCGACGGGTCGTACCTCAAACCTTAACCCGCTCCTGCTGCCGACCCAGCCGAGGTGCACATCTACCAAGTTCATTTCATCGAGATCAATAATATCGACAATGACCATTCTAAAAGCAAGCGCAAGCGTGTCGAGGAATGCTGCAAACTCACTTACCAGGAGAAGCTACCCGCCCTCCTGCCATAATCAAGTCAATACCCCCGACCCGAGGGTAACTCATTTATCGACTGCGACATATGGCACATTCATTTTCCCCATTCCGACCCTTTAGTCATTATGATTAAGGTCGAGCACCTCGTCCTCCACAACATGCTTATCGATATGGGAAGTGCAGTCGATGCACTTTTCCTTCAAACCGTTCAAGCCATGAGAAAAACAGACCTTATCACTGCTGCTAATGTTGAACTGAAAGGTTTTAATGGGGCTACCGAAGCCGCCGTTGATTGAATTAGCCTTCCAGTTACTACCGTACCAGTTACACTTCAAACCAGCTTTCTTGTCATCGATAAGAAATCTGAGTACCTTAGTATCCTTGGGTACGACTGGCTCCATGCCATACGCACCATACCTTTGGCTTATCATCAGACCTTTCATTTCACTACCCCCTGTAATACGTAGAACTTAAAAGGCTCCCAATGCCTCGCCTGTTCATGTGAGCATCCGGAGATCAATCAGACCTGGAAACTCGTCAAACTACCATAACAATCACTATCTCCCTCTATCTCTATACCTTCGACACTAGCAATCTCACCTATCGAACCCATTGCCTATATTGAACTCAACAATCCTGGTCGAGGTACATTTATCAGTACCTTTCTAGATGAGGCCGAGCTCCTCGAACTCACAGCCTTCTTTCGTGCTAACAAAGGCGTCTTCGCATGGACGTTTCAGGAGATGCCCGGTGTCGACCCCAGTTTAGAATGTCACTGCCTCGACCTCATTCCTCACTCTACAGTAGTAAAGCAGAAGAAGCTTATATTGGCCCCACGTCTTTGAGAAGCTATAAACCTCGAGGTTGACAAGCTCATAGCCACAGGTTTTGCCAGGGAAGTCAAGTACACTGACTGGATATCCAACATTATTTCAATTCCTAAAAAGAATGGCAAGATCAAAATCTGTGTCGACTTCACAGACCTCTACAAACACACACCAAAGGACAGCTTCCCCCTCTCGATCATTTTAGTACTCCTGGATGCCACTGCTAGACATGGGCGACTATCAATGATGGACGCGACTTCGGGTTACAATCAGGTACCCCTCCTCCCCGAAGATTAACTTAAAACGTTTTTTATCACTAAATAAGGCCTTTACTATTTTAACGTCATGCCCTTGGGCCTTAAAAATGCGGGCGCCACTTACCAACGCCATGTTACAACCATATTCAAATCCTTGCTTGGCAAGTCGGTCAAAGTTTACATCGACGACATGTTATGCAAGAGCCTCCAAAAACAAACCCACATCCAGGACCTAACTGAAGTCTTCTTGATACTTCGAACATGCAACATGAAACTTAACCCAGACAAATGCCAGTTTGGTGTTTCGTCTAGAAAATTCTTAGGCCACCTCATCAGCAAATGAGGTATCGAGATTGACCCCACTCATATCCAAGCCCTCATCAACATGCCTTCCCCCCGAACCAAAAACGATGTCCAAAAGGTGGGTGGCAAGATAGCAGCCCTCAACCGCTTTATTTAAAAATCCTCAGGCCGTTGTGCTTGGCTCTTCTCTCTCTTACGCGACCATGGCATCCACAAGGCCAAAAAGAAGAACAACCCTGAGATCAATTGGGCACCTGATTGTGAACAAGCCTTCCTTAAACTTAAAACATATCTCGGTCAATCACCCATCATCAGTACCCCTATCGAAGGCGAAACGCTTTCTTTATACGTCGCGGTTACCAACACTTCTATCAGTTCAGTCCTCATTTGACTCGAATCCAACATCGAGAAACTTGTATACTTTATCAGTAAGACCCTGACACTTGCAGAAACTTAATACACAAGACTTGAGCACTTGCTCCTCACCTTCGTTTACACTTCTCAAAAACTCGAACCATATTTTCAAGTTCACCCTATCCGTGTTATCACAAGTTATCCCCTTCGAGAAGTACTCAGAAAAATCTAGACAAGTGTCGTAGTGGCCCGTTTATCTGGGTGAACATAACATCACATTCGAGAAGCAGGTATCCCAAAAAGGCCAAGCAGTCGTTGATTTCCTTGCCGACTTCCCGGTCGAAGATGTCGACTGGGAGGAACACGTGGATGACCTACCAGAAGACCAACTCAAATAAACCGTCCCATCGAGCCCTAATACAGGCTGACATCTCGTCACAGATCCGCTAAACCTAACAGTTTGGGGATCGGTATCATCCTGGTTGTACCCACTAATGATCGAATTGAAAAAATAGTAAAATTAAACTTCAAATGCTCCAACAACGAGGCTGAGTATGAAGCCTTGATCCATGGCCTCGACCTCGCACTCGACCTTGGTGTCTCTAAACTCATTGCTTTTACAAATTCTCAACTTGTTCTGAGACAATACACCGGTAAAAATCAAGCCAACGGTCGCATGACTGAATATGCTGCTCCCGTCCGCCAACGCATGGACCGTTTCCCTAAAAAATCTTCTATTACTCATTACCCTCGTGGCAAAAACTGACATGCAGATGCCCTCGCTTACGTAGCATCTATGTTAGGCTAATCCAAATCTCTAACTCTCCATATCAAAGTACTCTAATGCCCAAGTATCGACCAGATGGAAGTCAACACCATCAATACTAGGGGTGAGAGTCTCGATCCAGACGACTAGAAAATACCATTTCTTGCCTACTTCAACGGTTCTACCCTCCCAAATGATCCCAAAGCGAAACGATCGTTATTAGAGAACTATCGCAGATATACCATTCTCAAAGGCGAATTATGTCACAAATCCCTAAATGGTGTCCTCCTCCGATGCATATCTTAAAACAAAGCCTCTACATTTCTTGCCAAACTCCACAAAGGTACCTGCGGTGCTCATACCGCTGGACGATCTATGGCCCTTCGAGCCTTCTCCCAAGGTCTATTCTGGCCCAATATGAAGAAGCAAGCTGAAGAGTATGCCAAACACTGTGACAAATGTCAACGTCACACCCATGGGATCCATAGCCCATCGCTAGACCTCCATTTTAGTCAAGTCTCTTAGCTATTCAAACGCTGGGCCATCGATCTTGTGGGTCCTTTTCCTAAAGCATCGGGTAGTCGTAAAAATGTTCTTGTACAAACAGATTACTTTACTAAATGGGTCGAAGCTGTGCCTTTATGTTGAACCAGAGAAGAAAAAGTCATCAAATTTCTATGGGAAAACATTATCACATGCTTCGGCTGCCCTCATATGATTCGATGTGACAATGGTCTACAATTTGTTGGAAACAAAGTCAAAAATTTCCTCAAGAAGTATAACATCATCCTCTCCCCCTCAACACCTTACTACCCCCAGGGGAATGGTCAGGTCAAATAAATTAATAAAATAATAGTAGACGGTCTCAAGAAGCGTGTCGATGCGAAGAAATGACGATGGGTTCTGGAACTACAGTATGTCCTCTGGGTCTATCGAACAACACCAAGAAAAGTGACGGGCTGCACCCTTTTTCTTCTAGCCTATGGTATTGAAGCAGTACTCCCTACTCAATTTGAAGTACCCACACGAGATCCTAACCTCCCAGATGAAGATAATAAGTTTGAACTCGGATGCAATATGTTATGGATCGATGAAACAAGAGACTGAACCATCGCTAACCTCGGCCGTTATCATCTCTCCCTCCAGAAGTCATATAATAAGAGAGTTTGACAATAAAGTTTCAACATTGGAGATCTTGTACATTGACGTGTCACACAGTCTTCAAAGCCTCAAAATGCCGGCAAGCTGGCCGAATCCTGGGAAGGACCTTATGTCGTGTACGATAAAACCGACAAGGGTTCATATTACCTGATGACAGAAGACGAAGAGCCTCTGCCTAATCCATGGAATACAATGCAACTAGTCTCATACAAAAGGATACGGCCTCCACCTTGTTCACCTGATGTAAAGACAGAATAATCAATGAACATTTGTTTTTCCTCTGAACTTCGCATCCTGTCTTCCAATAAAATTTTCAAGTCTCCAATTTAGAGTAAAATCGAGGGGCAAGAATGGTCGATAGACCAGAGCCTCAGGAATGCATTGGGGGCGACCATGTTCTACTTCAACCAGGCTCAGGTCTTCAAAGTCCTATGAATTTCTTGGTCTACCCTAAGTATCATGTCAACCCTTCGACCAGACTGATACTTGGGGGCGACCTCAAAGTTTTTCAAGTCTCCAATTTCGAGCAAACTCGAGGGGCATGAATGGTCGGCAGACCAAACCCTCGAGAATGCATTAGGGTCGACCACATTCTACTTTGTCTAGGCTAAGGCCTTCGAAGTCCTGTGAATTTCTTGATCTAACTTAAGTATCATGTCCATCTCTCGACTGATACTTGGGGAACCACCTCAAAGCTCTTCAAGGTTCGATAATTCTACAAGCATTCTGCACTTATAACATATGCATATACAAGTATACAAGAATATCAACAGCTCTACTACATGCAAGAAGTTTCAGTAAAACATATATCAGAGAATCAAGTTCAACACAAATCAGCAAACCAGTATCAACGATTCAAATCAATCACAAGTTGATAGCTCAAGTTCAAATTAGTTATACATTGTTCAAAATAGTACTCAAAGTATTCCCAAACCACAACAAATTCATAAAGAAAGAGTCTTTGTTAAAGCAAGACAACAATAACAATACCTCATATAGGAGTGGCCACACCATCTCCTCCTACAGGCTCTTCAGTGCCAATACCTCCAATATCCTTAGCAGAAGGTTTCGACCCAACAGCGTCCACGACCTCATCAGTTATAGTATCAACAACAGCTTTTTCTACCATAGAAGTCTCCGCGACATCTCCCACACAAGTCTCCGCGCCATCTCCACACCTACACCAGCAACATCTACTTTTATCCCCTCTGTTTGAACAACATATTCGACAATAGCATTATTGGTTGTGGAAAAGCATTTCAAAGTTTTGGGATCATACCTCAAATCTTCTATGAACATCTTCAGCCTGACAGTCGTCTCACATTCATCATTGAACTGCCCTTGGAAGGTCTCCTTCTGCTCTTTTATTGCCTTATCCTTCGCAGCAAGCTTTGACTCCAGTACCTGTGTATGGTTGTAACGTTGAGCTTTGAGTCTCCTCCCGCATTCCTCTCTGATAGCCACATGTTCCTACTTTAAAATGTTAATCTCAGACACCAGCGACGCCTCGGTCCCTCAAGATAGCTCCAGATTGTCAACCGTCTGCTTCAACTGCCTCATCGTTACCTTTTGGGCCTTGATAAAAGCTTGAGACCAAGCATGTGTCTGTTAGAATATTTGAGCCATCAATACTTCTCAAAGGATGATGAATTTTAGAAAAATTTTAAAGCTTCAATTGAAGCATGTATATGTCATGTATCATATCAGTCCTTGCAGGTGGATGTTAATTTCTATTCCTGATATCTAATTATATTATCAACTCCAAAAATTGTTGTACAAAATTCGTTCTTTTTCATGATACATTGTTAATCCTAGTAGCTCCTAGTTTGAAAGTTCGACCTTGTCAACATGCAATACTAGAAGGAAACATAGCCCTGGAGTTGAGGAAGGCCTTAGTTTTACCATGTACAAAAAGGTTGTACATGTATAATAATGAGCATAGTTGCAGTTTAGGTGTTAATTGTTTATCCTAATTTCCTTGTAACTCAGTTTGTCCTTTTTACTGCAGTTCCATTACAAAGGTTTTCCCAGGAGGAATCCAATGATCATATGATAACATGAGTCATGTTCAGTCCTCGACTAATATTGAAGTCATAGGATTGCTAGAAAATGACACTTATGCGAGATGAGGTACATGTTTAATTTGGTTATAACTTTCACAAGAAAGTTTTAGTCTCTGGGAGGGAGTTACTACTTCACGGTTAGCAAAATTGGAAGGCGGTAGAAGAATATAATTCTTATGTATTTAGTTTTCTATTTAATTGTCGCATTAAATTGTCATATAGAACCATTGTCTTGAATATTTTATTGTTAATGTATGAATGTAATAAAATTTTATGAACTTTCTTCTATATATTGCCTTCTTATGTTATGAAGTGTAGAATTAGATGTGCTCTACAGGTGGTTCAGGGGGTATAGTTGTCCTATAGTTGCCACTTATTTTTTAAATAGAAAAAAGAAAATACCACGGACAAAGTCCATGGCAACTAGTATATTTAATTACGAAGAAAATCCGTGGAAAAAATATTTACCACGGAGAAGTGGTGTGGTGGCATGCTATAATATATCATGGACATAGTCTGCAGAAAAATAATTGCTACGCACATTTTACTATAGACCTCAACCACAGATAAAGTTTGTTGTAAAATAGGAATTGCCACGGACTAACACTGTGGTAAATTGCTTAAATTGGTGTAGTGTATTAATTTCACGTGTAAAATGTGTGAATCTGACATGAAGGTAGTTCGAATTTAATGTAGTTCAAATTTAATTAGGTCGAAGGGTAGGCCCTTCTAATCGCCCCCTCGCAATTGAAGTCTCGAGTGGCTTTGGCTTATAAAGAATCTATGGCTATGTGGTGTTGGAAGTTGAAAAGATATGACGTATTTAATGTTGATTTGTCTGGTATGGAAAATGGGTATTCATTTCATGGAGGGATATATCTGCATTGAATGATGATGGAAATATTAATGTATGCGACGCTTGGGGTTCTGATAGTGGCTCTATTTTGAATGATGATTGTTTTGTAAACGTACCTACGCATTAAATATGAGGGTTATATAAATAGTACTTGTACTGAGGATTCTGGCAAAGTACGTTGTTTATTGAAAAATTCTTTGGAAGTCTAGACTGATAATGGTGAAGACCCTGAAAATGGTTTATAAAGAGAAAGTTTTTGCTAAGATGCAGAAATTTAAGTTGAGATACTTTGGTGATCATTCTTTGGAGATGCCCACCCCCATTCCCGTTCCACCGATGGGAGACGAAGCGGCCGAAGCTGAAGTAGATTTTTACTGTATGTGGATATTTTATTACGTTGTCTTGACAGGCGGGCAACGTTAGAGGTGTCTCCGCATCCTTGCAGAGGACAAGGTTGAGGAGACAGACGTAGGGATCGGTGTAACTGCTAGGCAATATCGCCGGTATCTTGCGTAGGATTGGATTATATGGTAGGGCCTTCTTAATCTTTACCAACTCTCTGATGGTGGTGGTTATAGAGAAGGCAATGGTGGTAGTGGAGAAGGGAGACGAAGATTGGAAGTCTGCCCCTGCACAATCATCGTTTCTTTGCTCTAAAAAGTCCTTTTGTTTGAAGAGTTAGTTTAGTCACTAACTTTTTTGCCTTCATAATTTCCATTTAAAGTTCGGTTCCATGCCTAAACTTTGACCAAACTTTGTCCAAACTTGAAGAAAGGAGGATACTCAGTATTTTCCAATGCCTATTTTGCTTCATAAGATTCTTGGAGTGAAATATCACTAAAGACAGACAAACAGAAGGATTTGTTGTTTTCGGTGTACCTAAAATACTTATTATCTGTAAAGTACCTGAAAGACCTGTTATCTATAAAGTACCTATAATTTATATTTGAGCTTAATAAAAATATTTATTCAAACTCTGTATTGATAGATAGAATTTAACTCTTGTGATTGAAATTGAGCTATGAGTAATTCAGAGATGTATGAATAGAAGACAAAATGTAATATATATGATCGAACTAGAAAGTATATTTTAGCAATCGAGGTGTAAAAATGTGTTTGTAAAATAAAATATGTGTAAAAATTTGTTTTGAACTGAATAACTTATAATTATTGGGGGAAAATATTGTAAAAGATAAATAATTTGTAGGAATTGGAAATTCGAGCTCAAAGAGATTTATCTTGAAATGTATGATTTGGGAAAAATAAGTTCGAAATGATATAGGTCAATTTCCCTAGGTCGATGTGGATAGATAAGTTCAAATAATTTTCTTATCAGGATAATAAGGTTTGCTATTATAGAAAAAATATATATATGTATACAAAATTTTGGGGATTTGAAGTGATATAGATAATTGCATAAATAGGGGAAATGAGTTTTAAGCAGGAGGAAGAAATAAAATATGGTGTGGACTCGATCTGAGAGAATTCATTATACAGCTAAGAGACGATTGACGATAAGGATAACTTAAGTGCGGGAATGGATTTTTGACTTGCTAGATTATGATGCTGACTTGCCAGAGCCTGAATATCAATTTGAAGGTTTGGACTTAGGGGGTAGGGAACTTGAGTTAGGATATCGCTTCAACGAGGAGCTTTTCCAGAAAGTGATTCTGAAGCCTTCAGCTCGAAAAAGGGTTGTGAGGCTAATTGTTAAGGAAGAGATCAAGGAGGAAGATGTGAGGATTGTTGGGGGCAAACAGATTAGGTGTGGTTCCCCAGGACATTCGGGATGTTTTATGTGTAATTATATGTGAGTGAGTGAATTGTATAGGGTCGAATAACTGTCAAGAAAATGTAAGTAGAATGAAGTTTAAATCTGTCATCTTTTGCTACAAATGTTGTTTGTGACTTTTTTGAATAAAGAATTTGAAATTTTAAAATGTGAGAGCTTTGGAAATGACGTCAGCACTTCGATAGGTAGTAGAAGCAATAGTAAAAGCAGGTAGCTTTAATTTTTGTCTCTTGTGTTAGTGTATGGAAAGTTTGATTGTGTGTAAGTGTTGAGTCATCATGAGTGTGGGGAGATCAGAGGGAGATTTGGGTAGTAGAGATGAGAATATATTAAAATATAATGTAGGGGGCAATGATAGGAAGGCGTTTTTACTAAAAAGGTGCAAAACATTTGACATTAATTGTGGAAGGGACTCCTCGGTTCCAAAACTGAAGGTGGCTCGTGCAAGGCCCAATAATTGCCAGTAGTTAGAGAGAGAAACTATAGATAATGCTTAATCCTCTTCATTGAAACGTTTATTAACATCTAAAAAATTGAAGAGCAGTGAGAGAGAAAAGAACTAAAATAGCAGAGATTTTCGTGAGAGATTAGTCGAGAGTGATCAACAATCATGTTGAGATAAAGTTGTAGAGATTGAGTCATGACAGTGGTTGTATAGCAGTATTGTGAAGGATGGATTTGGTGCTGCGTCAAATTAATTTTTAGACGTTGAAGGTCAATAGATGAATTGTAATTTTTTTGAATGTATTTTATAAAAGATTTTTGTGGCTTTCAAATTTCGAAAAATTACTATTTATAGTAACTTCGAAAAATTTGCTTGATATATGTGTATAAAAAGGGATATGATATGATATATGTATGATGGATATGTGTAAAAGATAATGATAGAATACCTGGACCTGTATGTAGGTTGAGCATGAGGAGTATTTGTTTAGAGTCAACCCTCATCCTTAGATTTGTAGTTGATATGGAAACTTCACCAGCTATGGAGGCCTTGACCTCTGGTCGCTCGACTGAGTATGAGAGTGTAGTATCTGATAGGGAGGACGAAGTAGAAGTTATTTAATTTCCAGATTTCTCTAGAAAATTGGTATCATATCCTCCGAACTCTAATGTGTTTAGAGAGTTTTGTAAATCCAAAGCTCTTATAGGAGGAAGATGGTACAACTTTGTAGAACATACCGGTAGGCAGTTTAGAAGTTGTATTATAGAATCCGGGGAGGAGCATTTCTTTCTGTTACCTGATTTAGAGATGGAGAAATCGGACAAGGGGGTAAACAAATCGATCTCTTTAGAGTATTATGATGGAAATGTCCAGGGCGACCTGGAAGAGGGCTTTTTGTGTTCCCTATCTCAGATGCAGTACGGGTTAAGTTTTCCCCTTAGTAATCTTACGAAAGGGATAATGATCATTATAGGGGCATGCTCTGTTCAGTTGAACGGGAGCATGTGGGAGGTGATCAATGTTTGTGAGAGTTTGAATGGGTTATGGGAGGAGAATAAGGTGGAGAGGAGAATATCTCCTTAAAGGTTTTGTAGTTTTATTACGTGAAAAACTATTCTGCAAGTGGAGAGGCATTCTTCTTTACAAGCTCAACTCGACCTCTTTTCCTCGATTCGAATTCAGCAGGTCGAATGTGGAATGATAACATAATTTGGGTGAGAGGTGATTGCCTTTTGAGAGATGATGAAGAACCCAAAGAACTTTTGTATAGAACTGTGAAGAAAAGTAAGTGTAAAAATGTATAATATCAAACTGCTAAAATTGAATATTGTTCTGTTGTTGATAATGTATTGTTGTTTGATAGGTCCTCATTCGATGGTAAAGAAGAAGTCCTTGTTTGATACTGATGCTCAGGAATGGGTCGAGCTTGAGGCAGTACTGAAAGAATTTGACATTAGTTGAAATAAATGAGCTAACAACAGGTTTGAGAAAGTTCAAAAGTCTCAAGCAATGAGACTAATGATGGGTGTTTGTGGCAATAAGAAGAGGGGAGCTGATGAAAAGAGACGAGTATTTTTGCCAAAGGCCTCTGTAGTATATTTTACAGATATACCAGAGTATATCATGTCGAGCAAGCTAGCTTGGATATTTCTAAAGAAGAGGATAATGAAGCGTGGCTCGACCTCTGGAACCACGGGGAGTGGTGAGGTCGAAGGAGAGGCAAAAAAGAAGAAGGGTTGACCCTCCTTCTCAACTGATTGGGGCGTAGGTTACAAAGAATCGACCTGGTGAGGAAGACGAGTTGAGAGTTGTGGAGGATAGAGCGAGGCTTGCAGCTCGCAAGAGTATGGAAGAGATGAGCAAAGTGGTAAGTTTGATGATTTGTATGTTTTTTGAATTTTGTATTATAATTTGAGCTAAAAATGTATTTGATTTGTTCTTTTGTAGGCTGCTCATTTGATGAAGGGGATTTGCCTCGAGATGGAGGAGGAGAAAGCCGAGCTCAAGATTGGGAAGGAAAAGCTCGAGAAGAAGGTAGCTCGATTGAAGTCTAATTTGGTTCAGGAGGGGAAACAACTGGATTATGTGAAGGCTGTGCAAGAGGTGGAGATTTGTGAGCTAATTGAAGAAGCGCGAAAGAATCTGGATGAGGTGGTAGTCCAACGTGATAGACTTAGGCGCCATCTCCTCAAAATGGGGTACTCCAAAGCTGAGGTGAATGACATTATGAGGGGTATCTTGGTTAAAGAAGATGACGAGGATGAAGATGATGGGGCTGGAGTTGTAAGAGAGTTGAATGGTGTCTCTACCCAAACAGAGCAAAAGAACCAAGGGGATGACAATGTGAATCCAGAAAATGATAATGAGAAGGTAGAATAAAATTATCGACTTTATGGTTGTGTGATTATGAGGGGTTTGAGGACTGTAATTGTATGGATCATTTGTTTTGTAGGGTAAACTTATGTAGGCTAGGAAATCTTTATAAACTTTGTTTGTAGGATATGCGCCTCAAAATTAAAGATTTAGAAAATGAGCTCACTAAGGAGAAAGATGCCTCATCGTCCCTGTTGACTTCGTAAGTGGAGATGCAGGTTAGAGAGGAGCAATAAATATATAACTTGTATGTTTCTTTACTTTAGAGCTACAATGTTAAAATTAGAGTATAGAGACAGACCAAATACGTACTAATAGTTTAGAGGCAATGGTACTCCACTGTGTATAGATAATATCAAAGTGTTAAAAAATTTAGAACACAGAGAATGTGCACCTTGAAATTAGAAGTACATGTTATTATCATCGAACTGAGATCATACTTCGACCTTAAGTTTAGAAGCAGTTTCACACAGTAGATGCAAAAAAATAGAATTTTTTTTAGAAATAAGATTCCTGTATCATGACTACATGTATTGGTTCAATGTTCTTGAATCGAACTTGATGTATTGTTTATGTGATGTAGGTCGAACTGGAGTCAACTCGCTTGAGTGAACAAGAGACGCGCCAATATAACCAAGAGTTTGTGGTAAAGTTTGATAGGATGAGAGAGGCAAATAAAGATAGGGAGGATCAACACATAAATGTACATTTTAAGTTTATCGAGGCAACACAAACTGTTGATGACCTTACTTGAATGATCGAGGTGAAAGATGCCAAAATTAATAAGGGATAAAATGAGCTGGCAGAGGCGAAGGAAGAGACAGCAAAGCTCAAAAGCCAGAATGATGCGCTGATGGTAAAGACTAAGGAGGTGGGCATGGCTCGATACCGTATCCAGGCGTTAGAAATAACATAGGAAGAGTTACGCCATTTTGTGGCCAGTCTGAAGGAACAATAATCAGCAAAACGAATGAACAAGAGCAGACTCAAGCTGATTTAGTGAGTTCCAAAAGCGAACTGGAGTGATTGAAGAGTAAAATGATTAAGAAAGATATCGAGCTGAAGAGAGATTGGGATGACCTATTTAACTCTGAAATTGCGGTTGAGCAGTTGACTGTAGCTTTACCTGCTAAAGATATAGAGTTCCAATTGGTGCAAATACATTGTGATAAGTTGAATAAGAGGGTAGCACAAATGAAAGATGATTTGGCTCTTGCCATTTCACGTGTTAAAAATGCTGAGGGTGGAGAGTGCTCAAGGAAGAATAAAGGTGATGCCAGGGTCTCTATTGTTCAAGGGGATGTGGTTAGCCTGTCAGCTCAAATTAGAGGGCTGGAGGGAGATGTAGCTCATACTTAGGCTTACGTATAAAAGGGAAATGAGCGGTTAAGGGAGTGTTACGGTAAGTTGGATGCTGCTCATGTCAGGGATAGGAGTTAGAGCAAGTGATTAGGGGTAGGATCTCTTGATAAGGAAAAAAAATAAATTGTTAAAGAAATCTCCTGCTAGGGTAAGTGCCGGTAAAGACAGGGAGCTCGAGGAATTTCATGCTCAAGTAGTAGAATTGAGGATGATGAACCTGGCTGAGTCAAATAAAGAAGATGAGACGGCGAAAAAGCATATCAATCTTATGTCCCGTGCAGTTAGTCGAATGGAATGGCATACAAGAAGTTACAAGAGCGTCTTCAGAAAGCGAAAAAGAATTTTTCCAAGGTAGTTATGCCTGAGGTGTCGCACTCGCAGATGCTAGCGGCTGTTATTGCTTATTTCATAAAAGGAGTGAAAAGGCTCGAGTTAGAGTGGGATACCTTGCACGACAGTTTGCTAGATAGAGGATGTATTTGTAAAGCTGATGTAGATCGAGGAAACTGCATGAATGCCATGGAAATAGAGTTAGGATCTCGACCTGCTAAATTAGTGAAGCAAGGTAGGATTACTGTAGTTGCTCAAGCTTGAGATTTTATGGCTGATCGTCCCATTACCAGAGAAGAATCCTTTGTAGTGGCAGTATGTATAACCTATAAAAGTATCTGTTGCAGACATATTGAGAGATGAAAGCTAGTTTTACCTTTGCTTTATCCTATGTCTGATAGAGTTTTATAATTAAAAACTTGTATTACCTTCATTTTAATCACAGAGTATGTATAAAGTTCAATTGAAAGCTAATTTTACCTTTGCTTTAATCGGTATAATTATCCCAGCCATAATGAAAGATGAAAACTAGTTTTACCTTTGCTTTGTCTTATGTCTGGTAAACTTCTTTGATTAAAAACTAGTATTACCTTCATTTTAATCGCAGAATATGTATAGATGGGTGATTGAAAGCTAGTTTTACTTTTACTTTAATCTGTATAATTGTCGCAGCCATATTAAAAGATTGAAGTTAGTTTTACCTTTGCTTTATCTTATGTTTGGTAAAGTTCTTTGATTGAAAACTAGTATTACCTTCATTTTAATCGTAGAGTATATATAGATGGGTGATTGAAAGCTAGTTTTACCTTTGCTTTAATCTATGTATTATGGTAGAGTCTATGTAAGTAGAGATTAATGTGGGAAAAAACTTGGAAGTTTTTATTAAATAGAATAGAATGTATATTGTATGGAAATGAAATCTCACTTTTGGAATGGAAAGGACGAGAATTTTGAAGTGGAGTAGTGAAAGACTTAATGATAGTACAATTTCAGTCGCCTAGTATTCCATGGATTTGGGATACAAACTCCTTGCTCTTTCATGAGATAATATGATCCCAAACTAGTTTGACCAATGATTAGGAATGGAACCTCCTAATTTTTTGCCAGTTTCCCGGCATGTGCCTCTTTTCTATGTTAATGGATTTCTTTGAGGACGAGATCATCGATTTGGAAAGTATGACTTCAGATTTTTCTATTGTACGAAATGGCCAACATATGGTGATATCGACCTAGGTTGGCAATAACATGTTCCCTAGTTTCATCAATCCAATTTTTGTTTCAAGCCAATCTGAACTCATTTTCTTCGTCAATAGTCTAGTAATCTTTGACTGGATGGTGGTATTATGTTAGAATGACGGCTTTTATGCCACAGGCGAGGAAAAATAGGGTACAGCCGATTGATTGACCTGGAGTAGTACGGTATGCCCAAAAGACATAAAGAAGCTCTCGTATCCAGTTTCCTTTTTTATGTGAGTGAAGCCTTTTCGTAAGTCTATCCACAATGGTTTTGTTGGTGATTTTGGCTTGGTCATTACCTTGAGGGTTGTAGGGATTGGATGGTGAGTGGATGATGTTATATTTGTTGAGGAAAGCTACGACTTTCTCTCTAACGAATTGTGGCCCATTATTGATCCAAATTAGGTGGGGGCATCCAAGCCGAGTGATGATGTGTTCCCTGATAAAAGAGATGACCTCTTATTCTCTAGTTCGACAAAGTGGAACTGCTTCCACCTATTTTGTAAAATAATCTGTAGTTACGAGTAGGTATTATTGGTTACCTGGAGTATTAGGAAATTCTTTAACGAGATCGAGCGCCCACAGTTTGAATGGCCAGAACACTTCGTTTGCATGTAGTTCGAGTGCAGGGGCGCAAATCACGTGTCCATGTCGTTGACATGTGTCACATTTTCATGTGTACTCTTCTGCTTGCTTGCACATACCTGACCAGAATAATCCTTGTGTAATTGCTCTGTTAGTGACCGATCGACCTGTGGCATGGGAGCCCCAAGTTCCTTCATATAAATCTTAGAGCAATTTGTTTGCTTTCTTCCTAGAGAGGCACTTGAGATAAGGCCCCGTGATTGAGCAACGATATAAAAAACTGTTTTGAACTCTATTGCGTTTCAAGTTCTCGATCCACTATCGGCGCTCATTTGGATCTGATGGAAGGGGTCCTTTGCATTCGTTGTCGGTGCCAAGGTAGGCAATAAAGGGCTTTCACCAATCATTGTCCTTATCTTCATTGCCCCCAATGTTGATCATGCATACAAAATGACGATCAATACTGGGGGTTGATATAACTTCAATCTGGAGATATCTAGCTTCTGTACCCAAGACCTCGGCTAGATAACCCAAGGAATCAGATTGTCTATTTATATCTTGAGGAAGATAATTGAGAGTAGCTTTCGTAAAATGGCTCATCCTATCTGTAATGAGGGCTGCATATTCGATCATCCTTCTATTCTTTTTATATTGTTCAGAGTAATGGTGAACGATGAGTAGATAATCTATGTAGACTGAGAGCTCTGGGACCCCGAGCTTGAGTGCGAGGTCAGGTCAATGAATGAGAGCTTTGTACACGACGACATTGTTGGAGGCTTCAAAATCCAAGTGGATTGATTTCTCAATTCTGTCGTTGGAAGGGGTAATCAATAAGATTCTAATTCCTGACCTTGCGGGTCCTGCTGAACAATTTGTAAAATGTTTTTACCATTTCTTGTAATCCATTAAGCTTGCTCGTCAAATGCTTTGGTGGGTGGATCTTCTGTAATTTTTTCTGTAAAGTCAGGATCGTGTTCTTCCCACTCGGGATTATCTACTAGAAAATCTATTAGAAAATCGGCAATAGCCTGACCCTTTTTTGAATGTAGTTGTTCAAGCTTGATGTCATGTTCTCCCAAACTGACTGACCATTATTGCATTCGCTCTCCTAGATTTTTCATTTTTGGACAAGACTTCCCACAGTGGATAGTGTAGGGACAAGATTTCGTAAAGCTCGTACTAGCTTGAAATCGATCCTTACACCAAGAACTATTATGCCAAGAATTAAATAAAAGATAACACTTGACACAAGGGTTTTTAGCGTGAAAAACCTGTAAATAGGTAAAAACCATGACCTCGAGTGGATAATTTTGTGAAAGTAGTATTATTGCTTGAGAAAGTGAGAGAATCTGATTACAAGAATTAATCTAAGATAAAATAACTAGAGATCAGATAATTGTATATATCGAATTTTCTGCTGACCTTCTCCTCCTTTTTCCTTAGGAGCTCTGCCATTTTATAGACCCTGTTCTCAGCTTGATATCGTGCTCGAACACGTTCTCCTGAAAGTGGGCGTCATGGGCAGTTGAGTGTACAACTGCTAGCTCGTAGGTGACTGGTATATGATGACTTGTTCTGTTTACATCTGTATTGGACGATCCACGTTCTGCTTGAGTTCGTGGTCGATGTGTAACTGTTAACGTGTTTGTTTATGCGTAAGTCTGGTACTGGATAAGATCAAGTCTTCTAGAGCTTGAGCTATAGATGAGATCGAGTATCCATAGCTCGAGGGATAAGTCCCTACAATCGCCCCCTCGCAACTGAAGTCACGTGTGGCTTTAGTTGAGAAAAACCCTAAAACTCAGACCTTGAGATGACGTAAGCGACGCTTGAAAAATGGAATACGGTATTAAAGAGTGTGTTGTCATTATGACGCGTGAGTGTTATGGGCAGACTATTAGTTTTCCTGAGCGGATGACTGTTTGGGGAAACAACTTGCATTAAATACGGTATCACTATAAATGGTGGTAAGAGTTGATCGCCAAATAACCTGTCTATTTTGTTGGGTAAGAAAAAAATATGAGTTTTTTGAAAGCGTACCTTTGCAAAATCATGGTGAAGATGAGGAATCAAGTGTATCATACCCAGTTTTCTTTCATCAGGGAGGGATTCTGGATATGGTTTTGTGGTTATCAGACTAGGGAGACTTCTTTTGCTGTTTTGTTGAAGGAGTGTTGCTTGAAATATTTCTGGGTATTATGTAGCGTCCAATTTAGCGGCCGGGGTGTATGCGATATAAAATCCCTGGTCTCTATTGATGTTCCGATTTTTAAGGTAGGAGTCCTCTTCAATTTCCACGAACTCTGGGTTAGTGGGGATAATGAGGAAGAGACGGCGGTGGTGGAGGTAGAAGATGGATCGCTTCTTTTGGTGCCATCACTTTTATTTTTATTCTTCCTGCAGGGAAATGAAGGGGAAAAAAGTTTTTGACCTGTTGCAGTCTTGCAATTTTCGAGCTATGGCTGAGGTGTCTCTGGAAGATCAGCGTTATCTTGGCAACGAGAAAAGAACTAGAGACTTGTCCTCGTGTTTGAGAAAGTATTTGTAATATCGAGCTTCGAAAAGCTTGTTTCATTAATTGTAAAGCAACGTTGTAGGAGTAGTCCTATAACCAACTTGTTAGATAAAAATCGAGCGTAATAAAATAATATTTTGTTTATTTCTTACTAGAGAAAGGCTGAAATTGGCGACATGTTATCGAGTTGTACATAATATGGGAGTGAATAGTTGGTGGGATAACATACCTTATCCTACCTCGTAAATGAATCAAGCTTAATAGATGAAACATAAAACTCGAAATATAAACTTTAGAGAGCTCGATTAAGCACGAAAAAATAATAGTAAGTAGCTCGAAACTGGGAAGAGTTGGTTATAGAAACTGAAATACGTTGCGTATAGTCAATCGAAAAATTAGTCTTGTTAACTGAACAACATAAAAGTGTGACTTGTTTTTAAGAAGTTTATTCATAAAAAAATGGTGAAGACTCGTTCTTAGAGGGCTGTTGAAGCGCGTGTGTTGAACGACTTGCATTTAGCATTCAAGATTGATGAAATAAGGGAAGCTATTTTCGGGCAGCAAGGTTATGATGCAGTTCTGCTCGATACCCGAGCAAACTTCGTGGGTTAGACTGATGTAGAAAGGGGCAAGGAAATTAACTGCGTGTACTGGTTTGAGTCCATGCGTACCTGTTGGCGGTCTGTTGAAGATCATAAAATTTTGTCCTTATGATGGCTAGGGAGGAGATCATCAATGAGGATAGGGATATCGCCTCAGGGCTGCTGAAGGGTTGTGGTGCTGTTGGGCACACCAGTTACTTCAAATGTAAGTATCTTGGGGATTGGAGTGATTGACTGTTGTATTTTTGAAATGTAATTGTCCGAATTTACTTGAAGAAAAATCTGTTCACGAAAATAGGCTATGGCTAAGATTGTTGTTGAAACTGAATTTTTGAATTTGTGTTGCTAACTGATATTGACGTTAAACTCAAGGTGTATAAGTAGGGCAAACAAATGTACGTAAAATTTTAAAGTAGAAAATTCAGAATCATGAGTTTGGGGTATTGTGAAAAGAGTGGGACCAAGAGGCTGAGAGATACGCTAAAGTATTCTATTTGGTGCAATGATCGGAAGGTGTTTTCACTGAAGTGGTACGACACGTCTGACAGGTTCAGGCGAACAGACGGCTCGGTTCAGGAATTGAGGACTGCTTACTGGAAAACTCTAAACAACCAGCGGTTCCGGGAAAGGTACATAAGTACCCCCTCTCCTCCCCCTCTGAATTTAGAAAGCCAGAAAAAGAAGATAAGGGTTAGAGAGGAAGAGATCTTAACTGACGATTTCATTACTGCTGAAGGAGGAAAGGATAAGAGGAAGGCAGTAACCTGGAATCTTAATTGCAAACTACGATAGGAGGCTAAGATCGAGGAGGCTTTACATAAGTTGTAGAAATTGAGCAAATTGGTGTGGACCAACGCTGCAGACTCTCACTCGGGTGTTGAAGGTAAGTCTGTCTTTGGGTTTATAAGAGTTTTTGTATAAAATCTTTTATTGTGTCGGGATAAGGATGTAATCTCTACCCAAGCACCAAAATGAAATAAAAATAATAATGGGAATAATGACTGTGGGGCGATACAAATCATTTTGGTGACAATTTAGTGATTGTATAAGTGATCTACTAGTGCGAAATACAAATTGATATATATACCTCGACCCCCTGTAGGTTTTGTGGAATCAGCGTCTTGTAAAGTAGACCCTTTACTGTAGATAAGTATGGTTTCGACTTTCGGTTGTGCAAAGGCTGATGAAGTAGACCTCGTAGGGCACTTATCTCCCGTCATTGGAGTAGGGGATGAGGAGGATACTGTAGCTGAATTGGTAGAATGGCCTCGTCTGAAGGGTTATTGAGTTGAGTACCCAACAGGTTCTAGTCGGTTTAGGGAGTTCTGTAAGACCAAAAGTAGTATAGATGGGATTTGGGGGCACGCCTTCGGATATAGGGGTAATTTCTTTAGGACTTGTAGTATCAGTCAGGGAAGGGATTACCTGTATTTGCTGCCTGATTTGGTTAAAGAAAAGAAGTGCAGGTATTTGGGGGACGAAGTATCCTTGGAGTACGTTCAAGGCGTGGTGAAGGATAGTCAAACTGATGGGTTTTGTTGCTATTTAGCCCAGTCCGACTATGGATTGACGCTGCCTTTGAGCAATTTGGCTAAGAGTGTTATGAATATGATTGGGGCTTGCCCGACGTAATTGAATTACAATTTTTGGGAAGTTATCCTTGTATGCGAAACCCTTAATGAGAGATGGGCTGTATCTGGTAGTGAGAGGAGGACTACTGCCAAGGATTTTCTGGAGTATTATGCTGCAAAATATGTTATAGCAACTGATGGTGCATATCTTTCTTCTAGTTCTTCAAGACCATGCTTCTTCGACCTGTCTTCTGCAGGGCGAGTGTGGAACGACAACTTTTTATGGGTGTCTGGTGAATGTCTTCAGCGGTCTTATAAGGAACCCCTGGAACTTAATAATAGAACTATAACAAAGGGTAAGTATACCATTGCAAATTGAGCTATCATTTGTATGTTAAACTATATTTCTATAGTTGATTTGTACCTTACGTTGTCAATTTTTTATCCAGGAATTAATTGCAAAGTTTCAAGGAAGGAATCTTTTATAGATGCCGTTGCCAGGGAAGGCACTGAGCTCGAAGCTGTTCTCAAAGAGTTAGAGATAAGTAGGTTCAAAAGGGTAGCTAGTAAGGACGACAAGGTCAGGAGATCTCAAGCGAAGAGGAGAATGGCTACCAAAACTTCAGGCTCAATGGAAAAGATATTGCCAACTCTTGAACTTAATATACCTTTGAAGCTCGCGCGACTCAATGAAATGCCAGATGGGCCAGTGGACATGGCCACTATCTTTAGCACTGTTGTACGAAACCTGGCGAAGAGGAAGGCTATAAAAAAGGGGCCTGCTTCTCGTTCTATTACGTCAGACAGTGTAGACGATAGCAGTAAGAGGAGGAAGGTAACTTCTCCTACAAAGTCACAGGTGGTGCTAGAGGAAAGCGATAAGATCGCTGAGGGGGTGGACTTGAGGCCGTGTTTTGAAGCTGAAGCCGGTCTCTTGGAGGAACAATGTCGAGCTAAAGCTCGAGAGAAGATGGTTGCTGTTATGGATGATGAGTTTAAGAAGGTTAGTAAATAGTTGATTTTCTCGAGCTGTTTTGTTGCTCGAGCTGACTTATTTCTTTTTGCAGTTTGCTCGTGCTCTGGGGGGGTTCAGCTTGGTTTCCAGGATAGGTCGATTGAGCTGGAAAAGAGGACCTCCCAACTCGAGGGGGAGAAAAACCAGTTGGAAGAGAACCTGACTCGGGAGAGGGAAGCTTTCCAGTTGGAGCTAGAGATAGAAAGGGAAGCTGCTGCCCTAAAGCTGAAGGAAGTTAGGGCCGAAAGTGTAGCTGAAGCAAAATGATTGGTTATCGCGTCCGCTACTTTTCGGAACAACCTTGCAGGGAAGCTCTACCAGCTGAGGTATACAAAGGCGGAGATTATGGCATTCAGCGAAGGGAATTACGAGGAGAAGGAAATTATGAATGAAGAGGAGGTTGAGGAAATGAAGGATGGTCTGAATGTTGCTGAAAAGACCACTGCCGATAGTCAGGAAATTATTAATCAGGTAGGATGATCGTGTAATGTAACATTGGTTGTGAAACATGAGCTCGAGCTTTCTAATATTTTATTACTGTTTGGTGCCAACAACATTTTGCTTATGAAACTCTGTATTGTAGGAGATAGAAAGCTTGCGCCTCAGAGTTGTGGACTTAGAGGGCCTGCTTGAAGTGGAGAAAAAATCCTCTGCTGAATTGCATGTTAGATAATTCAGATAAATTAATAACTAGATGAGCAAGAATTTAATAGAAGAAAGGATATGTACCTTGTATGTTTATTCTAGTTCAGAATGTTTATGTATGTACACTGTCTTACGACCAAAACTTGTTATGCTCGGTAGGCCAAGGAGGAATTGGTTGTTTCAAGCTTGCAGGTATTTTGTACTGCAAATTTGTTACTATGCTTCTGTCGATCTATTTCCCAATTAGCTAATGATGTTGTAAGTCTCTGCTAACTATTATGCAGAAAGAGCTAGATGTTGTTAGAGGAAGAGAAGAGCAGACTCTTTTGTATAATGCTGAGTATGCAGAAGAATATGAGGTTTTGATTTCCCAGTATGAAGATCGATTGGATGATAATATGAAGCTTTCTTTGAAGTTCGAAGAAGCTAAGAGACAAGTCGAGGATAAGACTACAACAATTTTGAGCAGTGATTCGGCTTTGAACTAACTTACCAGTGAACTTGTTGAGTTGAAGGAAAAGGTTGCGTCAGGTTCTCAGTACGTGGCTGAGTTAGCCGAATACCGTATTAGGGCGTTAAATGAAGAGATATCTGATATGAAATGTAATATTCGTGCTCTGAACGAGCAGTTATTGAAGAGAGAGATCGACCTGGATGCTGCGCGAACTAACTTGGCTGTGCCTGAGGCCAATTTTGAAAAATTGAGCAGTAGTATTGTGGGAAAAGATCAAGAATTTCCTAACTCTGTACAAATACGTGATAGTCTGATTGCCAGGTTAGATCGTTTGAAGGCTGATTTACGTTGTTTAAAAGGGATAGAGGCTCAGAGCAGGGCTGATTTAGTAGAGATTCAAGCAAATAACAAAAGTTTAGTGGACGATTTGGCCCATGCTCGCGGAAACGTGAGGAGGCTGTGCAACGTGAGAAGGAGACGAATGAAAGAATTAATCAACTCTGTGCGCGAATTTCCGAATCGGATCAGGAATTACGTGTACGTAAAATGAAGTATCAGAAAGATCTTAAATTTGAATTGGATAAAGGGATGGTGAAATATCTTCTTGTGAGGGGAGTCGAGAGATGAAGGAATTTCTTCGTCGAAAAGAAGAGTTAGTGGAGAATATGCGTATTGATCTCACAAGCTCTCTGCAGAAGTCGATAGATCTTATAAGGCAGATGAGTGAACGTATTGATCAATTAATAACTGAACTGGCTGAATCGAAAGCTCGTCGTTGGAAGGATAACAAGCGCACTACTGTTACTCACCAAGCCTTTAAGGAACTAGTAGTTCACGAACAAGAAAAATGTGATGGTGAAGCTTTGCATCAACGACAATTAAGCGCATTGGTTGCATTTTTTGTTGAGGAAATAAAATTCCTGCAGGTTGAGAGAGATTTGATGCAATATTGTTTCTCTGGAAGGACTTGTGTAAGTAAACTCGATATCTCGAGCATAGATCCAATTGGGGTTATGGATCGTGGTATTGGGACCAAGACAGCTGAACAGATAACTCAAGGGAGAAAAATTATTGTTGAACGAGCTCCATAATATATGGCATCTAGGACTGAAATAGGGGGAAGCTTGAGTGGATTCTCACCTACTCCTATTGTGGGAGGAAGGTCGACTGCTCTCCCATCAAGAAAATCTAGCAGAGTTAAAAATAAATAGACTTGAACTCTGATAATGAGTACCTTTTGTATGTAG
Organism: Kingdonia uniflora; assembly: GCA_014058105.1. Lineage (NCBI taxonomy): Eukaryota > Viridiplantae > Streptophyta > Magnoliopsida > Ranunculales > Circaeasteraceae > Kingdonia > Kingdonia uniflora. The sequence goes on along the minus strand of JACGCM010001204.1, from coordinate 2,211,838 downwards.
AAGATGTTGGTACTTCAGTGCTCGATATAGGACTTTGAGAGGAGCGTTATAATTTGAAATACTGATATGAGAAAATAATATTTCCATACCTGCAGTAGATGTTATTATCTAGTTTGACCCATTGAATTAGAAGAAGTCCGTAGGTGTAGAAGTAAGTATTATCTGTGCTTCAACCCTTGGACTTCAGGGAGGCTTAGCGGTAGTAAGCTAGTATTATTTTTGCTCGTACTTTAGGCGGTCACCGCAGGCTAAGAGGTTTTTATGACCTCTGCCTCGGATCTGTGTTTCTTCAGGGGTTCAGCTAGTATTATCTATGCCTTGATAATATATTGGAGAGCTGGGCTTATCAGCAGCGAGCAACGTCTCACTTGTGCTTTAGGCCTGATCCCGCAGGCTGATGCTCGTTATGGCCACAGCCCCGGAGGTTTTGAGTCCTCAGGGGTTCGGCTAGTATTATCTATGCCTTGATACCATATTGGATATTGGAGCTTAGCGGTAGCGAGCAAGTTTTTTCCTTACTCATGCTTTAGGCTTGTTATCATCAGGCTAAGAGGTTCGTTATGGCCCCCGCCTTCGGATCTATGAGTATCCTCTGGAGTTAGGCTAGTATTATCTATGTCATTACCAATGTTGGATGTTGGAGCTTAGCGGCAGCGGCAAGTTTTTTTCCTCACTCGTGCTTTAGGCTTGTTATCTTCAGGCTAAGAGGTTCATTATGGCCCCCGCCTTCGGATGTATGAGTATCCTCAGGAGTTAGGCTAGTATTATCTATGCCATTACCAATGTTGGATGTTGTTTACCTTTAGGGATCGAACTAGGATAAACTGTGCTTTTACCCTTAAAGATGATGAAGATAAAGGGGAACTGTATAGCATGGATTCTTGTGATAAAAAAGAGATTTCATTGATTGAAAAGAGTTTGTACATACATTGGGGGTAAAATCTTGATGTGGATTGAACGTTGTTGAGCGACGGAGGAGCTGTTTAGCGTCGATATAACTTCAATCTTCTTGTATTCCATGGATTTGAAATTTTGTCACCAGCTTCCATTATGAGATAGTATGAACCCAGACTAGTTCGACTTATGACCATGAAAGGACCTTCCTAGTTCTTTGCTAGTTTCCCAGCATGTGGATCTTTTCTGTTATCTGGGATTTCTCGAAGGTCCCAGTCGTTGATAGCGAACTCCCGAGTATAAACTCGTTTGTTATATGAATTTGCCAGTTTTTGATGATATCGACCAAGATTTACGATAGCTCGATCTCGTGTCTCATCGATCTAATTGAGGTTACAAGCTAATTCGAACTCGTTTTCTTCGCCTGTGAGCTCGTGGTCTCTCACAGGATGGTGGTACTTCGTTGGGATGACTGCTTCAGTTCCATAGGCATGCGGAAAAGGAGAATACTGTGTTGACTTCTGGGGCGTAGTTCGATAAGCCTATAAGACGTGAGGTAATTCACGTATCCAGTTGTCCTTCTTTTGTAACATAAGGCACTTTTTGAGACCATCCATGATGATCTTGTTTGTGATCTCCGCCTGTCCGTTTCCCTGGGGTAGTAAGGGTTTGATGGAGAATGGATTACGTTGTGTTTGTTAAGAAATGCTATGACCTTTGCTCCAACGAACTGAGGACCGCTATCGATACGGATCAATTGTGGATAACCAAATCTAGAGATGATATGCTGCCAAATGAAAGAAATGATCTCTTCTTCTCGAGTTCTGCATAGAGGAACAGCTTCGACCCAATTAGTGAAGTAATCTGTGGCAACAAGGAGAAATTTCCTATTACCCAGAGTATTAGGGAACTCACAACCTAGATCGAGTGCCCATCGCTTGAACGGCCAGTGCACCTTACTGACATGGAGTTCGAGGGCAGGGGCCCGAATTTGATTTCCATGACGCTGAAATGCATCGTATTTCCTTGAGTATTCTTCAGCTCGCTTTCGCATCCCTGGCCAAAACACTCCTTGGGTAATAGCTCTGTTAGCAAGAGCTCGTTCTGCGGTATGGGATCCGCAAATTCCTTTATGTAGATCTCAAAGGATGTGGTCGGCAAGTTCCTTAGAGAGGCGCATGAGGTATGGACCAGTGACTGAGCGTTTGTAGAGATCGTTGTTTGGTTGGACTGTGTAGCGTTTTGAATTCTCGATGATGTGTCTGCGCTACTGTGGATCATCTGGTAGTGGCCTGTTGCATGAGTTATCCTGACCAAGATATGTAACGAAAGGTTTCCACCAATCATCTTCCGCCATCTCATCGCCCCAAGTGTTAATGGCGCATATTGTAGTACGATTAATACTGGGGCTAGAAATAACCTCGATTTGAAGGTGTCGTGGTTTTGTACCCAATACTCTGGCTAAGTAAGCCATGGAGTCAGCGTGGCAATTCTCTCCTCGTGGGAGGTATTCGAGCGTAGCTTTGTAAAATTTGCTTAGTTTTTCTGTAACCAGAGCTGCATAATCGACCATGATGCCGTTCTTCTTGTAATGTTCTAAGTAGTGATGAACGATTAGAAGAGAGTCTGTGTAGGCTAAGATTTTAGTAATTCTGAGTTCGAGAGCCATGTCCAGACTGTGAATGAGTGCCTCATACTCTGTAACATTGTTCGAGGCTTCGAAGTCGAGACGGATAGATTTCCCGATTCTGTCGTTGGAAGGTGTAATGAGAACGATCCCAATTCCCGACCCTGCGGGTCCTGCTGTACCATCGGTGAGGAGCATCCACCCTCTTTGAGATATCCATGATGCTCGATCATCAAAAGATTTGGAGGGTGGAATCTCATCTACTGCATCTTCAGCGAGATTTGGATCATGTTCTTCCCAGTTTAGGATCTAAAACTGGAAAGTCTGCTAGAAAATCAGCGACTGCTTGACCCTTATCGGAAATTCGCTGCTCGAATTTGATTTCGTGCTCCCCCAAACTGACGGACCACTGTTGTACTCTTCTGGATTTCTCTTTTTTAGACAATACTTCCCGAAGTGGGTAGCTCGTCACGACTTTGACAAGATGTGCTTGAAAATTGTGTTTGAGTTTTAGTGCGGTGTAAACGAGAGTTAGAAGTAATCTTTCAATTTTAGAGTACCTCGTTTCCGCTGGAATACGTGTCTTACTGATGAAGAAGATTGGTTTCTCAATTTATCCTTTGAGCCTAATGAGAAATGAGCTGAGAGATGTATCTATAACTGGGAGGTAGATAATCAGTTCCGCATTACCTATCGGAGTGCTCATGATTGGAGCCCTCCCTAGGTAAGTTTTGAGTTCCTGTAAAGCTACTTCACATTTTGGTGTTCAGTTGATATCTTCATTCTTTGAACCTTTGCCTCGTGAGTAGAACCTCTGAGTAACATAAATAACCATCTGCATCGGTTCGAGGATTTGGATACGAATCTGTTGATTGCTGCAATCTTTCCTACGTGCTTTTGTACATCCTTCTTTGTTGGTGGTGAAGGCATGTCCAGAAGAGCTCGAATTTGATATGGATCTGCTTCTATCCCTTTCTTACTGATAAGATGTCCCAAGAACTTGCCTGAGTGAACGCCGAACTGACATTTTTTAGGATTAAACATCATTCTGTAGGACAGTAATATACTGAATACTGTAGAGAGGTGAGAGATGTGATCTTCTTTCTTTAGTCTCTTGCAAAGCATGTCGTCAATATAGACTTTGACTATTTTTCCCAAGTGTTCTTTGAACATACTTGTGACCAGCCTTTGGTAAGTGGCTCCTGCATTCTTAAGGTCGAATGGCATGACCTTGTAACAGTAGAGACCTCTTTCTGTTATAAACGTAGTATTTTCTTGATCTGCCTCCAAGAGTGGAATCTGATTGTACCCTGAAGCGGCGTTCATCATGGACAAGAGTTCTTGACCTGCTGTAGAGTCGAGGATCTGATGAATGATCGGAAGAGGGAAGCTATCCTTTGGCATGTGCTTGTTGAGATCTATAAAATCCACGCAGACCCGAACCTTCCCATTCTTCTTTGGAACAACAACGATATTAGAAATCTAGTCTGGGTACTTGGCTTCTCGAATAAAACTGATTTTGATAAGTTTGTCGATCTCCTTGTTCACCTCGTCTCTAAGTCTTAGAGATAACCTACGTTGCTTCTGTTTAACTGCTGCGGCGCCTTCGCAGATGTTTAAGATGTGGCAGGACTTTGAGGGGTCTACGCCTGGCATTTCTTAGAAGTTCCATACGAAAACGTCTTTGTTGGATTGGAGGAAAGAAATAAGAGCTTTTTTCTCTGTTTGAATTAATTTTGTACCAATATAAGTACCTCGGTTAACTCCATCAACCTAGACGTATTCAACGGGCTCGACTGGAGAAGACTGACCTTCGAGATCAGCCTTCTGTGATTGCTATACAGCAATCTATTTTGAATGGTTGAGAACTGGTGAGACTGTATTCTCGTAAGCTCGTGAGAGTTTTTTGACTTCCTTTGATTTCATAAATACCATTGTTATGCTTGAACCGGAGTGTTTGGTAGAATGTGGACGGGATAGCCTCCATATTGTGTAGCCAACAACGTTCTAGTATCCCCAAATACCTTGATTTGGTATTGATGACGTAAAAAATAACGTCGATAGTGGTAGGCCCTGCTGTAATCGGGAGAGTGATCTTCCCAACTCATTCTTCTTTAGACCCATTAAATCCACTGATGTCTGTCTCACTTTGAACGACCTGATCAGAGAGTCCCATCTGGTCAGTCGTGCTCTGGAAAAGGATCTCAACCCCATTTCTTGTGTCTACCATCATGGTGTGCATTACGAAGTTCCTTATTTTGAGCATAATTACTAGTGCGTCATGATGAGGATACTTCACATGTCCTGTGTCGCAGTCCTCGAAGGAGATTCCCTTTTGATGACTACTTGACTCTGGGAAGAGCTTGACTTTCTTGTCTTGGATGGCAAGGTCACAACACTCGCCCAACTTCCTTCGCTTGACTCTGTTGGAATTTGAAACCTGATTGATCTCGATCATATTGCAGCAGCAGATATGATATAAATGCTTCTCCTCTGCTTGTTCTGTTGCTTGAGCCACGTCATCTTGTTTTAGATAGTTCCCGTCTTTTTAGCTGGGAAGATCGATGATGTATTCAAGCATCCTCCCTTCCTTAAAAATGATATCCAGGAGCTTTTTCAAACCATAGCAATTGTCGATCCTGTGGTGCTTAATCTTGTGATATTCGCAATAAGGCCGACCTTCTATTGGATCAAGATGTCGAGTTGGACGGAAACATTTATCTTTCTGGAGAATAGGATAGATCACGGAAATCTTGGCATTCAACTTTGGTATGATTGTTCTGGATGGTTTCTGCGACCTCTGATTGGTATCTCTTTCTGGTTTTGTCTTTGCTCGTTTAGGATCGCCTGGATCGCTTGAGCTGCGGCTGTTGTTGAAATTTGTAGAAGGAACCTTGGTGTTGTGGACTATCTTTACAGGTTTATTCGGTTCGGGCATCATCCGCTCCAGATCGATGTAATTGTTGACTTTCTCGATCATATCTTCGAGAGTCTTGGGCTTCTTCAGAAAGAGATACTCTTTAGCTTTGCAATTGAACTGCAGAGCATTTGTGAACGTGGACACGGCTGTCTTCTGATCTAGATTGTCGACCTTCCAAGCCAGTTCAGGAAACTTCTTGGAGAACTCCTCGAGCTTCTCCCCATGTACTTGTTTAAAACTTATAAGAGAATATAAGTTTTCTTCTTTGTCTTTGTTGTGGGCATAAGCCTTGATAAAAAAAATTCTGTAACTGCTCGAAGGTATGAATCGAACCATCCGGTAAAGAGTGGAACCAACGGAGAGGTTCGTCTCGAAGACTGGTAGCGAAGAGCTGGCAAAGGATGTGATTCAGATTAAAATATAAACCCAATGAGTCACGGAATTGTTGAACGTGCTGGCCAGGATCGGTTCCTTTGTATTTGATGATCTTGGGTGTATGAAAACCTATTGGGATATTCATATCAAATAATTCTTTAGCAATTAGACTACCTTGTAATTTGTGCGGGTCATCCATCACGTCTAAATTCGTTGCTTCGATGATCTCCCTAATACGCTGGTCCATGAGTTCCTGAGAAATATAATGCTGAGGGATAAAAGCTGCTGGAACTGTCGAAATTGTTTGACGTATGAGTCATGGAACGTGGTCAGCTGTTTCCTCGCTCACATGTTCAGGAAGCGGGGCTCGGTAAGGAGGTCGCAGGACTTCCTCGGACCGCTTGGAAGGTCTGCGATCTCTGCTGAAATCTGTCTGCGCCTCCTATCCCAAAATAATTGAGACTATCGGTGCTTGTGGATCCTCAGAATGAATCCTTGAAATGTCTGTACTATGTAACTCATGTGCCCCTAACCTCTCGAAAACGGAAACCCTTAAGATTGTTGGTACTATTTCGCGCTCTCTCAGGGGTGGTGGTGGTTGGCTGCTTTGTAATGCTCGAGCTGACTCTGCTTCTCGGCTTCGGCAATTAAGCTCGCCCAAAGCTCGGCAACCCGATCAGGTTCCCACGAACTTTTAGGCTGAGCTCCTGAAGATTGACGTGTTTGAGCCATAATTGAATACAACTCGACTGATGAGTATCAATCGTGGCTCTTAAGTTCGTAGAAAAATCGTGCGTTCCCACAAACGGTGCCAAATATAGGGACCAGATTTCATAAAGCTCGAACTAGCTAGAAATTGATCCTTATACCAGGAACTACTATGCCAAGAATTAAATAAGGGATAACACTTGATACAGGGTTTTTTAGCGTAGAAAACCTGTGAATAGGTAAAAACCACGACCTCGAGTAGAGGATTTTGTGAAAGTAGTATTATTGCTTGAGAAAGTGAGAGAATCTGATTACAAGAATTAATCTAAGATAAAATAGCTAGAGATTAGATAATTGTATATATCGAATTCTCTGTTGACCTCCTCCCCCTTTTTCCTTAGGAGCTTTGCCATTTTATAGACCCTGTTCTTAGGTTGACATCATGCTCGAACACGTTCTCCTAAAAGTGGGAGTTATGGGCAGCTGAGTGTGTAACTGCTAGCTCGTGGGAGACAGGTATATGTTGACTTGTTCTATTTACATCTGTTATGGATGATCCACGTTCTGCTTGAGTTTTTGGTCGATGTGTAACTGTTAACGTATTTGTTTATGCGTGAGTCTAGTACTGGATAAGATCAAGTTTTCTAAAGCACGAGGTATAGATGAGATCGAGTGTCCATTGCTCGAGGGATAAGTCCCTACAGGTAGTTTGTCATGACTTTGATGGAATGAACTTAAAAGTAGTGTTTAAGTTTCTGTGAAGTGTAAACAAGAGTTAGAAGGAGTCTATCAATTTTAGAATACTTCGATTCCCCTGGAGTGAGGGTTTCGCTGATGAAGTAGACAGGGTTTTTGACATTTCCTTCAAGTCGAATAAGAACAGTGTTGATAGAAGTGTCGATAACTTCTAGGTAGATGATAAGTTCCTTATTATCTACAGGGGTGCTCATGATGGGAGACTTCCCCAGATAGGTTTTGAGTTACTAAAAAGCTACCTCGCATTCTGATGCCCATTGGATTTTTGCATTGGGCTGAACTTTTCCACGTTCGGTACAACTGCAAAGTAGTAGGAACTGTAAATGACAGCGATTTGAAGATTTTGAAATGAAACGGTTGATTGTGGCAATCTTGCCAGTACGTTTTTATACATCCTTTTTTACTGTTAGGGATGACAGGTTGAGGAGAGCTCGAATTTGAGCTAGATCGGCCTCAATCCCCTTCTTGCTAATAAGATGGCCGAAGAATCGGCCTGAATGTACTCTGAATTAACGCTTATCAGGATTGAGTCGCATCCTCTAAGATTGAAGAATGTTGAATATTGTGTTAAGATCTGTGATATAATTGTGTGACTGTATGCTCTTGCATAAGAGATCATCAATATAGACTTCCATGATTTTCCTAAGATGCACTTTGAATATAGTAGTCATCAACCGTTGATAAGTCGCACCTGCATTTTTGAGTCCTAAGGGCATGGCTTTATAGCAATAAAGTCCTCTTTCAGTGATAAAAGTGGTATTTCTTGATCTTCTTCAAAGAGAGGAATCTGACTATATCCAAAAGTATCGTCCATCATTGATAGGAGTTTGTGATCTGCCTTGGAATCATGAATTTGAACGATAAAGGGAAGAGCAAAACTATCCTTTGGAGTGTGTTTGTTTAGATCGGTGAAATCTACACAAACTTGGACCGCTCCATTCGCCTTTGAAACAACGACGATGTTGGATATCCAATCTGGATACTTGGCTTCTCGATTGAATCCAACTTTGATCAATTCCTCAATCTCAATGTTGAATTCATCTCAAAGATAAGGTAAGTATCGTCGCTGGTTCTATTTGACCACCGTGATATTGATTTTGATGGTCAATTTATGATATGCCTTGGTCGGATTGACCCAAGACATTTCTTCGAAAGTCTACGTAAAGACGCTTTGATTTAGTCGTAAGAATTGAAGGAAAGCCTCCTTATCGTACTAAAAGTGCTTCTGCTAGGTCCATCGATGTCAATGTATTCTGTAGGCTCTTCTGTGGAAGGTTAATCATCAAGGTGATCAGCTTTTTGTAATTTCTATACAGTATATTTGTCTAAGGTTTCTAGAATGACAGAGACGGTATTCTCACAAGCTCGAGAAAGCTTTTGATTGCCTTTAATTTCATAGATACCATCATTGTGCTTAAAGTGGAGTGCTTGATGATAGGTGGAAGTGAATGCTTCCATGTTGTGAATCCAGCAGCGGCCCATAATCCCAAGATAACGAGATTTGTTATTGATGACGTAGAAGACGACGTTGATTGTGGCTGGTCTAATAGTAATACGTAAGATGATCTTGCCTACTCGCTCTTCTTTGGAGCATTGAATCTACTGATGTCGGCGTCGCTCGGAATGACTTAATCGGCCAATCCCATCTGGTCAATTGTGCTTTGAAAGAGAATCTCGATACTACTTCTAGTATCGATCATCACTATATGCATGACAAACTACTTCATCTTAAGCATTATGACTAATGCATCATGATGTAGAAATTTTACATGACTAATATCGTAATCTTTGAATGTGATCTTAAGCCGACGATTACTCGACTAAGGCAGAAACTTGGCCTCCTTATCTTGAGGTGCAAGATCTCAATATTCGGATAGTCTTCTGCCTTTGAATCTACAAGAGTTGTTGATATGATAAATCTCGATAATGTTGCTGTGGTACATATTATAGAGATGTTTCTCCTTAGATTGATCTTTGACCTGGACTACTTCGAGTTGCTTCTTATAGCTACCATCTTTGTAAGATTCTAGGTCGATAATGTATTTGTACATCCATCATTCCTTGAAAATGAATTCTAGCAACCTCTGTAAAGCATAGCAGATGTAAGTAGAATGATGATTTACCTTGTGATGCATGCACTACGGGCGGCTCTCGATTGGTTCCAATGGTTGAGATGGACGGTATAGCTTATCCTTAGATAAAATAGGAAAAATTGCAGAAATTCAGACATTCCTTTTAGGGAGGACCGGCTTAGGCAATGTACCACCTTTCTTAGGGTTGCTAGTATTGCCTTAGAGTACTTTTGATCACCTTGGTCCTTCTTCGGTTCAGTATTTTGATTTGTAGCTGGACCTTTAGTGGTTAGGACAAATTTATTTGATTTATGCCTTTCGGATATCATCCTTTCCAGTTCGTCATATCTATTGACATTGGTGATCATATCCTCCAAGGTAGTAGGTTTTTTGAGGAAGAGGTGTTATTTGGCCTTACAGTCGAGCTGGAACACGTTGGTAAAAGCAGTAGCAACGGTTTTTTGATTAAAATTATCTGCTTTTCGCACGAGCTCCAAAATCTTCTTTGTAAAAGCCTCATGCTTCTCTCCTTGTGACTTTTTAAGACTAATAAGAAAATATAAATTACCCTCTTTGTCTTTGTTTAATCCATAATATAATTGAGAAGCTTGTGTTAGTAGAGAAATACGAAGAACACCAATCGGTTTAGAAAAATTAAGGATTTGATTACTCAAAATGCAGTAATTACAAGAAGAAAACTCTCAAATTCTTGGCTTCTCTCAGAACTCTTTCAGATCTAACATACCCTAGAAAATAACCTAAGTTCCCTTTATATACTAGGGAACTTGAAAATCATAAAAGAATGGATCTCGAGGCAAAATAACGCCTGAGATTCCAAAACAGTGTCAAAGTCATTCAAACGAACTAGGGAGTCCTTCGAATGACTTTATGCCTAATTGGTCTAAACCCATGAAAAGTAGACCAACTCGTTCGAACGAAACCAAACTCGTTCGAACCAAAATATAGCTTTGCGCGAAATTCTAGAAGACTTAACAACTCGCTCGAACGTTACTGAAAGTCGTTCGAACGAAATATGGCTCTGGGCCAAAATTCCAGTGAACATGTCAACTTGTTCGAACGACACTCAAAGTCGTTCGAACGACTTTGAATAATCTTCAAAAAATACAAGATCCTCCTGGATCATTCTTATGATCATATGTCTTGATAAATTGTTTCTATAGCTTATCGAATGTGAGTATGGAATCTTCGGGTAGAGAGTAGAACCACCGGAGAGGTTATCCCTATAGACTTGTTGCGAACAGATGGCAGAGGATGTGGTTGAGGTTGGAGTACAATTCCTATGAATCACGGCATTATTAAATGTGCTCCTTTGGATCGGTTCCCTTCTATTTATGAATTTTTGAAGTATGGAAACCTTCCGGTACTTCCATATCAAATAGTTCTTTGGCAATCAGACTTTCCTGTATCTTGGTAAGGTCACCTGTAGTGCCTAGAACTTGTGCTTCAATCAACTCCTTGATGCACTGATCCATATGCTCCTGTAAGACATATTGACGTGTTGTTTGAGTGGCTTGGCGAGGTGGTTGAGGATTATGAGCACTGGTGCTTTCACTCAAACGATCACGTGCTAGAATTCAAGGTTGAGGTTGTTGTTCTTCCTCCTGACATTTGGAAAGTCGGTAACCTCTGCTGATCTCAGATTGAATTTTATCACCCAAATAAATAGAAGGTTAATGTTCGTGCTAAATATTTCTAAAAATAGCTTTACTGGTGGATCCTCAAGGTTCCAATCTTTCCTGCATAGAAACCCAGGAGGTCTCTGGTACTTGATTGTGATTTCAAGTTTGGGGAACCTGTTGAGTATCCTGTAGAGCATGTAACGCAGTTTGTATGGATATTATCTGATCTTCATGTCATTTGAAGGTTGTCAAATAAGCTTATCGCACGGCTTCGAGCTCCTTCTCTCAGAGCTCTCGATCAAGAGTTAACTAACGTTTGGGCTCATTACGTTTATCTATTTTAGCATAGAGATTCGCGCTTAGTTCTGTAAGCTATTCCGGCTTAACTGAAAGATCGAGCTGGATTCTTGTTACTGGTCATTTGGAAGTGACCACGATTAGAGATTGATAGTAGAGTGAAAGTATGCATTAGGATATCGTGGAAATGTCTTCTTTCCCACTGACAGCGCCAAATGTAATGGCTTATTTCTGTAACTCGAACTGGCTCAAAATTAGCTCTTACACCAATGTACCTCTGACAAAAACTAATGTAAAGCAAGAAATGACATATGTAATTTAGCTTGGAAAATCTTTGAATAGGTAAAAAACCATGACCTCGATTTGAGGGTTTTAGTAACAGTTACTTTTATTACTTGAGGTTGATATCTTATTACAAGTGATCTCTCGATCTAAAAATACTTGATCTTGTAAATAAAAAATTTTGTGTTTGATAATATATAAAATATGATTTTCTTGGTGATTTCTCGTATATTTTTCTGGTCCTCGTCTCTTCTAGAACTTTTCCTTTATATAGGCTTTGCCCGTAACTCATTATCATGCTGAAGCGCGTTCTCTGAACAATAAGGTAAGTGGTGTTTGACTGAGTAACTATTGAGTTCATGAGAGACAGGTGTTTTTGATTTTTTCATGTTTTTTGTTGTGCTCGATCTACTTTCTTTATTAGTTCGTGGGCTAGGTGGCACTATTGACTATTCATGTCACGTGTAAAATGTGTGAGTCTGATATGGAGGTAGTTCGAATTTAAGGTAGTTCGAATAGGGTGAACAACCAAAATAGCTCCCCTACTAAACGGATCTTAGATATGAGCAACCAAAACAGTGACATTTGATAATCTTTTATGATTTTATCAAAGATCTATAATAGATCCATTGTAAAGAGGATGATGAGAGATTCTCAATTAGAGAGGTACCATTTTGATAGATTTTTTAATGAATGGCGTTGTTCTAGTGTTGTTCTAATGGAGTATTTGGGAATATCATATCCAGTGAATTTTTCATGTCAAAGCACTCTCAGTTTTACAAGTTTTTGTGGTAGCTTTATGTGATGCTTAGTGCTAGAGGCTTTCATTCCATATACAACTATGGGGCATATTGAAGAAGAAAAACTAGAGGATATTGATGTGAAATGTCCTTCAATGGTCATTCTCACCCTATGCAGCACGAAATGCAAATCGATCTTATCTAATAGCTCCGTTCATTTAGTGATTTATTCTGCATCTCGATCTTAAGCTTCATCTTCGATCAGCATACGAGCACTCGACCTCGTCAACATACACGTGGTACATTTATGGCACACTACGAAACAACTACAGAGTTTTACTTATTATCCTTGACCTCTATATTTATAGCTCGATTCAATAAGCACTCCATCATTAATGAAGCCATAATAAGACAGGAAGATCAGACCATTACACAATTAGTTCCAAGACTCATCAAATCTATATTGTAACGTCCATCATTAAGAATGATAATGGTCATCAAATGGCCGTATTATAAGACCTATAAATAAGATCAGAGAACTACTGATGAAAGACTGACGAATCTTCACCCAAAAACTATATAAAACAATTTAGAACATTTTTTGTAATAGCTAGCAATCATTAATAAAATCTCTCTCTTTCAAAATCCTCAAGAGAGGCTGTGGTTTTTAACCTATTGAAAGGTTTTCCACGCTAAACTTTGTGTTAGCAATTACTTATTGTTCGTAAATATTCTGATTATTATTGGTGCAAAAACTAAGTTCATAATATGAAATTAGGCTATTACATTTGGCGCCGTCTGTGGGAAATATAATAATTAGCCACAATTCTTAGGAGTAACAGATATCATTTCTCATTACGTAATACCGAGCCCAAATCACAATCCTCTGGTGGGGAAGACAGAATGAGCTAAAAAACATGCTCGTAATATTAAATTAGAGAAACGTATCCTATTGTTACTCACTTCAGTTCATCTTGGAGGTACCATCATTTTTTCATTTCATGGTTAGCTAATTTCTAACTCCTTCTCTTTGCTTTTGGTCAAGGACCTCTCTGTTCTCACCCCTCAAACTCAATCACTCTTAAAAAATTCATCTATTTATAGCTTGTCTCCCAATCAAAATCAAGCAAAACCCACACCAATTTGATCAAAATAAAACAAGAACCCTATCTCAAACAACCAACGCTACAGATCTCGTATCAGAGTTATAACAGCAATACTCAGATTTAGATTAAAATTTAACAGATCTGAATAAAAAGCTTGAACAGACTATCATCACCTACTCTTTGTATTGGAGGAAAATTGGGGGTTTATTTGATGGAATTAAGCTTAAATTAGAGGATATTAGGGTATCATCAAGTGTTTCTGGTGGGGATTTTATTGGAGAGGAGTTAGTCTTGCCATCTGTTGAGATGTGGAAAACAATATTGAATAATTTTCATTCGATTTCATCATTGTTGAATTCGTTGTCGTCATCGTCGAATTTGGCTTCGCCTTGTGGGGTTAACTCGATAGAGCATTATGTGTTGAAGATGGATACGCTCAGTGGGGTTGCGAGTGCTTAATAGACATACTATCTTGACTCAGTTTAGAAGAACGATGGAAAGGTTCCATCTTCGTTTGTAAATCATGGCTTCATACCTGCAAAGACTCTTCTCTCTACTCTGCTATCGATCTCGAAACCTGATTCAAATTGGGCACTGAGTCAACTCTATGGTAGTCTCCCAAGTTAATGAGATTTATATCAGACATCATACTATTCCAGTACATCATACCTCCACCATAGTATGATGTCTGATACAAATCTCTCGGTGATAGCGTCAATGTTTGTCTTCCATACCCTCATCTGTACCTCTCTTAATTTTGCGCCTCTTCAATTTTTTACAGCTCTGAGCAAAAACTCCTAGCCCGATATCTACAATCACATTCCTCGTCTTAAGTATTTCTAGATTAGGACATTGTTGAAACAATTGGCAATGATCCTCTGTATTAAACAAGGAATAAAAGAGATCCAGCTTCTTCTGATTCTATGCATTTGAGAAAACTCATAGGTTGGATTTGAGCTCAAGTGACAGAGGTGTTCGAGGCGGTACCATATGACTCCTCTAATAAGGCTTTGATCTTCTTTATCTCCAGTACCATCTGAACTCCGGCCATGTTTACTGTAATAGCCTAATTCCGAATGCTCGAGATGGCTTGGAATTAGCTCTTACACCAATGTTCATGTGACAAAATCTAGCATGAAATAAGAAATGACACAGGTGATTTAGCCTAGAAGACCTCTGAATAGGTAAAAAACCATGAACTCAAGTTGAGGGTTTTTGTAATAGTAACTTTTATTGCTGGAGTCTAATATCTTATTTCAAGTGATCTTTCGACATAGAAATACTTGAACCTTGTGAATAAGAAGTTTGGATGTTTTGAGAATCTAGAAAATATAGTTTTCTTGGTGACATCTCATGTATTTTTCTGGTCCTTGTCTCTTCTGGAACTTTTTCTTTATATAGGTCTTCTCCGCAGTTCTTCATCGTGTTGAAGCACATTCTTCAAAAAATATGGTTAGTGACGGTTGACTGAGTAACTATTGAGCTCGTGAGAGACAGGTATCTTTAACTTGTTCAGGCTTTTTTGTTTTTGATCGACCCACGTTCTTCATCAGTTCGTGGAGTAGGTGTCAATATTGACTGTTGATGTCACGTGTAAAATGTGTGAGCCTGACATAGAGGTAATTCGAACTGGAATAGCTCGATTTGGGTTAGATCGAGGGATAGGCCCCTACAATTGCCCCCTCATAACTAAAGTCGCGAGTAGCTTTGGTTGAGAAAGAATTTGTGGGTATACGGGTATTTGGGTTGGAAGTTTGAAAATGAAGAAAGTACTAATGTGGATTTGACTGTATGGAAAATGCACGTTTAATAGGGGGATATTTACTGCATTGAATATTGATGGGAATATTGATATACGCAACGGTTAGGATTTTGAGAGTTTCGTCTATATTAAATGATAACTCTTGGGAAAGGTACCTGTACATTAAATGTTAGGGTTATATAAATAGTACCTGTACCGAGGGTTGTGGCCAAGAACTCTGTTTGCTGCAAAAATTCTCTTAAAGTATTGATAATGGTGAAGACCCGGAGAATGGTTCATGAAGAGAAAATTATTGCTGAGATACAGAAGTTGAAGTTGAGATACTTTGGTGATCAGTCCCTGGAGATGCCTACCCCTGTTCCTATTCTACCGACGTATCAAGGTGTGATGGAAGAATAGGCAACTGAAGTTGAAAAAGATTTTTACTGTATGCAGAGATTTTACCACATTATCTTAACAGGCGAGCAATGCTGGGTTTGTCTCCGCATCCTTGCGAAAGACAAGGTTGGGGAGATAGATGCGGGGTTCGGTGTAACTATGAGGTAGGTGCATCGATGTCTTTCATATGACTGGATTCGAAGGTTTGACCCTCTTCATCTCTACCAACTCTGTGGAGGTGGTGGTTATGGAGGAGGCGGTGGTGGTAGTGGAGAAGGGCGTCGGAGAGTGGAAGTCTGCTTCTGCAATTCCATCATTTCTTTACTCCGAGAAGACCTTCTGTTTGAATAGTTGGTTCAAACACTGTGTCCTTTGCTTTCATGCCCAGGCTTCCTCTTAACACAACTTCTGGTCAGAGTTAGATGGTGTGAAGGAAGAAGGACCTATGGTAACTTCCAATACCTTCTTTGCGTCAGAGGATTCTTGGAGTGAAATATCACTAAAGTTAAATAAACTAAAGGATTTGATGTTTCGGAGTGCCTGAAAGACTTATTATCTGTAAATGCACTTAAAATATTTGTTATCTCTAAAGTACTTGATATCGAAGTACTTGAAAGACTTGTTATTTGTAAATGTAGTTGAAAAACTTGTTATCTGTAAAGTACCTATAATTTATATTCGAGCTGAACAAAATTTATTTATCCAAACTCCGTGTTGATATCTATATAAAATAACTCTAGAAATCGAGTTATGAGTGATTCGAAGATTTATGAATATAGGATGAAATGTAATGTATGAGATTAAAACTTTATAATCTATTTACAATAATCAAGTTGTAAGAATGTGTCTTGTAACTTGAAATATGTGTAAATAATTGTGTTTAAACTGAGCGGCTGAGATTTATTGAGGGAGAGAGAAAATTGCAGAAGTTTTAGGATTGGAAATTCGAGCTCATAAAGGTCATTCCGAAACGTTAAGTTTGGAAAGAATTAGCTCGATATGCAATAGGCCGAAATAACAGAGGTCGATAGGGAGAGATATGTTCAAATAAATTTTCTCATGATACATAGGGTTCTCTGTTATGAATGAACAAGATAATATCACGAATCGTTGGGGATCCGCAACAATCTAGGAAACTCTTTACAAATAGTGGGAAATAAGCTTTTTATAGGTGGATGAGAAAAGAAATGGCGTGGACTCGATCTGAGAGAATTCATTATACTGCTGAGGGGCAGTTGGTGATAAAGATAGCTGAAGTGCGGGAATAAAATTTTGGCTTGTTAGACTATGATGCTGAATTACCAGTGAGGGAGTATCAACTTGAAGGGTTAGATTTGATGGGCAGGGAACTTGAGTATGAACGTCGTTTCTATGATGAGTTTTTTTGGGAAGTGATGGTGGAACCTACAGCTCAAAAAGATATTGTGAGATTGATTGTTGTAGAAGAGAACAAATTGGAGGATGTGAGGATTGTTGGAGGTGTACTGATTGGATGCGGTTCACGGTATAATTATATGTGAGGAAGTAAATTGTAATGAGAGTGTAATGAGGACGAAATCAATGTAAATAGGGGCGGTGTAAATGAATGCAATTATATGAGTTTGAATAATTTTCAAAAAAATAAAATGAGAATGAAGTTTGAATTTGTCCTCTGTTATTACGAATGCAGTTTGTGACTGTTTTGAAAAATGAATTTGAATAATTTTAAAATTTTGAGAACTTTGGAAATGACGTCAGCACTTCAATAAGTAGAAGAAGCAAAAATAGAAAAAGTAGGTAACTTTTAATTTTGTCTCTTATGAAAAAGTAGGGAAAACTCGATTACGTGTAAGTGTAAGTCATCATGAGTGTGGGGATATCAGAGGGAGATTTGGAAAATAGATATGAAAGTATAATAAAATATAGGGCAAAGGGTAATGATGGGAAAACATTTTCAGTGAAAAGGTGTAAGACGTCTGACATTGATAGTGGAAGGGATGCCTCAGTTCCAAAATCGAGGGCAGCTTGTGCGAGGCTCAATAATTGCCAGTAGTTTGAGAGATAAAATATAAATAATGTTTCATCTTCGTCATTCAAACTTTTCCCAATTTCTGAAAACTTGAAGAGCAGTAAGAAGGGAAAGAGAAAAAATAGCAAAGAATCTCGTGATAATTTTATCGAGAGTGATCAATAGTCAAAGCGTGAGAGAGTTGCAGACACTGAGTCACAAAGGTGATTGTACAGCGGCGTTGTGAGGGAAGGATTTGACACTGCATTAGATTCACATTCCGAAATAGAAGGTTAGTATAGGATTTATGATGTTTTGCTTTTAAAAATCATATTTTGTGTTAGGTAAATCTAGAAATTACTATTAACAGTAATCTATAAAAACCTGTTTGGATATATGATATATGAAAGATATATATATGTGGGTGATGTATATGTAAATGATAATGATGGATACCTGGACCTATATGTAGGTCGATCGTGAGAAGTATTGTGTAGGATCAAACCTTCATCTGTATAGTTGTAGGTGATATGTAGATTTCACCTGTTAATGAGGCATCGACCTCTGGTTGATCCGTAGAGTCCGAGATTGTAGTGCCTAATAGGGAGGAAGAAGTAGGGGTTGATTAATTTCCAGATTTCCCTAGAAAATTGGTAACCTATCCTGCAAATTCTGATGTGTTCAAAGAGTTTTGTAAAGCTAAGGCTTCTGTAGGGGGAAGATAGGGTAGCTGTATAGAACATGCCGATAGGCATTTACGGAGTTGCATTGTAGGATCTGGGGAGGAATACTTTTTTTGTTAGCTGATTTGAAGAAGGAGAAAAGATATAGGGGTTTAAATGAATCGGTCTCCTTAGAGTATTATGATTGAAACATCCAGGGCGACCTGGTAGAGGGCTTTTTGTGTTACCTGTCTCAATTGGAGTACAGGTTGAGTCTTCCCCTTAGAAATTTGGCAAAAGGGATTATGAACCTCATCGGGGCATGTCCTGTTAGATGAACGGGAACATATGGGTGGTGATAAATGCTTTTAAATTTTTGAATAAGTTGTGGGAGAAGGATGAGAGTGAGAGGAGGATATCTCCCGAGGATGTTTTGCAGTTTTATCGGGTAAAAACTTTTTTGCAAGTGGAGAGGCATATTTTTTTACGAGCTCGACTCGGCCACGTTTCTTAGATCTGAACTCTGCAGGTCGACCATGGAATGATAATGTGATATGGGTGAAGGGTAATTATCTTCAGAGAGATGACGAAGAACCCATGGAACTTCTATGTAGAACTATAAAATGAAGTAAGTATAGCAATGTATAATGTATAAGATTGATATGTTGAAATTATATGTTGCTCTGTTGATGATAATGTGTTATTGACTGACAGATCCTTAATCAAAGGTGATGAGGAAGGGGTCTCTGTTGGACACTGTTGCTCAGGAAGGGATAGAGTTGGGGGCTGTGCTGAAAGAACTTAGTATTAGCAGAAAGAAATATGCTAACAGCCGATCCAAGAAAGTTCAAAAGTCTCAATCAACGAGGCTAATGATGGGCGCTGATGGCAGCAAAAAGAAGGGAACTGATGGGGAAAGGCAGTGTGTCGGAGTAGACTACGTCGAGCAAGTTAGCTCGAACGTTTCCTAAGAAGCACATGCTGAAGCGTGGTTTGACCTCTGGAACAATAGGAAGTGGCGAGGTCATAGGAGAGGCAAAAAAGAGAAGGGTTAAACCTTCTAAACTGATGGGGGCGAGGGTCGGAAAGGATTGACCTGTTATTGATGAAGAGCTGAAAGTAGTAGAGGAAAGGGCTAGGCTCACAGCTCGCAATGGGGAAGAAGAGCTGAGCAAAATGGTATGTTCATTTATTTGAATTTATGATGAATTTCATATTTTGATTTGAGCTAATCAATGAGGTCGATGTTATTTATTTTGTCGGCTGCTCGCCTGATGAAGGGGATATGCCTCGGGGTCAAGGAGGAGAAAGCTGAGTTTAAGGAGTGGAAAGTCGAGCTTGAGAAGAAGGTAGCTCGATTGAAAGCTGACTTGATCAAGGAGGGGAAGCGGCTGGAGGCCCTGAAAGCTTCTCAAGTGATGGAGATCAACAATTTGTTCGCGGAAGCGAGAATGAATATGGAGGTGGTGGTAACTGAGCGCGATTGACTCGGGCGCCACCTTATATCAAAGGGGTTTTCCAAAGATGAGGTGGATGCCATCATGGCGGACAACTATGTTGAGGAGGAGGAGGATGATGAAGTGTAAGATGTTGCTGCTGGAGTTGTAGATGGGTTGGACAGTGTTTCTCCACATACGGTGCGCGACTGCCAAGGGGATGACGATAAACATCTAGAGGGAGGAAACGAGAAGGTTGAGTAGAATGTTGATTCTGTGATTGTATGAATGGTTTGGAATGTTATAAACAAATGGGATATTGTTTGTTGGATAAAATTCTGTAGGCTAAGTTGTTCTTATAAACCTTGTTCTAGGAATTTAAGGAAATGCGCCTCAGAATAAAAGATTTAGAGACTGAGCTCGCTAAGGAGAAAGATGCCTCAGCGTCCCTGTTATCTTCACAAGTAGAGCTGTAGGTTAGATGAGAGCAAGAAATATTTGACTTATATGCTTCATTAGTATAGAGCTACAAAGTAAGAAGTGGAGTACAGAGATAGGCCAAAAATCTTTTATCAATTTATGGGCAACGACACTCAATGGTGTATTGAAAATATCAATGTATTGATAAATTAAAATATAGGGAATATGCACCTTAGACTTGGAAGTATGTGTTATTGATCATCCATCTGAGATTGTACTTCGACCTTAAGTTTAGAAGTAGTTTCACACAGTAGATGTCTAAAAAGTGAAATTTCTTTAGAAATATGATATATGTATTGAGTGAATGTTCTGAATCGAACTTGATATATTATATCTATGATATACAGGTCGAATTAGAGTTGGCTCGCTTGAGCAAAGATGAGATACGCCAATGTAATCAAGAATTTGTGGAGGAGTTCGATAGGATGAGAGAGGCGAATAAAGACAGAGAAGATCAACATGTAAAGGTATACTTCAAGTTTGTTGAGGTAACATAAACTGCTAAAGACCTCGCTCGGCAGATCGAGGAGAAGGTTGCCGAAATTAATGAAGGGCAAAATGAGCTTGTTGAGATGAAAGAACAGGCAACAAAGCTTAAAATCCAGAATGACGCACTGATGGTAAAGAGTAGGGATGCTGACATGGCTCATTACCGTATGCAGGCTTTAGAAAAGTTAGAGGAAGGGTTTAGTCATTCTGTTGCCAGTCTGAAGGACCAAATAATCAATAAAATGAACGATTAGGAGCAAGCTCGAGCTGATCTAGTGAACACCAGAAATGAGCTGGAGTGATTGAAGAAGAAAATGGTTAAAAAAGATAGTGAGCTGAAGAAAGCTTGGGATGATCTATCTACCTCTGAAGTTGTAGTTGAGCAGGTGACAACAACCTTACCTGCTAAAGATATGGAGTTTTGGATGGTACAATGGAAGTGTGATGAGTTGAATGAAAGGGTGACATAATTGAAGACCAAATTGGTACAAACCAATTCACGTGCCAAAACGCCGAGGCTGGAGAGTACTCGAGGAAGAATAAAAGTGATGCCAAGGTCTTCCTTGTTCATGGGGATGTAGTTAGCCTATCAGCTCGATTAAGGGAGCTGGAGGGAATTGTGGCTCGAACTCAAGGTCATGTACAAAAAGGAAATGAACGGTTAAGGGAGTGCCAAAGTAAGTTGGACGTTGCTCTTACCAGGGAACAAGGGTTAGAGTGAACTATCAGGGGTAATTTTGATAAAAAAACAAAATGAGTTGTTAAAGAAGTCTTTGGTTAGGGAAGATTTAATCAGGGACCTTGAGGAACTTCATGCCCAGGTGGCGGAGTTGAGGACGATTAATTAGGCTGAATCAGCTAAAGCTGGCAAGACGGCAGAAGAGAACATCACATTCACAGATCGAGTAAATAGTGAAATAAAATGGTAAAAAGAATGGTATAATAGGTTGCATAATCGCCTTCAAATGGAGAGAGTGAATTTTTCAAAGGCAGCCTTACACGACGCAACGCCCTCAGAATTGATGATGGCAGTGATCACCTATTTTGTAGAGGAGGTAAAAATGCTTGAGTTAGAGAGAAATACTATGCACGACTGTTTATCAGAAAGGGAATGTATTTGCAGAGTTTATATAGATCAAGGAAATTATATGAACTCCATGTAAACGGAGTTAGGTCCTCGACCTGCTGAATTGGTAGAACAGGGCAGGATTTTTGTGTCTATTCGAGGATAGGAATTTATGGCTGGTCGCCCTCTTATAGTAGGGGAAAGCACAGCTGACCTCCCAGCAGTAGAAAAAAATCTATTGTAGCGGTTGTATATGTAACCTGAAAAAATATCTGTCGCAGATATATTGAGAGATGAAAACTAGTTTTACCTTTTCTTTATCTTATGTCTGGTAGAGTTCTTTGATTAAAAATTAGCATTACCTTTGTTTTAATCATAGAGTTTGAATGTCGCAGTCATTGAGTGAGATGAAAGCTAATTTTACCTATTCTTTAACTTATTTCTAGTAGAGTACCTCCATTGAAAACTAGTATTACCTTTGTTTTAATCTCGGAATATAGTAGAGTCGGTCAAATCAAGTGCTATTCTTATTTTAACTGGAATAATGTCGTATCCATATGAGTAAGATGAAAGCTAGTTTTACCTTTGCTTTATCTTATGTTTGGTAAAGTTCTTCGATTGAAAACTAGTATTACCTTTGTTTTAATCTCAAAATATAGTAGAGTCAGTCAAATTAAGTGTTATCCTTGTTTTAGCCAGTATATTGTCGCAGCTATATTGAGTAAGATGAAAGCCAGTTTTACCTTTACTTTATCTTATGTCTGGTAGAGTTCCTTGATTAAAAACTAATATTACCTTTGTTTTAATCTCAAAATATAGTAGAGTCGGTCAAATCAAGTATTATCCTTATTTTAACCAGTATAGAGGCCGATTAAAAACTATTATTATCTATTCTTTAATCTATGTATTGTCTACGAAGTAGAGAGATGTGTGGGAGAAAAAACTTGGAAGTTTTCATTGAATAGAAAAGGATGTACATTGGATGGAGATAAAAGTCTCACTTTTGGAATGGAAAAAGTGAAAATTCAAAATAGAGTAGGGAGGGACTTAACGATAGTACCGTTTTAGTTGCCTAGTGTTCTAAGGATTTGAGATGTGAACTCCCTCTTCTATCATGAGGTAATATGATCCTAGGCCTGAGAGACCTATAATAAAGAATGGACCCTCCAAATTTTCTGCTAGTTTCTCAGTATGAGTCTCTTTTCTGTGTTGAGGGATTTCTCTGAGGACTAGATCGTCGATTTGGAAGGTACGATTTCTGACTCGTTTGTTGTACGAACTGGCCAACATATAGTGATATCGACCAAGGTTAACGATGGCGCGTTCCCTGGTCACATCAATCCAATTAAGGTTGCAGACCAATTCGAACTCATTTTCTTTGTTAGTTAGCTCATGATCTTTGACTAGATAATGGTATTCTGAGGGAATAACAGCTTCGGTCCCATAGGCGAGGAAGAATGGGGTACAGCCAATTGATTAATGTGGAGTGGTACAATATGCACATAAGACATGAAGAAGCTCTCGAACCCAGTTCCATTTTTTCTGTAAGTGAAGCCTTTTCTTAAGTCCATCCACGATGGTTTTATTGGCTATTTTGGCTTGGCCATTACCTTGAGGGTAGTAGGGATTAGACGGTGAGTAGATGATATTATGTTTGTTGAGGAAAGCTACGACCGTTTCTTCAACAAATTGTGGCCCATTATCAATACAAATTAGGTGGGGGCCTCCAAACCGAGTAAAGATGTGTTCCCAAATAAAAAAGATGACCTCTTTTTTTCTGGTTCGATAGAGTAAAACTGCCTCTACCTATTTTGTAAAATAATCTGTAGCTTTGAGTAGGCATCTGCGATTACCTAGAGAATTTGGAAATTTATCGACAAGATCGGGTGCCCATCTTTTGAATGGCCAAAATACCTTGCTTGCATGAAGTTTGAGCGTAGGGGCGCGTATTATTTGTCCATGTCATTGACATGTATCACATTTGTGTGAGTACTCTTCTGCTTACTTGTGCATGCCCGGCCAGAATACTCCTTGTGTAATGGCTCTGTTAACTAGTGATTGACCTACGGCGTGGGAGCCACAAGTTCCTTCATGTAAATTACAGAGCATCTCGTTCACTTTCTTTCTGGAGATACACTTTAGGTAAGGCCCCATGACTGAATGGCGATATAAAAAATCGTTTTGATTTGCGTAGTGCCTTTAGTAGTTAATCTGTTATCGGCGCTCCTTTGGATCTATTGGAAGTGGTCTGCTGTATTTGTTGTCGATGCCAAGTAGGCTAGGAAGGGCTTTCACCAATCGTCGTCTTCCCCTGTATCGCCCCCTGTGTTGATCATGTAAATAGAAATACGATCAATGTTGGGGGTTAAAATTATTTTGATCTGGAGATATCAAGCTTCTGTTCTCAAGACCCTGGCTAGATATGCTAAGGAATTGACGTGACTATTTTCACATCGGGGAAGATAATCGAGAGTTGTTTGCGTAAACTTGCTCATCCTATCTACAATGAGGGATGCGTATTCGATCATCTTGCCATTCTTCTTGTATTGCTCAGAGTAATAATGGACGATGAGTAATGTATCCGTGTAAACTGAGAGTTCTGGAATACCGAGTTCAAGTACAAGGTCGAGTCCATGAATGAGAGCTTCGCATTCGGTGACATTATTGGAGGTTTTAAAATCTAAGTGGATTGATTTCTCAATTCCGTTGTTGGAAGGGGTAATCAATACGATTCCAATTCCTGACACTGTGGGTTCTGCTGATCCATCTGTAAGAAGTTTCTACC
Organism: Kingdonia uniflora; assembly: GCA_014058105.1. Lineage (NCBI taxonomy): Eukaryota > Viridiplantae > Streptophyta > Magnoliopsida > Ranunculales > Circaeasteraceae > Kingdonia > Kingdonia uniflora. Next base: position 2,187,376 of record JACGCM010001204.1, on the reverse strand, counting down.
CTTTCCTTGTAATCCATTCAGCTCACTCGTCAAATGCTTTAGGAGGTAGATCTTCTATAATTTCCTCTGTAAGGTCATGATCGTGTTCCTCCCACTCGGGATCTTCCACTGGAAAATCCGCGAGAAAAGTAGCAACGGCTTGACTCTTCCCGGAATGACGTTGTTCGAACTTGATATCATATTCTCCCAAACTGACTGACCATTGTTACACTTTTCTGGATTTTTCTTTTTTGAACAGAACCTCTCGAAGTGGGTAGTTCGTCATGACTTTGACGGAATGAGCTTAAAAGTAGTGCTTGAGTTTCTGTGAAGTGTAAATGAGAGTTAGAAAAAGTTTCTCAATTTTAGAATACCTCGTTTCCACTGGAGTAAGGGTCTTGCTGATGAAGTAGACTGGTTTTTCAATTTTCCCTTCAAGTCGAATGAAAACCGAGCTGATTGAAGTATCTGCAACTGCTAGGTAGAAAATTAGTTCCTCATTATCTATTGGGGTGCTCATTCTGAGAGACCTCCCCAAATAGGCTTTGAGATCTTGAAAAGTTGTTTCCCATTCTGATGTCCATTGGACCTCAGTATTTGGCTAAACTTTTCCTCGTTTGGTACAACTGCGGAGTAGTAGGAACAACCAATGATAGCGGTCTAAAGATTTTGAAATGAATCGGTTGATAGCGATAATCTTGTCGGCAAGTTTTTGTACGTCTTTCATCATTTTTGGAGATGGCATATTTAGGAGAACCCAAATCTAATCTGGATCAGCCTCAATCTCTTTCTTACTGTTGAGATGGCCAAGAAATTGACCTGAATGTACTATGAATTGACACTTATCAAGATTGGGACGTATTCTATAAGATCGAAGAATATTGAATATTGGGTTGAGATCTGTAATATGGTTGGCTAACTGTATGCTCTTGCATAAGAGATCGTCAATGTAGACTTCCACGTCTTTCCCATGATGTACTTTAAACATAGTAGTCATCAACTGTTGATAAGTCGCGCCTGCATTTTTGAGTCCAAAGGGTATGATTGTGTAACAGTGAAGTCCTCTTTCAGTGATGAAAGTGGTTTTTTCTTGATCTTCTTCCAAGAGTGGAATCTGATTGTATCCAGAAGCAATGTCCATCATAGATAGAAGTTCATAACCTGCTGTAGAATCATAGATTTAATGAATGTTGGGAAGAAGGAAGTTATCCTTCGGAGTGTGTTTGTTTAAATCTGTGAAAACTATACAAACTCAAACATTTCCATTCTTCTTTGGGACAACGACGATGTTGGATATCCAGTCTGGATATTTGGCTTTCTTGAATAAATCCCACTTTGATCAATTTCTCAATCTCCATGTTAACTTCATCTCGAAGTTGAGGTGATAGTCGTCGCTGCTTCTGTTTAACCACCGTGGCGCTGATGTTGATTGCCAATTTGTGACATGCCTTGGCCGGATCGACCCCAAGCATCTCTTTAAAAGTTCGCGTAAAAATGTTTCGATTAAGTTGTAAAAACTGAATGGGAACATCCTTATCATGCTGAACCAGCTTAGTACTGATAAAATTACCTCTGTTAGGTCTATCAATGTTGATGTATTTTGTAGGCTCTTCTATGAAGGGTTGATTATCAAGGTGATCAGCTTTCTGTAATTGCTATGCAGCATATCTTCTTGAAGTATCTAGAATTGCTAAGATGGTATTTTTGCAAGCTCAATAAAGCTTTTGACTACCCTTAATTTCATAGATACCATCATTGCATTTGAAGCGGAGTGCTTGATAACAGGTGAAAGCGATTGCTTCGATGTTGTGAATCCAACAGCGGCCCATAATCCTGAGATAAGAAGATTTGGCATTGATTATGTAAATGATGATGTCAATGGTGGCTGGTCCGACAGTAATAGGTAAGATGATCTTGCCTACTCGCTCTTCTTTAGGACCATTGAATCTACTAATATCGGTGTCGCTTGGAATATCTTGATCGGCCAATCCCATTTGATCGATAGTACTTTGAAAGAGAATCTCAATACCGCTTCCAGTATCGATCATCATTGTGCGTATGGCAAACTTCTTCATCTTGAGCATTATGAAAAATGCATCATGATGTAGAAATTTTGCATGGCTAATGTCGTAATCTTTGAATAAGATCCCAAGCTGGCAATTACTCGACTCAGGCAGAAGCTTGGCTTCTTTGTCTTGAGGTGTGAGATAGCAACATTCTGATAGTCTCCTACACTTAAATCTACTAGAGTTGGTGATCTGATGAATTTCGATCATGCTGTTGTAGTACATATGGTAAAGATGCTTTTCCTCAACTTGATCTTTGACCTGGACGACTTCAAGCTACTTCTTATAGCTGTCATCCTTATCTGATTCCAAGTTGATAATGTATTTGAACATCCGCCCCTCCCTTAAAATGTATTCCAGCAATCTCTGTAAAACATAGCAATTATCAGTAGAATGATGGCTTAGGTTATCATGCATGCAGTACGTGCGGTTCTCGATTGGTTCCAATGGTTGAGAGCGACGGTAGAGCTTATCCTTGGAGAGAATTGAATTTTTTTTGGAGATTCGAACATTCATCCTTGGGAGGACCAATTTGGGTAATGAACCGCCATTTTGAGGGTTGCCAGTATTTCCCTTGGAGCACTTTTGATCACCCTGATCATTCTTTGGTTTAGTACTTCGATCTCCGGATGGACCTTTTGTGGTTAGGACAGATTTAGTAGATTTATGCCTTTCATACATCATCCTTTCCAGGTCGACATAAATATTGACCTTGGGGATCATATCTTTCAAGGTCGCAGGTTTGCTGAGGAAGATGTGCTATTTGGCCTTACAGTCGAGCTGGAGTGCATTGGTGAAAACAGTAATAGATGTTTTCTGATCGAGATTGTCTACTTTAAGTGCGAGCTCCGAAAACTTTACAAAAGCCTCGAGCTTCTCTCCGTGTGACTGTTTAAGACTGATAAGGGAATATAAATTATCCTCTTTGTCTCTATTGTGAGCATACGTCTTGATGAATTATATCTACAGCTGGTCGAATGCGTGTATGGAGTCTTCAAGTAAAGAGTGGAACCAACGGAACGGTTCTTCCTGCAGACTTGTTTCAAACAAACGGCAGAGGATGTGGTTAAGATTGGAATATAACCCCAATGAATCATGGTATTGTTGAATGTGCTCTTTTGGATCGGTGCCCTTGTATTTGCAAATTTTTGGAGTATGGAAACCTTTCGGTATTTCTAAATCGAATAGTTCTTTGGTAATTGAACTTCCTTGTAACTTGGTAAGGTCGTCTGTAGTGCCCAGAACTTGTACTTTGATCAGCTCCTTAATATGATGATCCATATGCTCTTGTGTGACATATTGAGGTGTCGGTTGAGTGGCTTGATGAGGAGGTGGAGGATGGTGAGTACCGGTACCTTCACTCAAATGATCATGTGCTAGAACTCGAGGTTGAGGTCATTGTTCTTCCTCCTGACATATATAAAATTGGTGACCTCGGGTGATCTTAAACTGAACTTCACCACCCAAATGAATGGAAGGCTAAGGTTCATGCTGAATATTTCTAGAAATAACTTTGTTGGTGGCTCCTTGAGGCCCTAACCTTTCCCGCACAGAAACCCAGGAGGTTTCTGGCAATTGATTGAGATCTCTTATCGGAGGAGCCTACTGAGTATTTTATAGATCTTGTAAGGTAGTCTGCATGGCTGTCATCTGGTCTTCATATCGTTTGAACGCTGTCAAACGAGATTGTCGTTCGGCTTCAAGCTTCTTCTCACAAAGCTCTCAGTCAAGAGTAAATTTATGTTCGAGCTTATTCCTCTTCTTTGTTTTGGTTTTGAGATTTGCCCATAGCTCTGTAATTTGTTCTGACTCAGCTGAAAGATTGAGCTGGACTCCGATTGTTGGTCGTCTGGAAGTGACCATGATTAAAATTTGTAGTAGAGTAAATATATGCCTTAGGATATCATGGAAATGTCTTCTTTCCCACAGATGGCGCCAAATGTAATGACCTAATTCCGTAAACTCGAGATGGGTTAGAATTAGCTCTTATACCAATGTTCCTGTGATAAAATCTATCATGAAATAAGAAATGACACAGGTGATTTAGCGTAGAAAACCTTTTAATAGGTAAAAAACCATGACCTCGAGTTGAGGGTTTTTGTAATAGTAACTTTTATTGCTTGAGGCTGATATCTTATTACAAGTGATCTCTCGACTTAGAAATACTTGAACCTTGTGAATAAAAAGTTTGGATGTTTTGAGAATCTAGGAAATGTAGTTTTCTTGGTGATTTATCGTGTATTTTTTTGGTCCTTGTCTCTTCTGGAACTTTTTCTTTATATAGGCCTTCTCCGCAGTTCTTCACCGTACTGAAGCACGTTCTCCGAACAATGTGGCTAGTGGCGGTTGACTGAGTAACTGTTAAGTTTGTGAGAGACAGGTATCTTTGACTTGTTCAAGGTTTTTTGTTAGAGCTCTAGCTACGTTCTTCATCAGTTTGTGGAGTAGGTGTCAATGTTGACTGTTGATGTCACGTGTAGAATACGTGAGTCTGAATTAGAGGTAATTTAAACTGGAATAACTCGATTTGGGTTAGATCGAGGGATAGACCCCTATATTTGTAGTAACTGATTCTGATGAATTGGACACGGTATAGAAGATCACCCACCACGACTAAACTCTAATCCTTCGATTCTATTACTAGTGCTATCTAATACAATCAACATTGTCTGTGATCCCAAAAAATAAAGATCTCATCAAATTAAGATTGGTATTCAGTCTTTGAAAGAACTCCACATACTTGCTATAAGTCAGTCTCCATAAATGGAGAAAGGTTTGATAATTATATGGCTACCCTTGCTTTAAGTTTAATGTTTATGTCGTAAATGGAGCCAAGACGTTATTGCGCACTCCAGAACTGCTTGATTACCACCAACATACAAACCATAAATCATACTTGAGGGCGAACTCAACCTCAGCTTCAGACTTAATGTTCGACCTCATCGTTTCAACAACATCAACCACACATTTAAGGTGCTCGAGGTTGAGGTACTTGAGGCCATTACAACTTATTATCAATCTCATATCCAATAATATTCAAGGTCGGGGTACTCAATCTCATAGTTGGGAGCAAACTCGGCCTCAGCTTCAGGCGCAATGCTCGTCCACATTATTAATCTAATTGACTTAAGTCATACATGGGGGCGAGCTCGACCAGCATATTACAGGTCGATAATTGGTTCGTTCAATTGGACCAAACAGATAGCATAATCTAATAACTTACAGGTCGGTTATTGGTTCGTCCAATTCAACCAAAGAGATTACATATTATAGGTTATATATCACAGTTTACATTCTACTATCTCTTATATTTTGTGTATGACACTCTTATACCAAGGAAATACTTGTGTTTGACTGACCTACATCAGAGTACTCTTCTACTATCTCAAGCAATACTTTTTTACTATCTTTATCATTTTTATATGTCGTTCTTACACTAATGAAATACTTGTATTTGATCGACCTACATCAGAGTACTCTTCCACTATCTCATACAAGTACTCTACTACTATATATAGAGCGCATCTGCAATATCACAGATAACCAATGGGTCTATCCCAATTCTACTATTATATTATAGATCGGTTATTAGTTCATCCAATTTGATCTTCTAATACATAACAGGTCGATTATTTCTTCATATAATTCGATCTTCTAATATATTACAGGTCGATAATTAGTTCGTCCAATTTGATCAAATAGATTACATATAATAAGTCAGTTATTAGTTCGTCCAATTCCACTAACAGATCTAATACATTATAGGTTGGTAATTGGTTCATCCAATTCGACCAACATATAACATGTCGACAACAGGTTCATCTGAATTGGCTAACATATTGCAAGTCAAGACAAAAACATCAGGTAACAGATATAGAGCGGACTTCTCAATCAAAACAAAGTTTTTAGTCCAATTTCTCTGAAACAACTGATTATCTCACAATAAAATGTCGCTTCCAGATCATAATACACCAGTTAGCTCAACAGAGGGAAGCGCCATACTAGCAGAATTATGGGCCACTCTATACTTCGAGATAGAAAGATGAGCCGCTATAGAACAACAACTGACAGGTGTGCAAGATGCGCTAAAAGTTCTGCAGGGGCAACAAATTATAGCCCAGAAGAATAAAGGCGTACTGCCAGCCACCTCCCGAGTTTCCATTCGAGACAGGTTAGGACCCCAAGTGAACAACATGGGAGGTGATATTTGACCCAATCATAATCAGCCGGGGGTCGAGATAATCCAGGTACAGGAAGTCTACTAAGAAATTGATGGCGGTCCTACTGGAGTCAGATAAGCAGAAGATCTACCCCATGGAAAAGTTCATATTCCAGCGCGTCATCGACAGAGTGAAGGAAGTGATGACCACAAGAAGGGTCCAATACAACTTTCGAATAATTGTGAGAACTTTTCATTAAGAACTACTCGCACAATAGAGATAAAGAGGAGAATCTATATTTTTTTGTTCAGCCTTAAGCAGGTGCTAGGAGAGAAGATCAAAATATTTATTAAGAAATTCTTGGAGTTATGCAGAAAAGTGAACCGACTTGATCAAAAAAATACTATTTCAGCCTCCATTAACGCTTTGTTCGTTGATGGAAGAGCGAAGGAGCACCTGATTCTAAACAGACCTACGACCTTAGAAGACATGATCGAAAAAGTAAATAGATATATCAATCTCGAAAGGATGGTATCTGAAAGACAGAAGACCCAAAATTAACCCTGATAGCAAGATATCAGTCCACATAATGAGATTCTAATCAAACTACAGATTAAGGAGGAAACAGGAAACATACTAAATTTAATGGCGATCGACCTCGGAGAGGTGGAAACTTACCAAAGCCATGTCTTCCCAAGATGAATGTCGCAATAGCCAGCCTATATCCCACACTTCAAAAGGATAAGTTCTTCTGTAATGCTCAATATCTTCAACTCATAGAAAGCATACCATATTGCATATACCACAAAGTCCGACATCATGATACAAAACATTGCTTCGCTTTACAATGACTTTTGCAGTATATCTTTACGGAAGGACAAATGCATGAGTACATAGTTGACGTTGAAAGTTTTAAAAATGGGAGTTACAAGCTTAATACTGAGATCGTACAGATATAAGGAGCGACAGAGGAAAATCATTTATACCAGATCTCCCTCAGCTATTTTATCGAGACTTATACAGTGAACAGGTCGATCAGATTCAAAAGACAACATCACGGTCAATGCCACAATTTTTCCATGGTCGATAAAATAGCTCGATTACTCCCCGTATCTAGTTCTCAACGAACAGGGATCTCCTTCGAAGATTGCGACGTTCGCCATGTTAACTTTCCTAACCATGATACACTCATGATCATGTTTAAAATGTTGTACTACATATAATGATGGTAGATACTGGTAGCAGTATCGAACTATTCTTCCAAAGTACAATTGATCAGATGGGACTGGCCGACAAATTTTAGCCTGGCAATATCGATATCAGTAGGTTCAACGGCTCTAAAGAAGAACGTGTAGGAAAGATCAGACTTCCTATTACTGCTGGACCGACAATGGTTGGCATAGTATTTTATGTTATCAATACAAAATCCAATTATTTGGGAATCATGGGACGTTGTTGGCTGTATAACATACGAGTTATCCCTTCGACCTATTATTTGGTACTACGGTCTGATTGGAATGGTGACATTTACGAAACCAAAGGCAGTCAGAAGTTAGCTTGAGCTTGCAAAAATACTTTTACCATCGTAATAGAACCACCATCATAGTAGCTTATATAGCAATTACAGAAAATCCCAGAGAACATTATAGAGAACTTTACAGAAAACTAGCTGCCAAGCGCAGAAATTATTGAATACGCCAAAATTAGTGGAGACAAATGGGGAACCTACATTGGGACTATTTTTCCCATAACAGAACAAAATGATCTTATTCAGTTTCTCAAAGACAATAGTGATGTCTTCCCATGGACATTCCATGAAATGCCAAGCATTAATCTAAATTTTGCTTACCACAAGCTTAGTTTAAAAGATAAAGCTGAGGCAGTCAAACAGAAACAAAGAAATTTAGTACCAAGGCTCTGAGAAGAAGTTAATAAAGAGATTGATAAACTCATTAAAGTTGGCTTTATCCAAAAAGCCAACTACCCGGAGTGGATTTCGAACATAGTAGCAGTTCTGAAGAAAAAATAACAATATCAGAGTATGCATGGATTTCACGGACCTCAATAAACCTACTCCAAAAGATAGTTCTCCACTTCCTATAATCAACCATCTACTCGATTTCATTACGGGACACAAACACTTATCTATGATGGACGTCGCATTTGGGCACAATCAGATACCTCTTTTACCAAAGGATCAAGAAAATGCAGCTTTTATCACAGAATATGGCTTATATTGCTACAAGGTCATACCTTTTAGCCTCAAGAATGATAGAGCTGCTTACCAATGACTAATGACTCAGTTTTTTAATGCCTAATTCGAGAAAATAATGGAAGTTTACATCGATGATATGCTGTGTAAAAGTCTCAAGAAGGAAAACCATCTCGCAGATTTGCACGCGACCTTTGATATTCTTTGTTCTAAAAAAATGAGACTAAATTCTGGCAAAATGCCAATTTGGAGTTCAGTCAGGCAAATTCTTGGGACATTTGATTAGCAAGCAAAGAATCAAAGCTGATCCAGATCGTATTCGTGCTTTGTTATCCATGCCTTTACCAAAGGCAAAGAAAGGCGTAATGAAGATAGCCGGCAAGATAGCAGCGATAAATTGTTTTGTCTCCAAGTCTTCAGATCAGTGTCGTTGGTTATTCAACCTACTGTACGAAAGGACAAAGAAAGGGAAACCTTAAAAAGATCCTAAGATCAAGTGGACTACAAAATACAAAATAGCGTTTCAGGAATTAAAACGATATTTGGGAAAACCGCCATTATAAGTACACCCAAAGAAGAAGAAGAGCTCACGATATAGATCACTGTAACTGAAAACTCACTAAGCTCAGTTCTTATTCACCTTGAAGAAAAGACAGAGAAACCTGTCTACTTCATCAGCAACACTCTCACTCCAACAAAAACATGGTACACTTAAATTGAAAATCTACTTTTAGCTCTTGTCTATACATCGCAGAAGTTAAAACAATATTTCCAAGCTCATTCGATTCAAGTAATGACAAATTACCCTTTGCGCAAATTCTTGCCAAAACGAGAGAAATCCAGACGAGTCCAACAATAGTCAGTTATAATTGGTGAGCACAATATGCATTTCGAATCACGACATTCTGAAGAGGGGCAAGCAGTAGCATATTTCCTTGCAGACTTTTCAGTAGATGACCCTGATTGGGAAGGGGATAGTACTGACATAAATGAGGATTAGTTCAAGGAAAAATCAGATTGGATATCTAAGAAAGATTGGCACCTTTTAACTGACGTTTCTTTTGGACCAGCTGGGACAGGCATCAGGATTATTCTTATCATATCTTCCAATGACAGAATATGAGGCACTAATGCACTTTAAAGCTATAAATAATGAGGCCGAATATGAGGCACTAATCCACGGACTAGATATGGCTCTAGAGATTGGTATGCCTGAATTATATGTATTTACAGATCTTTACTAATCATGAACTATTATACAGATAAATAATAATAAAATGGAAAGATGATCGATTATGCCGCCGCAGTAGCTGACAGAATGAGTAGATTTAAAATGCTACCATCGAACATTTACCACGTAGAGAAAGCATGCATTCTGATTCCCTTGCCTATCTTGTGGGAGTCATCGGAATAGAAGCTCGATATTTTAAGATCGAAGTAGTATCTACCCCCAGCATTAACATCATCAACTCAAATTGTGCTAATACTGGGGGTGGCGAAGAGGTCGAAGACGATTTGAGACAACCTTTCCTCACGTATATCGGTCTACAAAATAAATTGGATGGCAAAATCCCCGAGGATGTTAATGAAAGAAGATGTATGATAGACAATGCTAAATGCTACGTCATTGACAATAATCTCATTTATAAAAAAATTGGCTACAGGACCCTACCTTCAATGTTTATCTGATAAAGAGGCCCAAGCCTTCTTGTATGGTCTACACGAAGGTACTTGTGGATCCCATGTGGTAGGACAATCTCTAGCAAACTGAGCTATCACTCAAGGAGTATTTTTTCCCACAATAAAAGCTCAAGCCATCAAATATGCAAGTAAGTGTGATACTTGTCAATGGTATGGGCCCAAAATTTGAGCTTCAGCTTTAGAACTCCATTCTATCAAAGTTATCTGGCCATTCAAAAGATGGGCCCTCGATATCATGGAAGAATTCCCAACTGCACTAGGAAAACAGAAGCACCTCCTTGTAGCAATGGACTACTTTATCAACTGGGTAAAAGCAGTTCATTTGTGTCGAACACGTAAAGATGAAGTCATCAAGTTTATATGGGAAAACATTATAATACAGTTTGGCTGCCCCCACCTCATCAAAATCAATAATGGACTACAGTTCATTGGAGCCAAGATCATTGATTTCCTCAACCAGCATAACATCATTCACTCCCCTTCAAATCCGTATTATCTACAAGGAAATGGATAGGCCAAAATAACCAGCCGAACGGTAGTCGACAGAATCAAAAAATGCTTGACATAAAAGAAGGGTAATTGGTGCAAGAATTACCGTACGTGTTATGGGCATACCGAACAACATATCGAGTATCGACTGGATGTACGCCGTTTTTGTTGGCATATGGTACCGAAGCAATCATCCCCACTCAATAACATTACCCACTACGTGATCATACCATGATAGACAAAGAAAATGAGTTCCAGTTGGCATGTAACATGAACTGGATCGACAAAACACGAAACAAAGCAGTCATGAACTTGGGAAGATACCATCAGGCTTTAGCAAAGCCATATAACAAATGAGTTTATCATAGAGAGTTCGATATTAAAGATCTCGTCCTACGAGAAATACCAAAACACATAAAAGATCTTAATACTGGGAAACTCCTAGAAAACAAGGAAGGACTTTTTATCGTTGTAAAAAAAATAGACTTGGCTCTTACGACCTCGTCATAGAAAATGAAGATCGAGTCGTTAATCCTTGGGACGCGAGGAGATTAAAGTTATATCGCAGATAATATTCTATCACAGTGTACTATTCTACTATTTATTCTAATTTTGTACGCAGTTCTTACATCAATGAAATACTTATGTTTGATCGAACTACATCAGAGTACTTTCTACTATTTCATATAATACTCTTCTACTATCTCTATCATTTTGTATGCCGTTCTTACATCAATAAAATAATTATGTTTGATCGAACTACATTAGAGTATTTTCTACTATTTCATATAGTACTCTTCTACTATCCCTATCATTTTGTACGTCATTCTTACATCAATGAAATACTTATGTTTGATCGACCAACATCAGAGTACTTTATACTATTTCATACAGTACTCTTCTAATATCTTTATTATTTTGTACGTCGTTCTTACATTAATGAAATACATATGTTTGATAGATCTCTATCAGAATACTTTCTACTATTTTATACAGTACTCATCTACTATCTCTTACATTTTTTGTACACAGATCTTACACCAATGAAATACTTGTATTTGGCTGCCCTACATTACAATACTTTTCTACTATCTCATACAAGTACTTCTATATGCATAACACATTTATAATATCACAGATAACTAAGGGGGTCACCCCATTTTACTATTATAGATCGTTTGTTGCTCCCGCCAATTCGATCTTCTATTATATTACAGATTATTTATTGCTTCAGGCAATTCGATCTTCTATTATATTACAGACTTCTTGCTTCTTTAGCCAATTCGATCTTCTATTATATTATAGATCGCTTGTTGCTCTAGCCAATTCGATCTTTTATTACATTACAGATCAACTGTTGCCCTAGCAAATTGAATAATCTATTACATAACAGATCGCCTATTACTTTAGACAATTCGATCCTCTATTAGATCATAGGTCAGCTATTGGTTCCCCAATCTGACTAACATACTACAGACATCTACACCACAATTGGTTTATCAAAAGGTCAGTACAAATACGAATGAATCACTAATTCTACTATCAGTCAAATTTTGCAGCTGCATAACCTTCACACTCTATCTACTATACTTCCATTGGTATAGTACAAATAATTCCTTTTTATATTAATAATGATACTTCCTCAATCACTTAAACTTTTAGACAGCACATCGGCACGCAAACTTTCCTCGCGCCCCGACAGTCGCAGACGTATCAGTTCTGGTACCCTCGAAATAACAATTTGTCTTCCTTCATTAAGCTTGCTCTTAGTAAGAGCCCCGATATTTGACATAATACGCTTTAGATACTCAGTCCGCACTAGCTGCATATCACACGTCACACCATTTACAATCATGCTATCATGAATCGTGTTTCTTTCTTTTTCCAACCTCTTAAACTCAAACAGAAAAAAAAGCACTACCGTTATTTCTCTACCATGCATATCACTTACCTTGCGCTTAACCTTGTCAAGAACGACGATCTCCGCAATTTTTACTTTAGCCTCATTCAGCATCACTTCCAAAGTCTTACAACGATCTTCTATCACCCGATTTTCATCCACAAAAGCTTTATTACGTGCTTCCATTACCGCCATAAATTCGTCCATTTTATTTATTGTTGGCTTCCGCTAACTCTTTTACCCTAGTATTAGCAGCATGACACATTCCTTCAATCTTATAAACATGCCCATCTGTTTCCCTCACAACAACTTGCATGTCAACTACTTCCACTTTAAGCGTATTTATTCGAACTTACAAGCATTTAGTACTATCTTCTTCTTTCATCAACATCGCCAGCAACTTTGTCATTTTAATTTGTGCAGGTATTAGTTCTGCATCCTGCTATGTTACACGTTCCGAGATATTACTTGCATGATGCTAAATTTTTTCAATGTCAAACTCTTTTTCTTTACAACCTCCTTCAATTCCTCCATTTTTTTTTTGTACAATGGCTAATTCAACTTCTTTACCTTCCAATTGTTTGGTCAAATGACCAACCATACATTGCTTTTCCGTTACCATCACCTCCATCATTACATTCACCTTAGTAGCACATTTTAGTACTTCCTAATAAAAGCTCAAATAAGTGTTCAGTTGCTCATTCAAAACACGTAACGCTTCTCTCTGACTTTGAACCACTCCAGTTCCACCTGCGGCAACAGTTAACTTTCACATATATACCAGGTCGTACACCAAAATAGTACATATCATAGTTTACAAATTCACGTACAACAATTACGTATGACCAATCACACGACAATAAAATACTTGTCGACGATTGATATACATCTCTATTCACGTTTATCATAAAACAAACAGATTTATTTATCAACAAAATAGTGTACAGACATCTAAAAAATTTACAATTTGGTGACCAGCTTAAGTACTTTACTTTTACTCTCTCGGGCTACGAGGGGACTGTCCCCTATTTACCGATCTCCTCGACCTATATACCTATATATCCAGAGGTACTATAAAGGACACCACTTCCTGCTAGCGCTTCTTTTGTCATGACCAAGGTACCATGTTCTTGATCTCCTCCTCCTCCTCTTTCAATAATTTTTCTCCCGGTATAAGAGCTAGTTTTTCAACAACTTTCTCCTCCTTATCCTTTGTAAAGCACATATTTTCAGCTTTTCCATTCTCTACATCAAAGTCTTTCCCACAATCCATCATATACTTTCTAAATTAATTCACTATCCTCGCCAGCTCACCTCCATAAAATTCAATCACACTCTGTATAAGACGTTCATGATCTGTTTGGGCTGCAACCTTAGCTCGCTTTGGATACAAATATTCCTTCAACATCATATTCGATCTATGCAGATGCCTACGCATATCCTTCTAAAATATACCAAACATTTTCAATTCCCCTTATAACTTCTGTCTAACATTTGTTTCTTTTATCAGTTGATTTCCCAACGAGGTATTTTGTTCCATACTTTGCTTTAGCACATTTTGCAAATCCTTCAACTTATACTCTAATTTGCCTTGCACATCTATTTGATCTTTCCTTATTTTGAAAAACAAAATCCTCGTTGATCTTCAGTCCTACATAAAGCCAAGAGCATCAGCTAAGGGTCCTACGTCACCGCAAATAACATGCACACCATCTCGAGTTGAGCATTTTTTTGCCTCTATACTATGACGATTATGTGCTTCTTGAGCTAAAAACGTTACTCAAGCTGGGTCAGGTACTATACCAATACTTAATAGTTTAAGAACACACAGAACACAATCTCATCAAAGTCAAAACAAAAAAGAATAATTTAAAATAGGATACCATAATATGCTTAAATATTCCTGTCATTCTCTACCTCAGACGGAGGATCCACTTCAGTACCAGCAGCTGGAACTTGCTCAGTTTGCAGAACATGTACATTGACTGGAGCAACAACATCTTCAACCAGTTCATCTTCTGTATCCTAAGAAAGCACTATCTCATGGTACCTACCTGCTAGGCTCAGATCATTATCGGTCGCGGTCAGCCCAAAGTGACGGTAAGATTGGATCATATGATTTCTTTCATCCCTTATTTTTCTAAATGCTTCTGAAAGAGTCTCCTTACGCTCAGACAATACCACATACCGCTCTTCAGTAACCTTCAACTCTTCAGCCTTACTCTCTTTCTCTCTTTTGAGCTCCTCTTCGAGCTCCGTCATTTAAACTGATTGAGCATCAAACCTTTGAGTAAGCTATCCGAACTCCTGGTTTCTCTTCTCAATAAAACTAGTAGCTCCCTTCACCAACATCGGGATTTGCCAATATGAAACACGAGATCGGTAAATGCATATACCAATCATAAAATATCAACTACAGAATTTCAGTACGCATATTTGCTGTCTGCTCCTTAAACGCCTCTTCGAGCTTCTTTGGTTCTGTCCCCGCCATTCTAAAACATTTACGTTATACGTCTCTAAGATGGGCCACAACCTTTTCCCAAGTTTCATCACTTCCATCACTCTCATGTTATTTCCTTTTTAGAGATCTTTTCTCTGCGTCTAGAAGGGCAAACTCATTTACCACCTGTTCTTCCACTACACCATCAGAAGCAAGCTTATCGCCCTCTTTCCCTTGAGTCACCACTGCAGTAGAAGGCGGCGAAGCTTCTGGCACTATCTTTTTTAGCCTCCGAAACTTGCTCGCCACGCTTGTACTCCCTGGCACAGGTGAAGGGATACCAATCAAGTCACCTAGAGGAAGAATGACATTCTTCTTCTTAGCCATAACTCAATTCTCATGAGCTCGCTACACTTTGGGAATACTGGAGTCTACCCTTTTATTCTTACGGATATTTAACTCACCAAGTACTTACTTTAAATCGACCTGCTCAAAAGCTACGCAGTTGAACAAGCTTGTGTTATCAAGAAAGAATTTAGGATCAAGACCTGACAAACAAAATTAAGGAAATGGTTAGCAGCTTGAAGACAAAATGATATTTGGTCAAGTTAGTAGGCGTGACTTACTATGATTCAAATATTTATGGTTCAGGATGAAGGCCGATTCATCTGGAACCTGCATACAATTGCCCATACCCATACAAGGTGGTTATTCCATGGTCTACCAACAGATTCGAAGTCAAAGAACTTCGGTCAAGATGAATCACTAAAAAGGTAACCACTATTTCAGGCTTTGAGATACTTCATTCTATAAAATTTTAGCACATCATCTACTATGAACTGCTTTACAGTCCCATTCTTTCTCTACTTCTCATTCAGTGACTTACACACCCTCATCATCACAAAAACATTCTCATTTAATTGGCCAGGGCAGCACTGCAATACATTCATAATCCATATTTGAAAAAAGGCCAAGGGAATCTTAAGGCCATATACGATCTGGTTCAGATAGCACAAAAAACCATTATACAGGCCTGTCATACCCGCCCCATTATAGTACGTAATTTTTACGTCGTCACTAATTCTTCTTTCCTTCTTCTACAAATCCAGACTGGGCACTTGATAATGTGCCCCCTTTTCCTCTTTCCTTGGTACCATGGTCCTAAACCATAGGCCTTACTCCATTACATAATTCCCCCATTCCCATTTTAACTTCTTTTTAAGTTTCAAATATTCTTTCCCTACATTTACTCCTTCAGGATATATACAAAATGACTTATCTTTCACCTCTATATCATCTTCATCTACAACATTACTTCACTGGGTTCTCCAGCTTCTACACTTACAGTAACTTCCATCCTATCTACGGTCTCATCCATGTTTCCACAATTGTCCTCCCTACCTGACGATGAAATTTCCTTTGAACTAGATGACACTACAAATTTACTCATATGTTTTACATTTTTTGAATGTATACTGAACCTACAGGTACACACAATCTTTTATAATTTTCTCTACCTCTGTGAGTCAACATTTACATAATTACATGTTATACTTTTTACCTAGTCAAGGCATTTATTTTCAAAATTTTCCAAAACAACAAAAAATCATTTTTAACTTTCCTTCTTCTCCTAGACAATTTTCTCTCTCTAGATTTTTGTTGCATACCTAAAGCTTTCGCAAGCAGTAACTAAATATAGGCAAACAATCATTTCTTAGCCCCTACATTCCCAAATTTAGCATCCCTAAATTAATTACATACAAAGGCGATGAACAAACCAAATCATACACAGAGTACCAAACAATAGAATCAAAACAGAGTAACAAAATTTACAAACTTGTGCTAGAAGACCCACAATCATCTACTTTGCTTGTACCTTTCACAGATATTAGATGATCCCGTTATTTCTCCGACACTTCTCTTTTACCAAATAAAATTTTCTCTACGAGATTATGCTTAGAACTCAAATGTTTCCTATCACTAGAAGCATTGGTTACACAATTTTGTTCTTTCTCTATAACTGTAGATAATTTATGAGGGAGAGAGAGACGAGTTTTTATACTCTCTCTTAGTTTATGAAATGATGACTTTTTTGGACAAGTGTCAGTCACCCCTGCTGTCCCAACATGTACATCTTTTTTCCTTACAACATCATCATGACTTATGTGATAACGTTTGTCGTTATCACGTCTGTCTCTGCTTTCAGCTATTAAATAATTTTGTCCCTCTTTCCCAAGACAATTTAGATGATCCATCATCTTGGTTTTATACTCCACCAAGATCGTACCACAATATACGCCATTCTTAAAATAGCTAAATATTCAAAATTCGAAATTATCTGTACAGCTGCTAGAATCAGACAGCTGTAATCTAGCAAATATGCCATATAAGCAGTTCAACAAATATAGTGATCTTATTCATAAGTTCGTAGATTCAATTGGCATTTTTCCACATTTAACATAAAATAAAAATAGAACACTGCAAATAGACCCATTATTTATTTCGAGTTATCACAGTTCGAGCTTACAATTACATGAAGTTACATTTAAAGCAACCCAAATGACTCAATTCACCACATGGAATTATCTCCCCTCCTATTGCCCTCTCATCCTCTTCAGCCAGTTTATCCCGTAAGATCTCTCGAACATCTTCTTCTCGTAAAGTTGTATCCATTAGTAGCTCATGGAACACATCGCACCAAAAATAACGATCATACTCTGTAGGCCTACCATCATCATCTAAACTGCCCAACTTAAACGGCCACTCTAGCAACATAGCATTGTAAGGCAGCAGGTAAAAGTAGCGCTCGTGGAGTTCCTCCACTTTGATGTTCAGCCTACCTTCTGCTACATGATGAACACGCTGAGAACGTGTCCTCACCATGGTAACTTCCAATCAACCAACAACAAACTTTTCATACAGAAGAATGTAAGGCATAACATCAACAGATCAATATCTTATATAGCCAGCAGGAAGATCTATTTACACCACTAATGTCGTCTACCCATCAGATTTTGAGGGAAGATATATTTTACAAGAATTTTTTTTAAGAAATAAGGATATCAAAAAAATTTTGAGAATATTTTGACTGCTAATATTTTTGTATTCTACGAAGTATATCCTCAGATCTTATTCGTATGCTTCACACATATGACATATCCGCAAAGATGGTGTTCACACAGAATATTCAAGTACGTCCAGCAGTAGCTCCAAAAAAGTACCTATAGACATATATCATTTACTTACCTACATCAAGACATTTTCTAGCTTGTTCGAAACAATAACTCCTGTACATACCCATCTCCTCTCAATCAGTATTATCATACTAGCCACTTATTTGGTTACATTCACCAAACGGCCTCATTTACATTTTTGAACTTCCTTTTTTCAACCTCACTTCTCAATATCTTCATTAAGATACGTACCAAGTTCACGACGGTTCAATCAGTTCAGAACCACCCTACACAATTTGATGTCTGATAGCCCGCACCAACTAAACCTTTTTTAGTTTGGCATAAGTATATGTTACATTTCAACATATTTCCAAAATTATTTTTCACCATTGTTACTTCCTCACATTTAGATTCCTCAATAGTTCAAGTTACTTTCTCAGTTCACGGTTCCCTTTATCAAACAAGGCAGTTTACAAGTATGTTATAGACATATAAATATCAGTTTGAAATACAATATGAAATTGGCAGAACAAGAAGTTATCATTAGCTTGAATATTTCTTACATCTCAGACATTATAGAATACTTTACAGATAACAAGTCTTCCAGACAGTTTACAGATTACTTTATAGACTACATTACATCAGTTCACAACCCGAAACTCTTCTTCAAGAAAAAGATGGCAACAATAGAGCTTGAAGTTAAAAAATTGAAGCATGCTTCCAATCCTCATTTTCCTGTAAGAATGGCCCAATTAATCCTTCACACCGTTTACTTCCTCAAGAAATCGAGGAAGCTAAGGTGTTTGTGCTTGAACCAACCCTCAGTGGAAGGATCTTCTTCATGACAAGAGACAATAATTATGTGAAAGAAAAATCTCCTCCACCACTATATCTTCCACAATAACCCCACCACCCCGCATGACAGAGAAAGAAGAAGGATCCTATTTTTTTATATAGGACCTACTCACCAACTGGGTACCAGAAAGACTCCCTCCGGCAAACGCATGTCGCTTCATCTTCAGTTGTAATAGCTTCCTATGTTAGTAGACGCCGCCCATTCCTGTATTCTTTCTCCGATGTTAACAGGTAATTAAAGCATACTATTTGATGATGATCATCATCCGCCTCCTCCACCTCTTTAAATGTCATACCGTGGTAGGTAAGACACACTGGAATTAGCGTAGAAAGACTCAAAGACTAGTTCCCAAAATATCGGAACCGCAATTCTTCCACTTTCACAAGAATTCTAGCTTCCCAAGATTGCCGTCTAGTGGTTATCATTCTTTCAATAGAAGTAACGGTACGGAGGAGAAAGGTTACAAAAGATATGGAGTCAGAGAAATACTTGGTTAATAATAATTGCAGTGGCCAACTACAATACTATTTTTACTGCAATTACCACTAAAGAAGATGTTCCAAATTCCATGACGTCAGAAGGAATTCCCATGTAACAATCTCGAACAGAGCCAATTGTTCTAGGGAACCCAACAACCACAATAGATATTCATTTAGAAGCATTGGAAATGATTCCCCAGTATTAATTACAGTATTAATGAAGTTTCTCAACCAACACCACTCGTATATAATGGTTCTCGTACTCTTGGCTAAGAGGGGGCGGTTGTAGTGGCTTATTCTGTATCTCGAACTCAAGCTTCATCTTCGACCAACATACGGCCACTTGACCTCGTTAACATACACATGGTGCATTTATGGCACACTATAAAATAGTTATAAAGTTTTATTTATTATCCCCGACCTCTATATCAACAGCTCGATTCAACAAGCACTCTGTCATTAATGAAGCCATTACAATATAAGAAGATCAAACCGTTATATAATCAGTTTAAAGACTCATCAAATCTATGTTGTAACGTCCATCATTAAGAATAATAATAGTCGTCAAACGGTCATATTATAAGACCTATAAATAAGACCAGAGAACTGCAGATGAAGCACGAACGAATCTTCACCCAGAAACTCTTTATATAAAACTATTCATAGTATTCTTTGTAATAGTTAGCAATCATCCATAAGATCTCTCTCTCTCATTCTAAATCCTCAATAGAGGTCATGGTTTTTAACCTATTCAAAGGTTTTCTACGCTAAACTTTGTGTTAGCACTTGTTTATTATTCGCTAATGTTCTAATTATCATTGGTATAAAGACTAAGTTTGAAATATGGAATTAGGCTATTACAGTTCACACATGTTATAGTCTGAGTTATCCCAATATTTGATTCATATGAGGCATATGATGGCCCGAGGTAAAGAATTATTTCCGTATGTTGACCCGTTTAGGGAAAGCTTCGTAATAGATTTTGAGGAGCGGACCACAATATTTTCCCAATTTTTAATTTTAGACGTCAATGGGCGTAGGGATGTTGGTGACAACATCATACCCCCGCACTTGGGTACGACTTTAATTTACAGTAAATTTGGTGGTAGAGTTCAAAATTTAAAGACGGGTATGCCATATCAAAGAGTTTCAAGTTCTGTGATGTTTCAAGAACTTACCAATTTCATGGTCAAAATCTTCCGCAGAGGGATGAATTTGATGTGAATTGTCCTCTAATGGTCATTTTCACCGTCAACGGACTATTTATATTTGTATTATTTTATTCAAGTCATTCCATTACTAGAGATGCTAAGTGGATTTAGGGACTTGCTTGCTTAACCAACACAAGGTTAAAGATGAAGTTTTTCCAATTTTAGTAGAATTTTATTTAGATTAGAATTAGGGTTTCTAATTCTAATCCCCTTTGTGTTCTATAATATAAAAAGGGAGGTCTGGGTAATTTGTTTTTCAGTTGTTTGGAGTTGATTATTGAATCAAAAAGTTTAATTTAGTTTAATTTGTGTTTAAGTTGTTTTAGAGTTTAGAGAAGAAGAAAAAAACTAATTGTGATTAGGTTAGTGTTAAACGTAACACGATCTTGCTTCCGCATCATGCGTTTACATCAGATATACTCTGGGATCGAGCTTGACCTCTCACATATTTCATCTTCTTGGCCTAGATATTTTAGACCACTTTGTAGTAATTTAGTTTTAAGTGGGCTCGTATTGGTGTGGTTTTTTACAGGTCTTTTCTTGTATATTTATTTCCTTTGTGGGGCTTGATCTTCGACTTTGGATAATAAAATCTCTGGGGGCTTCAATATATCCTACAAAATCTATGGGTTAGTTCATCTCAAGTTTCTTAACTTCCCACTCAACATCGTTCTTCTATTTTGCATGGATTATCACAATTAATTAATAGTTGATTATAATTTATACGAATATGTACAAAAATCTAATATAAGATTGTTTATCCAATATCTTAATATTTAAAGATTTACCAATAATACTTCATCAAATATATTACTATACTTAATAGGCCATGGGTCGTCACATCCACGACCTAGGTACACAATTTTGTGACTGGTCTCTATTTGTTTTTCCTACGTTAGTTTATTTTTGGATATTTTATTTTTTTCTAGAAAATCATCTAAAAAGGAATTACTCTAGTAGTTTCCTGTTTTAGGACTGCAGAGAAAGAGGTGGAGATCTCCTATATATAAGAGATCCTAGGGTATGAGGTATGTTATGTTGAGTATTAAGAGAGAGGGAAGAACTCTAGGAGAGCTTAAAAGAGTAAAGAAAACTTGTAGTAGTATTTTGATTATATAAAAGAGGCCGTTATTCATTAGTAGCTTCCACACTCTTAGTTTAAATCAAATTGGTACCATAGCAAGGACAATTTTAGCAAAAAAAAATTTCTAAGATGGAGAAGAGAACACCAAAGCAACCAACAAGAGTGAACATTTGAAGACGGTAGGAGAATCTATAATATTACTGATAGAGTCCAACAAGGAACTCACCGTATCAAACAAATTAATGTCTAAGAAAATAGAGGTGATGATAGTCGCAGTGATGTCAATGCCGAACAAAAATTCAGTGACCAAATTTGATAATAGTAATCATGGAACAAAAATCGAGGGAATTTGTAGGAACAAGGAGAGCTCATCAATGGGTAGGTTGTGGACTTCCAATGGGTGCTTTTATATATGGCGGGAGGAACGCACATGTAGATCTAGCAAACGCAATCCCGCTTTATGTGGCAGGGTACGGAAAGGAGTTGATTATACGCCGAATCCAACATGAACGATCTAATTTGAAATGAGAAAGTACCCGAGTATTCAACACCTTCTTTGAGGGGTTGCACATTGACGTGGAAAATGTTGATAGATTCATGGATTATCATGAGAACGAGGGTTTCAACGACGGTGACGGAGAAGTTCATCTCTCACAAACAAACCTCATTGTACCCAACAACGAGATTTGAGAAGTCGTGCAACTGCGGGATCGACCAGAACATCGGCCAGAAAGTTGTGTTATCACTAAACCTGTGATTGTTGGTAAAACTGGTGAGGAAATGGAGAGAAAATTATGAAATGCAACCCGTACAGAACTAGGGCACGTATTACATACATGGCAGGGCACAAGATGTGTCATGAGGCAGGTTATGGGGTAGGACACGAGATAGAACATCAGGGGTACAGGGCATGGGACCATGGGTACTAGGCAAGGCACAAATGAAGGAATGATATAGTACGGGCAGGGTATGTCGTAGCATGGCATACCAGATGACAATATGTTATACATGGTTCCCCCACTTGTGGAACATATTGGCACAAGCACTGTTGGGGCTGGGAAAGAGAGACCCTAAAAATGATGATTCATCTCATGAACACAGCCACGATACGGGAACTATCGGAGGCTCCCTAATCATCTCCGATCGAGGTCAGCAGAGAGAGCTACTCCGACTCTGACTCCAACATCGGTATTACTCCGTCGCGACTCCCTGACCACTCAAACAATATCTCCAAACATGTTGCAATTGGGAGGAACTCCAATGGTACCTTCGGCTTCTCTCTCCATGGAGGCAGCATCTACGAGCTTCCCAATGATAACAACAACTTTGGACAATGCAAGAAGGCGTAGCAGTCCATGTTTTTGCACAATAGCAAGGGTTTATTTTAGAGAGTCTGCAAGGGATTTGGGAACTAGGTTTTATAATTGCCTAATTTTATGATTTAAACTTAGTCTTTACACCAAAGATAATCAGAACGTTTATTGAATGATGAGTAATTGCTAACACAAAGTTTAGCTTGGAAAACCTTTGAATAGGTTAAAAACCATGACCTCTCTTGAGGATTTGGGAAGAGAGAGATTTTATTAGAGATTGCTAGCTATTACAAAGAATGCTCTGAGTAATTTTGTATAGAACTTCTGAGTGAGAATTCATTTGTCCTTTATCTAGAATTATTTGGTCTTATTTATAGGTCTTATAATATGACCGTTTGGCGACCATTATTATTCTTAAGGATGGACGTTACAATATAGATTTGATAGTCTTTGAATGAATTATGTAACAGTTTGATCTTCTAGTCTTGTAATGGCTTTATTGATGATTGAGTACTTGTTGATTCGAGCTGTTGATATAGAGGTCGAGAATAATAAGTAAAACTATGTAGTTGATGCGTAGTATGCCATAAATATGCCATGTGTACGTTGACGAGATCGAGTAGTCGTATGATGGTTGAAGATGAAGCTTGAGTTCGAGATTTGTAATAAGCCACTATAACTACCTCCTCTCAGCCAAGGGCATGAGACACATTGTGGGCGAGTGGTGTTGGTTGAGAAGCTTCATTAATACTGTAAAAAATACTGGGGAATAATTTCCAATGCGTCTTCATGAATGTCTGTTGTGGCTGTTAGGTTTCCTAGAACTAATGACTCTGGCTAATATTGTTGCATGGGAATTCCTTCTAATGTTGGGAATTTGGAAAGTTGCCTTTAATGTTGATTTTAATATAAATAGTACTTTGGCTTGCAGTTACAATTGCAATTAACCAAGTGTTGCTCTGAACTTTTCCTTCTATTTTTTGTAATCTTCCTATTATTATCTATAACCTTCCTTCTTCTGAGAGGATGGTAACCACTAGACAGCAATCTCGGGAGGCTAGGATTCTTGCGGAAGTGGAAGAATTTTGGTTTCAATATTTTAGGAATCGGTCTTTGAGTCTTCCTACGCTAATTCTGGTGTCTCCTACCTTTCACAGTATGACATATAAAGGGGTGATGGAGGTAGAGGATGATCATCATCAAATGGTGCACTTCCATTATCTGTTGACATGTGAGGAGGAGCGCAGGAATGGGCTGCGTCTGCTGGCAGAGGAGTCCGTTACAACTGAAGATGACGTGGCAGGCGTTCATCAAAGGGAGTCTCGCTGGTACCCTACTAGTGAATGGGTTTTATCTAAAAAATAGGATCCTGCTTCTTTCTCTATTATGCGGGGTGGTGGGGGTTATGGTGGAAGAGACGGTGGTGGAGGAATTTATTCTTCCGTACAATCACCGTCTCTTTTCGTGAAGAAGATTCTTCCATGGAGGGTGGTTTAAGTATGGACACCGTAGCTTCCTCGGTGATTTTCAGTTCCTGGATTGCCTGGGCCATTCTTGCTGGGGATCAAAGTTTAGAAGCATGCTTCAATTTTTCATCTTCAGGATTTGTGGCTGCCACCTCCTTCCTGAATAAGCCTTCGGGCTGTGAACTGATATATTGTAGGTTGCGAAGTAATCTGTAGAATTGTCTGGAAGACTTGTTATTTGTAAAATAATCTATAAAATCTGAGATGTAAGAAATATTCGAGTTAAAAGAAACTTTTTGTTTTTCAAATGTTGTATTATGTTTCGAACTGATCTTTATATGTCTAGCATACTTGTAAGATATCTTGTTTACTAAAGGTAATCGTGAACAGAGAAGGTAGCTCGAACTGTAAAAGAATCAAAATTTCATAAAGTAAACAATGGTAAAAAGGAATCTTGGATATATGTTGAAGTGTGACAAACCAAACTAAAAGAGGCTTAGTTAGTGCGAACTATCAGACATTAAGTTGTTATGGAATACTCTTGAATAAATCAAATTGTAGTAAACTTGGCACGTATATTCACCAAAGCTAGTGGGACTTGAGGTCGAAAAGGGGAAGTTCGAAAATGTAAATGAGGTCATTTTGGGAACATAAGGAAATAAGTGGCTAACAGAATTGTATGGATTGAAAAGATTGGTATGTTCACGAGTTGTTATTTCGAACTTACTAAATGGCATCTTGATGTAGGTAGGTAAATGATATCTGTTTGTAGGTGCTTTATTGGAGCAACTGCTAAGGGTACTGGAATATGCTATACGAACTCTATCTTTGTGGATATGTCATCTGTTCGAATAAGATCTGAGGATATACTACGAAGAATGAAAAGTACTAGTTGTCAACATATTTGTGAGATTTTGCTTATATCCTTGTTTCCAAAAATATGTTCTTGTAAATATATCTTCCCTCAAAATCTGTTGAGGAGGCAATTTTTTAGTGGTGCAAATAGATCTTCGTGCTGGCTATATAAGATGTTGAGCCATATCTATTATGCCTTGTATCTTGTGTAGGAAAAGCTTGTTATTGGTTGATTGGAGGTTATCATGGTGAGGACACGTTCTCAATGTGTTCGCCATGCAGCAGAAGGTAGGTTGAACATCAAAGTGGCTGAACTCCGTGAGCGCTACTTTCTTCTGTTGCCTTATAATGTTGTATTACCAGAGTGGCTATTGAAGTTGGGTGGGTTAGATGATGAAGGCAGGCGTACAAAGTATGATCATTTTTTCTGGTGTGACGTGTTCTGTGAGTTGCTGCTGGATACAACTTTGTGAGAAGAAGTTGTTCAAGAGATTACATGGGATAAGCTTACTGAAGAAGATGAGAGAGCAGCAGGAGGGGAGATAATACCATGTAGTATAGTGAATTATTCGGGCTACTTTAAATATAACTACATGTGATTGTAAGCTCGAACTTTAAGAACCCGAAATAAATAAGTAATCTATTTGCAGTATTCTATTTTGGTTACATGTTAAATGTAGAATAGTACATATTAAATCTACAAACTGGAAAAAATAAGATCAATGTGTTTACTAAACTGCTCATGTGGTAAATATTATGGATTACAGCTGTTTGATTCTAATAGATGTATAGATAATTTTGAATTTTGATTATTTATCTATTTTAGAAATGACGTATATTGTGGTACGATCTTGGTGGAGTATTAGTAAGGAGATGGATCATATAGATTACCTTGGGAAAGAGGGACTGAATTGTTTAATAGCCGAAAGTAGAGATAGACGTGATAACAGTAGACGTTATTACAGAAGTTATGATGATGCTGTGAAATAAAAAGATGTGCCTATAGGGGATGTAGAGGCAGTAGGGGTGACTAACACGTGTCTAAAAGAGCCGTCGTTTCATAAACCGAGGGAGAGAATAAAAACTTATCTCTCTCTCCTTCATAAATTATCTATAGTTATAGAGAAAAAAAAAAGTGGTGTAACCAGTATTTCTAGAGGTAGGAAATGTTTGAGTTCTGAGTGTAATTTTGTATAGAAAGCCTCATCTGGTGAGAAACTGTGTTGGAGAAACAACATAATCAATCACGCTCTGTGAAAGTTATTGGCAAAGTAGAAGATTGCGGATATTCTAGTACAGGTTAGTAAATTTTGTTCTTCTGTTTTGATTATTTTGTCTTACACTCTGTATATGATGTTATATGTTCATCTCCTTTGTAAGTGATTGATTTGAGGATATCACATTTTAAGAATGTAGGGGCTAAGAAATGATTGTTTGCCTGTATTTTTACTGTTTGCCAAAAGCTTCGGGTATGGTAATAAAATCTAGAGAGAAAAAAAATTGTTTTTGGAGAAAAAGAGGGAAAGTTGAAAATGATTTTTTGTTGTTTTGGAAAGTTTGAAATAAAATGCCTTGACTGGGTAAAAAGTATAAATGGGGTTGTTTTAGCTGTGTGTGTGGTATAGCATGTAATTGTGTAAGTGTTGAATCATAGAAGTATCGAAAATGAAAAAAATATTATGTGTATCTGTAGGTCCAGTATGTGTTCAAAAAACATAAAGCCTATGAGTAAATTTGTAGTGTCATATAGTTCAGAGGAAACATCATCGTTAGGTAGGGAAGACGATTATATTGGTATGGGAAAGATTGTAGATAAGAGGGAAGTTACTGTAGGTGTGGAGGTTAGAGAACCTAGTAAAGTAAATAATGTTATAAAGGAAGATGATATATGAGTGAAAGTTAAGTCATTTAACATATACCCTGAGGGAGTAGATGTAGGGAAAGAATTTTTGAAATTTAAGAAGAAGTTATAAGGAGAATAGGAAAATTATGTGATGAAGCAAGGCTTATGGTTTAGGACCTTGGTACCAGGGAAAGGGGAAGAAGGGGTATACTATCAAGTTCCCAGCCTGGATGTGTGGAAAAAGGATAAAGGTATTAGTGAAGATGTAGAAATTTTGTACTATAATGGGACAGGGATGGAATGACCGAATGATGGTTTTTTGTGCTATCTGAATTAGGTCGTATATGGCCTTAAGATTCCCTTGACCTTTTTTCAAAAAGAGGTTATAAATATATTGTAGTGCTGCCCAGCCCAATTAAATGGGAATGTATTTGAGATGATGAGGGTGTGTGAGGTACTGAATAATAAGTGGAGAGAGAACGGGACTACAAAGCAGTTCATAGCAGTGGACATGTTGAAATTTTATAGACTGAAGTATGTCAAAGGTTGTAATAGCGGTTACCTGTCTAGTGGCTCCTCAAAGTTGAAGTATTTTAACTTCGAGTCTACTGGTAGACCATGAAACGACCATCTTGTATGGGTAGGGGGCAACTATTTACAGGTTCCAGGTGAACCGGCGCTCGTCTCAAACCATAAATATTATAATCCGAGTAAGTAACATCTGCTCACTCGACCAATCATCATTTTGTCTCCGAGCCACTAACCGTTTTCTTATTTTTGCTTGTTAGGTCCTGATCCCAAATCTTTACTTGATAACACAAGCTTGTTCGACTGCATAGCCCTTGAGCAGGTCGAGTTGAATCAAGTACTTGGTGAGTAGAATATCTGAAGGAATAAAAGGGTAGATTCTAGAGTTCCCAAAGTGCAACGAGCTCACGAGAATCGAGCTATGGTTAAGAAGAAGAAGGCCCGTCTTTCTTTAGGTAACTTGACTGGTATCTCACTGCCTCAGCCAGAGAGTACGAGTGTGGGGTGGAAGTTACAGAAGTTGAGAAAGATAGTTCCAGAAGCTGCTCCTTCTACTGTGATGGTGGCTCAAGGGACAGAGGGCGGAAAGCTTGCTGCTGAAGGTGTAGTAGAGGAGTAGGTGGTAAATGAGGTCTCTCCTTTAGAGGCGGACAAGAGGTCGCTAAAAAGGAAACATGTGTTTGAAGGAAGTAACCATACCAGTGTTAAATCTGTAGCCAAGCTAAGGGAAATGGAGCAAAGGTATTTTGAGATGGCGGGGACCGAGCCGCAGCAGCTCAAAGATATGTTTTAAGAGCAAACAACGGGTGTACGTACTGATACTCTCCATTTACTGTATTGTTATTTAATTAAATATATATATATATATATATATATATATATATATATATATATATAGTTGATCTTGTTTCTTGTATTGGCAGCTCTCGATGCCGGTGAAAGAGGTTGCAAGTTTTATTCATATGAGGAACCAAATGTTTGGGGAGCTTACTCAAAGGTTCAATGCTCAAGCAGCTCATGTGAAGGAGCTCGTGGAGGAGCTCAAGAAAGAGAAAGAGAGAAAGGCCAAAGAGTTGAAGGCCGTAGAGTTCTATGAGCATGAGGAAACTTTGTCCCAAGCATTCATAGAGATAAAGGCTGAAAGATACCATCTGATCCAACCTTATCGCTACTTTGGGTTGACTACTGCTGATATCGATCTGGGCTAAGCTGGTAGGTATAAGGAGATAGTCTTTTGCTTCATATGCAGAAGATAAAGTGGTAGAAGATGTTGCTGCTCCAGCCAATGTACCTGTCTCTCAAACTGAACAAGTTTAAGCTACTGGTAGCGAAGTGGATCTTCCATCTGAGGTAGAAATTGGTAAGAATATTTAATTAGTTTGTGATATTTTGTTCTGAACTATGCTATTCTGTCTTGACTTTGATGAGATTGTGCTCTGTATGTTCCAAAATGGTTAAGTTTGATAGATACTTCTTTATTGTATTCTTTTTGAATATTTATGTGATACCGAGAAATTTGTAATCTGTGTAGGAGATAGATCCGTTAAGAAAAACTGTTTCCAACCTGGAGAGATCGTTGAGTAGAGCGAGGTATTTCGTGACTTGTATTCAACAGGTACTAAATAAAATTGAGTATGAGAAAAGGATGCTTAAGTTTAATTCAGAGAAAAACTTTAAAGAATTATATGATCTTCAGTGTAGATATGCTAAGATAAAAATATAAAGGGATGAGGCTTTAAGAAAAGAAGAGGAAAGGGGGGCGTTAGAACAAAAACTGAAAGACTTGACCTATTTTATTGACCCGAGTGATAAAGCCAGGTGTCTGAAGCTTTTGGTAACTCTGACACTGTATTTTGAGGCAGAAATAAATAGTTAGTGGGGTTTAAAAGAAGGTTACGTAGAACTTTTAAAGGAAAAAGGTGTAGTACCTGACCCAGCTCGAGTTATGTTTTTAGCTCAAGAAGCATGTAATTATGATAGTGTAGAGGCGAGAAAATGCTCAGCTCGAGCTGGTGTATCTGTTATATAGGGTGACATAAGACCCTTATTTGATGTTCTTAGCTTAATGTAAGATTGAAGAGCAATGGAGAGTGTATTTTTCAAAATAAGGAAAGAGCAAATAGAGGTACAAAGGAAATTAGAGGGTGAGTTAAATGAGTTACAAAATGAGCTGACGCAAACTATGGGGGAAAAACATCCTTGGCAAATCAATTGACAAAAAAAACAACTGTAAAAAAAAAGGTAAAAGGTAATTTAAAAGCCTTGGGTGTATTTCATAAGGAAACGTGTAAGCGTCTGCACATGGGGCACATGCAATTGAGGGAACACTACTTGTACCCATCACGAGCAAATGTCACAGCTCGAACGGACCATGAACGTCATATATAAAGTGTGATTGAGTTTTATGGAGGGGAGCTAGAGAGGGTAAAGAACAAATTTAGGAAGTATGTGATGGATTATGGGAAAGACTTTGATATAGAGAACGAAAAAACTAAAAATATGTGGTTTACAAAGGATGAGGAGGAAAAGGTTGCTGAAAAACCAGCTCCTAGACCGAGAAAAAGCATATCGGAAGAGGAAGAGAAGGAGGTTGAGAGCCTGATACCTTGGTCACGACAAAAGCAATTCCAGCATGAGGTGGAAATCTTTATAACTCCTTTGGATGTTCAGGTAGGTAGATCAAGGAGTTCGAGAGGTAGAGGAAGTTCTCTCATAGCTTGAGGGAGCGAAAGTAAAGTAGTTAAGTTTTTTTACCAACTTGCATATGCATTAGATGTTTGTACACTGTTTTGATGATAAACAAAATTTGTTCTCTGTGATGATAATATATATATAAATAAAGATGTGGATCGATAGTACTCAAGTATTATATTGTTGAGTAAAACTGTTAACAGTGATATGTAAACTGTTTTGATACGCGAACTGGTATGTATGTGAAAGTTAACTGTTGCTACAGGGGGAACTGACAGAGGTTCAAAGCTAGTGTGAAGCGTTGCGTGTGCTAAATAAAAATTGAACACTGATTTGAATTTTTATCAGGAAGCACTCAAAAGGGCTACTGAGTTAAATACAAAAATGGAGGCGAGAGTAACGGAAGAGCAAAATATAGTGACTCGTTTGACCGAACAACTAGAAGGTAAGGAAGCTGAACTAGTCATTGTGCAGAAAAAAATGGAGGGATTAAAAGAAGCTGTAAAGAAAAAAGAGTTGGGCATTGAAAAAGTTTAACGTCATGCAAGTAATATCTAAGAACGATTAACCCAGCAGGAAGCAGAACTAATACCTGCACGAATTAAAATGACAGAGTTGTTGGCGGCATTGAAAAAAGAAGAAGATAGTATTAAAGATTTGCAATTTCAGATAAATATGCTTAAAGAAGAAATAACTTATATGCGAGCTACGGTGAGGGAGGCAGATGGGCGTACTCATAAGTTTGAAGGATTACGGTATGTCGTTAATATTAGGGTAAAAGAGTTAGAGAAATCTAACGATGAACAGATAAACTAATAAAAAAATATTGGCTAGAATAGGGACTTCAGAAGATGTGAAGCAAGTTCTTGAATTAAATGCGTTGGAGTATCAAATGGAAATTGGGGAACTGAATAGCGCGAAGACAAAATTGGAAGCGAATCTTGTGATAGCTCAAGTGGATCTTAACACAAAGATTGATAATAAGAAGTATAATCAGTTTATTACAAAGGAATCATTTGCTATGTTGGGAGAAATGGATGGATTTATGACGGTAATGGAAGAACGTAATAAGGTGACTTGGATGAAAAACGATTGATGGAGGAACGCTGAAAAAAATTGGAAGCGATGTTGATTGAGGTAAAGGAAAAAATTATGGAGCTCGTTATCCCTGATAAGGTTAAACACGAGGTGAGTGACATGTTTGATAGAGAAATGATGGCAGTACTTTCCTTTTTTGTGGCCGAGTTAAAGATACTTGTAAAAGAAAGAGATACAATTTATGATAACATGATCGCAACTGGTGTAAAAGGAGACATGCAGTTAGTACGGACTGAATATTTAGAACGTATTATGGTGAGGATTGGTGTTGTTATGAAGAGAAGGTTTGAGGAAAGAAGGCAAATTGTTACGACGAGGGTACCAGAATTGATGCGTCTACAATTTTTGGAGCGTGGGGAAAGTTCGCGTGGCAATGTGTTGTCTAAGAGTTCGAGTGACTGAGGAAACGTTGTTATTAATGTAAAAAAATTTATTCGCACTATACCAATTGAAATATAGTAGATGGAGTGTGAAGGTTATGCTGCAGGAAAATTTAACTGATAATAAGATTAGTGATCCGTATGTATTTGTACTGACCTTTTGATGAACCAATTCTGGTGTAGAAGTCTGTTGTACATTAGCCAGATTGTGGAACCAATAGCCAACCTATTATGTAATAGGAGATCAAATTGACTGGAGGAATACATAATTTGTAATAGAAGATTGAATTGGCCTAAGCAATAAGACATTTGTAATATAATATATTGATCGAATTGGCTGAAGCAACAAACGATCAATAATGTATTTAGAAAATCGAATTGGCTGAAGCAACAAATGATCTGTAATGTATTTAGAAGATCGAATTGGCTGAAGCAATAAATGATCTGTAATGTATTAAGAAGATCGAATTGGCTGAAGCAACAAATGATCTGTAATGTATTAAGAAGATTGAATTGGCTGAAGCAACAAACGATCTATAATGTGCTTATCAAATTGGCTGAAGTAACAAACGATCTGTAATATATTTAGAAGATTGAATTGGCTGAAGCAATAAATGATCTGTAATATTTTTAGAAGATCGATTTGGCTGAAGTAATAATTCTGTATATAGAAGTACTTGTATGAGATAGTAGAAAAGTATTATAATATAGGGTAACCAAACAAAAGTATTTCATTAGTATAAGATTAACGTACAAAAAATCTAAGATATAGTAGAAGAGTATTGCATGAAATAGTATAAAGTAATCTGATGTAGAGCGATCAAATATAAGTATTTTATTGATGCAAGACCGGCGTACACAATTGGATGAAATAGTAAAAAAATACACTGTGTTAGAATATTATCTACGATATAACTTTAATCTCCTCGTGTTCCAAGGATTAGGGACTCAATCTCTATGTTCTGTGGAGAGGTCATAAGAGCCAAGCCCATTTTTGCCGACAATGATAAAAGGTCCTTCCTAATTTTTTGCAAGTTTTCTAGCATTGAATGCATTTCTGTGTTTTGGTATTTCTCGTAGGACGAGATCTTTAATTTCAAACTCTCTATGGCAAACTAGCTTGTTATATGACCTTGCCAAAGCCAGATAGTACCTTCCCAAGTTCATAAATGCTCTATCTCTTGTTTCGTCAATCTAGTTCATATTACATGCCAACTGGAACTCATTCTCTTCATCTGTCATGGTATGATCTCGTAGTATGTGATGATATTGAGTAGGGATGATTACTTCGGTACCATATGCCAACAAGAATGGTGTACACCCAGTCAATACTCGAGGTATTATTCGGTATGCTCATAACACATCTAGTAATTCTTGCACCTAATTACCCTTCTTTTCTATTAAGCACTTTTTGATTTCGTTGACTATAGTTCGATTGGTGATTTCGGCCTAACCATTTCCTTGTGGGTAATATGGATTTGAAGGAGAATAGATGATATTATGCTGGTTGAGGAAATCAAGGACCTTGGAACCAACGAATTGTAGTCCATTGTCGATTCTGATGAGGTGGGGGCAGCCAAACCATATTATAATTGTTTCCCATATAAACTTGATGACTTCATCCTTACGTCTCCGGCACAATGGAACTACTTTTACCCATTTGGTGAAGTAGCCCGTCGCTACTAGAAGGTATTTCTACTTTCCTGGTGCAGTTGGGAATTCTCTCACGAGATCAAGGGCCCATCTTTTAAATGGCTAGATAACTTTGCTAGAATGGAGTTCCAAAGTTGGGGCTCAAATTTTAGGTCCATGTCATTGACAGGTATCATACTTGATATACACGTAATATTTATGTGTACAACTCCTAAATTTATATCTACCTAGCCATTTATTAAATAAATGTGACACTAATAGTGCTTTTGTTTGTATTTACAGAAATCGGTCACATGATAAACAAGTAGTACAATTTTCCAGTTTTTAACGAAGAACAAGGGTAACGCACTCCAACAATGATTCTCATTTGAAGTTGTCAACCAAAGGCCCATGCATGGAAGCCTATTGAAGAGAATTAGATATATATATAATTCTCAAGAGTTGTAATGCATGATTTTAGGCATTGTTTAGGGGATTTTATATTAATGGTGATTTTTAGTAACCCTTCCTCTCTATAAATAGGAGGGGAATCCTACCCATGAGTGATCATCTTGGAGAGTATAAATCAAAGTTCAATAAGCAATAAAGTTATTGTTCTTCTCTTGTTCTTGCCTTTTACTTTTATCGCAGTAATAGTAGTATGACAATGATCAAAGGGATGAGTAGCTAATCTTCTTAGCCAAGGCTAGAGAAAGCTCCACCCAATGTAGCCTTAGTGCAGATTGTGTAGCTTAGTTAGAGTAAATACTTTCTCTTTATCCCAGAATATTGCATATTCGTATTCCTTTATCCTATGCATGACCATAAATAGGATTAGGAGGAATAATAAATCTATGTAACCATCTTGTTGGACCATAACAAGATAGGTTAGGAACATGGAGAAGAGAACATAATCCATACTTATCAACTGGACCATGGTTGAGTAAGTTGGTTTATGGATAGTTCCCAATTACTAAATCTCTTGTATCTTTTGATGTATTGCATATGCCCGACCAAGGATATGCGATATGGGAACTCTTAATTAACTTTAATTATTTATGCTATCTAAATGGTTACAAAGGGTAGAGTAGAATCGATGTCTTGGTTTCCACTCCAATTTATCTTATAATTTGTTTTGTTCTTCTTTTTATTTCAAAACCTACACAAACTTGTTGTTATTGGATAAAACTAGTAGCTCGAAGTATAATTCACACCACAAGTCTCTTGGGATACAACCCCGCTTACCCCTGCTTGCGGGTCTTTTAAGACGTCAGTATATAATCGTTCAAAAATTACTTGCATATTCGATAGCTTGGGCTCTCATTTTAGGCCAAAATACTCCTTGAGTAATAGCTCAGTTTGTTAAAAATTGCTCTGCCATGTGGGATCCGCAAGTGCCTTCATGTAGATCATGTAGGAAAGCTTGGGCCTCTTTATCTGATAAACATTGGAAGTAGGGTCTTGTAACCAATTTTATGTAAAGGAGATTATTGTTGACGACGTAGCGTTTAGCATTGTCTATCAAACGTCTTCTTTCAGTAGCATCCTCTGGGAGTTCGCCATCAAATTTGTTTTTTGGCCCAATTTATGTGAGGAAAGGTCATCTTCAATCATCTTCGACCTCTTCAACACCCCTAGTATTAACAAAATTTGGGCTGATAATGTTAATACTGGGGTGGATACTACTTAGATCTTCAAATATCGAGCTTCTATACCAAGGACTCCAGTAAGATAGGCCAGGGAATCAAAATGTCTGTTTTCTCCATAAGGTAAGTGTTCGATGGTAGCCTTTTAAAATCTACTCATTCTGTTGGCTACTGCTGCGATGTAATCGATCATCTTTCCATTTTTCTGGTATTTGTCTGTATAGTAGTTCACGATGAGTAAAGAGTCTGTGTATATAGATAATTTGGGTACACCAATCTCTAGTACCATATCCACTCTGTGGAATAGTGCCTCGTATTCTGTCTCATTGTTGGTAGCTTCAAAGTTGAGTCAGATTAATTTCACAATTTTATCATTGGAAGGTGCGATAAGGACGATCCCGATGCCTAATCTGACTGGTCTAGAAGAATTTTCAGTTAAAAGGCGCCAACCTTTCTTTGATGTCCAATCTAATTTTTTCTCGAACGGTTCCTTATTTATATCGGTACTCTCTTCTTCCCAGTTAGGGTATTCTACTGGAAAGTCAACAAGAAAATCTGTTACTGCTTGCCCTTTTTTGGAATGCCATGGTTTGAAACATATATCGTGCTCACCCAGAGTAACCGAACATTACTGGACTCATCTGGATTTCTCTCGTTTGGAGAAGATCTCGCACAAGGGGTAATTTGTTATTGCTTGAACTGAATGAGCTTGGAAATATTGTTTTAACTTCTACGACGTATAGACAAGAGCTAAAATTAGTTTTTCGATCTTAGTGTACCATGTTTCTGCTAGAGTGAGGGTCTTGCTGATGAAGTAAACAGGTTTCTCTATCTTGTCTTCAAGTTAAATAAGAACTGAGCTTAGTGAGTCATCAGTCACAGCGTGGTATACTATGAGCTCTTCTCCTTGGGTGTACTCATTACTAGTGGTTTTCCCAAATAGCACTTGAGCCCCTAAAATGATGCTTCATATTCTGTGATCTATTCAATTTTAGGATCTTTTTTAGGTTTTCCTTTCTTCTTCCCTTTCCGCAGTAGGTCGAATAACCATCGACACTGATCTGAAGATTTGGAAACAAAATGATTTATCACTGCTATCTTGCCAGCCAGCTTCTGTACGCCTTTCGTTGTCTTTGGTGATGACATGGATAACAAAGCACTTATATGATCTGGATCATCTTCGATACCTTACTTACTAATCAAATGTTCCAAGAATTTGCCTGACTGTACTCCGAATTGGCACTTGTCAGGATTAAGTATTATTTTGTAGGATCGAAGAATTTCAAAGGTCATGTGCAAATCTGTGAGATAGTTTTCCTTCTTGAGGTTTTTACACAGTATATTGTCAATGTAGACTTCTATTTTTTTCCTAAGATGGTCTTTAAATATCTATATCATCAGCCTCTGATAAGTGGCTCTGGCGTTCTTATGGCCGAAAGGTATAACTTTGTAGCAGTAGAGTCCGTATTCTGTAATAAAAGCTATTTTTTCTTAATCTTTGGGCAATAGAGGTATCTGATTGTACCCTGATACGGCATCCATCATGGATAAGAGTTTGTGCCTCGTAGTAGAATCGAGCAGATGGTTGATAATAGGAAGGGAAAACTATCCTTTGAAGTATATTTATTGAGGTCCTTGAAATCCACGCATATTTTGATTTTTCCATTTTTCTTCAGAATTGCTACTATGTTCGAGATCCATTCCAGGTAGTTGGCTTTTCGGATAAAGCCAACTTCAATGAGCTTATCGATCTCTTTGTTGACTTCTTCACGCAACCTTAATGTTAAAGTTCTCTATTTTTGTTTGACTGCTTCAGCTTTATCTATTAAACTAAGCTTGTGACAAACCAACTTTGGATCGATGCCTGCCATTTTATAGAATATCTATGCGAACACATCACTGTTGTATTTAAGAAACTTAATAAGAATATTTTGCTCTATTGTGAGAAAAGAGTTCCAATGAAGGTACCTCATTTGTCTCTACTGATCTCAACGTATATTATAAATTTTTGTACTTGGCAGCAGGTTTTCTATTGAGTTCTCTGTAATGTTCTTTATGGTTTTCTATAATTGTTATACGAGCTACTGTGCTGGTGGTTTTATCACGGTTGTGACGGTGCTTTTACAAGCTCGAGCTAGCTTATGACTGCCTTTAATTTCGTAAATGTTGCCATTCCACACGAATCATAATGCCAAATGATAGGTCGATGGGATAGCTAGCATGTTATGCAGCCAGTAACGTCCCAAGATTCCTAAATAGCAGGATTTTATATTTATAATGTAAAACAAAACGTCGACTATTGCAGGACCTGCGGTAATAGAAAGTATAATCTTTCATACTCGTTCTTCTTTGGAACCATTGAATCCACTGATATCGATGTCGCCAGGCTGAACTTTGTCAACCTGTCCTATCTAATCAGTCGTACTTTGGAAGAGTATTTCAATACTACTGCCAGTATCCACCATCATTGTATGTAGTACGACATTTCTCATTTTTAACATAATTACGAGTGCATCATGGTAAAGAAAATTGACATGGCGAGCGTCGCAATCGTCGAAGGAGATCCCTGTGTGTTGAGAACTAGATGTGGGGAGTAACCGGGCATCTTTATCTACCATAGATAAATCATGGCATTGGCCGAGGCATCTTCTTTTGAATCTGATCGACCTGTTAATTGTATGAGTCTTGATGAAGTGGCGGAGGGAGATGTGGTACAAATGTTTTTCCTATGCCTCTCCTTATATCTGTATGACCTCTGTATTAAGCTTGTAACTCCCATTTTTTTAACTTTCAACGTCCACTATGTACTCGTGCATTCGTCCTTCCGCAAAAATATACTCTAAAAGTTGCTGTAAGGCGAAGCAATGTTCCGTGTCATGATGTCGGACTTTGTGGTGTATGCAATATGGTCTGTTTTTGATGGGTTGAAGATATTGAGCATTGCAGAAGAATTTATCATTTTGAAGTGTGGGATATAGGCTGGCTATTATAACATTCATCTTGGGAAGACAGGGTTTGGGCATATTAGAACCTCTCTGAGATTGATCGTCATTAGATTTTCTCTGCTTTTTGTCATCTCTGTGATCAGTAGTACGATTATAATCTTGCTCTGTAGATTGATATCTTATCGTCAAGGTTGACTTCTGAGTTTTTTGCCTTTCGGATACCATTCTTTTGAGGTCGATATAACCATTGACCTTTTCGATCATGTCCTCCAAGGTCGTCAGTTTGTTTAGAATCAACTGCTCATTCGCTCTTCCATCCACAAATAAAGCGTTGGTGAAGGCCAAAATAGTAATTTTCTGATCAAGTTGGTCCACCTTTCTAGCCAACTCCAAAACTTTCTTAGTAAATGTTTCGAGCTTTTCTCCTGGTACCTACTTAAGACTGAATAGGGAATACAAATTCTCCTCTTTATCTCTATTATGCTAGTAATTCTTGATGAAGAGTTCTCCTAACTGCTCGAAAGTTATAATAGATCCTTCTTGTAGTGAGTGGAACCATCGTAAAGGTTCGCCTTGTAAGCTGGTAAGAAAATGACGGCATAGAATATGGTTGGATGTAGAATGCAAGCCTAAAGCATCCTAGAATTCTTGAACGTACTCTACGAGATCAATTCCCCTACATTTTTTGATTTTCAGTGTGTGGAAATCGGTAGGAATTTTGCCATCCAATAGTTCCTGAGCTATCAGGCTTTTCTATAATATGTTACGGATGCCTTTGGCAGTTTGGGCCTGAGCTTTGAATAATTCTTTGATGCGCTTTTCCACATGCTCTTAAGTCACATACTGACGAGTTGTGGTGGTTTGGCATAGGCTGCGTCCTTCGTGAAGATTGTGGTCGCCAGTTCCTTCACTCAGTCGATCACGTGCTGGAATACAAATTTTTCCACGGGGTGGATCTTCTGCTTGTCTAACTCCAGTAGGACTGTCATCAACTTCTTGGTGAACTTCCTGTACCTAGGCTATCTCGACCCCCGGTTGATTATAATTGGATCAAACATCACCTCCCATGCTGCTAATTTAAGGTCCCAGCCTGTCTCAAACCAAAACTCAAGAGGTGGCTGATATCACACCTTTGTTCTTCTGGGCTACAATTTGTTGTCCTTGCAGAACTTTTAACACAACTTGCACACCCACCAGTTGTTGTTCTAGAGTGGTTCGTCTTTCCATCTCGGAGTGTATAACGCCCTGAAACTCTGCTAGTGCGGCGCTTCCATCTATTGGGCTGACCGACGTAATCTGGTCTGGTATCCTGTAGTGAGATAATCAATTGTTTCTGAGAAAATGGAATTGAGAACTTCGTTCTTATAGACGGCGCCAAATATAATAGCCTAATTTTATGATTCTAACTTATTATTTACACCAAAGATAATCAGAACGTTTAGTGAACGATGAGTAATTGCTAACACAAATTTTAACGTAGAAAACCTTTGAATAGGTTAAAAAACACGACTTCTCTTGAGGATTTGGAAAGAAAGAGATTTTATTAGAGATTGCTAGCTATTACAAAGAATACTTTGAGTAGTTTTGTATAGAACTTCTGAGTGAGAATTCATTCCTCCTTCATCTAGAATTCTTTGGTCCTATTTATAGGTCTTATAATATGACCGTTTGGCGACCACTATTATTCTTAATGATGGACGTTACAATATAGATTTGATAGTCTTTGAACGGATTGTGTAACAGTCTGATCTTCCTGTCTTATAACGGCTTTATTGATGACAGAGTGCTTGTTGATTCAAGCTGTTGATGTAGAGGTCGAGAATGATAAGTAAAACTATGTAGTTGATGTGTAGTATGCCATAAATATGCCACATGTACGTTGACGAGGTCTAGTGGTTGTATGAAGGTCAAAGATGAAACTTGAGTTCGAGATGCTGAATAAGCCACTACAGGTTTGGTGGCATCAACAGAAATGATAACGGGTTTGTGAGAGGCGATAACGGGGATTGATAAACTAACTGACAAATATCAGTGGGAGGAACACCTTATGTGCCTCTGCGGCCACAGCGGCCACCTACACCACCGTAAGGACCTCGTTATTCTGGACAAGGTGTTCTACAGAGACAGTGGAATAGTTAATAGGGATTTTCAGCTAAAAATATGTACTGGGATGATACTGAGTAGAGGGGGTCGAGGGATAGGTATGGTTTCCATGACAGAAGCGGTAGAGGTCGCAGCAATTCTTCGAATAACTTCAGTACACATTCTCGCATGGAAAACTATCAACCCAATGTAGGTATTGGAGCTAGGAGGTGCGGACACCAACCAAAGTATGGTACTCAAGGGTATGGCTACCAGGACAATTTAGAGAGTCAGGTAGCGAACGCCATTATTTATGCATTCCTAAATCTGAACTCTAATGTGAAAATTAACGCGCAAGATTTTGATGGAAAATCATATTCGGATGGTTTTATAGATTAGTTAAACAGGGTTGATAAGATGCTTGAATTCAATAACTGCACTAGGCGGAGAGCAGTAATATTGGTAGAGACAAAGCTGACAGGATACACACTAAACTGGAGGGAAAATATTTAGCAGTTACAGGTATCCAGGGGTTATGATTACATTACAGATTGGGAGGTTATGAGGGGCGAGATGATAACTCATTTTATCCTGAGTACTTACGAGGAAGAGAGTTTTGCTAAGCTTCAGACCTTACGCCAGGGACGGAGTTAGTCTGTGGATGATTGCGTTAGTGACTTTTACATGCCATCGTCACATGTTATTTTATCCGAGTCTGAGGCGCAATGGGTTAGTCGTTTTCATTTGGGTCTTACGAAGCTCATTCAAGACGAGATGATCTTATTATCTCCACAGTCATTATCAGAAATAGTAGAGATGGCTCGTCGAGTTGAGACTAAGTTAAAACCATCTGGATATCTGTCTTTTTTAGTACCAGCTACAATGACCCCGACACCAACTTCTACAGCACCAGCAATTGGGGGCAAACTAGTAGGGATTATCAGGACAACCATTTGTTACA
Source organism: Kingdonia uniflora (assembly GCA_014058105.1). Taxonomy (NCBI): domain Eukaryota; kingdom Viridiplantae; phylum Streptophyta; class Magnoliopsida; order Ranunculales; family Circaeasteraceae; genus Kingdonia; species Kingdonia uniflora. The sequence continues at coordinate 2,146,186 of JACGCM010001204.1, read as the reverse complement.
ACTTCGAGAAGACATGACATGAGATGTGAGTGTCCTAGCCCACAGAAAGTGATGACACTTATTTTTCAGCAGTTACATGATCACGCCGATGAGGCCCTGGAATAGTTATTTAGTCAGGAGTATGAGGATACAGAGGTAACCACAGCATATAGGTCGTGGGTCGTCACACCCACGACCTATATGCACGATTTTGTGACCGGTCTCTATTTTTGTTCCCTATGTTAGTTTAATTTAGGATATTATATTTTGTTCTAGAGAATCCTTTAAAAAGGAATTACTCTAGTAGCATGAGGTGGAGATCTCCTATATATAGGAGGTCCTAGGGTATGAGGTATATTATTGAGTATTGAGAGAAGGAAAAACCCTAGGAGATCTAGTGAGAATAGAAAGAACTTGTAGTAGTATTTTGATGAAATAAAAGAGGTCGTTAATCGTTAGTAGCTTCCACACTCTTAGTTTGTAGCAATTGGGGGCAAACCAGCAGGGATTGTTAGGACAGCCATTTGTTACAGCTGCGGGAAGACAGGACATATGAGACGTAAGTGTCCTAGCCCACAGAAAATAATGACGCTTATTTCCCAGCAGTTACATGATCACGTCGATGAGGCCCTGGAACAGTTATTTAGTCATGAGTATGAGGACGTAGAGGTGCCAACAGTTGATCTTCCGTCTCCTTGAATTCGGGGACAAATCCTTCAAATGGGGGAGGGGGTTGATAGGTTGTGGGTTGACACACCCACGACCTAGGTGCACGGTTTTGTGACCGGTCTCTATTTTTGTTTCCTATGTTAGTTTATTTTAGGATATTCTATTTTGTTCTAGAGAATCCTCTAAAAAAGAATTACTCTAGTAGCTTCGTGTTTTAGGAGTGTAGAGAAAGAGGTGGAGATCTCCTATATATAGGAGATCCTAGATATATAGAGAGAATAGAGAGAACTTGTAATAGTATTTTGATTAAATAAAAGAGATCGTTATTCGTTAGTAGCTTCCGCACTCTTAGTTTGTAACAATACTACTTCAATTATTTGGTTAAGAAGAATACAAATACATCGTTTCAAATTGAAAATACTCGCGATCCATAAAATATGCTATTAATGGATAACTCACATATGTAATTGACTGCTGGGCTTACTAGGTTGTGATACAAGGGGTCTTGAAGATATTGGGTTTTATGAACGGGGATTTGGATATGATCCCACGTAGACACCCAATACGAATTCGTTGTGAAAGAGGAGTACAGAGGACAATGGTTAAATTATACGACTGGTGGATTTAAGTGGTTGAGACATGTTAATGTACCTGGTGTGCAGTGGCCAACTTGTTACTACTTGTTGATCTTTATTTTGTCCATATAAATACCTAAAAGATTTAGGTTGTTAACTACTACGATTTTGTAATTAGTATTTTTCAACTTTTAGCTTATAGGATTTCATATTAGCTTTCTTTTATTTAACTTGACAATACCACTCCTATTGCAAAAGCTAAATTTTATCAAATATGATTGCAGAAAACTTAATTCCTGCAAATATTTGTTTATCATTGTCTGAATCTTAGAATATGTGGTATGATATATTGCTTTTTAGGAATATGTATCAGTCTAACTTCGGCACTCATGTTATTTTCTACACTCAACAATATCTTTCATAAACCATTGTTAAGAAGCTCAATTCCTTCATTTGCATTATTATAATATTGCAGCGTATATCATCAACTGCTCCACTACACAAGTTGTATGATTGTTTGGTCTTTTGCAGACAATATTATGATGTTAGTCATAGAATTTAGACTTGCTAACGACTCCCACTTCTTGTTTGACACGTTGGAGGGTGGATTTCTTGCATCGTAGATATTAGGATTACCAGTATTGAAAATACAATTTGGTAGTAAGTAGAGATTGATAAACAAGGCATTTCCTAATTGAGTAAGGTTGAAAGTGAGGGAGTTCCAGATTTAGTCATTGATTTTGCTCTTTATTGCACCTTTAGTTCAGTGGTGCCTACTTAGACCATAAATTTCAATGCCATGATTCTTTAGTATTGGGTGTTTGAATTTGTTTGGTTTATTATATTAAGTATAGGTGTTGATTTCATGATTCTTTGAGGCTTGACTCTTGAGGATAAAAGATAACAGAGTTTCAATTCCAAAAGAATGGATCTAATGCTGATCAAATCTGGGCTTATTGGGGTGATTAGGTTTAATACTAAAAGTGAAAAAAGATTATTCTAATGCAGAGAAGCGACTTTTTGTGTGAAAGTTTAATGGAAACATATCCGGATGAAGCATATTTTTGCCATGTAAGTCACCTGAAATCTAAAACCTTGGGTTTCTTCGCAGGTCAGAAATAGGAGTATATATTTTCACTAAGAAGTTGGAAAACTTCTGATCTTTTTGCCTTGATGAGAACATTATATGTGCCTTGATGAGAACATTATGTTGCTTACCTAACTTCACCTAAAGTGAAAAGGTGTCAATGTACATAATCACAAGCGGAACAGCGGCCTCTGCAGAATGGGGAAATATGGACTACTTCCCTCCTGATGATTTCCAACAATGGCAGGCATAAGTTTTGTTTGACCATGATATTTTGTGTGAAGTATTGATAGAATTACAAGAAATAGAGCATATGATCTTGGGAAAGCAACATCACATCTTGGGGGTTCTACTCTTTTGATGGTCTTCTCTCATGTGAGTTTTTCAAATTTCCCCTATTAATACTCCTCCCTGGTGGTTTATGTTGTACTTCTACCATATTTGGCAACACTAGCTCCATATAAATCGGGTTTTGCCTTCTTTCTACCCTTCACGGGAGACGCTAGATCCCTCTGAAAACATTTCAAGTTTGGATCGAACATGTTAAATAGAATTGACATCATCGGAAAGCCGACATCTTCATTTATAAGTAATGAAATCTAGTAAGACAGCAGTTAGATCACGATAAGCACATGGAGATGAGAAATACGTACAAAACACGCCTAGCAACCATTAATATATGACATTAGCGGTAATCGTTAATCAAATCTAAAGAAACTAAAATATGACAAAGTAAAGACACTTTTGTTTACACTTAAATAAAACAAATAATTTTGTTTCACTTTCTACATTATATCAAATTTCAAACCACACAGACTAATCAGCGCTTAATACTCAACTGTAATAGCTAATCAGCACTTAATACTCAACTGTAATAGCTAATCAGCGCTTAAACCACACATTATAACACACACACACACACACACACACACATATGAACTAGCTATAATCTCGTCTTAGTAAAATATCTTAAGCGGTAGCAATGGGAACAGGGCCAATGCCGTTTTCAACAACCTTCATAGCCTCGAATCTTGGCTCCTTAGCCTGGAACTTCACCGTTTTGTAAAGGTTCATGTAGTCTTCGAAAATGAATTTGGGGTACACTTGGTTTTTTTCCTCTATCAGTTCGGCTGCAGGGTAAATCACTGCATCACTTCCAGGATTGTAAAATGACGCGATGGACATTCTGTTCCCGTCTGTCTGAGCTATCACTCGGTGCATCACGCTCTTGTATTTTCCGTTTGTGATTACCTGCCAAGAATACACAAATATGCTTCATAAAACATGAATTATTACACATACGTTAGACTGCCCCGGATAATATTTGAGAAATACTTTGGAGACCCCAGAGTCATAAGCCTAGGAGACTAGGCCATTGTAAATCCGCCACGTGTCAAAGGGCACAAGACTACCTGCTGGGGGAGGTTTTAATTGAAACTAAAAGTTGATATTTCATAGATATATCTTCCTCACACGCATCACATAACAATTAACACGTTTACCACAATGTAAAATAACATGAATGATTAACTTGGAAATGAGAGAACTCGTATTCTCATTGTGGTAAAATGGAGAGAGCTTGAATGAGAGAATAAATTAATTTCTGGCTAGGATTTAGAGGAGATAATCAATTACGAGAGTATTGGTTGCAGGTAGAGACTAGAAAGAAAGGTTTTTGAGTGTTTTTTTTTTAAAGAAAAAGAAAATAAATAGTTTTGCTTGGAAACGGTGAACGAAGCATGTCACCATGTTATTGAGGGTCATAACTCATAAGCCCATAGGACCATGGGGTCCTCCTAGAAGCACTCATAATATTTCCTGTAACAAAACTATATTTTTAGTTAAAAGCTAAAGTATTGCTGGTATAAAAACTGAAAACAATAAAGAGTACTTCAAAGGACAAAGCCAATTTGAACTCTTGCTTAAAATGACCCTACCGGGTTCTCGAAAAATCATTTTTTGTAAAACATCGCAACCAAACAATATCACTTTTAGATAGAGTAACGAATATGTACCTCAAGTTGGTCTCCGAGGTTGATAACGATGGAATGCTGCATTGGAGGAACGTCGATCCACTGGTCATCCTTTAGGAGTTGGAGACCACTAACTTGGTCATCTTGGAAGAGTAAGATGAGGCCACCGGCATCAGTGTGGGCTCGGAGACCCTTGATAAGCTCCGGGTGGGGACATGGAGGATAATTGCTAACTTTGGTACCAAAAGTTAGCCCTTTAGATCCATAAAATGCCTTCTTGAGATACCCTTTCTCAAGCCCAAGATTCTCACAAAGCAAGTCCAACAAATTCTCAGCTAGTTTCTCCAATCTCTCCACAAAGTCCTTCATTGTCTTCCTATAAACACCAAAAGACAACATATTTTTTATTTACACACTTGTATAGTTTTCAAGAAATTTGAAGAGTTTCTCATAGTTGACCTAATATGGTTGTATTTTTATACCTGTAATTATCATCGAGATCGGGGATTTCGGAAATGTTAGACTCGGGAAGATGTCGGAGGTAGAATGTACTTTCCCAATCCATATCGGTGATTTCGGTTTCAAGCACCTTGCTTTTCACAAGTTCATTGAACTTTTGTTCCATGAACTTCTTGTAATGACCCTTTGTAAGTCTCTCCACTTTGTCCATCAAGTCATGAGAGATCCCATGGTTAACCAACTACATATATATCAAAACATAACAACATAGTTATACCCTTAATTCACCATAACATAACGGTGTTTTGGTGCAAAAAACAAATATAAAACTAGTACCTCAAAGAAGCCCCAGTTTTCACAGGCGTCGTGAATGATGTCCATGGTTGCTGCTCGTTTGTCTCCGTTGAGGTTGGCCATGTTGATAATAGGGAAGGAAGAAGCCATGTTATGTTCTCTCAAAGTGCTTGTGTGTGTGTGTGTGTGTGTGTTTGTGAAGGAAGAAGTGTGGTTGAATGTATGGGTGAGGGAGTTTGGTGTGCAATTTATAGAGGAGTGAGGGAGGAAGGTTTATCTATCTATTATTGTCACAACTCACAAAGAGTTGATAAGAGGAAACAAACAGAACTTGTGTATCACGCATGGGATCACATTCTTTGTACAGCCAGTTTTTAGACCCCACCCCACCCTTACCCTTGGTTTAGTGCCATAAGATGATGAACCATCTTTCTCTCTATATCTGTAGTCTCTCTAGTTTCACTGTCAGATTGAATGAGGGGTTCAATTAGTAGGGTCTTACATATTCCAACTTTTACCTTTAGTTTGCATGCTTTAAGTTTTTGGATTTGTTTGTATGTTTGAACATGTTGTGCTCTCTCTATTATTGAACAACTCTCATTTAAAGTTTTAAGACTCAAAACTAAAATACATTTAGTAAAGAAAAGAAAAGATAATCATCATTCACTTTGTGTGATCAAGATCGATCATTATGGGCATTACATACATTGAATTAGTTAGACAATCTTTACAAGGTTTATTAAGTTGTCTGCCTTTAGAGTTTAGACGTGTAGAAGACGAGTTTTTGAATGCATTCCATAACGTGCAATTTTTTGCAAGAACACCATTGTTTGACTAGTTGGACGCCGGTTAATACGTTTTTTTTTTTTACTTCGTGAGTGTCATCCGAATTCATAATTTATCACCATTTGTTTGACTAGTTTCTAGGTCGTGTAAAATCCCACAGACACGTGCGAGTGGCCCCTTAGTATCAATTGATTGTCATGTCATATTTATTTGGTCATAACTCAACCAATTATGGATACTTCAATCAGGTACGGTACCGTTTATAGAGTTTGACTCTATATTCACCAAAACTCCACAAATGTCAAGATTCACAAAGCAAAATAGCTCTACTTGGATGTATCGATAACTTTTATTCGAAAAAAGAAAGAAACTAAACCAATTTTAAGACACTTTGAACCTGGAAAAATGCTGGTAGGTAAACCCAAAGGTCAAATAACTTAAAAATGATATGAGGTGTGTGATGATCACCCTTTTCTTTTTTTCTTTTTTTTGTTGGGTGGATGATCTCAGCCATAAAATACTCTTTAGAGTCAATGGTTTTGGTATTTAAATACTGTAGATATGAAGGTTGGTCTAACCAAGCTAACTGCCAAGAAGACAGGACAATCATCTTGTGTGTGTGTGTGTGAGAAAGAGTAAGAGTAGTTGGCAACTGTTATATGTTGAACGGGAATATATCAAGGAAATTATCCAATAAAATATTTTTTAATACAATCCTACTTAAATGAACACATTTGCCAAACTCTCTCTATATATACTTTTATACCTGCAATACCTCTACTACCCTATTTAGATATTTTCTTAGGCCTTGCCCCCAAGTCTTACAACCAACCCATGGGTTCACTATTAACCCCATTAATACCCTTGTCTTTTTTCCCTTTATCATCTCACTTTTTAATGTGAGTATCATAAACAGGCATAGCCATAACTTCCTCACTACCTTGCATCCCTAATTGTAGATCTTGAAAGAATTTGGTTCGGAGGTCCTTGATTTTACTGCTACTACAGGGGTGTCTGTTAGCCAAATGTTTAAATCCTGGAAGCATAATAATGGGAGATTCCTATTCTTCTTAACATATACCTGCATTAACTTCATAAGCTTTTTCTTTACTCCTATGATCTCTTTGTTGTTGCTGTGGTTTTGGTTGCTGGATAGGCTAAGTGAATTTAATACTTCATGAAATATTTTTTTTCAGGATCTCCCTAGCTTTAAGAGCATCAGGTGTAGCCTAGCTAAAGTATAACTAGCAAGATGAGTTGAAAAGTGATATTTGAAAAAATTAAAAAAATAGACTCCCCAAAACCTACTCCATCTCAAAAGAAAAGTATCACGTATAACCTAAAAAAGTTGAAAAAAAATAGTTTTAACTTTTTCAAACACTTTCTACGTATTTATTTTAGTTAAAAAAAGGTTTTCACGTAATAAAGTTGTCCTAGGTGGTTACCCTTTTTTTTTTCTCTCCTCATTGTTAAGGAGAGAGAGTATTGAAACCTAAAATAACTACCCTCTTGGGGAGGCTAAAAACATAATTTTTAGTACTTTCTCATCTTTAGTTTAACTACAGAGAACCTACACTAGATGCTCTGAGAACACATCCATTCACATGAACATCAACCTGAATTTCAGATTTCTTACTTTTGGTTTTCCCCTTCTCAATATTCTTTTTGTGTTGCCTACTTTGCAAAGCTTTGCATTACCCCATTTGATGCCCTACCATTTGACAATGGCTACAAAATTTTGGAAATCTAGAAATTATAACCTCCTGCCAAAACTCTTCCACACCATCTGCTTTGACAAGTATTTGATTTGGGATTGGTGATGACATGTCTATATCAATAAGACTGCTTGCAAAGAATCCAAAATCAAATCTCTTAGTGGCCTCTTCAATCTGGAATGGGTTTCCCAGAGCTCTTCCAATTGACATAAGAGTTTGTGCTTCCCAATACTCATTGCTCAAACTAGGTAGCTTAACCCATATAAGAGCATTGGTAGTTTTTTGGCTTTCTGGGTAGAGATTCTTACTCCAAGGCCTGAGTCTGATTAGAGCACTATCAATAACCTAATGTCCTCCACTCCAAATGTACCTCTTATCTTCTTCATTTTCTAGTTTAATTGTGAAGTATCCTTTGCCTAGAGGAATAATTGAAACAGTTCCTTTCAATTTCCACAATTTTGGGGACTTCTCTTTAATCTATGTGTAGTTAAGGTTCTGTATATTTATCCAGCCTATAAGGCTGAACCTGAATGCCTATATTCCTCTAAAAAGAGCTGCAGCAAGAACTTCAATAGTTGGGTATTCCTCACTTCTTCCTGGCATTGGAAGATCTTCAATGTTAAATGAGACTTTATTATAAGTTAATCAGCATAAGAGGCTTTGGTTTCTCCATTATCAGAAGTATCTGTATCCCCAATCTTTCCTTCTACATCGTGATCCATAGAGACATTTTTCATAGCTCCACTAACAAAGTCAAGGATTTTACACTGGGTTGTAGATTCACCCCCCAAAACCTGAACTCCATTAATGTTTCTTGAGTTTGCGCCATTCTTCTCCGATTGTCTACTTTTCTAGTTCAGCTCCCTATGAATCCCCATGGACAGATAACGTAATTAATTTGTTCTATCATCTCTAATATCCTTAAGAAAAACTATGAATATCAGTAGGTTTTGGTAAAAATCGCATAAAATTTAAACCAACAAGGCAACTTTATTTATGTGATTTTTGGTGTCATTTTTTATGTACTACATTACCATTTGGAGAATTTGTGACACAGATATAATATATTACCGAATTTGCCATCTCACAATATAGAATATGTAATTTATTATTGAAGTTCATGTCATTTAGTAAATACGTGTTTTGATTAAATTATCATCAATAATGCATAATAACTAGTATGTGCGTCAGAGATAGAATATATTACAAAATTCATAATAAAATTTGTAAACAAGGTGTGGATTTGAACCTTTGACATATGGTGAGGTTAATCAATTTAAACCAACAAGGCTACTTCATTTATATGATTTTTAGAGTCTTTTTTATGTACTACTTTACCATTTGGAAAATTTGTGTCACATATATAATACATTACATAATTTGTCATTTGTTATTGAAGTTCATGTCATTTATTAGATATGTGTTTTGATTAAATTATCATACGTCAATAAAGTATAATAACTAGTATGTGTGTCATAGATAGAATATATTACAGAATTCATAATGAAATTTGTAAACAATGTGTGGATTTGAACCTTTGACCTATGGTGAGGTCAATCAATTTAAACCAACAAGGGAATTTCATTTATGTGATTTTTGGGGTCATTTTTTATGTAATACTTTACCATTTAGAGAATTTGTGCCACAAATATAATAAATTGCAAAATTTGTACGTCATCTCACAATATAAAATTTTTCATTACTTTGTTATTGAAGTTCATATCATTTGTTAAATATGTGCTTCGATTAAATTATCATACGTCAATAATGTATAATAACTAGTATGTGTGTCATAGATAAAATATATTACAGAATTCATAATAAAATTTGTAAACATGGTGTGAATTTGAACCTTTGACTTATAGTGATGTCAATCAATTTAAACAACAATGCAACTTCATTTATGATCTAGGAGGATCAAGACATTAAACCTCTTAAAAAATGGTAAGTCGTTCGAACGAAACTTAGAGCCATTCGAACAAGATAGGAGGTAAGTCAAGCCAAAGTTTTGTTGCTAATTTTAGGCCTATTTACCAAGGTCGTTTGAACGAGCCTTGGAGACGTTCGAACGAGTCGAAGACCAAAAGAAAGGATTCTAGTTGTCTCATTTTTTAGGCTTATTTGGGCAAGTCGTTCGAAGAAGATTTGGAGTCGTTCGAACGACTCTGGCTTCCCAGAAGACCAAAGGTTCAACCTCAGTTTTCAGGCTTAATTGGTGAAGTCAATCAAACGACTTATGGGTTTGTTCGAACGACCATCGCGACTACTTCAATTTTTAGTGCGCTTAAGGACAATTTAGTCATATATTATAACTAAGAAACTTGTAACCTTCATAAAAGAGTAAGGCTAGGCAATATGAAAAAGATCCAAGTTTGTAATCTAGAAGTTAAGGTTTGATGAGTAATTCATTGTAATCAATCTAATTGAACAATTGAAGCTCCTATTGGGAAATTATCCCGCCAAATCATTCGTTATCTGTTAATTCTTTGTTAAATGTTAATCTCTAATTTGACTGTGGATTAATTTATGTCAATTTTTGGGCTATTTTTTATGTACTACTTGACCATTTGAAAAATTTATGCCACATATAGAACATATTATCGAATTTGTCACCTCACTATACAAAATTTGTCATTTGTTATTGAAGTTCATGTCATCTGTTACATATGTGCTTTGATTAAATTATCATACGTCAATAATTTAAAATAACTAGTATGTGTGCGCGCTATAGATAAAATATATTACAGACTTTGTAATGAAATTTGTAAACAAGGTGAAGATTTGAAACTTTGGTGTATGGTGAGATAAATCATTTAAAGCAAAAAGGCAACTTCATTTATATAATTTTTTGGGCCATTTTTTAAGTACTACTTTGAAGAATTTGTGCCACGGATAGAATATATTACAGAATTTGTCATCTCAAATGAAAAAAAAATTTCCATGTATTATTGAACTTTATTGTCACAAAAGTGCTTTGATTAAATTATTATACATCTATAATGTAAAGTAACTAGTTTGTGTCGTGGCTCGTCACATATAGAATATATTACAAAATTTGTTACCTCAACTTCATGTCATTTGTTACATATGTGCTTTGATTAGATTATCATACGTTCATAATGTAAAGTAACTTGTGTGTGTCGTAGCACGCCCATGATAGAAGATATTACAAAAAAATTCATCTTAAACTATTGAAATGTCATGTATTATTGAACTTTATGTTATTTATTACATTTTTGTCATTTTTTGTGTTTCTATTGTTAAACTTTATATCATTTATTACATTTTTTGTCTAAGAAGACAAAACACATTACATTAATTTTAAAGAACTTTGTATTCACCCAACTTCAAAAAAACATATTCACAAATTTCTCTAACTTCGCCAAAATCACACCTATCGGGATTTCAAATAACCTCTTAAACCATGATTTCATCGTCGGTTTGACATAATCGGATGATTCACTCAGTATATCGAAGTCCAAAATCGGATGAATCTTCATCGCCATTTCCATCAGCTTAGAATTAAACTTTCTCCTTGCACTAATTCATCAACTATAAGCTCTTAGTGATTATTTTCAATCGAAGTTTCCCCCAAAATTTAAAATTCTGGCAAGATCGAAAACTAATTTACGTTAAGTTTTTATTTCGAGAGATGACAAAAGTGGTGAGAAATAGGGGTATTTGAGAGAGTGTGTGAGGAGAAAGAGAAAGTATTATTTTTATATGTGTAGATATTGGAGGGGAGCTTTATAAGCAAGAAGACGTTTTGGTGCAGACAAGGATATTAAAAGCCTCCCTGAGATTTTTGTTGAGGCAAGGATAAGGGTCCTACCAACAAAATAAATTTCAATAAGTAAAAATAAAAAAAATTCCTTCACTGCAGTAATTAAGAAAACCCCAAATTAAACCTAATCTTCTTGGCAACGAATAACATCTTCATGAATTCACCCGTCCAATAATCTAAATCAACTATTCTAAAAACACACAAAATGGGGCAATAAAAAAAACTATCTTTTGAGTTAGTTATTTCGCTCACCTTTTAACAACGATTGTGGATGATTATCATCTTTATTTTATCACCTAGTACCCAATTTCCCACTCCGTAAAAAGCTAGATTATAGAGTTTCTCTCATTTTGTGTGAGCCACTTCATTTATTTATATTTGAATCCATATCAATTGATTTTTGGATTTTGGAGAAGTTAAACAATGATGATGTGGTTGTTTTGTTTTAGGGGTTGTGAGTTTGTGTTGATTCTTGGGGTCAATTATGAACCATGGTTAGATGAGAACTTGGAGATGTTGAATGCGAATAGGTTCTTCGTACTTACAGTCTAGAAAAGATGAGAGGAGATTTTAATTATTATTAATTTAAAGTTAATTTTGTTGGTGGGGCCCTCATCTTTGCCTCTACCGAAAACCGACAATATTCCAGATGTTATGTTATATCCTCATACTTACAAAAATCTGTCCTTGCTTATAAAGCTCAGAGAGAAAAGGAGTAAGTTTTTTTTGGTGATGTTGTAAGGAGGACAAGTTGCTTTGACTTTTGAGGTAGGGGTAAAAAGGGGTATTTGGTGGTACAAAGTATTCATTAAGGGAACATTGTTGAGTTTCACTCGGTTTGGCTAGGATTGTATTAAAAAGAATTTTATTGGGTAATTTTCGATGTATCAATGAATTTGTGAAACAAAAAAGATAGTCAAGTCTATGCTAAATATATAAACTTGGGTGTAGTTGTCATCTTTGTATCTAAGAGATGGTATATGAGAGACGAGGCTTTCTTAAATACCCTCTTTATCCTTTTCTTCTTCAATTTTATACATTATGATAAATATATTTAGCTTATGACAAGCCTATTGGAATATACTTAGAGGTTTGGTTTTCTTTTTCTTTGAATGGTAGAACTAAGTGTTTTTTAGTCCCATATTGGATATGAGGGAAACTCAACTCTACTATATAAGTAAGTCTAATACTTAACTTGTTGTTATGTGTGTAAAAGTTGGTGGGTCACATACGCATCCATGACCCATGTGTGCAAACTAGCTTGGGTGCATAGGCTACCCATGGGCTTCCTCGACCTAGGAAACCCATTTATTATTATAAGTCTATGATTTGGACTTGAGGCCATGGGCTCATGGGGATTCCTTGGAACACTTAGTCATATTTTTGGGTTTGAGGTATGAGTTGGGTTATCTCCAACAGCGCAACTTAAGGTGTGACTCTTGGTGAAGATGTACTAACTTGAGGTGTGTCTTAAAGTGTGACCCTTAGTGAAGAGTCGCATATACTCTATATAACCCAACTTTGTTTTCATTTATTTTCATCAGTTTTTCAGAGTATTCTTGAATCATTTCTAAGAGAGAAAACATACGCAATCAAGGTTCATTTGGCAGAAAGATAAAAGTGTTTTCTTCTCTCTACAACTAATCGTTGTATCCTAGGAGACAGGGGCCTACATTCTTACAAAGTACTATGGAATGGGCGAATATGTCTTAAGGAGATAGTGTGTATATACTAGACTCAATCATCTCCTTAAGAGGTGATATTTGTTAATACAGATTGTATTACAATCTTAAGATAAAGTAATTTACTGTATGATCAAAGACTGTAATAATGGTGAATCTCGCAGATAAGGAGGGTAAAAAGAGTAACCCACAAGTTCTGAAGGTGAAGCCTGAGAAGTACGATAATACTGAATTCAAGTGTTAGCAGCAGAAGATGTTATTTTTTCTCACGACTCTAAACTGTTGAGAATCGAGGTAGCTACTCTCTCTTCCCTGACAAGAACGTTACGCAAAAATCTCCAACTTAAGTAGTAAATTAACAAAGAACAATATAAATCACATAAAAATTTTCCCAGAGGAGGGAAATGGAAAACCCTTCCGGATGAAAAACCATTCCTCACGAACAATTCACTAAGATATCAAATAGGTTACGATGATCTCTCAAGCTTTTAGTGGAGTCTCTTCAAAACCTAGCCTTTCTAAGATTAAACTCACACAAGATAGATTAGAAACACTCTCTAGTATCCCTTATATAAGTGTGATGTTATTACATAAGAATAGGCTCGAAGTACGGATCAGGAGACACATCAACGCCCCCAGAAAACTCCTTTTAAAACTGACTAACGAAGTCTAATCGAATAGACTATCAGTCTATTCGAACACAAGTATGTTATGCGTATTTTGTTCGAACAAACAAATAGTATGTTCGAACAGACATGACTTCTATTCGAATTGACATGACTTCTATTCGAATTGACATGACTTCTATTCGAACAAACTTGTCCCTGTCTCTTCTGTTCGAACAAACAAATAGTTATTTGAACAGAATTTGAAAAAATACTTTTTTCATACCGTCTTCGATCCTCGCTCGTCCCGCGAGCTCCGGTGAACTTCCTCGAACAAGATTCGAGTTCATACCATAATAACCTCCTACTTGAAATCGAATCTTATAACCAATCTCCAGATCTCCAAATGAATTTCTCGTACTACCCAGACCTTCAATCTTGAAGACCCATAGAAGTTGTACATGTCATCAACTTCTGAAAAGTTACCACCTTCGTAAACATATCGGTTGGATTCACATTCGTATGAATTTTTACAAGCTTCAACACACCGTCCTCGAGGCGCGAGTGAATATAGTGATATCGAATATTAATGTGCTTGGTCATAGAGTGAAAAACCAAATTCTTCGCTAAGTGGATAGCGTTTTGACTATTACTATACAGCTTAGGAAAAAATTGTTCTCTACCAAGCTCTTTCATCAACCCTTTCAGCCAAACCATATCCTTGCACACTTCAATAGCTATAACATATTCAGCCTTAGCCGTAGACAAAGCCACAATCTTTTGTAGCCTAGAAACCCATGTAACCGCACCACTTCCCAATGTAAAAATAAAACCACTAGTATTCTTTCACCTATCAATGTCACCCGCCATATCAAAATCAACAAAACCTTAGAAGCATATCTGAGAACCCCCATAACATAATGTCATATCTTGAGTCCCCTTTAGATACCTTAGTATCCATTTCGCAGCTCTCCAATGCTCATTGCCTAGATTACTCGCATACCTACTCACAACTCCCACTGTTTGGGCAATGTCTGGTCTCGTACAAATCATAGCGTACATTAGACTACCAACCGCAGATTGATAAGGAACCTTCCGCATCTCATCGCGATCCTTTTGTGGCTTCGGAAAATAATCCTTTGATAATTTGAAAGGACCTCTCAGTGGTGTACTAACAACCTTAGAACCATCCATATTAAACCGCTTAAGTACTTTGCCAATATACTCGGCTTGAGATAACTTCAATTCTTGCCGCTTTTTATCCCTTGAAACATGCAAGCCAATAACTTATTTCACAGTACCCAAGTCCTTCATTGAAAACTCCTGGGATAACTGTTCCTTTAACTTAATAATCTCTTTCATGTCGGCACATGATACCAACATATCATCTACAAACAGAAGTAGAATAATATATGAGTTCCCCATATTTTTTATAAAACAACAGTGATCCACATTGCTCTTCGAATAGCTATTTCTAGACATGAACTGTCCAAACTTCAAATGCCACTATCTCGGTGCTTGTTTCAAACCACATAAGCTCTTCGTGAGCCTACACACAAGATCATCTTTCCCTTTAACCGAATACCCTTCTGGCTGCTTTATATAAATTTCTTCATCAAGGTTACCGTAAGGAAATGTTGCCTTGACATCTAGTTGTTCAAGATGAAAATCTTCAACTGTAACTATATTCATCACAACCCAAATAGCAGACATCTTCACAGCAGGAGCAAAAATCTCTCTGAAATCAATGTCTTATTTTTGCTGAAAGCCCTTCACCATAAGTCTAGCCTTGAATCTCCTTGAACCGTCAGATTTTTGTTTTAGTCTGTATACCCACTTGTTGTGCAATGTTCTCTTCCCTTTTGGTAACCGAACTAAATCCCAAGTTCGATTAACTGATAATGACTGCATCTTATCATCCATAGCAAGCTCCCACTTGTTATTGGCTTCCACATCTAAAGCCTCCTTGTAATTTTTAGGTTCACCACCATCTGTAAGTAACAAGTAATTTAAGGAGTTAATGTACCTTGCCGAAATTCTTGCTCTTGGCTCCTTTCGAAGTGCTATTGGAATGTCTAGATCATTAGGTCCCTCGTTTTGATCTGGCGTATCGGACTCAACAATGACTTCTACATCAACCTCTCGAGAGGATTAATCATTATCAATAACGACACTTTCCTCTGCTTCACTTCAACTTCTTTTACTAGGTACTTAAAAATCTTTATACAAGACTTCCTCATTGAATCTAACATTACAGCTCTGGATAACTTTATGATTCTTCGTATCCTAAAACCGGTACCCAAACTCATCACCACCGTATCCAATGAATATGCATTTCATCGACTTTGTTGCTAACTTGCTCATTGTATCTGAATTATCAAACACATATGAGGTACAACCAAAAATACGCAAATGATTAAGGTTTACCTCTCTACTGGTCCATGCTTCTTCAGGAAATCCAAATTTTAAAGTTGTTGAAGGCCCTCTGCTAATCAAGTATGCTGCCATACTAACCACATCTGCCCAAAAACATTTTGGCAATCTAGAGTAGAGTCTTATACTCCTCGTTATTTTGTTTATTGTTCGGTCATGCGTTCTACAACACCATTTATTGCGGTGTTCCGAGAATATTCTTCTGTCTCTTAATCCTGTTTGATGTGCAAAAGTCTTCAAACTCGTCACTACAGTATTCGCTCCCGTTATCCGACCTGAGACACTTCAGTTTCAAATTGATTTCATTTTCAACTAGAGCCCTTCACCTCTTGAATTTATCGAATACATCTTATTTGTTCTTCACGAAGTAGACCCACAATTTAGGAGTAGCATCATCGATAAAAGTAACGTAATAATGAGAACCACCAAGAGAAGATACCTTGGTTGGCCCACAAATATCCGTATGTATAAGATCCAACTTTATAGGTTTCCTTGATCTTCCAAATAATTTGAAACTGACTTTCTTCTGCTTCGCAAGAACTTACTCTTCACAAAACTTGAGATCAACCTCAGCAAGACCCTCTAATTTTCTCTTTGTTACCATTATCTTCATCCCCTTTTAACTCATGTGATCGAGCCGTTTGTGCCACGTACTTGTATCAATCCCTGGTGTGGCCACACAGATAGTAAAAATTGTGTTCTGCATTGTATACAACGTTCCTTGTCACAAGCCTCGAGCTACTAGTATAGCTCCCTTTGTAACCTTCCAGAAGGTTACACCAAAGGTACTCACAAATCCGCCATCATCCGCCAATTTGCTAACTGATATAAGGTTATACCTCAATTTGGGTACAAGTCGCACATTTTGTAAAACCAACGTTTCCTCTTAAGGCAACAACAACCTACCGTTTCCCTTTTCATTAATATTGCGTGCACTCTTATCTGTAAGAAAGGTCGTACCAAAGTTGCCTTTAACAATATTAGTTAGAAAACCTACGTTTGCAATAACATGGAAAGAGGTACCCGAATCAACAATCCAAGATTTATTAACATCATCACATGACAGTGGCAGAGCCTCATCAGAACTAACCTCCTCAGTAAGGTTCATTGTATCTTTCTCTTCATCATCAATCTTCTTAGAAGAAGAAGAGTTACAATCTCGCCTGAAGTGACCCTTCTTTCCACAAGTCTAACATGCACCGGGCGGCTTAGACTTTCCTCCCCATCTAAATTTTAGCCCTTTTCTGTAAGACCTCCCTCTTTCCTCGACGTTCAACATACTGCCATTTGAACTCAAAGAGGGTTCATATGATTTACGCCTATTATCTTTACTCATAATCAATAAAACTATTGTATCAAATTTAATGTCTTTCTTCCTCGATGTGTTGCACACAGCTGTAATGAACCCTTCCCAACTCTTAGGCATCTGCCCTAAAAGAGCCCACACTCTCACCTCCTCGGTAAAAGTGATTTTAACAAATTCCAGTTGGGCATGTATGGTATTGAACTCACTGATATGAGCTTGCACATTACCATTATCCTTCATCTTCAAAGTAAACAAGCACCGTAAAAGATACACCTTGTTTGCCCCGGATGATTCCAAGTACATAACGGACAACGCCTCCATCAAACCCTTCGTTGTCGTAACTTTGGAGATCATGTGTAGAATCTAAGATGATAGCACTAACCGAACGGTTCCAAGTACCTTGCGATCCAATCATGCCTACTTAGCAGCATCGTATTCTGCTAGCATCATCTCAGCTCTACCTAGTGGTAAATCAAGATCCTTCTGATAGAGGTAATCTTCTATTTGCATCTTCCACACTCCAAAATTTGATCTATTGAACTTTGTGATCTTTAACTTCTCCTGATCGGCCATCGCTCTTTACCACAAAAGTCCTATAACACTTGCTCTGATACCAATTGTTGAGAATCGAGGTAGTTACTCTCTTTTCCCTGACAAGAATGATACGCAGAAATCGCTAACTTAAGTAGTAAATCAGCAAAGAACAATATAAAGGACGCAAAGATTTTCCCAGAGGAAGGAAGTGGAAAACCCTTGCGGATAAAAAACCACTCCCCATGAACAATTCACTATGATATCAAATAAGTTACAATGATCTCTCAAGCTTTTAATAGAGTCTCTTCAAACCCTAGCCTCTTAAAGATTAAACTCACACAAGATAGATTAGAAATACTATCTAGGATCCCTTATATAAGTGAGATGTTATTACATAAGAATAGGCTTAAAGTACGGATCACGAGACACACCAACGCCCCCAGAAAATACCTTCTAAAACTGACTAACAAAGTTTATTCCAATAGACTCTCAGTCTATTCGAACACAAGTGGGTTCTGAGTGTTCTGTTCGAACAGAAAAATAGTTTGTTCGAATAGACATGACTTCTATTCGAACAAACTTATCCTTATCTCTTCTGTTCGAACAGACAAATAATCTATTCGAACATAACTTGAAAAAATATTTTTTTCATACCGTCTTCGATCCTTGCTCGTCTCGCGAGCTCCGATGAACTTCCTCGAACAAGATTCGAGTTCATACCATACCATAACATGAGTTTGGAAAAATTCCTCAATGAGGACAAACCAGAGTTAAAAGAGGAAGAAACTGATCCAACAACCATAGCAGCCGTAGAGGCATAGTTTTATTTTGACTTTCTGTATCATAACTATATCCTGAATGGGTTGGACAACACATTGTATAATATGTATAGTCTAATGGAGTTTGCAAAAAAACTGTGGGAATCCTTAGACCATAAGTATATGACGAAAGATGTCGGATTGAAAAAATTTATAGTTGGGAGATTCCTGGATTATAAAATTGTGGATACCAAGACTGTAATCAGTCAAGTACAAGAACTACTGATTATCCTGCATGATATTCATGCAGAAAGTATAAAGTTAATTAAGCAAAAAATTTTAGGTTGTTGCAATAATTGAGTAGTTACCTTCATCCTAGAAGGACTTCAAAAGTTATCTGAAGCATAAGAGGAAGGAAATGAAGTTGGAGGGATTGATCGTAAGTCTAAGGATCGAAGAAGATATATAACAAATCCAACGATAAGAAAGATGTTGTTCATTCTTACGATGCCAAGGCTAACATGGTCGACGAAAACCCTATGCCCCATAAGAAAAAGGGGAAGAATTTTTTGGGCCTTAAGGGCAAGGACTTTAAGAAATTCACAGGGAGTTGTTATGATTATCGCAAACCAGAGAACAAATCAATGGAATGCCGCAAGCATAAAAATGGACTAGAAAATGACAAAGGCACTCTTGCAAACATTGCTGAGATGGAGAACATGTGTGTAGTGATCTCTAAATTTAACCTGGTAATAGATTCCAGAGGATGGTTTGTAGACACAGGTGTAGCGACCCGTATTTTTAGCTCGTGACCTTATTTTGTACTGTCTTCGTTTACTTTAGTAACTCCCGTCTTACAGAATCCCAACCTTTTGAGTCTCCTTTTACTCCTAAAGTTTGGTAACAACACTTCAACTTCTTTTTGTCAAACTCTCACCATTTCCCCCGTGATATTTATCCCCAATTTTAGACCTTCTTCCCGACTACTAAACTCTTCTCTACCTCTCTTATTATCAGTCGTCCGATCAAAACTCACTCTCTCTTTAAAACCTTCTTCAATCTCTCTTTCTCTCTCTAGAATCTCATCCAAGAATAGCATTACGCCGGTTGGATTCCGACCCTATAACCTCTCTCTTGTCCTTTCAATTTCAAACCCATCTTGGTTGAATCTGATTCTGTTGAATTGGAAAGCTTAATAAAGCAAGCTTCTTTGGTCACTCATGGACACGAGAACCAAGTGATTCTTGCTTCTCAAACTATCTTTTGTATTAGTGGAGTTGAAGTACTGTATGGGATGTATAAAAGCATTTACAATTCTGTGATTGATAATGGGCCAATAAACAAGGTTTTGGCGATTTGGAATAAGGCTTGGATTAAAGACTGAATTATGTAAGTCTGAGGTTTTAAAGATGTTTTGGCACCGTTGATTATTGAAGTAAGATGTAGTTAATTCCTTCTCCGTCCATTTACCCAAGGAAAGTGCACCTATCCATAATTATTTGTATTAATTGATATGAGTAAATCATAACTATTGAGCGTGTTCTATTCGTTACTATTGAAAGCCTGCTCTAGATAAAATTTTATTCTTGGTCTTTACCCTCTTGATTGCCATTCTTATCATCGCATCAATGATAGTATTGTAGACAACAATTTGTATGCAGTCATGTATTCTCTGGAGATTTATTCTAACATAGATGGGGGTAGGGTCAGATTGTAGTTCTAGATAGGTAAGAAATTCATGAACATTAGGCTTTTTCCTTACTAGTTATGATTACAATACTTTCGTTGGTACTACATATATAGAATAGTTTCATCATAGATCGTAATCTAGTCTTATATATTTTACTAGAGTTAGAAGGCTTTGGGGATCTGGTTCGTATGTTATTTTGGAAGTTGGGGAAATTCATTTGATTAAAAGCTATGTGTTGACAGGCTAGTATATATCATGTATATAGTTAAACATCTAATGTGTAGTTGGATTTAGCTTATATATTGGATCAGGTTGGTTGCATGTTGATGAGTTCTTTAAATGGGAAGTGGTCTTACATTTCGATAAGTATGCATCAAGGACAAGTTAATAAGAGTTGATCATGGTTTAGGGAACATCATATATTCTTCATAGATTTAGTGCAGTCTTACTTCACATTCTGAATAAGGTTGTTTTCTTTAGGGTTCTTTATTCATCTGGTTCTCCTCAAATCATATACCAAGGAGTTGTAAATTAAGGTAGATCATAGTCTGGATAATATTCCTATCTAAGGTTAGCTTTATGGAGTCGTAAGAGTTAAAGTATGGTTATACAGTAAACATATTTTCTAACAGTTAATGATGAGTTGTATTGGGGCTGATTATAGTGTAATGTTGATTATTTAAGGTACGGCGATAATTTAATTATCTTACTTATGGGATAGCATATGAAAGTTTATCCAAGTACCAATTTAATTTGAGGCAGTATTCATTGACAACTTTTAAAGAATTGTTGGTTGATGATGTAGTACTCATTGGCCTTGTTAGTCCATGGTATAGCGGTGAGGATTTCATTTGGTGGCCTAGGCATGAAAGACTTTGCTTGAGATTTTGTTGGAGTTGGACATTCGTTGTGCTATACCTGTTAGAGTATGTGTGATAGAGATGGTTGGCTTAAACACATTTCTTAGATGATTTCCTTGGTAGGCCATTCATGACATCTAATCTTAAAAATGGATTTTCCATGATTTCGTAGTACGCGACTTATATTCGCTTTGATGCTTAGGACTTCCTTTCGATATAGTTATTGACAGATAGATCATTGGATGTTGGAGCTTTACTTCATTTGATAGAGTCCCCACTTGTTATTTAAAGTGAAGGTAGATAGATTACCTGGTCGTAAGAGTGGTAGGTCTTTAGATATAGTCCCAAAGGCTGATTAAGCAAGGGCAGAAAAATCTTTAGATTCTTCTTGTCTCTTTTCTGTAATTATCTTGGTCTATCATGTCTTATGACCTTGGATATTTATACTTGTTGGGCGTTGCTTCTTGACACCTTGTGCATATACTTTTTCAGGTGAATCATTGTAGTAGCGATGGTAGTGAGTTGGAGCAAGCTGGACTTGCCAGTTTTTGAGTTTTAGTTACCTGTTGGTAATCATTTATATCTATTTTTAGATTATTCTTCCGCTGCATAGTTTCATTGTGTTGTAGATGTATTTACGATTTGTTTTAAATTCTAGTACGTCTTTTGGGGGCTCATCTTCAGGATTCCCGATGTTATACCTCTGAATTTGTATTTTTAATAGTTTATTAAGAAACTAATTTTGGGGGTGTGATAACAGGAGCCATACGCCATATATACTATGATAGGAGTTTATTTACTACCTACAATTAGACTGAACATGAACAGAAAGTGTTTATGTGTAGCGTTTCGATGTCAAGGGTCGAAAGAAAAGGGAAAATAATCTTAAAATTCACATCTGAAAAAGAAGTTACTTTGAATGAAGTACTGCATGTGCCTGATATCTGGAAGAACCTTGTTTCTGGAGCATTGCTGATCAAGAATGGTTTTAAGTTAGTGTTTGAGTCAAACATATGTATCATGACTAAGAATGGTGTATTAATAGAATAAGTATGATGAACTGTTTAAACTAGTAGTCTTATGTAAACTCGTTTTAATTATCAATAAGAATAAGAATTTTATTTACTTGCTTGAGTCATTTAATGTTTGGCAACGATTAGGACATATAAATTATGGTTTGCTGCATAAATTAGTCCATTTGGGATTGTTGCCTAAGTTCAATCTTGATTGTAAACAAAAATGTGAAGTATGTATTGAAGCAAAATTTGCTAAACAACATTTCCATTCTATTGAACAACAAAAAACTGAACCACTAGATTTGATTTATAGTAATCTCTGCGATTTGAAGTTTATTCAAACACGAGGTGGAAAAAAATACTTTATTACTTTCATATATGACTGTACAAGATATAGTCATGTGTACTTGCTCAAAAGCAAAAATAAGGCACTGGAAATGTTTGTTATTTTCAAAAATGAGATTGAGACTCAACTCAACAAAAAGATAAAAAAAAAAAAAGAATTGATAGGGATGTACGACTCTATTCCATTTGGAGAACTTTGTGCTAAGTTTGGTATTATACACCAAACTGCTGTACCTTACACTCCTCAGCAAAATGGAGTTGATGAGAGGAAAAATAGAACGTTAAGAAATATGTTTAATGTTATACTTATTAGTTCTGGTTTGCCACAAAACTTGTGGGGGAAAGCGTTACTTTCTGCGAATTATATTCTCAATATGTTACAATGCAAAAGATTGATTAGACTCCTTATGAACTCTCGAAAGGCAGAGAATCTTCCTATAAGTTCTTAAAAGTGTAGGGATATCTTGTAAAGGTACAAGTACCATTGCCAAAAAGGTCTAACTTAGGACCTAAAACTATTGACTGTATTTCTATTGGCAATGCCAATAATAGTAGTGCATTTAAATTTATCATATACAAATCTAAAATTGATCCAGGAGGATCTGAAGAAGACATGAAGCCTGGATCTGAAAAAGACATGAAGTTCTTAAGTTTCTATACTTTTCTGAGGTATTATATTCAAATAGATTTTATTCTATTCGAATAGATTTTAGCCTGAGGCATTCTATTCGAATAAATTTATTTCTATTCGAATAGATTTCTGATATTTCTGCCTGAGGTGTTTTATTCGAATACATTTATTTTATTCGAACAGAAACTTGCTTTGTTCGAACAGAGGCGTGATTCAGCCTTTCTCTTTTTGGCGGTGGTTATATTTTGAGGGGTGTTTTTGCCTCGAGATGCGTTCTTTTAGTATTTGAAGTTCCCTAGTATATAAAGGGGACTTAGTTTATTTCTTTTCTAGGTTAAATCTGGAAAGAAGTTCTAAGAAAGAAGCTTAGGGTTTTAGAGTTTATTTCATTGTAATTATTGATTAATACAATTGAATCTCTTATTTTTCCCATCGAATTTGGCGTTCTTCATACTTTTCTATTAACTAGCGCTTCTCAATCGTATTGTGGATTAAAATTAAATGATGTGCATGAGAATACAATCATTGAATCATGAGATGTTATATTTTGTAAAAATATATTTCGATATTAAAAGAGTGATAATAAGAATCCTCTTAAAAGAACAATTGATGTTGTTTCTAGTAGTGATCAGTGTACCACTCCTACATGTTTTAATTTTAATGTAGAACCAAGATGTGGGAAATGACTTAAAGTTGCTAAGTCTTTTGGCAAAGATTTTGTAGCATTCTTGTTAGAAAATGAGCCTCGAACCTTCAAGGAAGTCATGGCTACACCTAAAGCTCCTAGTTGGAAAGAGACTGTGCAGAATAAGATAGACTCTATAATGCCCAACCATACTTGGGAATTGGTAAATCTTCCACCTGGCAACAAACCTATTGGTTGCAAGTGGATTTTTAAACAAAAGTTGAGACTTGGTGGCTCAATTGAAAAGTACAAAGCCAGACTTGTTGCCTAATATTATAGGCAAAAAGAAGGCTTAGACTAATTTGATACATATTCTCCAGTGACAAGAATAACTCTCATTCATATGTTGTTAGCTATTGCAGCATTGCATAAGCTCAAAATACATCAAATGGATGTTAAAACAACATTCTTGAATGGTGAATTAAATGAAAAAATATATATGAACTAACCTGAGGGGTTCATTGTCAGAGGCCAAGAAAATAAAGTGTGTCGGCTGTTTAAATCTCTTTTATGGATTGAAGCAGGTACCTTTACAATGGTATGACAAAATTGATGGAGTCATGATGAAGGATGGCTTCAAAATCAATTAATGTGATAGATGTGTCTATATTAAAAATATTAATGGTGAACATGTAATTGTGTGTCTTTATGTAGACGATATGCTCATCATAGGGACTAACATCAATGTCATTATGTCAATAAAAAAATGTTGTCCAAGAACTTCGATATAAAGGACTTAGGTATTACAGATGTTATTCTTCGCATAAAGATTAACTGATCACCACAGGGACTTGTGTTGTCTTAATTACATTATATAGATAATGTACTTAAGAAGTTTAATGAATTTGATTGTCATGGTATTCAGATACCATACAACAATATGCGTCAATTGATTAAATAGACAGGTGAGCCCATTTTTCAAATAGAGTATGCACGGATAATAGGCAGCCTAATGTATATTATGAAATGTACAAGACCAGATATTGCTTATGCGTTTTGCAAACTGAGTTGGTATACTATAAGCCCTGGCCCGAGCCACTGGGAAGCGTTAATCAGGGTTTTACAGTATTTAAAGCATACAATAGACTATGGGTTGTTCTACATAAGAAATTCAGCTGTCATTGAGGGATAAAGTGATGTAAACAGAATATCAAATTCTAATGAGTCACACTCCACAAGTTGATACGTGTTTACACTTGGTAGTGAAGCTATTTCATAAAAATCCTCAAAACAAACATGCATAACTCGATTAATTATGGAATTAAAGTTTGTTGCTCTAGATTTAGCAGGAGATAAAGCTGAGTGGCTTCGACAATTTTTAGAAGATATTCCTATATGGCCAAAGCCAGTACCTGCCTTATGTATCCATTGTGATAATCAAGCAGCTATTGCGAGGGCAAAAAATAATGTCTATAATGTAAGTCACGACATATACGCCATAAAAATAATACTATAAAAAAATTACTTATAAATGGAGTTATATCCATTGACTTTGTGAAGTCAAGTGACAACCTAGTGGATCCATTTACAAATGGGTTGGCAAAAATATTAGTATTTTCCACATTGAGGGGAATGGGCTTAAAGCCTTTAGCTACGAGTTAACCTCAGCGGAAATCTAACCTAGTTGATTGGAGATCTCATGATCTAGATTCAATAGGACAACTATTTGTGAGTTACTCAACATGAACACCAATGAGATTTTAACTCCTGTTCATTCCTTGATGTGAACAGTGTAACATGTAGTGATTTTCAAGGTAAGTTCTCTAAGCTTTTAATAATTTCTATGACTTGTATTTATAAGTGGAGTACGACAGGGCACTCTTAATAGGCAATCACCTATGTGAGTGTGAGGTGGGGCTGCTTCCATGAGAATTTTATAGGGAAAATTTTTCTAAGAGCACTCATGAATCCAGGATTTGTTCAGGGCCGAATTGAACACAACTGTGAGAACCTATTGCGTTTGGAAAAGTACTGTGTGAAGACTATTGTCTTGGTTTACACTAAAGCTGACAGATCAAGACATATGTTCACTAATCAGCGTAAATCCGATTGTTATTCACTAGGGAAGGTTCAAGTCTACAAGACACCTCTCTTGATGCAGAACCATTCCCTGATTTTCTCTATTTTGTCCGAGTTTGACTGTTACCATTCAAATTAGGGGGACTGTTGGAAAATACAAATAGGGTTTTGTTTTCCTTATGTTTGAATGGTAGAACTAAGTGTCTTTAGTCCTACATTGGATATGAGAGAAACTCAACTCTACTATATAAGTCTAATACTTAACTTGTTGTAATGTGTATGAGAGTTGGCGGGTCACACGCACATATGCGATCCATGTGTGCAAACTAGCTTGGGTGCATGGGCTACCCATGGACTTGCTCGACTTAGGAAACCCGTTTATTATTACAAGTCTATGATTTTACTACTATAAGGAGGACAAGTTGCTTTGACTTTTGAGGTGGAGGTAAAATGGGGTATTTGGTGGTGCAAAGTATTCATTAAGGGAACGTTGTTGAGTTGGACTCGATTTGGGTAAGATTGTATTAAAATATATTTTATTGGGTAATTTCTGATATATCAATGAATTTGTGAAACAAAAAAGATAGTCAAGTCTAAACTAAATATACAAACTTGTGTGCGGTTGTCATCTTTGTATCTAAGAGCGGGTACATGAGAGAGGAGGCTTTCTTAGATACCCTCTTTCTCTTTTTCTTCTTCAAATTTATAAATTGTGATAAATATATTTAGCTTATGATAAGCCAAAGTCCATAAACTATGTGCCTTCAAATGACATTTGATAGATTTATTTATCAATGTGTGCCTAATAATTCTCTCAAAAATTGACCATTGACTTCTTTAGTCATATGACATGTTTCTTTACAGAACCTACCTAATCTTAGAAGAAGAAGAAATTAAGCTTCATATGTTTCTTTACAGAACCTACCTAATCTTAGAAGAAGAAATTAAGCTTCATATGTCTAATCAAAGAGCTTTCGTGAATAGGTTTCTCTTTAAACCAAAGTTTAAAATGATACGTTATAACGGTGTAACGGGTTATAACGGTGTAACGGGCAAAGGTTGTTACCGTTATAATTATTATAATGGTGTTATAACAATGTTACGTTTTCAAAAACCAAATAACACGTAAGGATAGTCAAATTGTTTAAAATTCAAAAAATAGTGATAATAATTATGTATTTCCATATTGAGGTAATTAGTTCGCACCTCCTACATTAAAGTAATAGACATTACGACATTGTTATTTATTTTCTAAAATTTTGTATTAATTTTCGATTAGAACGACCGTTATTTTACAAATAATAACACACCGCTATAACGGTATATAACTTTGGTAAAAAATGCAAAAGAGAATACTGAAAATAACGCGTTGTTATAACTGTAACAACAACCGTTATGGCATAAAATAATGGTAAGTAACAAAAAATATTTTTTAGAACGCAACAAGGCACATAACATAACAGAACGGGCTCAAGGCGTTACCATTATAATAGTTATTTAAAACCATCCTTTAAACTCATGTCTCACACCACTTTATGGGATACATATTCTAGATCAGGTATACTTAGTAGTTATACTCAAATGATGATTATACATGAGATAGTTGTGTTATCTTATTCTGTTTGCACTTAAAGGCTATGCATAAATGAGGCGTTTCAACTCGAGCCAGAAGCCCAGAACCTCTTCTTTACAAGGACCGCATACATTTGTTATTGTAAGCGGAACGACTAAACGGTTGGGTTTGTCCTTGAATATTTTTTTGTCCTTGGATTTGATTTCGGGCCTAACAAATCTAGTGGAAGATTTTGTTTCTTCACATGTACTTATTATCAATATCTTAGGAGTAAGAAGTTAAATTAAATAAATTAAAGAATTACATGTTGTAGGATAAGAGTCATACATATGGTTCAAAATTTAGAATCCAAATTCAATGAACTATGGATCAAAGGTTTCTTATTTAGAAAACCTATCTTATTTATTAGGTCCCCGGGTATTTCTCCTCTCTCCTTTCTGACATTCATAGCAAGTTAGTATCTATAGCCTATGATTTATTTTTGGATACCACAAAATACTACTATATCTATAGCCTATTGTTTTCTATGCTCCCAGATTTCGCCCACTCAAATGTTCAATTTTTTTAAAAAAAATTTGTTAGTTCAATGCAACAAAGTACGACATCCGCTGTGCAGACTCAAGATAACTAATGACCTCAAGATACGTTAGCACTATGCTCTCTTTTTTTTATGCTCTTTTTTTTTCTTTCTCAAGATAGCGCAATGAAGAAGGTTTTAGATGATATTTTGATTTCACATAAAAGTTGAATGCTCTCAAATCGGCATAAATATTTTGACAAAATAGACTGTTATATAGAATCATTAATATATTTATGCGCTAAGGTAAAGAGAGAATCTTGTTGTACAAGTCTGCTAAATTGGGAAGAACAAATCTAGCAAGCAATCCTAGCGCATTTCTTTTTTCTTAAGCAAGCAATCTTAGTGCCAATGAGTCAAATTTAGTTTGGCCCTTTGGAAGAAACCCTGAAAATGGTGTCTGTTTCACCACCTTGGAGTAATCTCCAAAAGTGAGAATAAGTACCATTTTGGTATTTAGCTCACATGGTGTGTACATCCATTCTCTATTCCTTTCTTTGGGTTAGGTTCATCTCTATCCACCCATTGTTGCATAAACCCTCTAGCAAGTTATATCTTCCCATGTGCTAAATTTGCATTTGCCACATATCTACCATAGTTCTGTGTGTGTGTGTGTGTGGTGTGTGTGGGGTGGGGGGGGGGGGGGGGGGGGGGGGGGGGGTTGGCGGGTCGTCTCTAAACCCCTTCTTTTATTCGTTTTTGTCTCCCTAATATTCCCACAATCAAACATGTTATCGTTGAGATATTTAACTCCACATTGGGCATATTAATTCTTGCACCTCAAAATATATTATCATGACTTGTCATTGTCAATGGCTTTTGAGATACAACCTCAAGCTCTAATAGTTATCCTAAGTTTTTGAATAATCTTATGCGTATAAGTTTTGTTCCTAATCCATAATCGAATTAGAGACTACCTTAAACGAAGAACACATGATTTGGTGGGTTAAATTTCTCAAGAAGAACTTCTATTGCTCAATTGATTTGATTACAATGAATTACTCTTCCTAAACCCTAAGTTATCAAATACAATTTGGATCTCTAGATCTCTCTTGATCTCCTCTTCACATTGCCTAGACTTGCCATTTAATAGGTTACAAATTTCTTAGTTACAATATTTGACTAAATTGCCCTTAAAACGACCTAAAAATAGTAGTCGTGGCTCTGTTCGAACATAACATTTCACTGTTTGAACAGAAGACTCATAATAGGCTCTGTTCGAACAGAGCATCAAACAGAAAAATCATAATAGGCTCTGTTCGAACATAACATTTCTCTGTTCGAACAGACCTCAAGTCGTTCGAACGACTTCAAATTTAGTTCGAACGACTTTGGCAAATTTGTCTAAAATTTGAACCAGTATGTTTGGCTTGACCTTGCTCCAAGTCTCATTCGAACGACTTGGCGTCTTTTGGAAGGGTTTAGTATTTACATTTGTCACATATCTATCATAGTATTGTGGGGGGCACTCTCTAAACCCCTTCTTTTATTCGCTTTTGCCTCCCTAATATTCTCCAAATCAAACATTCTTTGTGGAGGTATTGCTGAGATATTTAGTCTCATATTGGGCATATTAAGCCTTGCACCTCAAAATATATGATCATGACTTGCTATTGTCAATGGGTTTTGAGATAGAACCTCCAGCTCTAATCATTATCCTTTTGAAACCCCGTGAGTTTTTGAATAATCTTATGCATATAAGTTTTGTTCCTGATGTTTTTCTTCCTGTTGTACGACTGTTACCCGTGGAGTGATTTTTTTTTTGAATTCTTCGGTCAATTTATAACTCTAGAAGTCTAGTACTATAGATTAAATTCTGCAGTTTTGCATGTGAAATTTAGGGATTGTAGTCATGGTAAATGCTGGTAGTGGTAGGGGAAATACATGCAAAGGTCTAAGATACAATAGCTGTTGTTATCGTGGGGGACCTTTACCTAGAAGGCCATCCAATGAATTTAGCCTAATTTAAATGAAAATAGACTGCTTGATGTATTTCTTTAGATGTAGAATTTATCATT
This sequence comes from Kingdonia uniflora, assembly GCA_014058105.1. Lineage (NCBI taxonomy): Eukaryota > Viridiplantae > Streptophyta > Magnoliopsida > Ranunculales > Circaeasteraceae > Kingdonia > Kingdonia uniflora. The sequence continues at coordinate 2,116,133 of JACGCM010001204.1, read as the reverse complement.
GGTTTGGACTCCACGAACCTATGATTTTTTGTTTCTGAAGATTATTCTGATGGAATCCAAAATATTATAAACCACGTGCGACAATTCGATGCTTTGAATTGTCTACCTTTGTGAAATTAGATAAGATATATTACGTATTTGGAGAGTTTAACAATTTTCTATTTGGTTACGACTTAGATTCAGTCTATTTTTTTTTTAATCGTATGACAATAAAGGATTAATTATTAAACTCCCGGGCAAATAATGATGAAAAACATCATTTTAATCGTGCGTGATGATAAAGGAAGAAGAAAAATAAATTGCTTTGTACATGTTCTTTTTTTGGGTGTTGACATATACGGTATAGTATGCATAAAAGCAATAAACCATGAAGTGATTAACATAAGGTGATTAACTTTAACAAGACATGAAGATAATTAATAATCAACCACAAGTGGTCGGTTTGTTATTAGAGAGAGAGAGCACAATTTATCGATATTCTCCAACCCTTTTAAGAGCATGTGGGAACATTAGAATGGCGCCCTTTTGTTAGATTTCTTTTCCTTTCACTTAAGAATCACTCAACTACTCAAGTACTGTCTAATGATGCATTGATGCTCATCCTTATTATTGAAGTCCAAATTATAACAAAGTGACTTAAATCAAACTTAAAGAAGTGTAATAATATGGACCAAGTTGCCCTATAAGTTAAGATCTCCATGGATGTGATGTCCGATACCACTAGGACTTTGTTTGAAATTGAAACTGAACCTTATACTCCGTACTCGTTTTTCTTAGGCTGGAGTACGTTGGTCATGTCTATTTAGCAACACTGGAGTAAATCATGTAGGTTGGTCCAGCTTGAGAAAAATGAGGTCTGGGAAAACATAATCAGCCTCTCTGATTTTGTCTCAGGCGTGTTCTGTTTTAAACTGTGAATTAAGTCCATCATGACGTGAAACAAACACGGAAAAATTTATTCTGATGGGTTGGAGAAGTATGTGTACTTTTCTACTCTTGGTTTAGGCCTGGCAATTGCACTGGAAGTACCCTTGTTTGAAGCATGGTTCCAGTGCATTGATCGGTCTGCTATCACATAAACTTCGATTGAAACCAAACCTCTTATATGCTGTACTCGTAGCATGACGCAGCTGGACCTCGTTTACATTAGGTTAGATCGGACTATTTAGCATATAGGTCGATTCATCCCGAGAAAATGAGGTCAGGAAGCATTAACAGCCTCTCTGATTTTGTCTGAGGGAGCAACATTACTGGACTAAAACCATATTTTGCCTCAAACAGCAAGTGTGAAAGAATTGTTGAACTAGTTACTCGGCTGGGCGCTCGATGAGTAGGTGTATTGTACTCCAAGGTTTGGGCCTTACGAAATGACAATGCAAACACGCCATGTGAGAAGGCTCGCTGTAAATAGGGGCATGTGAGATGACGCTATATCTATCTCTGATTTCCAACTATAGTTTCATCTCTATTAATAACACACAATTTCAACATTTCTTGTAATTAAGATCTGTTATTATTGGGGAGGATTTAGCCCATTTGTTTTACTAGCAATGTGTACTTGTCGTTTGGCATCCTCAAAATTGGACTTAAAACGTGTGCTAAGAGCATCTCCAACAAGGTTTGGGTTTGGGTTGGGTTTGTCGACTCACACCCAAACCCATGCTCTCATCAGCTAAAAATTGAGTTTGGGTCGGCTTACGTGTCATTGTCAGAACCCAACCGAGTGTGAGCTCCTCGCACTAAAAAAACGAGTTTGGCGTACTTTTGATTACCGCGCAGTGTTATAATTACCGTGCAGACTAAATTACACCGTCGCGTTTTATTATTATTATTATTAATGTGTGAAAGGAGAAATAGTTGTGCGGAGTAATAAATACCGTGCAGACTAAAGATTACCGCCGCAAACTAAATTTAAAATAAATAAATAATATAACTCGCACCCACTGCCAGAAGAGGTTAGGCCTTTTGTGGCCCTTCTGTTAGAGCCCACACCCAAACTTAAACCCAATGATGGAGATGCTCTAAGTAGTGTCTAAAGAGTGAGAAATGAGGACTATATCGTTGTCAGGACTGAGGACTATTGAATGAGTCTTTAGTCGGAGAAACATAAAGAACGAGGATTGAGGACTATATCCTTGTTAGGACTGAGGATTATTGAACGAGTCTTTAGTCCAATAAACATATGCGTATTTGGGCTTAGCATTCTTTTTTGGGCATCCTCAAAAGTGGACTAAAAACATGCGCTAAGTGGGCAAAAAATTCTAAAATGTTGACAATTGAATGAGCATTTAATTCGAGAAACATATGGTTTGTGAAGCTTTGATCCTCCGTCATCTCCACTACATTATTTGTAAATAGTCTTAACGCGTTTGTGTTTGACAATATTAAAACTGGAGGTTTCATCTAAAACCAATTGGAAATGAGAGGAGTAGCCTAGGATCTCAATATAATATAAGATGCAAGGCTTGATTTGTCTGATATAAGACTATTTATCTCAACAAACAACTCATTCGGCTTTGCTCAGGAAATTAATTATACTATATCCATTGTGTCCAGGTATTGTGGATACTCTTACAGCACAAATGTTCCAACAAACATGTGATAATTCGTCCAGACTTCCAGTACAAGTTTGATCTTCATCCAAGCCAAAAAGGCTTAACAGAAAGGTGAAATCTCTAAATACTTGTACATTGCAGATACCCGGAGACTAGCGAATAGATGACCCAAAATACAACCATAGCTGGAAACAAGAATTTGTACCCAAAAACAGCAAAATGTAAAACTTTCATTTTCTCCAACAACTTACAAACAAATTGATATTACAACAAACACACGACCACGATCACGATCACGATCAATGGATCATCATCATCTCAAAAATCCGATATCAACACGATGAAAATGATCTAAAATATGTCAAGGATCTCGAGGATTGATCTATTACACAGGGGACAACTACCTCGATTCAACCATATCTCCCTTGAACACACCCTGCAAAACGTATGCCCACATGGTATGAAAGCTGCACCTTTTCTCCTCCCCATGCAAACACAGCACATACTGATACCTCCTTCCTTCTCACTTTCTCTCTCCAAATCATTACCGTCCATCTCATGCAACAATCTCATCAACGAGACTCTGGAGGATGTATCAGCCGTTGGATCAATTGGGCTCAAATTACCTCCAACAGGCTCAATAGTTTCCCATTCTTGTGCAGCTCGGAAATGACGCTCAGCTGCAAGAGCTGTAGCCAAGTTCATACCTCCCGGAGATGTTGTCGTCGTAATCTGATCCACATTAACACAATCTGGATCAACAAGGTTGTCTTCCTCTGTTTCAATCTGACCCACATTAACACCAACAACATCATCTTCTTCTTCTCTTATACTCATGTTTGAAGAAGCCATTACACCCCACGGAGCTCCAACGCCACAACACGACGCCATCCCTTTTAATTTTAACCGTTGCTTTATACTTCTCCATCTCCCTCCTCTCTCTACACGACTCATTCTCTCTCTCTCTCTCTCTGTGTAAAAAAAACTACTCTGTTTTGATCTGTAAACACCAAAAGAAGAAAATTCGCACGATCAGAAAGAATTCGACAAAAATAGATGAAGGGTAACAAATTGAGAAGATTTCAAGAACACCCACGTGATTATAATCGAAAATGGTTACTTCTGTGAGATTCTTGAAGAACAGAGTGTTGGTTTTTGAGAGAAGAACCCCATTATAGAGGAGAGAATGAAATTGAAAATCGAGAAAAACCCATTAGAGATAATGAGGAATGACTGAAAGGGTATGTTAAAGATTCTCTTACAGATGATCAAAACAAGCAAAAAACTTCGAGATTTCTCTATTTTCCTCAATAGCTTCGCCTATAAAGTGTCAACGAGAAGTTTAAAAGAAGAAGAAACAAACAAAAAGTACGTTCGCAGAAAAAGTCTCTCTCTCTCTCTCTTTCTAAAATTTGTTTAAACTTGAATCAATTATTTGTGGTAGTTTAGTGGATGTAGTAGTTTAGTGACGAAGCAACGTTATTTTTGAGGAACAGTTGGGGATCACTAATCACAATAGTTGGTTTTGATTAATACTAAGTTAGAGCACCTCCAACATGGTGGAGGTCTGCGATTCGTGTTTGGGATACCGCTACACCTTAATCGCATGGTGTTTTGGTCCAACAAGGAGTTATGGTTTTTCACCGGTGTGCTCCAACATACAAGTAAAACTGGAAAATGTCAAATGATTTATTTATATAAAGACTAGGTGCATAACAAATGTGCGGGTGGGAAAAAAAAAATTAATATGCACTTAATTGTTCAGCCCCTGATGACGTGGGCGGTATGCGATTATTCTTTGTCAAGTTCAGATTTCGCATACTTTAGATGACTATAGGGGTGGGTATGTTGAACCTCATACTCCTGTTGGAAAGGGGTTTTACAAGAGCATGTGAAAATCGTAAAAACATACTATGTTGTTGGAGGTGCTCTTAGTAAGTAAGTGACTACTGATCACACTGGATCATGAATTATGTAAAATGCGGTCAAAATGGTATTTTAAAATTTAAATGAGTTGTGGCCACGTTGGATATATGGTCCATCAAATTGTGCCCATAAAATAATTGTTCATCGTTGGGTATATTTCATTAAAGATGGAAAGTTAGTTTAATGATAACCAAATATGTAAAACATTGATCACTCATATCATATGAGGTAAAAATAAAAGGGAATTTCTACAGTTGTAAACACAAATAGCTCAAACCTTTTATCATGTTGGAGGGCCTACGTAGGTGTCCACACTCAAACAATAAAAGTTGTACTTAGAGCATTTTCAATGCATAGAGATGGAGATATGGAGCTTGAGATTTAGAGTACCGACTTAAATTTGTATAGATATTCTAAGGAAAATAATTATTTTCTCATAGAGAAAATTTTCTAGGAAAACCACATGTAAGTTCTCTGATTCGTACATTGAAAATAATAAACTTTATTGAGTATCTATATAAACGAAGAAACAAAGGGTGAGAGAGAAGAGACATGTGGGGCTAGAAAATAGCTCATGAAAATTTTCTTAGGGGTGAACTAGAAAATTAAATGCCTTGTTTTTAAGCTCTAATTTTTTTGTGATTTGGAAATTTTTCTTAGAAATATTTTACTTTCCAAAAAAATGTTGAATCAGACACAGGTGTAACAACGTCAATCAACTCCCTGTATAAATTGTGGGAAATAATCACTCAAAAAGGGCGAGAAGCGCATTATTATTATGCAGCATATCTTCTATGATTTTTTTTAAAAACACCCCAAAATTATAAAAGCTCACCCCCATTCCATTATTTTTAAGTTCATTATAACTCTAAATATTTAAAGATAAGTATGCCCCAAAATAAAAACATAACTATTTTTTAATCTAAAAGTTCACCCCTCCCTATTTCTACGGCTTTAATTTTTCTTAAAGGTCCAATCCAACAAGTTCCTCTACTTTACTATAGCTTAGTGATAAGAGAAGAACAAAATAAACATTCCAATGTTGTATAAGTTCGATTAGTCTCATTTCTCTATATCTAATTGCACAATGCAAATAAAACATAGTTTACTTGAAGGCTTACAAACCCTAGAAAGGAAGAAGAATGCTAAATGAGCAAAAAAGTGGATGACTATTTAATTTTTTTCTTAACTTGATTTGTATTTATAAAAAAAATGATGTGAGCTAATTAACCTAAATAAAAACAAATGGGGTGAGGTTAAATTGGAGTGAGCTAATTAAATAATGGGGTGTATTTTAAATTTCTCATCTTCTTATTTTAGAGTTGGTACATAACATTTGGCATTGTTGGAGATGGCTTTTGTAGTGGCGTATTCCGCATCTCAAACTTATGTTTCATCTTCGAACTACATACGAGCTTTCGATCTCACTAACAGAGTACGTGGCACAAAAAGTATCAAGACAACAACGTCAGGAAGCAAATACAACACGAATTTCTCAACCAACACCACTCGTCCATGAGGTTTCTCGTGCTATTGGTTGAGAGTCGTCTTGTAATAGCTTATTTCGTACCTCGGACTCAAAACTTCATCCTCGACCTCGTCAGCATACAAGAAATACTACTAAAAGCATATTCAATATTCCTCAGTTCGAGTCATCGCTTTCGACCTCCACATCTGCAGTTTGATGTACGTAAGTGTACAGTCATCAATAAAGTCGTTGTACAGCAACAGAGGCCAGGACCTTACATTATCTGGTGATAATCCGTATTAAATCGGGTATTATAATATAAAAGAGGGTTGTTGTTCTTCAGGGATGCAAATATCAAATCATAATTATATTATCAAATTAAGTGAAAAAAAATTATAATTGATAAATAACTTACATTGATTTCCCAAGATTCTCCAATAAAATATAATTCTCTCTGGAAGAATTCAAAATTAAAGCTACGGTGGTTCCCAGAGAAAAGATAACTCCTGGTTCTTTACAACTCTCCCTCTCTTTAACCTAACTAAAGTCCTCATCTCCCTCAACCACTTCTGATTTTGTGAAGACATTTTACCTAGGCTTGACTACTAAGTCTTCTAGCAGCTTTAACAGCTCTTGACACAAGGTCATCTCTAACAGCTCTTGACAACAGATCATCTTCGGCAGCTCTTGACAACTAATCATCTCCAGCAGCTCTTTAGCTTGTAAGAGTTGGGCTTTAAAAAGGGTTTGATCACAAATATCTCTTTACCTGCAATAGTCAAACATATTTCAATTAGGCCCAATAAAACATAAAATAAGTTCCTAGATAATGTAAATTGAAGGACAAAAATAGACATTTTTCATGCCTATCAAATACCCCAAACTAACATATTGCTAGTCCCTTAGCAAAAGAAAAGAAAACTAAACTCTTTCGTGGTTTCTTACTATTGCATTTAGCGTATGCAACAAACTTTTCAGCCTATAGGTTACCTCTATAGGACGAGTTAGGTCTCGTGAGGGTTTTTAGTGAATATACTCACAAAATTCTATTACAGACGTTCTGGTATTATAAACAACTAATAATTATTGCCCATGGTATCTCTAAAAAAATGGATTGAATTTATCTCGAAGATATAACAGTTAAATAAGGGTTAACCATTAGATACGTTTAGAATTTATCACATCAATTTTACTACCATCAGATTATATCAAGTTTCAGAATTTCATCCTTTTGTGTAGTGAATTTAGTTTCTAGAATCAAGGTGTTTGATAATCCTTCAAAATAACCTTAGCTTTATCTTGAGTGTGGCGGAAGAAATCTAGAGGTTTATTCGACAAGTGCCCTTGTTTATTCCCTCTCTTTTATTGATATTTCAGGGAAAATATATATCCACACAAGCTTTTCAAGGTAAGACGTTGTATTTGAGTTTTCATTTGCTCTATTTATATTTGTAACTTGCCCCCTTTCACATAGTTTTTAACTATACTCGAAGAGACTCATTTTTTTTAGTCTCTTACATTCACATTAATTCATGGCTTGCCTCGAGATTGGTAAAAATTCTTCCTCTTTCAGTTCTAAATCTTGCAAGGGGCCTTGAATTGTGAATGTTCTTTTTTTTCTTTTTCTTTTTTATACGAGTATGTCAGCTTCGTGAAGGAGTCAATAACTTGTGAAAATACATACAAATCTTTAGTATGAATTTATGAGAACCGAATATTCCTCGGTAATTGTCTCTCTCGTTACAAATTTTTCCTAACCCAAACTGTTGAATAATCGAAAGGTGATAGTTTGTTTTAACAAAACCTTGATAACATAACTACGTGAAGTGCAATTATAAGGGTGATTTTCTTCTGAAACACATCTAATAGGATGGTAGTACCAAAAACTTAAAAATTCTTAATGCACTAACAATTTACAGTTTAAAATAAACCATAACCTTATAATTTTATCCCAAGTGCAACTCTAGGAATATCCAAAGATCGTAGTATACAAAAAATGTATCTACAATACCAAAATGTCCTAGATTAACAAATTTTCTTGGAAAAAGTTATGAAAACTCCACCCTTAAACTGAATTAGCATGTGCCCTCACATTTGCCAAAAATGAAAAGAATAGGAGAAAATCTAAAAATATTACCAGAATATGATAAGGGTTGCCTCCCGCAAGCACTAACTTTAACATCTTCAGCCAGACTCATAAGAAATTCTCAAAAGTACTACTCACAAGACTCTGGATCATATTGTACTCGAGTGGTTCAAACTCAGAAGGTGAATGTGACGTATTAAAGATATTTAATTCTACTATCATGTTCTCGAAGGTCAACTTTATAATTCTATTGCGGCAATTGATTACTGCATTAGCTATTGCCAAATAGGGGCGACCAAGAATCATAAGGATGTCATCCTCAAGGTTTGCCACTGGATCAGTATCTAATACAACAAAGTCTACTGGATAAATAAACTGCTCAATCTGGATCAACACATCTTCAGCTACACCTCTACGAATCCTAATAGATTGGTCAGCTAGCTGTAGGCTCCTATTTGTGGGCTTAAGTACTCAGATATCCAATTGCTCATAAACAGAGTAAGCAATGAGGTTCACAGCGGCACCTAAATCAAGTAGAGCTCTTCCTATCTTACGGGTCCCAATCGTACATGAAATAGTAGGGCATCCCGGATCCTTGTATTTGGGATGGGATTTACGCAAAAGGACAAAACTAATATGTGCATCTAAAAGAATAGATGTATCACTCTCGCGAACATGAAAAGCTTTTTTCGGGACATGTATGCGCCATTTTAAGGTGCAAGATCTTTGAGAAATTTTGCATAATTAAGAATATGCCTTATGGCCGTAAGAATAGGAATATTAATCACACAATGTTTAAAAATCCCTAAAATCTTCTCATAGGCATTGCCCTTCTTAGCCATAGTTTACCGCTGAGGAAAATGAGCCAGCAGCTGAACATGTGTTATTACAGTTTCTTCCTCACTCATAAGTTCTTCTATGGGTTTACTTTGAATTTCTAGCTCAGGTTCCTTAGGCATTGCTACCTAATTTTCAACTTTCGTACCACTCCTAAGAGAAATGATGGCGTTAACTCTATCACGATTGGAAGATCTAGGATGTTTAGTATTCCCTTTAGGATTAGCTTAAGTTTGATTGGGGAATGTTCCTTTGTCTCTCGTACTTATCTCTATTGTCATTTGACCTATTTGTCCCTCAAGTTTGGCTGTGCGGTTGATAAGAGGCGCTACCAGAAGAACCTCCTTGGTAATTTCTACTTTCCCGAGAATTGGAGTTGTTAGAATTATTATTCCATCCACCATTGAAAGGTTGGCTATTGGGAGGTTGATATATGGCATTGGCTTGGTCTTTCTTACCCTCTCTTAAACTAAGCACGTCAGGGCAATCTTGGACCAGATGGTCCGAACTCTCACAAACCATACAAAGCGGCATCGCCACATGATAGGCATAAAAATGCCTATTTTTGTCCTTCAATTTACATTATCTAGGAACTTAATTTATGTTTCACTAGGCCTAATTGAAGTATGTTTTACTATTGCAGGTAAAAAGACATTTGTGATCAAACCCTTCTTAAAGCCCAACTCTTACAAGCTAATGAGCTGCTGGAGATGATCAGTTGTCAAGAGCCGCTGGAGATGATCTGTTGTCAAGAGCTATTAGAGATGACCTTGTGCCAAGAGCTACTAGAGTTGCTAAAAGACTTAGTAGTCAAGCCTAGCTAAAATGTCTCCACAAAATCAGGAGTGGTTGAGGGAGATGAGGACTTTTATTTAGGTTAAAGAGAGAGAGAGAGAGTTAAAAAGAACCAGGGGTGAATCTTTTACCTCTCTGAAAACCACCGTAGCTTTGAGTATTCTTCAGAGAAAATGTTGTATTATTTTTGGAGAATCTTGGTTCTTTTCAACTCTTTCTCTTTAACCTAACTAAAAATCCTCATCTCCCTCAACCACTCCTGATTTTATGGAGGCATTTTAGCTAGGCTTGACTACTAAGTCTTCTAGCAGCTCTTGGCACAAGGTCATTTCTAACAGCTCTTGACAGCAGATCATCTCCAGCAGCTCTTGACAACTGATCATCTCTAGCAGTTCTTTAGCTTGTAAGAGTTGGGCTTTAAGAAGGGTTTGATCACAAATGTCTCTTTACCTGCAATAGTCAAACATACTTCAATTAGGCCCAGTGAAACATAAAATAAGTTCCTAGATAATGTAAATTGAAGGACAAAAATAAGCATTTTTTATGCCTATCACCACATGGTTAACAGAAGAAGTGGTAAGATATTGCTCACTTTTCCCGATCTCTAAGTTCTCAATTTTATTAAGAATAGTTCTAAGAGTGGCAGACTCTAAATTAGAGTCCACTTGGTGCATATTTGCACTGGGACAAGGTCTTTCCTCTCTTATAGTTTTCCATTGGTAGGTCTTATCAGCTACATCATTTAAAAATTTCCAAGCTTCGGTGTCAGTTTTCTCATCAAATGTACCTGTGCACATAGACTGAACACGAGCTCTAGTATCATAATCTAGACCTTCATAGAGAGTTTGAACTATATCAATCAATTGAATTCCGTGATGTGGGCATCCTTGTTCTAAATCCTTGAGCTTTTGTAGGTAGTCATATAATGACTCTCCTCGATTTTGCGCGAAGTTATAGATACTCTGTCGTATCTTAGCAATTCTATGGTTTGGGAAATATTTTTTTTAAAATTCCTTAACAAGTTGCTCAAACCTGTTTACAGAGTTCTCCTCAAGAGTGTACAACCAATCGTGTGCATTTCCCATAATGAAAAAGGGAACACACGTAATTTGAGAGAATCCTTTATAATACGTTCAAAGTTTAAAATAGGCATATGATCCCTAAAGTCCCTAAGATAATTTTACGGGTTTTTAGTGGGACTACCATGAAATTTAGGAAGCATAGACAAGAATCTCAATTTTAACTCAAAGTTTCCTACATTTCTAGGAATCACAATATAAGAAGGTTTACTCACAACTGTAGAATGCATTCGATTGCGGAGAGTGATTCTCTCCGCAGCAACAACAGGTTCAAGATCGCTCCTTGGGACAACAGGTTCGGGACCATTAATCCCATCAGTCCTGCTCATATTGATTCTAGCAGCGTTCTTAGTCCAAGTTTGGATGTTACCCCAATTTAGCATATAACTCAATCAATATATACGAACACACTAAAAGGCATAAGAATGATGCAAGCACTCAAGAACGTTTTATTGGTTTCTTTTTAGGTTACGTTGTAAAACCTGTCTCAGGGTTCAATACTCATACTCCTGACAGTAGATCGGTTCGCACTTGAGCTATTTTTACTCGCTTTAGCGATAACTCGCATGCTATCTAGTCACCTAGATGCACCTGTGCTGGAAGGCGGGGTGAACCGCTTAGAGTCACCTATCCACACTAGCTATGCCAGGGAACGTACGCCCTCCAACAAACATAGTCACTTATCAGGTTTTCCTATTGAGCGTGTTGCTCCAGGTCCGAGTGAAGCCTTTTGATTAACTATGTTTTTTATGGTTTCTTATCTGAAAATCTTTTAAAGTGGTTGGGACTATCGATACCGAAAATATTAAAAATCGGGTGATGAACTTCTGGGTTCCTGATGCGTGGGCATGCACGGGTGATGAAATCCCATTTTGATTCACCCTTATCTAGGCGTTGTTACAAAAACTAAACATTTTATCAATCAAACAATAGTTACACACGATGTACCGCGACAGGGAGGGTGCGGTGAAAAGATGCTTACCTATAGGGCGGCCATTTTAGGGGCACATTTGGTTACCCTGGTGAAACCGCTGGGAAGGCCCACTCAGGATCGTTTGCGAAGTACGCGCTAAAACGAATTCCGGCCTGAGTAGGGGTTCTGAAGCTGTACCTGCAGCAGATTACAATTTCCTCACCTTACAGGGCGTCACTCATTAAAACTTTACATAAACATTTTCTCAATCCTTACAATGCTAAAAATTTAAATAACTAGAAGTCTTCTTGGCTTTGTCGCTTTTCTTTGATGTTGGCTTTAAGCTTTTCTTTAATCAACCATGTCCATCTCCTTCAATAACTTGAAAAACAGTACTTATGTATGTATGTTCGTGAACCAAGTATGTAGCATAAATGCTACCCAACTGTCTTAGATCAAGCAAAAGATACCGTCGTTCCCACAGGAATACATAGGTAGAGCTTTTAAACCACAATTGTTGAATCAAATTTGTTCTTAGCAAGAACAAACTCTGTGATACTTGGTGGATACAAACAAAGTTATACAAAAGAAACTATATGATGACGAAAATTATGAAAATAATCCCTGATCAAATACCAAAACACTACAAAATTCAAACTTTAAATCGCAATTTCAATAAAATTAATCAAAACAGAAACCCATAAAAAAGTAAACTACTGTAGCAGTATAGTAAACACGGTAAACTACTGTAGCAGCTAATTAAACAAAGTAAAAAGTTAGAGATTTTGATACGATTTACCCGTCACAAATACAATCAGAATCACAGTTACCAAGCTTCAAAGATTCAACAGTTTATTAGTAGCGAGAACCGTTGGTTAAACAACATAATGAATATCAGTTTCAGCAGCAAGAAAGAGGCACGTTCTAGCAGCAGCAGCAGCAGTAGTAGCAGTAAACAGGAGGTAGATTGTACTCTGGCAAACAACAACAACTGATTGTAATAGCAAGTAACGTGATAACAGGAGCAGCAACAACCACTGATTGTAACAGGAGATACAGCAGCATGGAGGACTATTTTATCGCAGCAACAGTCAGGCCTGTTTGATCCTAAGTCGAAAATTGCCCTGAGCAAGGTTCAAAATTGGAATGCTAAGCTTGCGAAATTAAAACCCAAACTTAAGGAATTACATCAACAAACCAACCCAATACCTACAATAATCACACACTACCACAAAACCCTAATTCTAGCCATTTAACAATCAACCCAAAATAGAAAACACAAATAAACACCAGAGAACACAAACCCAAAATCGAAAATTCAGACTAACGCCATTCAACACCCTCAACAATCAGTCATAACCACCACAAAACTTTATTAATCAGTTGAACAATCATTACCCAATACCCACAAACTAGATAATCCAATGTCACAAGTTTGTGAAATTTTATCGCCAAGCACTATAAATCGATACCCCAAAGCAAGGCGAAGAGAAATCAAGCGCGTACCCTTCCTCAATCGATCACCAATCGAGCAATATTGGTGAGGGAGAGAGAGCTCTTAAATTTCCATAAACCCAATCACTGATGAGGTATTTTAAGAGAGAGTGAAAGACATTTTGAGGAGTGTTTAAGTCTATTTTGTGTCAGAGAGAGACATTTTGATGTAGAGAGAGTCAGTGTTTTGAGATAAAGATAATAATTAGTAAGTCACAGAAGAAATGAAACTGCTCTTCTCTAAACTGCTGACATATTCTACCCTCTCTCTAATTCACGAACTCCACAATTTGGCTCCCTTTTTTTCACCTACACAGTAAAACAAAGAAGATAAAATATCTTTCAAACGGAAATGGAAACGGAAACAAAAACAAAAACGAATAACTAAATACGACTAATAGTAACCCAATATTAATTAATTATCAACCAGAACAATAGCTTAATAACAGAAACACGATTTTACAATCGATTGCATCCCCGACAACAACGTCATTTGATAATCTGTATCAAATCGGGTGTTGTAATATAAAAGAGGGTTGTCGTTCTTCAGGGATGCAAAGATCAAACATAATTCTATTATCAAATTAAGTAAAAAGAAATTGTAATTGATAAATAACTTACATTGATTTCCCAAGATTCTCCAATAAAATATAATTCTCTCTGGAAAAATATAAAATTAAAGCTACGGTGGTTTCCAGAGAAAAGATGACTCCTGGTTCTTTACAACTCTCCCCCTCTTTAACCTAACTAATGTCCTCATCTCCCTCAACCACTCCTGATTTTGTAGAGACATTTTAGCTAGGTTTGACTACTAAGTCTTCTAGCAGCTCCAGCAGCTCTTGGCACAAGGTCATCTCTAACTGCTCTTGACAACAAATCATCTCTAACAGCTCTTGACAACTGATCATCTCCAGCAGCTTTTTAGCTTGTAAGAGTTGGGTTTTTAGAAGGGTTTGATCACAAATGTCTCTTTACCTGTAATAGTCAAACATACTTCAATTTGGCCTAGTGAAACATAAAATAAGTTCATAGATAATGTAAATTGAAGGAAAAAAATATACATTTTTCATGCCTATCATCTGGTCAAAGAATATTTTACATCTATTTTGTAACGTCCACCATTAAGAATATTAATGGTCGTCAAATGGTCATATGATGAGACCTATAAATTGGACCAGTGAACTACAAATTAAGGACATACAATTCTATACAGAAGAATCCCTACTCCAGAACTCTATATACTTAGAGTGTTCATTGTAATAAGCTAGAAACTTCAATAAGATCATCTTCTCTTTCTTAAAATCCTTATGAGAGGTCGTGGTTTTTAACCTATTCAAAGGTTTTCTACGCTAAATTATATTGTTGATTATTGTTTATCACTCTTGAGAATTTTAAACTCATTTAGTGTAAGGCTAAGTCCGAGTCCCGGAATTAGGCCATTACATTTGGCGCCGTCTGTAGGAACCGAAGTTTTTAAACCCATTATTTTAGAAAACTGCTGATCATCTCCTTTCAGAATCTCACCTCCAGGTCAGAGCACGCCAATAGTTCAAGCAGAAAAAAATGCCGCGCTGGCAGATCTGCGGGCCACCTTAAATTCTGAAACCGAAAGATGGGCTACTTTGGAACAGCTACTGGCGAGTGTACATGACGTACTAAAGGTTCTGTAGGGTCAGCAAGTCGCCGTCTAGATGAGCAATGTCGTACAACCTGAAGGCTCAGAATTTTAATTTATGATAAGAATATAACCTCCTCCGGAAGGCGATCACGTAGGAGGTACGCTTCGATCTAACCATCATCAACAGGAAATGGAACCCATTCCGATCCTGGAGGCCTACTAGGAAGTAGATGGAGGCCCAGCGGGAGTCAGACTGATTGAAAATCTACCTCGAATAGTTCGAGTCCCAGCAAAAGAACGTCTAAGTGAAGGGAGTGGCGATCATAATCCTGTGGAAGGACGCATCACCTGCCTGACCACCGCAGCTCAACAATATATGACTCATGAACATGTCGAGAGAAGAATAAAAGAAATGCTAAAAGCTTGGACTCCGACTAAAAAAATTAACAATAAACCACAAAAGAGCCCGATCGCACAGGAGCTATTGGATGACGAAGTCCCCAGCAGATTCTATACTCCAAAGATCTAGAAATACAAAGGAACAGATCCAGTAGAGCACGTTCAGGAGTTCCAGGATGCTTTGGGCCTACATTCCACATCCAACCACATTCTCTGCCGACTTTTCCCACCCAGTTTGTCCGGCGAACCTCTGGGATGGTTCCACACACTACCTGAAGGATCCATCACAACTTTCGAATAACTACGGGAACTTTTCATCAAGAATTACCCACACAACACAGACAAAGAAGATAATCTATACTCCCTTTTCAGCTTGAAGCAGATGCCGGGTGAGAAGCTCGAGACGTTCACTAGGAAGTTCTTGAAGTTAACTCAAAAAGTAGATTGGCTTGACCAGAAGATTATCATTTTGACTTTCACCAATACATTACTTGTTGATGGAAGGGTAAAGGAATACCACGTCCTCAACAAGCCAACAACTCTGAAAGACATGATCGAAAAGGTCAATGGTTATATCGACCTGGAAAGAATGGTATCTGACAAACAGAAACCCCAGAAGTTAACATTAATAGATCAAGATTAGTCAGCCATCCATAACCTTAATTGTAATGCCGATCAGGGTGGAGACAAGAAACAAACAAAATCTAACAACTAACGACCTCAAAAGGGGAATAACTTGCCCAAACCCTACCTTCCCATGATGAATGCGGCCATAGCCAACATTTATCTTATACTTCAGAAGGATCGGTTCTTCCACAATGCACAATATCTCCAGCCCATTGAGAACAAACCATATTGCATTCACCACAAGGTCAGAAATCATAAAATAGAACACTATTTTACCTTACAGCGGTTGTTAGAGTATATATTCACTGATGGACGAATGCATGAGTACATTGTCGACGTCAAAAGCTTCATGAATAGGAGTTACGAACTTTCTACAGATGCCGTACAAACTGAAGAACTGGCAGGAGGGAAATACTTATACCATATGTCACTCTGCCACTTCGTTGAGACTCAGATCGTCAACCAATCAAACTAAACTAAGAGAAGATGGGTCAACCAATGTCACGACCTATCCATGAAAGACAAAGAAGCTCGTTTACTTCCCATTTCCAGCTCTCAACGAATAGGAATTTCTTTCGACGACTATGATGTTTGTCATATCAACTATCCTCACCATGATGCTTTGGTGATCATGCTAAAAATGCAAAATATGGTGCTTTACATGATGATGATAGATACTAGGAGTACTATTGACTTAATTTTTCAAAGCACGATTGGTCAGATGGGACTGGCCACCAAAGTGCAGCCCAATGATATTGATATCTGTGGATTCAACAGATCTGAAGAAGAACGTGTAGGAAAAATCATACTTTCTATTACAGCAGGACCTGCGACACTCGACGTTGTATTTTATGTTATCAATACAAAATCCTATTATTTGGGTATAATAGGGTGCTGTTAGTTACACAATATGCGAGCTATTCCATCTACCTATTATTTGGCGCTACGATTTGAATAGAATGGCGGCGTATACGAGATCAAAGGAAGTCAGAAGCTCGCTCGAGCATGTGAAAATTCTATCGTTATCATTCTAGAATCCTCAGAGCCACAACTCGCATAACAATTATAAAAAACAATAGAAAAAGTTATAGAAAACTATACAGTAAACTCTATAGGAAACCATCTGCCAAACACAAAAATGATAAAGTACGTCAAAATCAGTGGCGAAAGCGAGGAACATACATTGACACTTTTTTGCCAGCAGCAGAACGAGATGTCCTTATTCAGTTCCTCATAGACAGCAGTGATGTATTCGCTTGGACATTTAACAGAATGTTGGGTATTGATCCCAATATAGATTGTCACAAGCTCAATTTAAAGGACAAAGCTGAAGCTGTCAAACAGAAGCAGAAGACCTTAGCATCGAGACTCTGGGAAGATGTAAATAAAGAGATTGACAAACATATCAAAGTTGGCTTTATCAGAAAGGCCAATTACCCAGAATGGATCTCGAACATTTTGGCAGTCCCAAAGAAGAACGGCAAGATCAGAGTGTGCATGGATTTTACGGACCTCAACAAATATACTCCAAAAGATAGATTTCCATTTCCTATTATCAACCATCTTCTTGATTCTACTGCAGGACATGAACTCCTATCCATAATGGATGCCGCATCAGGATACAATCAGATACCTATGCTCCCTGATGACCAAGAGAAGACAACTTTCATTGCAGAACATAGCTTATACTGTTATAAGGTCATGCCTATTGGTCTCATGAATGCTGGAACCACTTATCAACGGTTGATGACACAAATGTTCAAAGATCATCTTGGAAAAAACGATGGAAGTTTACATTGATGATATGTTCTGTAAAAGCATTAAAAAGGAACACCATATTACAGACTTGTGCACTACTTTTGAGATCCTCCATTCCAACAAGATGAGACTCAACCCTGAAAAGTTCCAATTCGGGGTCCAGTCCAGAAAGTTCTTGGGACATTTAATTAGCAAGAGAGGTATAAAAGCTAATTCGGATCGTATTTGCACTTTACTGTCTATGCCTTCGCCAAAAACAAAGAAAGACGTACAAAAGTTGGTGGGCAAGATCGCCGTAATAAATCATTTTGTTTCAAAATCTTCAGATCAATGTCGATGGTTGTTCAACCTTTTACGAGAAGGGACAACAAAAAAAAAGTCTAAAAAGGATCCCGAGATCGAGTGGACAACAGAATGTGAAGCGACATTTCAAGAGCATAAACTTTACTTGGGATCACCTCCAGTGATGAGTACACCTAACAAAGGGGAAAAACTCATAATATATCTGGCGGTTACCAAATAATCGTTAAGCTCTGTCCTCATTCGACTTGATGTGAAGATAGAAAAACTTGTCTATTTCATTAGTAAGACTCTCGCTTCTGCATAGTCCCGGTATACCAAGATCGAGAAATTGCTCTTAGCTCTCATGTACACATCGCAAAAGTTGAGACAATATTTTCAAGTACACTCGGTTTGAGCAGTAACAAATTACCCTTTACGAGAGATCTTAGCCAAATAGGAGAAGTCCAGACGAATACAAATATGGTCGGTCACTCTTGGCGAACACGTCGTCCGTTTAAACCACGACACTCTGAAAAGAGTCAAGCAGTGCTAGATTTCCTCACAGATTTCCCAGTAGAAGATCCTGACTGGGAAGAAAACAGTACAGATAATAGTGAGGAACACTTCGAAGAAAAATCAGACTGGATAACTCAAAAGGGATGGCGTCTTTTAACTGATGAATCTTCCGGACCTTCGAGTCAGGTATCGGAATCATACTTATCACACCTTCTAATAACAGGATCGAGAAAGCAGTCAGACTCAATTTCGAAGCAACCAACTATGAGTCTGAGTATGAAGCAATAATTTACGGTCTAAATATGGCTCTAGAGATTGGAGTTTCCGAATTATCTATCTACACGGGCTCATTACTTATTGTAAACCATTGCACATAAAATTTCTATAAGAACGGAAAAATGGCCGACTACGCGGCAGCAGTAGCTGACAGAATGAGCAGATTTAAAAGAATTACTATCGATCATTTACCACACGGAGAAAATTGGTATTCGGACTCCCTCGCATACCTGGCAGGAATACTTGGTTTGGATATGCGTTATCTAAAGATTGAAGTATCATCCACCCCCAGCATTAACATCATAAGCTCAAATTCTATCAATACTGGGGGCGTTGAAGAGGACGAGGACGATTGGAGACGACCTTACCTCAAGCATATTGGGACTAAAAATACATTTGACGATGAACTCCCTGCAGATCCTATAGAGAAGAGACGCGTACTTGATAATGCTAAGCTATACATCATGGACAATGATCTCCTTTCCAAAATTTTAGTCACAAGACCGTACCTCGAATGTTTGTCGAACAGAAGCTCAAAAGTTCCTGCACGAACTCCATGAGGCGACTTGTGGTTCTCATGCAGCGGGATGATCTCTCGTAAATCGAGCTCTTATTCAAGGAATCTTTTAGCCCAAGATGAAAGCTCAAGCCATTGAACTCGCAAGCAACTACAATGCTTGCCAAAGATATGGCCCCCAAATTTGAGCTCCAGCCTTGGAACTTCATTCCAGCAACGTTGTTTGGCCATTTAAAAGATGGACCCTAGACCTCGTAGGAAAATTCCCCACGGCACTGGGCAAAAGGAAGCACCTCTTAGTAACAATAAATTACTTCACAAAATGGGAAGAAGCAATACCTCTATGCCGCACACGCGAAGATGAAGTTATCTAATTCATCTGGAAAACAATTATCATCCGATTCGGTTGCCCACATCTCATCAGAATCGATAATAGACCTTAGTTCATTGGCTCTAGAGTTATTGAGTTCCTCAATCAATACAATATCATCCACTTCCCTTCAAATCCATATTATCCTCAAGGAAATGGCCAGGCAGAAATCACTAATCAAACTATAGTGAATGGGATCAAAAAGCGCTTGACAGAGAAGAAGGGCAATTGGGTCCAGGAACTACCACATGTCCTGTGGGCATATCGCACAATGTCTCAGGTATCAATTGGATGCACACCATTCTTACTAGCATATGGTACAGAACAAGTCATCCCCACTCTATATCATCACCCAATATGCGACCATACCATGATAGATAAAGAGAATGAGTACTAGTTGGCATGTAACATTAATTGGATCAAGGAGACTAGAGACAAAGCAATCATGAATTTGGGTAGACATCACCAGGCTCTAGCCCGATCTTATAACAAATGCGTTCGTCACAAAAAATTTGAAATCAATGATCTCGTCCTATGAAAAATTCCCAAACACAGAAAAGATGTAAGCGCTGGGAAACTGTCAGAAAATTAGGAAGGCTCTTTTGTTATTGTTGGAAAAAGCGGCCTTGGTTCTTATGATCTCCCAACTGAACATGGAGATCGAATCCTTAATCCTTGGAACACAAGGAGATTGAAATTGTATCGCCGATAAAAATTCATCACAGTGTACTTTTCTACAAATCAATCTATTATCTTGTATGATGATCTTACATCAATAAAAGACTTATGTTCGATCCAAATACATCTGAGTACTTTCTACTATTTCATATAGTACTCTATCTAACACATTCATCGTACATTAATCTTATACCAATAAAATACTTGTGTTCGATTGCCCTACATGATAGTACTTTTCTAATATATCCAATAAGTACTTCTTTATACAAGTTATAGATTATTTGTTGCTTTGGCCAAACTGATCATCTATTACATTACAGATCGTTTGTTGCTTCGACAAAATTGATCATCTATTACATTACAGATCATTTGTTGCTTCAGCCAAAATGATCATCTATTATATTACAGATCGTTTGTTGCTTCTGCCAAATTGACCATCTATTACATTGCAGATCGTTTGTTGTTTTGGCCAAATTGATCATCTATTATATTAAGATCGTTTCTTGCTTTGGCCAAACTGCTCATCTATTACATTACAGATTGTTTATTACATTAGCCAAACTGATCAGCCACCTATATCCCTCTACGATCGATAACCTCTGGGGACTATCCTAAACAACAGATATTCAACTAATATGGTATCATTGATATAACAAAAGGTTAGTATAAATCATTATTCTAGACATTCCTATTTTTATACAATATACGCGTTAGTATACATAGCGCATCCATACAATCGTTACTCTTTGCCAGAGCTATCACTCGAGCTATCACTCAAGCTGTCACCTATATTAGAAGGTCCCACAACGTCAGGTGCACAACCCGCGTACAGTCGTTGACGCATAAACTTTGGTATTTTTCTAGTAACGATCTTTTTCCATCTCTAACCATACGTTGTCTTAGAACCCCAATTTTGGCTACCATGGGACCTAGATACTCACACCGTATCGCCTCCATTTTGCACTGCGCACTTTTTCCATCGACAACATCATGCACCAGTTCGCTTTCTTTTTCCAATCTCTGGAACTCTGATGCAAAGAATGAAATCACTGCTGTCATATCTCTCTCATACACACTACCTGTTTCAGTCTTTACCTGCTTAGGCAGAATAAGATCGTTGAGTTTAGTTTGAGCTTCCTGCAGCGAAGTCTTCAAATGCTCGTACTGCTTCTCTACCCGACGTTTCTCATCTAGCACAACAGAATTCTGAGACTCTAGCACTATCATGAACTCATCCATATGATAGATCAGGGACAGTGGCCCATCATGTTCTTCTTCACGACTCTCCCATTCTACCCTTCTTTCATAGAGACGTATTTCCTTCTGAAATAGGTCCGTATCTAACTTCGTGTTCGCATCCCACAATTTCGCATTTTCATCCAGGTGCTCTAAGGCATTTAACTTCAATCCTTGTATGGTATGCTCTAGAGGGACTAGTTTGTTCCAAGCAACATTTATGTTTTCGTTCTGTCTATTACGGGCCTCTTCCATCTTCATTATCAGAACATCAGCGACTAGCCATAACTCTTCATACTTAGAAGTACGCGCTCACATATCAACTGCCTCTACTTCGAGCGTATTCACTTGGAATTGTAAGTCTTTCACATTCTTACCTTCATCCTCTAAGTCTGCCAGTAGTTCTAAAATTTGAACTCGAGCTGATGTCAACTCTGCTCCTTGCTGGCTCGCTTGCCTCGAGCTATATGTGAATTTGACCTCTTTCTTTCTTATAATTTCTCTTAGCTCCTCAATTTTTCTCAGTCCATTGGCTAGATCTTCCTTTTTATTCTGTAGATCCTCGCACAATCAAGCTCTAACATCTTGCTCTTTTACCATTTCCACCATCGTTCTATCAACTAATTCAATAGTACTTTTTTGTGCGACCTGACTTGAACTTAGCTCAGCGGTTAGCTGTTCATTATGGGTGCGTAAAGCATCATACTAACTTTAAACAACTACTAATTCTACCTGTCATCACAGTTCGCATTCATAAACAATTCGATTGTACCAACATATTACATCTCAAAGTTAACAAGTTTAAATCAAGAACATGGTATCTGAGTAATATCGATACACTATTTCATTCATCATCACAGAAAATAAATGTCATTTATCATTAATAATAGTATACAACGATCTAACACATATGCAGGGCCAGTAAAGAAAACTGAGAATACCCTATTTTTGATTCTTTAAGGAATAAGAAGACTGCCCTTTGTCTCTCGAACTCTTTCTGTTCATTAATTGCACATCTATCTGAGTGGTAAAGGTGGCCACCTCCTGCGGACGTTGGTTACGCCACGATCGGGGTATCAGGCTTTCGACCTCCTACTCACCCTCTTCTGAAGGCAGTTCTCTCGACCTCAGAAGGGGTTTGTCACCAATAATTTCTCCATCACCTTTGGCAAACCACATATTCTCAGCCTTGGCATTTTTTACATCAAAATCCTTACCACATCCCATCACAAACTTCCTCAATTTGTTCTCTACCCTAGACAGTTCTCCCCTATAAAACTCAATAACACTGTCTATATGATGCTCATGTTCTGTTCGAGCAGCGACTTTTACTCGCGATGGATATATATGATCATTCAATGTCAATAGCGCTTTATGAAGCCACTGACGCATGTCGTTCGCCAATACACCTAAAGACCTCAAATCCACTTCTACCTTCATTCAAACAACCACTTCTTTTGACAACTGCATTGCTAAAGACATTTTTTGCTCCACATATTGCAATAACTCATCTTGTAACCCCTTTAATTCACCCTCTAATCAATTTTGAACCTCTATTTGCTCTATCATTATCCTGAAAAATACAAGTCTCATAGCCCTTCGATCCAACTTAAAGCCAAACGCATCAGATAAAGGTTCTACATTACTCTATACAACAGATACACCAGCTCGAGCAGAACACTTTATCGCCTCTAAACTATGACGATTACGTGCTTCTTGAGACAAAAACATAACTCGAGTTGGGTCCGGAACTACACCTCTCTCCTTCAAAAGCTCTACATAAGCTTCTTTTAACCCTCGTTCACTATCTACTTCGACCTCAAAATATAATGTCAGAGCTATTAACATACTTTGACAACTAGCCTTATCACTCGGGTCGTTAAAACAGGTCAACTCTTTTGGTTTTCGATCTAATAACCCCCCTTTCTCTTCCTTCCTTAACACTTCACCCCTTTCTATTTTTATCTTAGCATATCTGCATTGAAGATCATATAGCTCCTTAAAAGATTTTTCTGAATTCAACTTAAAATTCCTTATCTCATATTCAATTTTATTAAGTACCTGTTGAATACGAGCCACAAAATCCTTCACTCTACTTAACGATCTCTCCAGTTTGGAGTTTGTTTTTCTCAGTCGCTCTATATCCTATACAGAGTACAAATATGTTGTTATGATACAGACATCCAAAACAAAAATGTTTCAAATCATCACTCAAACTTCAATATATATAGAGTACTATCACTTCGGTGTCACACGAACTTTATTAAATCAAAAATAGAATACCACAGAAGGTTTAGAGATTCTTGCTGAGCTCTACCTTAGATGGAGGATCCAATGTTTGTCCAACCGGATGGCTTGGATCAACACGATCAGAAGAAGGATCCAATGTTTTTTCAGCTGCTCGGACTGGTTCAGTACTTTATGGTAGAAACTCTAACACCTTCTTAGGAGAAACACCAGCGTACACCATCACTTCCTCTGGAGCATCTGAAGACTCAATCCAATATCATAATAGGATAGGATGAAGTAATTTTATTCCACTTTAAGGGCTTCAACCGATTTTGACATCACATCATCATGGGCCACCAGATCTGAGTATTTTGTTGTGAGCTCTGCAGCCGCTTTAGCCTCTTCAGCTCTCTGCTCCTTTTCCAACTTGAGTTCAGCCTCGAGCTCCTTTATACGAGCGGATTGGTCTTCAAACTTCTTCCAGCGGGCAGATGTAAGAGCCCCAAACTCTTGGCTCTTCTGTTCCAAATACTTTTTTGCCCCCTTCAACAGTATTGAGAGCTGCCAGTACAAACATATAGAGTCAAAATCTGCACGACATTTTTTAATCCAAATACAAAAATAATTAAGGACTTCAAAAAAAGATAGTACCACAAAAGTATGTTCATAATACTCCGCATCGAGCTACTCCGGATCCATCGCAGCCATCGAACAGTATTTCAGCTCTAGCTTTGCCATTTTAGCTGAGGTGTGAGGTTTAGTTTGAGAACTACCCTCTTCCTCATGCTTTTTTCTTTTCAGCGAGGAGTTCTCAACCTCAACAGGAGCAACTTCAAGATTCTCAGCCACATCGCCAGATATAGACTTTACGATCTCTTGTGCTGTGAAAGCCCACCAGTGATAGAAGCACTCTGTCGAGCTGGCCTCACGGGCAGCCAAAGATTCTACTTAGTGCTTTGAGATACAGGAAGTAGAACACTAAGAATATCAGCAACAATCAAGACAACTTTTCCCTCAGCCATAACTCATTTCTCATGAGCTCGCTGAATCTTGAGAACTGTAGAATCTACCCTTTTGTCTCTGCGGATACCCAACTTACTGAGTACCTATTTTAGATCGTCTGGATATTGAGCAACAAAGTCGAACAGGCTGGTCTTGTCCAGCGTAGATAAAGGCTTGGGTTATGCCAAAACAAGGAATGCAACATTAAGTAACAGATCGAAGACAAGTATAGTTTATTTGAAGATTGTCAGCATTATTTACTCGGATTATAATATTTATGGCTTAGTTTGAGCGCCGATTCATCTAGAATCTGCATACAGTTACCCTCTACCCACACAAGGTGGTCGTTCCATGGTCTTCCCGCTAATTCAAAATCAAATTTTTTGGCCTAGCTGAATCACTATACTGGTAACCACTACTTCGACCTTCGACATATTTCTATTTATAAAACTTCATCACATCTTCAGCTTCTAACTGCTTTGCAATCCCTTCCTTCCTCTATTTCTCATTCAGTACCTCACATACCCTCATCATTTTATAAACATTCCCATTTAACTGGGCAGGGCAATACTGTAGCACATTCATAATCCCTTTCTGAAAAAAGGTCAGAGGAATTCTAAGGCCGTATACGACCTGATCCAAAAAAATACAGAAACCCATCACACAGGCCTGATAGCCCGAGCCCATTATAATATAAGAGACTAACCCCCTCACCAATCCCTCTATCCTTCTTTTACTTCACCAAACATGGGACTTGGTAATAGACAATCTCCTCCCCTTTACCGGGGATAAAGGCCCTAAACCATAAACCTTGTTCCTCCACATAACTTCCCTATTCTCCCTGTAATTTATTTTTATATTTCAAGTACTCTTTCCCTATATCTACCCCCTCTGGGTATATCACAAAAACTTTCTCCTTCTCTGATCTACCCTCCTTTCCTATCACCTTCTCAACCTTACTGGGTTCCCTACCCTTTATACTTCTTTTACCATTGTTTACAATTTCCTCTAACACACTATACTCGTCCTCCTCCCCGATGATGATGTCTCATCGGAACTGTACGATACTACAAATTTACTGGTGGGAATACTAGGTTTAGACCGCATATCAAACCTACAATATACAGAAATATATTTTTTGTTATTTTCTCTACATTACATACAAACAAAATAAACCCACCTTCTACCCAATCAATACGTCTATTTTACATATTCCCAAAACAAATGCAAAATCAATAATTTCAAATTTCCCCCTTCTTCCCCAAATGCATATTTTCTCCCTCTAATAGTCTATTCATATACCTAAACTCATAATCCCCATTATTATTCAACACCCCAAAATCCCTACATTATTAGATACATATATCAACAGGTTGCTATACATATCAAGCAGATTACTACAAATCTCATATAAATTACTAAATAAATCAACCGGACAGAGGTTTATATTACCAACCTGTACTTGAAGAATAACAATCCTCTACTTTACCAGGATGTCATTTTGAGTATGAACGCTCCTATTGCTTCTCAGACAATTTTCTATCACCTGATGAAGATCTCCTTCTCAAATCACACTCAGCACTCAAACGTTTCCTCTCCTTAGAAATAAGATTGACACCGTAGGGACTTATCCCTCGATCTCACACAAAGTCACGCTTATCCAGCTCGAATTTCCTCTATCCCAGGTTTACACATTTTTAGCACTCCAGTCAACATTTCAACCAGTCCCACGAACTACTAAAGAACGTGGATCGAGCTAAATCCAGAAAACATTACCCAGTCAAAGATACCTATCTCCCATGAACTCGTCAGTTATTCAGTCAACCGCCACTAACCACATTATTCGAAAAATATACTCCAGCACGATGAAGAGTTGTGGAAAGAAGTCTATATAGAGGAAAAGTTCCAGAAGGGTCAGGGACCAAAAAAAGTACACTAACTTCTTATTTACGAGATTCAAAGCATTTTTATTTTTAGGGATCACTTGTAATAAGGATATCCGCCTCCAATAATAAATATACTTTCATAAAAATCCTTCATACGAGGCTGTAGTTTTTACCTGTTTATAGGTTTTCCACTCTAAAAACACCTGTTTCCATTTCTTACTTTCCATTAGAGAATTGTTAAAGGTTTATTGGTATGATAGCTAATTCCTAATCATTTCGAGCTTAAGAATTTGGCCATTATATTTGGCACCGTCTGTGGGAAAGATTGCATTTCCACGATACCCAAAGGTAGTCTTCCACTACAATTTTAATTATGGTTTCTTCTAGACAACCAGCCGCAGGAACTCAGCTCAAAATTTCTGTAGACCCGGGGCAGATTACAGAGTTATGGACGAATCTCCACACCGAGACAAAGAAACGTACTGAACTTGAACTTCAGCTAGCGAAGGATCGCGAGCTCCGAGAGAAAGATCTCAATACAAAATGACAAGCTCGTTTGACAGTACTCAAATGACACGAAGATCAGATGACGACGATGCAGACTGTACTCGGGGCCCTACAAAATACTCAGCAAGCTCCTCCCGTAAGGGGTCGCGATCAGCTTCCAGAAGCCTCCCGTATTTTTGCGAGGGAAAGATTGGGACCTCGGGGAGTCACCAGTAAAGCCATTTCCTAGAATCTACAACACGAACCATAACCCTCCATCCATTTAGGAGGTAAAGTTCAGCCAGAAGTCAGTCAGGGTTACCAGATTCTATCTATAAGGAGGAAGACCAGCGACCTCTACATCAAGTTCCAGCACGAGATCATTTGAGTGAAGGTATGGGAACTCATCATCCCCTGCCAACACGTCTAGCGATTCAACCAATACGATATTTTGTCACAAAAGGGCACATGGATCAACGGATTAAGGAGTTGATCGAAACACAAGTTCTGGGTACTACCGGCGATACCATGAAGTTACAAGGAAGTCCAATTGCCAAAGAGCTATTCGATATGGAGATACCGAAAGGTTTCCATACTCCCAAAATTTGCAATTACAAAGGTACTGACCTGAAGGAACATATTCAGCAGTACCGTGATTCATTGGGGTTGTACTCCAATCTCAACCACATCCTCTGCCGTCTGTTCACCACAAGTTTACAGGAGTAGCCACTCCGATGGTTCTATTATCTTCCTAAGGAATCAATCTACACATTCGATCAATTGCAGAAACAGTTCATCAAGACATATGCTCACGACAGAGACACCGAGGAGGACTTGTATTCACTTATCGGTCTTAAGAACTCACAATGAGAAAAGCTCAAAGACTTCACGAAGAAATTCTTAGAACTCGCAAGAAAAGTAGATAACCTTGACTAAAAAATAACTGTTACCGTTTTTACCAACACTTTCTGACTCGACTGCAAGGCCAAATAATACATCTTCCTTAACAAACCCGCAACATTGGAGGAAATGATCACCAAAATCAGCGGTTACATCGACCTGGGGAGGATGATGTATGAGCGATAAAAGTCTACTAAATCTGTCCTCCCTACCAACGCCCCGTCTACAGATCAAACCAGCGCCCCCAATGTGGAACAGGGAGATCTGAAACGCACCAAGGGGAACACTGGCTACCCTTGGAAATGTGGTCCACAAAGTTGAACCGACCTCCCAAAGCTAAATGTCTGAATCTCTATGATTTTTCTACTGCTGTTGAAAGACCTGCTCTACCGCGTCTCTCAACCACTGGAGCCCATCGAGAATTGACCATTTTGCCTACATCATAAGGTTAATCATCATACTACAAACAATTGTTATGCTCTCCAGTGGTTGCTCGAGTACATTTTTAAGGAGGCACAGATACTCGAATACATTATTGACCTGAAGTCATACCAAGATGGCAACTATAAGAAGCAGCTTGAAGTTATTCAGGTCAACGATAGAGCTAAGGAGAAACATCTCTACTATATGCACCTCAGCAACATGATTGAAATAAATGAGATCACCAATTCCAACCGATCAAAACACCTTAGGCTTATGGAATGCTATAATCTTACACCTCAAGACGAAGAGACCAAGCTTCTTTCCGACTCGAGCAATCGACGACTCAAAATTTCCTTCGAAGATTGCGATTCTAGCCATGTCAAATTTCTGCATCATGATGCGTTAGTCATAATGCTCAAGATGAAACAGTTTTTCATGCATACAATGATGATTGATATGGGAAGCGGTATTGAAATTCATTTTTAGAGTACGATCGACTAGATGGGTTTGGCCGACCAAGATGTTCAGAGTGACACCGATATTAGTGGATTCAATGGCTCTAAGGAGGAATGAGTAAGCAACATTGTCTTACCTATTACCGCAGGTCCAGCCACTATTGATATCGTCTTCTATGTCATCAATGCCAAATCTCGCTATCTTAGGATTATGGACCGCTGCTAGATACATAATATGGAAGCAATCGCTTCCACCTATCATCAATCACTTCGATTTAGGCATGACAACGGTATTTATGAGATCAGAGGTAGCCAAAACCTTTCTCGAGCTTGTGAAAATACCATCTCTGCCATCCTAAATACTTTAGACAGATTGGTCGTATTACAATTACAGAAATTTGATCACCTCAACGAACAACCACCTGCAGAGGAGCCTACAAAATATGTCAACATTGATGGACCTAGTAGAGGTACGTTCATTGGAACCAAGCTGGTTCAACACGAAAAGACGCTCTCGTTCAGTTCTTGCAACTCAATCGAGACGTTTTTGTATGGTCTTTCGAAGAAATGCCCAGAGTTGATCCAGCTATGGCTTGCCACAAGTTAGCCATCAATATCAATGCCACAGCGGTTAAACAGAAATAACGACGACTTTTACCTCATCTTCAAAAAAAAGTTAACACCAAGATCGAGAAATTGATCAGAGTAGGATTTATTCGGGAAGCTAAATATCCGAACTGGATATCCAACATAGTCGCTGTCCCGAAGAAGAACGGAAAAGTTTGAGTTTACGTTGATTTCATAGATCTGAGCAAACATACTCTAAAGGATAGTTTCCCTCTTTCTAACATTCATCAGATCCTCAATTCCATAGCATACCATGATCTCCTATCTATGATGGATGTTGCTTCAGGGTATAATCAAATTCTACTTCTGGAAGAAGATCAAGAGAAGGCAACGTTCATCACAGAAAGTGGCCTTAATTGCTACAAAGTGATACCCTTCAGGCTCATGAACACAAGTGCCACATATCAACGATTGGTGACTGCTATGTTCAAAGCACATCTAGGGAAAATCGTTGAACTCTACATTGATGATCTCTTATAAAAAAACGTGCAGTTAGATAATCACATCTCAGATCTCAACACAATATTCAACATCTTTCAATCTTATAGAATGCGTCTCAACCCTGATAAATGTCAATTCGGGGTACATTCTGGCCGCTTTCTAGGCCACCTCATCCGCAAGAAAGGGATTGAGGCTGATCCAGATCAAATTTGGGTTCTGCTTGACATGCCTTTTCCAAAGACAGCAAAAGGCATTCAAAAACTCGCCGTTAAGATTGCCACGATCAACCGTATAGTCTCTAAATCTTTAGACCGTTGTTGTTGGCTATTCCTATTACTCTGCGGATATACCAAACGGGGAAAGGTTCAGGCAACTGCAGAAGTCACATGGACAGCAGAATACAAAACAGCTTTTTAGGATCTCAAAATCTATTTGGGGAGGTCTCCCATAATGAAGACCCCAGTAGGTAATGAGGAACTGATAATCTACCTATTTGTCACAGATACTTCTCTCATCTCAGTTCTCATTCGCCTGGAAGGGAAATAGAGAAACCAGTCTTCATCATCAGTAAGACACTCACACCAGCGGAAATAGGGTACTCTAAAATTAAGAAACTCCTTTTCACTCTTGTTTAGACTTCGCAGAACCTCAAGCACTACTTCCAAGCACATTCCATCAAAGTTATGATGAATTACCCACTTCGGAAAGTTCTGTCCTAAAAGGAGAAGTCATGAAGAGTACAACAGTGGTTAGTCAGTTCGGGAGAGCATGATATCAAGCTCGAACAACGTCATTCCAAAAAAGCTAAGGCCGTTGCCGATTTTCTCGTAGATTTTCCAATGGAGGATCCCGAGTGGGAAAAGCACGACCCGGACCTTACCGAAGATGTACTATAGAATCCAGCCCCCAAGACATTCGACGATCGGGATGACTGGATAACTACGTCAGGGTGGAGGCTTCTCACAGATGGATCAACAGGACCCGTAGGGTCAGGGACCGGGATCGTTTTGATTACCCTTTCTAATGACAAAATTGAGAAATAAAACCGCTTAGATTTTGAGGCCTCATAATATCACCGAGTATGAAGCTCTCATTTACAGACTCGACCTCGCACTGGAGCTCGAGGTCCCTGAACTCTCAGTTTACACAGATTCATTACTCATCGTTCATCATTATTCTTAGCAATACAAGAAGAATGGGAAGATGATCGAATACGCAATCCTCGTTATAGATATGATGAGTAAGTTTGCAAAAGTAACTTTTGAATATCTTCCTCGAGGTAAAATCAGACACGCCGATTCCTTGGCATATCTAGCCAGGGTCTTGGGTACAAAAGCTCGATATCTCCAGATCAAAATTACTTTAACCCCCTGCATTGATCACATATTTGTATGCACGATCAACACTGGGGGCGATAATGGGGAAGACGACGATTGGCAAAAGCCTTTCTAAGCCTACCTCGGTATCGGCAACAATTGCAACGGACCACTCCGAGCAGATCCAAAAGAGCGCTGACAGCTGATCAATAACTTAAAGCGTTACATTGCTCAAAACGGTATGCTTTACTGCCTTTCCGTTATAGGGCCTTATCTCAAGTGCCTCTGCTTCGCGAATTACACGAAAGAACCTGTGGCTCTCACGTCGCAGGAAGATCATTAGCAAACAGAGCTATCACTCAAAGAGTATTCTGGCCTGGCATGCAAAAACAAGTAGAAGAGTATTCCCGCAGGTGCGATACCTGCCAGAGACATGGTCACATGATACGCGCCCCTGCGCTCGAACTCCATGCAAGTAAGGTTTTCTGGCCATTTAAAAGATGGGTACTAGACCTCGTCGGTAAATTCCCTAACTCTCCAGGTAATTGTTGTCACCTACTAGTAACTACTGATTACTTTACAAAAAGGGTAGAAGCAATTCTACTATGTCAAACCAGAGAAGAAGGGGTCATCTCTTTTATCTGGAACCACATAATCACTCAGTTCGGGTGCCCCCACCTAATTCGTATCGATAACGGGCCCTAATTTGTGGGAGATTAGGTCGCAACCTTCCTGAAGCACGACAGTATCATCCAATCACCATCAAATCCGTACTATCCTCAAGGCAACATCCAAGCCAAAATTTTCAACAAAACTATCGTGGATGCACTCAAGAAATGGCTCCACTCACAGAAAAAAGGGATTTGGGTTTGCGAACTACTTCACGTCCTGTGGGCATCTCGAACCACTCCCTAAAAATCTATTGAGTGTACCCCATTCCTCCTTGCTTATACACTGAGGCTGTCATTCCTTCTGAATATCATCATCCAGTTCGTGATCGCGAGCTGACTGACGAGGAAAATAAGTTCGAATTGGCTTGTAATCTTAATATGATAGATGAGACCAGGGAATGCGCCATCGCTAACCAAGATCGATATCATCATATGCTTGCCAGATCGTATAATAATCGAGTCAGGAGCCGTACTTTCCAAATCAAAGATCTCGTCCTCAGAGAAATTCCTCAACATCGCAAAGAGCCTCACACTGGAAAATTAGTCAACAATTGGGAGGGTCCATTCATTATTATAGATCTCTCAGGCCTAGGATCATACTATCTCATGACAGAAGAGGGAGTCCCCATTTCAAATCCTTGGAACACCAGGCGACTGAAATGGTACTATCGTTAAGCGTCTTACTACTCCAGTTCTTTTCTCAACTTTTATTATTTTATTTATCAATTCCAAAAGGGAGATTCTCATCTCCATCCAATGTAAATTCTAAACTTATTAATGAAACTTCCAAGTTTTTTACAATATCTCTCTACTTACGTAGATTTAACCACATTATATAGATCAGAGTATAGATAATACTAGCTTTTCATCGATCAAATACCAGTTAAATCAAGGATAATACTTGGTTTGGCTGACTCTACTAAATCTCTGCGATTGAAGCAAGTGTAGAAACTTGTTTTATATCAAAGACTCTACCAAACAAGAGATAAGGCATAAGTAATACTAGTCTTCATCTTTTTTAACTTGTTTGGGTCATTTATAACGGCTGGATCAAGGATATCACTTGGTTTGGCTGACTCTACTAAATCTCTGTAATTGTAACAAGTGTAGAAACTTGTTTCATATCAAAGACTCTACCAAATAAGAGATAAGGCAAAGGTAATACTAGTCTTCATCTTTTTTAACTTCTTTAGATCATTTATACAGGTTGGATCAAGGATATTACTTGGTTTGGCTGACTCTACTAAATCTCTGCGATTGTAGCAAGTGTAGAAACTTGTTTCATATTAAAGACTATACCAAACAAGAGATAAGGCAAAGGTAATACTAGTCTTCATCTTTTCAACTTGTTTGGATCATTTATACCAGCTGGATCAAGGATATCACTTGGTTTGGCTGACTCTACTAAATCTCTGCGATTGCAGCAAGTGTGGAAACTTGTTTTATATCAAAGACTCTACCAGGCATAAGATAAGGCAAATGTCATACTAGTTTTCATCTCTTTCAATATGTCTGCGACATTTCTATAGTTCAAATTAAGTTTCAACTTGGTTTAACTCAACCCATTTCTGTGATTGAAACAAATGTAAAAAATTTGTTTTATATCAAAGACCCCCCCAGACACAAGATAAGGCAATGGTCATACTAGCTTTCATCTATTTCAATGTGTCTACGACATATATTATTATTTTTCAGGTCAAATTCATTATAAAGGATTATTTTCTACTGATGGAGTGTCAGCGGTGCTTCCCCCCACAACAGGAGTTCAAACTTTTAGTTTACAGGTCACAACAGCTCTACCTTGTTCAATCAGTTCAGCAGTTCGAGGGCCCAGTTGGGCCTCCATGACGCCCAGGCAGTTCCCTCGGTCTATCTTAGCTCCACAAATGTATCCCTTATCCGACAGTGTTTTGAACAAGGTATCTCGTTTTTACTCAAGTATTTTTTACTTCCTTTACAAAATATGCAATAAAATACTTTATCAGGTCGAAGCGTGACGTATCCGGTATAGCCATTATTACAAATTTTGCTCTCACCTTCTCAAGACGTGACTCTAACCGAGCATACTCATACTTTCGTTTAGATATTTCTGCATCGATTTTAGCATGATAGGTTGCATTCTCTTCCAACATTTTTATATACTTATCTAATTTAGCAAGGTACATGGTTTCTAAGTCGACCACTCAGGCACGAAGTCTCTGAATTTTTGCATTCAACTCATCCCTAGCCGGAGCATCCTTCAATAATTCTTCTTTCATCTTTATCAGAGATTCCTTTGCTTTGATTTCTCCTTTTAGAACTTCTTCCCTAATAAGAGTAGCATCAAACTTTTGCTGGTATTCCCTCAAGTTCGCATTTCCCTTCTGAACATGCCCCTGAATACGCGATACATCACTCTCTAGCTCTTTAATTTGACCTGAGAGACTATCTTCGTCCCCTTGAACTAGAGGAGCCTTAACCTCAGTTCTACTTCCCGCTGAACGTTCTCTAGCCTCAGCTTTCTTGGCACGCGCAAGAGCCTGTGCCAGTTCGGCTTTAAGTCGTGCAACTCTCTCATTTAATTCGTTACACCTTCTTTATATTTCCCAAAATTCCATATCCTTGGCGGGTAGGGCTATTTGCAAATGTTCAGCTGTGGTTTCTGAAGCCGGTAGATTTTCTCGAGCAACCCTCAGCTAGTTGTCTTTTTCGACCAAGCTCTGTCTCATTCGCTCCAGATCGTTCCTATATCATTGGAGGTCAGATCAAAGTCGTTCTTTCGATTGTTCCAACGCTTGCACATGGTATTAAGCCGTGTCGGCCTGCTTACCCTTCACAGCCAATACGTCACAGCCAATACGGCCTTCTTACCCTTCACAGCCGTGTCGGCCTGCTTACCCTTCACAGTCAACGTTGAAGCTTCTCGACGCGTTATGTTACCTCCGCTAGCTCTTTTAACCCCTTACCTATTTCAACATCTTTCTCTTCAACCTAGAGAGTCAGGTCAGCAACAGCCTGGGTAACCTCCCCAAGTTTAAAATGCGTCTTTATGTATTGAATTTCTCTATTCTCACTCGGCTTCTTCATCCTATCGAACTGCTATGCAAATTTCTGATTACACATGAGTACGTCATCCTCACGTGAGTGAGATGAATCTAATTTGACCTGGGGGAATATAATAATTTTTAGTACAGTTCGATTCAGGAAAACCTTTAAATTTATGCATACTACATTTCTAAAGAATCTATATGATTTCTAAACATTTGCGGTATCCAAATACTTTTAGACTAAAAGTTTGGAGCGTATTCTCAGATAAACAGCTCATGAGGTCTCTTGCGGCGTATAAGGTACATACTTTTGATATGCTAATTTATATTAGTAGCGGTAGATTTATACCATGTACCATGCTAGTATTATCTACATCCATATCCTATTTACTTGATAACACAACGTTTGTTTAACATGTAAGTCGAAAGACCTATTCTGATCTAACCTGCAGTTCTGCTTGCGCAGACAACATGACTTTAGAGGTTTTTCTTTCCCTGGCAAGTCCAGACTCTAGATCTTTTATTTTGGGACTCATCTCTTTAAGTACCTGCAAAAGGTTTATAAAACAAAGTCAACTTACAGAAGTTTCTTCCCAATACACAGTCCAAACAACTCACAAATATTTATACAAACAGACATTTCTGCCCTACTTTCTCACTGCCACCCCCTAGGATTTCGGCATCATCTCCTTGGTTGTCGAGCATCGTCTTCCGGGAGACACCATCCAAACCGTCCACGACCCCCACCACTTCCATTTCCTCATCTTCCTCCTTAACATAGGTGTCCACCATAAGGGCATCCACCTCCTCCTCTGAATAACCCTTCTGGATCAAATGATGCCCCAGTCTATCACGCTCCTCAACCATCTCGTCTAGATTGGCCTTTGTCTCCACCTGTAGCTGACCAATCGCCACGGCATAAAAAGCCTTCAGCTGCTTAACTTCCTTCAGAGCGTTATCCCTGGCTCGAGCTAATTCCTTTTCCAGCTCGAGCTTTGCCTTCGTCAGCTCGAATTTATCTTCCTCAATACTGAGCCAGATCCCCTTAACAAGACGAGCAACCTGCATAACATAAATCGATCCCAGTGATTAGCTCGAAATGTATTAAACAACTCTTTTCCAAATAAACACTTACCATATTGCTCGTGTCTTCCTCTCCATGGAGAGCCGCCAACCTAGCCCTTTCCTTGACCTCTTTAAGGTCATCCACCACAGCAGGTCGCATCTCTTCAACCTTCTCCCCTGACTCCTTCGAGGGTTCGATTATCCTCCTTTTCTCTTTTGTGACCTCACCATTTCCAGTGGTGGCCGAGGCTTACAAAGTCTTTAACATCTACTTTTTCAGATATTTTAGAGCTAATTTGATCGACGTGATAGGATTCGGCTGAACCGAAGTGCCCGATCTAGAGGTTTTGGGCAAGTTGGTTTGACCCTCACCACCACTCACTTGCTTTTTCCCTTCGTTCGCATCCGCCATCGACCTAGTGGACTAAGCTTTCTGTGTCTTTTTGTACCTACTATCAACCCTCTTCTTTCTACTCAGGCCGAGTCCTTCTAACATAAATTCGAGGTTAGTCTCCTCCTCTACAACTTTATCCAACAGGGATTCCTTCCTCTCCACTTTAGACTTCATACCTGTAATGTAGAACTTTTTTATTATCAACTACAGTTACCGGTGAAATATAACAATAATTCTATCTATGCATGTCTATACTTACTTTGTTTTGCAGTTCTAAACCGAAGGTCCAAAGGTTCTTTGTTATCTCTTTGAAGGCAATTACCCTTCACCCATATGATGTTGTCATTCAAGGTTCGACCTGCTAAATTCAGATCGAAGAAACGACGCCGAGTTGCGCTCGCACAGAAGTATGAACCCCCCATGGGCCTTAAAATTCTTCACCCCATAAAACTGCAAAACGCCCTCAGGGGTTATCCTCCTCAGTTTTCCCTTCATTTCCAATTTTTCATTCAGATGATCACACACGGTTATTACCTCCTACATATTCCCGTTCAATTGAATAGGACATGCCCCGATTTTATTCATAATCCCCTTCACCAAATTGGTGAGGGGAAGAGTCAGACCATACTCTAATTGAGATAGGTAACATAAAAAAACCCTCCTCAAGGTCACTCCGAACATCCCCATCGAAATATTCTAATGAGATTAATTCTTCTATACCCCTATCTCGTTTCTCCAATTCTAAATCAGCCAACAGATAAAAATACTCTTCCCCCACCGCTACCATACAACCCCTAAACTGCCTACCGAAAAACTCTATGCAATTACCTTACTTCCCTCCTACAACCACCTTAGCTTTACAAAACTCTCTTAAAGCTTCAGAACCAGGAGGATAAGATATCAATTGGCCAGGAAAACCTAGGAATTGTTCCGATCCTACTTTCCCCTCATTATCAAACTCATTCATCGGACTAGAGGCCGATACCTCATTAACAGACGAACTACCCATCTTAAAAAAATTCCTACAGTCACATTTTCATCCCTATACAGATGCCTCTCACGCTCGACCTACATACAGTTTAAAGTATTTATCATTCTTCCATCTATGTATATATATATATA
Organism: Kingdonia uniflora; assembly: GCA_014058105.1. Lineage (NCBI taxonomy): Eukaryota > Viridiplantae > Streptophyta > Magnoliopsida > Ranunculales > Circaeasteraceae > Kingdonia > Kingdonia uniflora. The sequence continues at coordinate 2,078,660 of JACGCM010001204.1, read as the reverse complement.
TATTTAACATATATACGAATCAGTCATTTACATATAACATACGTCAACATATATTACATACATCTCTACTAACCTTCAATATCCGAATGAGAATCGGCAGTTGTGTCAAGCCTTTTCCTCACAACGCTACTGTATAGCCACCTACGAGATCTATAATCTTTTACCCTCTTCAACCCTTAATTTCCTTCTGATAACTCTTTATCAAATACCCTGATCTTTCGTCTCTCTCTCTGAGTGCTTTCTTAATTTTTAGAAGTTAAAAAACGTTTGATTGGAGACGAAGAAGTACTATTTATCCTTTTTCTCTCAAGCGGCTGGCATTTATTATGCCTTGCATGAACTACCCTCGATTCCAGAACTGAGGCCTTCTTTCCACTCTCCATGTCAGACGTCTTATACCTTCTCAGTAAAACCATATTTCCATTATTACAACTTCCCTAATTTTATAACATATTTCCCCCCTATTTCTATATCTTTTCCTGACCTTCCCACACTCATGATGATTCACTCTGTACAATGTCAGATTCCTACTTCCTTACATACAAAATAAAACTAGAAGCTTTTACATTTTCATATTTATGTTTCTCTGTCCTGGTTTATCATACTTATAGCAATTGACATCATTTTCTAAAACTGTGCAAATTTTCAAAATTATTCAAATTATTTGCTAACACAGTCTCAAAATAGATTTGCACTTATAGAGGATCCGATTGACTTATATTATTTATGTTACATTTAAAATAATTATATTATTCATGACCAACGTTTTATACAACATCTATCGCAGCCTTAATACACTGAAATCACCAACGATATCCTCCCGTCACATTATTCGTCGGTCCTCAATTCTTCGAATTCGATCTCCACTTCAGGAATCAAACCCACCAACCTTTCTCGTTCTACCTCATCCCTAATCAATTCACGAAAGTACACCTCATTAAAATGACGAGCATACTCCAGTTCTCTACTCCTTACATCTAAACCTTCGAGCCGACATTACCTCACCGGTAGCTCATCATCATAACCAAACAAACCAAAGATCGTCTCCCAAACTTCAGTAATTTTTATAGCCAATCGTCCTTCCACGGCATGATGAATCCTCTGCGATCGAGTCCGTACCCTCCTAATCTACCCCCCATTTTTTTTACAGATCATCCTACTCGTATTTATAGATTTCTCACATACTTTCCCCTCCAAAAACGTAATTTTTTACCTTATATCTCCTAACAGAAAAACCCAGAATCTTGGAATAAATTATTTGAACTTATCCCCACACCGATACATACTTTATTTACCCAGCTCGAACTTATGCTACCTCGAGTTGTATCTCCATCGACCTATAGAAGCTCAAATTTTTTACGATTACATATTTTCTACAATTTTTCTCCCTCACCTTTTAAAATTATAAGTAATTTTTACATAAAAACTACATTGTCAGCACGTATACATCTCAGTTCGAGTAGAATTACAATATTTCTTCATCACTTATAACAATTTATTCGCTCCTATACCCAACACAATTTAGTTTGATTATAAAATTTGCCTATTTACAGTTTATTGAATATCAACTTTTTTTCATGTTGAAAACATTACATACGATTTGTTGATAACAAGTTTTTTACAACATTGATCTTAGGAATACATCAAACTATTATCTGACCAGCACCAAGCTCCAGGTACTTTAGAGATAACAAGTTTTTCCCTATTTGTTCAAAGTCATAGGTCATTCTGGCATGCAGAGGTATCATGTCTTCCAGTTCTTCTTGCTTCAGTGATTCTTCACCCAGATGCAAATAAGACATTGGAAACAACAAAGAGCTTCCCTCGTATGAGTTTGGTTGAAGTCTAGTCAAACTTCAAACAGAAACTACGCAAGCAGTAGACTCAATGCTGGAAACAAATTCTCGAACTAAGAGACTTCCGATTGCCACCACGTGATAGAAATACAGAAGCAGACTCCCACTAGTTGTCTCCTTCCTCCACTACCATCACCTCCTCCTCTGAAACCACTACCTCAGAAGGGTTGATAAAGATGAAGCAGGCTAAATGTTTGAATCCATGGTGACACATGAAATCAGCATATCTGACCCGTAGATACACTTATCCCTGCATATGAAGCCCTATCTCTGCCTTCTACAAGAGTACGGAGACAGTCCCACCGGTCCTCGCCTGTCAGGACAGCGACATAAAACCTCCACTTTTAGTATAAATCTTCCTCAGCATCAACCGCTTCCTCTTCTGACAAGCCTTGATACGTCAGAGGAATAGAAGGGGGTATCAACATTTCTAAGGGATGGTTACCGAAGTATTTCAACTTCAACCTCTGCATTTCAGACGTAATCCTCTCTTTAAGAACAATCCTCTGAGTTTTCACCATTTTAATAAACGATCACGTTTTGGAAAATGTTACACAAGCAGGCACTGTTTCAAAAATTTGCTACAGGTACTATTTATATAACCCCACATTTATTGTGCAGGTACGTTTTCCCAAGCGTCATCATTTATTATAGATGCGACTATTCGAACGTAATCGTCACATACATCCGCATCCGCATCTGCATCATCATTTAATACCAGTCACTTCCCAACATCACGTAACTTCCACCCAGTTAAACGCCATCATTACTCCGTTTCAAAATTCAACCTTTTAGCACATTCTTTCTCAACCAAAGCTACTCATGACTTTAGTTGTGAAGGGGCGATTGTAGGGACTCATCCCTCGATCTTACACAAAGTCGAGCTCATCCAGCTCGAATTACCTCCATTCCAGGTTTACACATTTTTAGCACTCCAGTTAACATTTGAACTAGTCCCACGAACTACTCAAGAACGTGAATCGAGCTAAATCCATAAAACATTACCCAGTCAAAGACACATGTCTCCCACGAACTCCTCAATTATTCAGTCAACCGCCACTAACCATATTATTCGGAAAACATGCTCCAACACGATGAAGAGTTGTGGAAAGAATCCTATATAAAGGAAAAGATTCAGAAGAGACAGAGACCAGAAAAATTACACTAACTTTTTATTTACGAGATTCAAATTATTTTTATTTTTAAAGATCACTTGTAATAGGGATATCCGCCTCCAACAATAAAGATACTTTCACAAAAATCCACCATACGCGGTCGTGGTTTTTATCTGTTCATAGGTTTTCCACGCTAAAAACACCTGTTTCCAATTCTCACTTTCCATTAGAGAATTGTTACAGGTTCATTGGTGTGATAGCTAATTACTAATCATTTCAAGCTTACGGAATTTGACCGTTACAGACACAACTTTTTTTTTTCTCTAAAACTGTAGATAATTTATATGGGTGAGAGAGGCTCGTTTTTATTCTCTCCATCGGTTTGTGAAATGACAGCTCCTTTTGACACACGTTAGCCATCCCTACTGCCTCTGCAGGTATGTCTTTTCAGTTGAAGGCATCATCATGACTTTTGTGATAACGTCTGCCGTCATCATGTCTATCCCTATTGTGTACCATTACACAATTCTGCACCTCTTCCTCAAACATAGTGCAAACGACCAATCACCAAACTTTAATATCCTGCCAAGATCGTATAACTTTCCTAAAATAGATCAGTATTCAAAATTTAAAGATATCAATATAGTTGTTAAAATCTTACAGTTGTCTCCCACAAAATCTGTACACAAAGATTAAAATAAAATACTTTATTTTTATTCAATCAGATCGAGACATCACATTCATTTATCCTCTTAAGATCCCTCATCTTATATTTATGAGCTCCAATTCTTTGAGCTTACCAAACTCTTTAGTCACATCTAAAATTGCCTCGGTGATGTGCATCCTCACACAGAATGATCTCCCCTTCTGCTGCCCTGGCATCCTCTTCAAGGATAGTTGTTAAAATCCTTCAATGATGTGCATCCCCACACCGTGGAACTCAACAATGACCTCTAAAACTTGTCGTACCATAAATATCGGTCATACTCTACACGCTTCCCTTCTTCATCTAGTCCGGTCAGATTCAACGACCATTCCAGCAATACGGCATCATAAGGGAGTCGGCAAAAATACCACTCACGAAGTTCAACAACCTTGATATGAAAGTGACCATCTGCTGCTTGATGAACACGCTGAGCACGAGTTCTCACCATGGATATACTCACTACTTCTACAGCAAAATTATCCCTGAAGAAGTTATAAATCAAAGCAGCCAAAATTCAAGATTTTATAGCCGCTAGGAAGATCTTTGCAAATATTACCTAACTAATTTGGCCAAAGGATATATTGTTCAAAGAAAGTTCACGGAAGAGTAGCATATCAACATCAAACGCAGAATATTGTGACAAGTCATTTTTTCCATAGTATGAAATATCTCCTCCGATTTTGTATAAGAAAATATACAAAGAGGCAACATACAAGATTACACAAATCTAGCAGTAGCACCTACAAATCAATGTCCACCCTTCCTCACAGTTCAAAAAACTTTTTCACCCAGTTCAAGTACACAGATCGCAGAAAACAATATCTAACTGCTTCCTCGAACTCCTCTTTCTTCAACCCCTGCTATAACTACCATTTACTCTCATACACACAAAACTCCTACCAGCTCAATTTTTCCTATCTTACCCCATGATATCTAACTCCTATTTTACAAACAACAAACCACACAGACAAGTTCGTGACAAAGAATCATGACCTCAGAACAAAGTTATTTCATTAATTCAAAATTTTCTTTACAGGATACTTTACAGATAACAAAATGACCCCAATAATTACTACAAATTAATTCACAAAGTTATAGTTCGAATTACTTTTCAGGAATCAGTAGAGAAGATGATGAAAAACTGAAGCAAATTCTAAACCCTGATCCCATGCTGCAAGATCTGGAAAATAGTCAGAACTAGAAATCACAGATGAAAGATCTTCTTCATAGCTAAAATTTATGGTTCATAGAAGAAAATGACCATCTTCATCCTCTTACCTCTTCCACCATAACCCCTTCCCGCATGCTAGAGACAGAGGAAAGGTCTTACCTCTTAGAAAGAACCCATTCACTAGCAAGATACCAACGAGACTCCCTCAAACGAACGTGTCACTTCATCTTCAATTATAACTGCCTCCTCCACCAGTGAATGTAGCCTATTTCGGTACTCTACCTCAGATGTCAACATATAATATAACTGCGCTATTTGATAATAATCATCACCCGCCTCTATTACTTCTTCATATGACATGCGATTATAGGTAGGTGACACAGAAATACGTGTCGACAAATATAGAGGTTGGTATCCAAAGTATCGGATATGTAATTTCTCCATTTTCCTACGAATCCTAAACTCCCAAGATTAGTTCTTGGTAGTCACTATACTCTCAACAGTCAAGAATGGAGAAGATGAGAGTCAGAGATGAAGACTTGGTTCCTCACTCTCACTTCTGAATGCCTATTATACTTTGATCAACATTTAAAATTGACTATTTAGATTCTCAATGATAGAAGGATTTCCCATGCCAATAAATATTGACTAGAACCATTGGTTCTCGAAAACTTAAAAGGTACAAATAAGATACTTATGAATATGCATTGGAAATGATTCTAAAATTTTAACTACAACATTAATGACACTTCTCAACCAATACCACTCACCCGTAAGGTTTCTTGGACTGCTGGATGAGAGGGGGTGGTTGTAGTTGCGTATTCCACATCTTGAACTTATGTTTAATCTTCGAACTACATACGAGCTTTCAATCTCACCAACAAAGCATGTGGCACATAAATTATCAAGACAACAACGTCAGGAAACAAATACGACACAAATTTCTCAACCAACTCCACTCGTCCATGAGGTTCCTTGTGCTATTGGTTGATAGCCATCTTGTAATAGCTTATTTCGTACCTCAGACTCAAAGCTTCATCCTCGACCTCGTCAGCATAAAGCAAATACTACTAAAGGCATATTCAATATTGCTCATTTCGAGTCATTGCTTTCGATCTCCATGTCAGTTCAATGTACGCAAGTGTTTAATCATCAATAGAGCCATTGAACAGTAACAGAGGTCAGGATGTTACATCATCTGGTCAAAAAATATCTTACATATATTTTATAATGTCCACCATTAAGAATATTAATGGCCGTCAAACAGTCATATGATGAGACCTATAAATAGGACCAGAGAACTACAGATTTAGAACAGATACTTCTATACAGAAGAATCTCTACTTTAAAACTCCATATACTCAGAGTGTTCATTGAAATAAGCTAGCAAATTCAATAAAATTATCTTCTCTTTCTTAAAATCCTCAAGAAAGGTCGTGGTTTTTAACCTATTCAAAGGTTTTCGATGGTAAATTATCTTGTTGATTATTTCTTATCACTCTTGAGCATTCTAAACACATTTGGTGTAACGTTAAGTCCGAGTCCCGGAATTAGGCCATTACAATTTTTATATTGGTTACTAAATCATCCTAAAACCTTCTCATTTCTTCTACCTCGGGGGTTTTAGATCTAATATTGTTGAAGCAGAGCAAGGTCTTCAAATTAAGCTAAAATGTAATTCTTCTTCTCCTTCTAGGTAGCAATTACTCCCACTTTACTTTTTTTTAATTGGATTTAGGGTATTTTGTGAATCTTTCTAAGCTTTAATGGATGAGGGTTTTTCTATAGTGGAAGTATTTAGGACTTGTGTAATATCTCAGAACAATGATGTAAATGAAGATAAGATCAGTAGTTTGCTGGGTTTGTTCGATCCCATATCGCCTCTTTCCTCCCCATGAAAGATGTTATAAGAACCATTGATTTTTAGACTTTAGACCCCACTTATCTGATCGTCTTTGGCCTTGCCCACATTTAGCACTTCTTAGACTTTAAACCCCAAAATTTAGTTTAAGGCCAAAAAATAGCTGATCAGTCTAGGTAAGTCTGGTTTTGAATGGGTTAAGACTGAGAAAATACATTAGTACCATTCAACATTCAAATCTTTCTCCAAGCCTTCCATTATGGATCTATCTAACCTCTGTCATACACCTCCAAAGGGGTTTCCAGATTTTGTTAGTTACTTCTCTGCTGTAAAGAGAGTCTGTGAGGATATCAATTCCCTTGAACCCCAATGCTTTAGCTCGTTGCATCCTTTAATGAATAAGCATGAGCTCTAATTCTCCAATCTCTAGGCTATTTTTTACAATACCATTATAGGCAAGAATACGCACACCATTTGTAATTTTGAAGATTGTATCATAATTTTATTACTTTTAAGATTTACTTCCATCACAATTTATAATGATGAAGTGGTTTGGATCAGGACACCCATTTGATAGGTTTTAATGCTCTTAGTTTAGGTTAATGTCCCAGTCTTCAAGAATTTGTTTCCTTCTGTTTCTGCCAAATTTGAAGAAGATTCACCACATTTAAATGATACTTTATACCTGATAAGTTTATTGATAACTTCCTCAGGCAGTCAGGCTTGCTTACATTATGAAATATGATCTTATTTCTCTCTTACCATTTGTGGTATACAGTTGAGGGGAGAGCTATCTTGAGTATTTTAAATGTTTCAACATTGGTTTTCATAGTTTGCAGCCAGTGGATTTGAGCAGTCCAATTCATAGGGGATCTGGATGTTTTCAAAACTTTCAGAATATTCAAAGAACCAGTGTTCTCTATTCTCTCCTTATGTGCCACAGAGTTGGCAACTTGAAGTATCATGTTGACCAATTTTTACTAAAAAAATCTCTAGTCTTTAGACTATTTTTGAAGGTGAGCCATAAGATGAATGATTATCTAGGAAGTACATCACTTTTCCAATAGTGTATAGACCATGAAGGTCTAGATTGAGAGCATGCATTTGATTGCATTCGAGGCTGACTTTGTAGTGAAAGCTTCATTGCTAGTTAGTTTTCAGATCATTATATCTTCTGGAGTTGAGTTGATTATGAAATCATGGAGAGAATTGCATACCTTTTTTTCCTGAGAATTCATCATTTGGAATTTTGGGAACTTCAATTGGGTATTTTGTGCAAAAGAAGTATTGATTGGTAAGTTTAGTTAGGTATTTTTGGTGTTTAGCGGGATAAAATTTATGTTTGGGTGTTTAGGGATTGCTATAAACTATTACAGTAAGTTTATAGGGAGATGAACGACTGAGAAAAATTATTGTTTCCTCGAGATAAGTATATGTTTGGACATAACTAAATAACACATGATAGACCATGCTCGACATTTTAGACTTTAACATTTATGACCCAGTCATCACCAAACTGACCCAGTTGATGGGCTCCTTTTTTGCCTGAAATTAAATTTTGGAGTCTAAAGTCTAAGAAGTGTCAAATGTAGGGTGCAAGGCTAAAGATGATCAAGTATGTGGTGTCTAAAGTCTAAGGTGGTGTTTATTTTTTAAGTGCTGAATACTGAAAAAAAAATCAAGTACTGAATGTTGAATGTTTTGAAGTACTGAATGCTGAATAAGTTATGGTGTTTTTTTCTTTTAAGAAGTACTGAAAAATAGTAAATGTCTTAAATACCCTTGTTATAAAATAACACAACTTGGAGCATCACCTCAAAATTGGCAACACCTCTCCACTATAAAGTACTATGACACCATAAAAGTATATTCACAACTCAAAAATAGACAAAATAGACATACAAAATGCATCATTGCACAAAATGAACATACAAAAGGCATCACATTAGTTATGGGGACTAAATAGTTTGGGGCTTCTTCTAAATACCGTAATAGGACCCTATATGAAGGACATGAGATAACCCGTTTGCTCATTACTTTTAAATTTGTATACATAAGTTTTTTGCTACAAGAAAAAAATAATAATTGTACAATCAGATTCACATCTATAATTGATAAGGATAAAAATCATCTAAAAAATGAAAAATCTGATGTAGTAACTCAATTCACACTCCAGTTCACTTTAATGCACTTAACCAAATAAAATTTAAAAAAACAACAAACAATGTGTCATGATAATATCAAGAGAAAAGATAAATACCTCAAATTTGGAAGTTCGAATCTGGATTAGAGAAATGCTGGTTTGATTGATTTTTCCCTTTGCCTTCTAGAGATGTCAACTTCCCAATTTCAAAGATAGAGAGAGGGAAGAAATTATTAAGAGACCATGATTTACCGAGAGAGGAAAGAAGATTGTTGCTTGTTGGTTTGTTTGCCGTGTTTGGTGAAGAGTATCACCAGAGTGCGAAGGTGAAACTCGAGGATGAGCTGGTTTGGGAAATTTTAGGTTGGAGAGGAGAAGGGTAATTTTGTCATCAAGAGGCTTGTGTGTTGCTAAAAAAAATCTTCTTCTAACAAGTGTTAAATTTTTTTTGTTAAAATTTAGTCTGAATTTTTTTTCAGCAACAAAAAGAATACCAAACCGAAGTTCTGATTTTTTTTTCATCTAAAGAAATTCAACAGTGAAACAAACACCACCTAAAAAAGTCTTATTTTATCGAAACAATGGCGACACGACTTCAATTTTCTTTCCCATTTAGTCTTTGATGGTAAAGACTTGGGTAAAGTTTATGCAAAAATTATATTTGGATGATTTGTTTTACAAGTTTACCAATGTTCCTGAACTGTCTAAAGATGCTTGACTTCTTAGCCTTAAGACGTTAGAACTTAGAACTTGAATACGTTACGTTTTCATATGAAAGTTTAATAACCACTTTCTTTTCAAGCTGTCCTGTACTTGAATTTTTGATGGGATAATTTGAGAAAACCACCAGTCCATCTTATATTAGCTTTAAGACCCTCTGTTTCCCAAATACTCAGAAGTATTCTCAATTTTGACCCAGTCAAATGTTGTTGACTCGAGTTGACTATGAGCTAATATTCTTAAACCCAGAATTATCATTTTCAATAAATTAACAGAAATAGTTATAAATAAATAAAAAATATTTTTATTTCACCAAACTTTTCATTAAATAAGGGTGGGGTTCACCTCTTCTTGGCCAATGCTAACACCTGCCATATTTTCTGTTTCATCCCACCTTAGAGCATTTCCATCAGTTAAGTATGGGGTGGTTTCTTTAGCCCACCTTGTCAGGCCCAAAAATACCCTACCCACACTCAACCTTTCCAGTAGTAGGTGGTGATCTTTATTTTAAAAAAATTAACCCGCGGCGATATTCTTTACTCCGCACAATTATGCATGTCCTCTCACACACCAATAAATAAATATTTAAACTACATAGTGTAATTTAGTCCGAGTGGTAATCAGAACACCGCGCGGTATTTTTAAGTACGCCAAATTCATTTTTTTGAGTGTAAGCTCCCCATACTGGGTTGAGTTCTAACACGTCCAACAAGCCAACAACTCACACTGAGTTTTTGTATTGTTGGAAGCTCAAAACTGTGGGTTGAGAGTTTGATATGACAATTATTAACCCATGCCCATTTCGTCCACAACTGGAGATGCTCTCACATTCTCTCTTTCTGTCTCCATCCCTTCGTCTTTATCTCCCCCTCTTTGATTTCTTCATGGATCTCCACACTTTCTTTTCTCATCTCCAATGGTATCACCCTTGTTTGGTGGTTGGCGGTGGCGAGCCTGACTAATGAGGGGTCCAGTGACGGCTATTTTATTAGCATGGGTCATCAAATGCTGAACTTTCTTTTCCATATGTGCCCTCTCATTCACCAAATTTTGGTGATGCCAGGTTGTTGAATTTGTGATGTTAAACTCAAGAAGAAAGGTGGGTGAAGATTAGATGAAGTCGAGTTCATTTTAACCCCTGTGGTCCCTCCTTTTCTAACCATCAGATCTGCCTCAAGTTTCCCTCATCCCTCATTCATATCAACCGGATTTAGTACAACCAAGTACACCCAAGCTTTATGCAGTCCCTACCCCTCAAACCTTTGTTCTGCCTTACCTTCGTGAGGTTCGACGCTTTTGGATGTCACTCCGGTGCCATCTTTGAAGTTAGTTTATGGAGCATAGATGAAGTCTCACAAATTGAATATGGGTTTCTCCTGATTATTCTACCCCCATTGTTGGTGTAGTGAGGGTTTGTAAATTTGGTGAGAGAGTGAAAAAAGTTGTAGAGTGAGGGAGAAAGATGTATACAAGGGAAAGGTTGAAACTAAAAGGTGGGAAAATACTCGCTCATTTTGGCTAAACTTCCACCGTTGGATCTTAATCAATCTCAACCGTTATATATTTGCCACGTGTATTTCCATTTTTGCAGTTTAATTGGGAAATCATGTGAAAATCACGTGTGTTCTCCATAGGTATACTTGTCTAGTCAAATGTGTCAAAACAGTAAAACCAGGACTACTTTTGCATATTTTTGGGAAATAAAGGGTCTTAAAGCTAATATAAATGGAAACACTAGGGGTTTTCTCAAATTATCCCATTTTTGATTATAGAGAATTGTGGTATGAGTGGTATAAACACTTTCCATTTCTCTATCTAAACTTAAAGCTGTTATGATATATATGTGTCATGGAATTGATTCGTGTAAGATAAAGCTTTCTACCTCAGCTTTCAATGACTTTCGTTACTGTAGTAGCTTATTCCGCATCTCAAATTCAAGCTTTATCTTCGACCATCATACGACCACTCGACCTCGTTAACTTACACGTGACACATTTATGACATACTACGAAACAACTACTGAGTTTTACTTATTATTCTCGACCACTACATCAATTAGCACTCCGTCATTAATGATGCCGTTACAAGACATGAAGATCAGACCGTTATACAATTAGTTTAAAGACTCATCAAATCTATATTGTAACGTCCATCATTAAAAATAATAATAGTCGTTAAACGGTCATATTATAAGACCTATAAATAAGCCCAGAGAATCATAGATGAAGGATATAGTAGCCTACTCGTAGTCTTCTAACACTCGTCGAATATTCGAAGGCTACATGGAAGCCTACCAAGTGACTCGAAGCCCAGTAAGGCAATAATCAAGTCCACAAAGCCTCCCGAGACTAATCGAACACTTGAAGGATCATCGAAGCTAACCGCCATAGCCGAAGATAGATGAGCAGTACTTGAACACAACATCAATACTAGAAATACCTCGACCATGGCCGTACATGGTCGAAGGCAGACACGTCAGACGACCAACTCACCAGACAAAACAGTGGATTAAGCCGCTTGAGAACTGTAGTGCTAGATCCAACAACTACAGTGTCAGATCCGACAACTATAGTATTAGACTCATCAGCTACCGTATCAGAACTAACTCCGGGTACAAGTCAGTTGTCCCCGGAGGATATACATGTAACTTAACCCCCATGGTGACTCAACCCTTTCTATGTCATATAAATAGGAGAGAAGAGGTACTATTAAGGGGTGAGAAAAATCTTCCCCAACAGGCCTTGTAAGATTATCTTCGAATACCTTGTAACAACCCAGTACTCGATACATCGACTACTCTACATATATAACATCATTATTAAAAATCCTAACCAGAGGTCATGGAGTAACCCATTCTAAGCCTCCACGCAAGTATATGATCTTGTAGTACATCTTATCATTAATGTTTGTATACTTGTAACCCCCTGATCGAAGATAAAACTCATAGTGTAAGAGTCTGCTTCTCCGTACGAAGCTAGGCCTCAACATTTGGTTCCGTCCGTGCTACACCCACCATACCAAACTCTTCCTGCATATTTCCCTATCTCTTTTCTGCCCCTATAAGCCATCTTCAATGGCCCCCACCCTCCGCTCCACTTCCGCCCTTGTCGACAACTCTGCCGACGGAGTGGCCGCTCAGTTCGCCCTTCTTACCCAGCAATTTGCTCAAGCTGAGGAGCGACATCGAAATTAGTTACGCTTGGAGCATGATGAACACCTACAAGAGTTCGAGGCTGAACGGCAACACCGTTTGGACGATGCAAATAAACAATATCGTGCCCTCGACGATCTACACAATATGGTTCACGAGTTGCAACAACTTCAGACTCAAGACGCCCCTTCGCCGTCTCTAGCACCTGCCCCGTCGGGTGTTTCCACCCATGCCTGGCTTGGGCCCCGGCCACATATTTAAGTACCCCCAGTCCGTCTTGGCACCGAGGGTGCTCCCCCTACCATTTTACCTACTGGATAGATCCACCTTGGCATACACCCTACGGAGGATTCCTCCGGCTCCACTCTTCGGACTACCAGATACCCCAAATGCCGCCCTACTCGAGAATGTCTCGGGGTGCAGAGCGCTGAGTACACTCGAACATTCAACCTTTTCCCTCTCGAACCCACCCCAGTATCCTCCCCCTCGTCCTGCCTATCTTATATGGCAGAAACTCGGCCACAAAATCTATACCGCTATCCGCATCAGTACAAACCCCACTCTGAACTCTTAAAGTCAGCTAAATAACCCCCTGTGCTCCAAACTCCTCGCTATCGAGGTGCTTCTAAATTTCTATGCCCCCAAAATCATCAAATACCGCAATACCGACCCCCAATCCCACATTCTCGAGTTCCAAAATGCCTTAAGCCTTTACTCCACGGCTGACCACCTATTGTGTCTACTTTTTCCCATTAGCCTTACAGCCAGCCCTCTCAGATGGTACCACATCCTCCTTAATGGTTTAATTCCAAGTTTTGAGCAACATCTGACCCTTTTCATCACCCATTTTTCCTTTAACAAGGACTGCGAGGTCCGGGTAAATGCCCTCTTCAACTTCCAAAAATCCCGCACCGATGCGCTTGAAGCTTTTACTAACCGTTTCCTCGATGAGTCACGCAAGATCAAAAAAATTGACTGTACGAACACTGTGCTCGCCTATTCTAACGCTCTGCCAGATATCAACTGTGTCAAGGAGTACATCGTGCTCCACAAACCTCAAACCCTAGAGGAGATGTTATCTAAAGTGAACAGATACATCGACCTTGAACGCATGTGCGAATCTAATTGCCAAGGGCAAGCTTCGAACACCAACCATACTGAGCCTCGACAACCTTCTGCCCTCATGATCACTCCTGTCTCATAGGTGACTGAGTACCGCAAACGCTCATACTCTGATGACACTCCAACTGAGGCCCAAAAAAATGACCCAAGCCGGTCCTCCCCAAGCTCACTGCTCCCATCAACACCCTTCTCCCATAAATTCAGGCCGACCCCATATGGCATACCTCCGGTCCCATCGAGGTCAAACAAGGCGAACCTTATTGCCAAAATCATCAATGTAACTGCCACCACACTAATAAATGCTACGCTCTGCAGCGCTCTCTCAAAATAATTCTTAAAGTGGGTCGCCCACATCAATATGTTGTTGACCACCCTAGCTACCTCGACGGGTCGTATTTTAACCCTCAACCTGCTCCAGCTGCCAACCTAGCCGAGGAACGCATTTTTCAACTCCATCTCATCAATGTCAACAACATCGACAGTGGCCATTCTAAAAGAAAGCGCAAGCGTGTCAAAGAATGTTGTAAGCTTACCTACCTGGAGAAGCTCTCGATCCTTCTACCAGGATCAAGTCAATACCCTCGACCTGAGGGCATCTCATTTATTGACTACGACACTTCTCATGTTTGCTTTCCCCATTCTGATCCTTTGGTCATTATGATCAAGGTTGAACAACTCGTCCTCCATACCATGCTCATCGATATGGGTAGTGTAGCTGACGTACTGTTCCTCCAGACTGTTTGAGCCATGCAAAAAACAAACCTCATCACCCTGGCTAATGTTGAACTCAAAGGCTTCAATGGCGCCACTGAAGTCGCTGTCGGCCGTATTAGTCTCCCTGTGCATCGATGAAGTTAAAACAATATTTCTAAGCTCATTTAGTTCGAGTAATATCAAATTACCCCTTGCGCGAAATCCTGTCCAAATGAGAGAAATCCAGACGAGTCCAACAATGGTCAGTTACTCTTGGTGAGTATGATATACGTTTCAAACCACGGTATTCCAAAAAAGAGTAAGCAGTAGCAGATTTCTTTGAAGACTTTCTAGTAGATGACCTTGACTGGGAAGATGATAGTACTGACATAATTGAGGAACACATCGAGGAAAAATTAGATTGGATATCCAAGAAAGGTTGGTGCCTACTAACTGACATTTCTGCTAGACCAGCTGGGTCAGGCATCAGTATCGTTCTTATTACGCCTTCAAATGAAAAAATTGAGAAATCAATCTGACTCAACTTTGAAACCACAAACAATGAGACCGAATATGAGGCAATATTCCATAGACTAGATATGGCTCTAAAGATTGGTGTGCCTAAATTATCTGTGTACACAGACTCTTTACTCATCGAGAACCACTATACAAACAAATATCATAAAAATGGAAAAATGATCAATTACGCCGCAGCAGTAGCCGACGGAATGAGCTGATTTAAAAATGCTACCATCAAAAATTTGCCTCGTAGAGAAAATAATAATTATGATTCCCTTGCCTATCTTGCGGGAGTCTTCGGAACAGAAGCTCGATATTTGAAGATTGAAGTAGTATCCACCCCTAGCATTAACATCATCTACAACAAATATAGGTTATGACATCAACTAATCAAAGTCATTCCTTTGAATATTGACGTTGATTGTTAAATTTCTCATTTTTTTTATAACTTAAGTGGTTCATTAATGCATCGCCATTTTATTAGAAACCGACGTTGTTTGCTATTTTTTGTATTAAATTACGTTATTTTAATTAATGACATAAAAAAATTGAAATCAAAAATAATATACCAACATCATTATTAGCTTAAATGACCTTCTTTCATTTAATATAATTTGTGGGAAAGTCGAGAGAGTTAGCGAAATAATCAAATTTGGGTGTGAAAAGAGAATTTTGTGTCATGCCCCAAAATCCACTTTCTGATAAAAATCTTAATGCAAATCCTAAAGCTTAACAAGTCGGGCATCCCACGTATAAAACTCTACAGATGTAATATATTTCTAAAGAAATTAACTGCATCTTCTTATACCAAAGCAATGCAGTGGAAATAACTCAATTATTAAATAAAATGAATAAAGTTCTTAACAAAATTCACTAATGAGAAAATAGATTACGATAATTAAATTTGTAATAAATATCATAAATACCCTACAACACAGCTCAGCAATCCAATAGAACTCCAAAGAATCTTGAAATGATCACCCACGCCTCACTAAACAAAATCCTACCGTGGTCAACCTCCTGTGAAGAATATAGCGCACAGGGCGTCAGTAAACACAATTATTACCGATCACTGAACATGATAGACAGAGATAATAAATAGATACTAATGTGATATGATATTTTACCTATATATAAATGATGCAATGCTTACTGAGGAGATGAGGTTCAATTATTAATATCTTTTTTAAGCGTCGGCGCCAATCGGTATTATAAAGTAGTTATAGAGTATTATTAGATGTGGGGGATAACTAACAGATGATGTACACAGGGTTACATTTAATTCAGTGGGACCACACTCTCGTACCCTTCTATCCTTAAGAGAAGCGTATCCTTTATTGTCGAGCTAGGGATTGGCGGAATCTATTTTATTGAGCCAGGAATTAGTGGGGGAAATCACCAAATCAAGGTGATAAAGGAGTTTCAACCTATAGGTCTAAAGCCTAATTTATTTTTGCTTTTAGGGATTGAAGCCCATGGGATGCTCGCGTAGCATACAACCGAGAAGTAACAGGGAAATAATTTAAGGATTTGCAACCCTGGGATACTGATAAACAGTTACCAAATCTTTTGTTTAGGGAATCAAACCCAAAGACCCTGACAACATAGCCCTACTATGTACATGACTCTAAGTTCTTCTATGCATGAATGATTTAAGAGACCGACACTCAATCAAAATGACCTATCCATCCTTGCTTTATAAGCAATGAGACTATATCATATGATTGGCGATCTTATGCTCAATGACCTTTCTACCCTCACATATATAAGAGTAAGGACTCTGTCGATGATATTATACTTTGAGTACCAATGATCTTTCTACCTTAAGCTAATAAAGGTTATATCAATTGAAGTTTTAATTAACTAGTTCAAGCTAAAGATCGTACTATCAACTCAGAGAATTTATTTTAGTAATTCATAGTATACTAGTCTGATTACTTGCCAAAACAAGTCTTAAGTCAATTAAATACCCCAACTCTTATGATATTCTTTAGAAGGATATAATAGTTTGCTTAAGACTATGGCCAAAAGACTTCAATCCAAATCTTAGACACGAATTATCCCTCTTTAAGTTACACCTATATACATGATAAGAATATGTATATTTTCCCAATCTCTAGGAATTTCAGTAACTAATTTATGACCTTATGATACCTATATAGAAGGATTAACAATCTCAAATAAGATATTTAACCATACATAAATAGTAAGGTTGCTTCTCATGTTCATGGGAAAATATTCCATTTTTAAACAATGATTAGTCAACCCTAAACCATAGTTATATGCCTACACAAATCAGCAACATAAAACTGATTTAATAAATACCTTGTAAACCTATCATCAAACATATAATACATTGTATTATATTAAAGATAAGGAACAAAGCTTATATAATCAAACCTCTTGAATTTCATGTGGTATGCTAAACAAGGAAGAAGTTTGTAATAAAAGCAATATGTTATATAACATGAGTATTGATATACTAAACTTTAATCAAGATCAAAATTCTCAACTCTCCATGATTCATTGAGGGAAAATAGTTGTACTTTCCTTAATTAAGTGAAAGAGGATCGAAGAAGGAAAACCAAGCGGTGCAAAGCTTCAAATGGCGATGAATTTCAGCAATATTTCTGAAAATGTCTCCCTCTTTACTCTACGGTTTGCTTGACGGCTACAGTTATGAAATAGTTACAATTGAAGATGAGTTGAGGTTCTAAGGAAAAGAATAAAGGGGAGATTTTGTGGAGAATTTGGAGGAGAATTTGGTGAAGTACGGTGGTGGGTTTGAATGGATTTTAATATTAGGAGTTGGGGAAACAAGAGCTAGGATAACATATAATAGGTGCAACCTACTAAAAAACAACAGTTACCACTACTAACATGAATTGAGTTATATAACGGGAAAAGAACAAAAATGCGGGGCGCTACATTTTGTGAAGAATTTTCTTGGATCACGATGAGGATCAACCTTATTTAAGAGAGAATATTTAGGGGGTACAATCGAATGAGGAAGTTTTCCAATGAAATAAATCTCAGCCATCACAGTAAGGCTACCCTAACTTCAGTAGAATTCTAAGGTTTTTATGGTACAATTTCCAGCCTTAATCTGGAATGATTAAAGGTATGAACTTCCCCTATTATCTCTTTCCCTCAATTTGGTTTAGATTTCCCAATTAAAGATTCATCCCCGAATTCCACACAATTCTAATTGCTTGCAGTAGGGGCCTACCTCTCGATTTAACCTAAATCGAGCTGTCTCCAGTTCAAACTACCTCCATGTCAGACCTACTCATTCTCCACATGAATTTTCCAGTCAACCTTTTGCCACCTGTCTCTCATGAACGTAATCGTTACTCAGTCAACTGCTACTAACCACATTGTTCGGAGAACATGTATCAGGACGATGAAGAACTGCGAAGAAGGCCTATATAAAGATGAAGTTCCAGAAGAGACAAGGACCAGAAAATTATATGAGAAATCATCAAGAAACTATATTTGTAGATTCTCAAAACTTTGAACTTTTTATTCACAAGATCAAGCATTTCTACGTCAAGAGATCACTTATAATAAAATATCAGCCTCAAGCAATAAACGTCACTATTACAAAAATCCTCAGCCCGAGGTCGTAGTTTTTTACCTATTCATCGTTTTTCTACGCTAAACACCTGTGTCATTTCTTACTTTGTATTTGAATTTGTCATAGGTACATTGGTGTAAGAGCTAATTCCAGGCCACTTCGAGCTTACGAAATTAGGTCATTACATTTGGCACCGTCTGAGGGAAAAAAATCATTTCTACGATATCCTAAGGTATTTATTCACTCTACTGCAAATTCCAATCATGGTCATATCCAAGAGACCAATAACCGGAATCCAACTCGATCTTTAAGTTGAGCCGGAATAACTTACAGAGCTACGAGCAAATCTCAACACTGAGACAAGGAAAGACAACGAGCTCGAACGTGAATTAACTTTTGATAGAGAGCTCGTGAGAAAAAAACTCGACGCCGAACGACAAGCTCGTTTGACAGCGCTTAAACGACATGAAGATCAATTGACAATAATACAAATTTCCTTGTAAGCTCTGCAGAACACACAACAAGCTCATCCAATACGAGATTGCGATCAGGTGCCAGAAGCCTCTCAGGTATCTGTACGAGAAAGATTGGGACCTCAAGGAGTCACCAGCAAAGCTATTTCCAAAAATATTCTGAATGAACCTCAGCCTTCCATTTATTTGGGCGGTGAAGTTCAGTCTGAGATCAGTCAATGTCACCGATGTTCCATATGTAAAGAGGAAGAACAACGACCTCAACTTTGAGTTCCAGCACGAGATTGTTTGAGTGAAGGTACCGGTACTTACAATCTGCAACCACCTCGTCAAGTCATACAACCGACACGTCACTATGTTACACAAGAACATATGGACCAGCTTATTAAGGAGTTGATCAAAGCACAAGTTCTGGGAACTACCGATGACCTTACCAAGCTATAAGAAAGTCCAATTGACGTTGTCCAGGTCAAAGATCAAGCTGAGGAAAAGCATCTTTGCCATATGAGCCACAACAAGATGATCAAAGTCAATTAAATCACCAACTCTAACAGATTCATGTACAAGAGACTGTCTGAATGTTGCGATCTAACACATCAAGACAAAGATGCCAAAATTTTGCCTGAGTCGAGCAATCGCCAGCTCAAAATCTCATTCGAAGATTGCGATACTAGCCATGTCAAGTATCTAAATCATGATGCATTTATCATAATGCTAAATGTGAAGAAGTTTGTCATGCACACAGTGATGATCGATACTGGCAGTAGTATTAAGATTTTCTTTCAGAGCACTTTCGACTAATGGGATTGGTCAATCAAGTTATTCAAAGCGACACCGATATTAGTAGATTTAATGGTTTTAAAAAAGAACAAGTATGAAAGATCATCTTACTTATTACAGTAGAACCAACCACAATTGACGCCATTTTTTATGTGATCAACGCCAAATCTTGTTATCTCGGGATTATAAGCTATTGTTGAATTCATAACATAGAAGCAATCATTTCTACCTATCATTAAACACTCCGCTTTAAATACAACGATGGTATCTATGAGATCAGGGGTAGTCAAAAGCTTTCTCAAGCTTGCAAAAATACCATCTCTGCTATTCTAGATACCTTTGAACTATATGCTGCTTAGAAATTACAAAAAGCTGATCACCCCGATGATCAGCCTTCCATGAAGGAGCCCAAAAAATACATCAACATTGATGGACCTAGTTGAGGTACTTTCATCGGTATTAAGCTGCTTTAGCACAAAAAAGATGCTCTTATACAAGTCTTATGACTAAATTAAGACAATTTTGTGTGGTCTTTCAAAGAGATGCGTGGGGTCCATCCGGCTAAGGTATGTCATAAATTGGTAATCAACATCAACGCCACGATGGTCAAACAGAAATAACGACGACTATCACCGCAACTTTGAGATGAAGTTAACATGGAGATTAAGAAATTTATCAAAGTAGGATTCATTCGAGAAGCCAAATATCAAAGTTTGATATCCAACATCGTTGTTGTCCCAAAGAAGAATGGAAAAGTCCGAGTTTGTGTAGATTTCACCGATCTAAACGAACATACTCCAAAAGACAGCTTCCATCTTCCTAACATTCATCAGATCCTTGATTCAACAGTAGGTTGCAAACTCCTATCTATGATGGACGCTACTTCTGGATTCAATCAGATTCCACTCTTGGATGAAGATCAAGAAAATACTACTTTCATCACTAAAAGAGGATTTTACTGCTACAAATTCATGCCCTTCTGACTCAAAAACGTAGGTGCAACTTATCAACGGTTAATGACTACTATGTTCAAAGCACACATTAGAAAAGTTGTTGAAGTCTATATTGACGATCTCTTGTACAAGATCATAAGATCATACGGCCCATCAACAAAATTTCAGATCTCAACATAATATTCAACATTTTTCGATCTTACAGGATGCGTCACAATCCCGATAAGTATAATTTTAGAGTACATTTAGGTCAATTTCTTGGCCACCTCATCAATAAGAAGGGGATTGAGGCCAATCCAAATCAGATTCGGGTTCCCCTCAACATACCATCTCTACAAATGACGAATGACGTTCAAAAACTTGCCGACAAGATTGCTGCAATTAACCATTTTTTTCAAAATCTTCAGTCTGCTGTCGTTAGGTGTTCCAATTACTCTGTAGTTGCACCAAACGAGGAAATGTTTAACCAAATACAGAGGTTCAATGTACATCAGAATGCGAAACAGCTTTTTAGGATCTCAAAACCTATTTGGGGAAGTCTCTCATCATGAGCACCCCAACAGATAATGGGGAACTGATTATCTACCTAGAAGTTATAGATACATCACTCAATTCGGTTCTCATTCGACTTGAAGGAAAAATCAAGAAACCATTCTACTATATCAGTAAAACCTTCACTCTAGCGAAAGCGAGGTACTCTAAAATCAAAAAGCTTCTTCTCACTCTTGTTTATACTTCACAAAAGCTCAAGCACTACTTCCAAAATCATTTAGTTAAAGTCATGACGAACTACCCACTTCAGGAGGTTCTGTCGATAAAAGAGAAATTAATCAGATTGGGAGAACATGATATTAAATTCGAATAATGTCATTCCAAAAAAGGTCAGGCCTTTACCGATTTTCTTACGGATTTTCCAGTAGAAGATTCTGAGTAGGAAGAGTATGATCTTGACATTGCAGAGGATGTTGCAGAAGATCTACCCCCCAAAGCATTTGACGAGTGAGCTGAATGGATTACAAGGAAAGGGTAGAGACTTCTTACAGATAGATCAGCAAAACCCACAGGGCCAGGAATTGAAATCACATTGATTACCCTTCTAACGAATGAATTGGGAAATCAATCCACTTAGATTTTGAGGCCTCAAACAATGTCATCGAGTACCAAGCTCTCATTCATGGACTCAATCTCGCTCTTGAGCTCAGCGTCCCAGAACTCTCAGTTTATATAGATTCAGTAGTCATCGTCCACCATTACTTTGGGCAATACAAGAAGAATGACAAGTTGATCGAATTCGTATCTTTTATTGTAGATAGGATGAGAAAGTTTGCACAAACAACTCTCGATTACCTTCCTCGAGGTGAAAATAGACACGCTGATTCCTTAGCATATCTAGCCAGGATCTTAGGTACAGAAACTCTATATCTCCAAATCAAAGTGATATTAACCCCCAATATTGATCGCATTTTTGTATGCACGATCATCATTGGTAGTGATAAAGAGGAAAACAACGATTGGTAAAAGCCTTTATTAGTTTATCTCGGTATCGACAATAAATATGAAGGACCACTTCCAGCAGATTCGAAGGAGCAACAACTGATAGAGAACTCAAAGCGCTTCACTGATCAAAATGGTACCTCATACCGCTGTTTAGTCATAGGGCCTTACCTCAAGTGCCTCTCTAAACAGAAAGCGGATAAGATGTTCTGTGATTTACATGAAGAGACTTGTGGCTCCCATGCTGAAGGCGATCACTAGAAAAATGAGCCATTACACAAGGAGTATTCTGGCCCAGTATGTACAAGCAAGTAGAAAAGTACTCACACAAATATGACGCTTGTCAATGATATGGATAGATGATCTGCGGCCCTACACTCAAACTCCATTCAACCAAGGTGTTTTGGCCATTCAAAAGATGGGTACTTGATCTTGTCGGAAAATTTCCTAATTCTCCAGGTAACCGCCGCCACTTACTCGCAACTACCGATTATTTTACAAAATGGGTAGAACCGGTTCTACTCTATCGAACCAGTGAAAAAGATGTCATCTCTTTTATCTGAGAATACATTATCACTGGATTTGAGTGCCCCCACCTAATTCGTATTAATAACGGGCCCCAATTTGTTAAAGAAAAAGTCATAGCTTTCTTCAATCAACACAACATTATCCACTCACCATCCAATTCCTACTACCCTCAAGGTACAAGGTAATGGCCAAGCCAAAATAACCAACAAAACCATCGTAGATAGACTCAAGAAAAGGCTATACTCACAGAAAAAAAAGAATTGGGTTCGCAAACTTTCTCATATCTTATGGGCATATCGTACCACTCCACCTCAGTCAACAGGCTGCACTCCATTCTTCCTTGCCTATGGCACCGTGGCTGCCATTCCCTCCGAATATTATCATCCAGCTAAAGATCACGAGCTAACTGACAAGGAAAATGAGTTCGAATTAGCTTGCAACCTTAATTGGATCGATGAAACCAGAGAATGCACTATTGCTAACCTAGGTTAATATTACCATATGCTGGCCAGTTTGTAAAACAAACGAGTCAGAAGCTGTACCTTCCTAATTGATAATCTCGTCCTCTGAGAAATAACTCAACACCGCAAAGAGCTTCATACTGGGAAACTAGCAAACAATTGGAAGGGTCAATTCCTTATCACAGGTTTCTCAGGCTTGGGATCATATTTCCTCATGATAGAAGAGGGAGTTCACATTTCAAATCCTTGGAACACTAGGCAACTGAAACGGTACTATTGTTAAGTCCCTCACTACTCCATTTTAATTACTTACTTTTTCCATCCCAAAAGTAAGATTTTCATCTCCATCCAATGTACATCCTTTTCTATTCAATAACACTTAGAAGTTTTTCTCCCATACATCTCTTTACTTCATAGACAATGCTTAGATTAAAGCATAGATAATACTAGCTTTTAATCGACCTCTTTACTAGTTATATCAAGGATAACACTAGGTTTGGCTGATTCTACTAAATCTATACGATTAAAACTAAGGTAATACTGGTTTTACATCAAAGACTCTACCAGACATAAGATAAAGCAAAAGAAAAACTAGCTTTTATCTACCTCAATATTGCTGCAACATCATACCAGTTAAATCAAGGATAACACTTGGTTTGGCTAACTCTACTAAATCTCTACGATTAAAACTAAGGTAATACTTGTTTTACATCAAAGATTCTAACAGACGTAAGATAAAGCAAAGGTTATACTAGCTTTGATCTCTCAACTTGTCTGCAACAACTACTTTTTATTTTAGGTTACATATACAACCTCTACAATGGATTCTTTTATGTTGTTAGGATGTTAGCTACGCTTTTCCTTGCAATAGGAGGCGATTAACCATAAATTCTCGAGCTCGAGCAGACACAACAATTCTGCCATGCTCTATCAATTCAGTAGGTCGGGGGCTTAAGTCTATTTCCATGGATTACATGCAGTTCCCTTGATTTATATCTGCTATACAAATACATTCCCTGTCTGACAAATTGTTGAACAAGGTATCTCTTTCTAACTCAAGCTTTTTTACTTCCTCTACAAAATAGACAATGACCGCCCTCAATAATTCTGAGTGCGAGGCCTCAGTTATAACCGACCTAGAGAAATTCGTTGTCGCCCTATGAAGGCGTTCTTCTAACCTCGCATACCATTCTTTTAGCCATGTTATTTCTCTATCTACTTGATCTGTGAAAACAATGTTCTCTTTTGATTTTTTTTAGCCTTTGCTAATTTAGCTCGATTAATCGCCTCTAAATTAGCCGCCTGAGCATGAAGTACCTCAATCTCCCTGTTCAGTTCTTCCATATTCATAATCTTTTAAAACATTTCATATAATTATGATATATCAAAATATCCTTTCCTCTGATAGTCCACTCTTTTCCTTGTTCCCTGGAAAGGGTAGTATCCAGCTTCCTTTTGCTCTCCCTCAACCGTTTAACTCCATTTCGCACGTGACCTTGAATTCGAGCAATATCCCCCTGTAGCTCACTTATTCAAGCTAATAGGCTGACTACATCCCCTTGAACAAGAGAAACCTTGCCATCATTTTTATTCTTCCTCGAACACTCTCCAGCCTCGGCATTTTTGGCACGTGAATTGGCTTGCGCTTGTTCGGTTTTCAATTGCGCCGCTCTTTCATTCAACTCATCACACTTATATTGCACCGTCCAAAATTCAATATCTTTCGCTGGTAAAGCTGTATAAAATTGTTTAACTACAACTTCAGACGCAGATAGATCGTCTCGATCCTTCTTCAGCTTATTATCTTTATCAACCAATTTCTTCTTTAATCGCCCCAGCTCGCTCTTGCTGTTCGTTAGATCAGTTTGAATTTTCTCCTGATTGTTCATTTTCTTGATCAAATCATTCTTCAAATCGGCCACCGACCGATTTAAAGCATCCACTGATTTTTCGAACGCTTCTATACGATAACGGGTCATGTCAGCCTCCCTACTCTTTTTCATCAATACATCATTCTGGCTTTTGAGTTTCACTGCATGTTTTTTTAACTCTGCGAGCTCTTTTTGTCATTTCTCAATTTCAGCATCTTTCTCCTCGATCTGCCAAGCTAGGTCGACAATAGTCTGTGTTGCCTCAACAAACTTGAAGTGCACATTTACATGGTGATCTTCTCTGTCTTTATTTGCCTCTCTCATCCTATCAAACTTCTCTACAAATTCTTGGTTACATTGGCGTGCATCATCTTCGCGCAAATGAGCTGACTCCAATTCGGCCTGTACATTATAGATACATTATATCAAGTTTGATTCAGAATACTCAGTCACCGCATATAATTCATTTATAACAATATATATATTTTTTGACATCTACCATGTAAGACTACTTCTAAACTTAAGGTCGAAGTACAATCTCAGAGGGATGCTCCATTACATATACTTCCAAGTCAAAGGTACACATTCTATATATATTAAAGCTGTTAATACTTAGGTATTTCTTGTGTGCCATTTCAGTGCTATTGCCCCTAAGCTGATAACAGGTTTGTGGTCCATCTCTACACTTTATTTATAACTTTGTAGATCTATACTAATGAAGCATACAAATCAAATATTAGTTGCTCTGTTCTTACTTGTAGCTCCACTTGCGAAGACAACAGCGATACTGAGGCATCTCTCTCCTTAGCAAGCTCAGCTTCAAAATCTTTTATTCTGAGGCGCATGTCCTTAAGTTCCTACAACAAGGTTTAGAAAAATGACTTAGCCTACAAAATTTTATCTAACAAAAAAATCCAATTAGTTTACAAACATTCCCAATATTCATATAATCACAAAACTATCGCACTACTCTACCTTCTCATTTTCCCCTTCTGGATGCTCGTTGTCATCCCCTTGGTTGTCTCTCACCGTCTAAGGAGATACGCCATCTAGCCCGTCCACGACGCCAATAATGACATCTTCAATCTCTTCATCTTCCTCTTCCTCCACATAGGGGTCGGCCCTAATGGCATCAACCTCATCTTCAGAATATCCTTTTAACATAAGGTAGCGCCCGAGTCTGTCACGCTCAACTACCACTTCCACCAAGTTTGCTATCACTTCCGCATGTAGATTGTTGATTTCTACCACTTGTGAAGCCTTCAATGCGTCCATCCATTTTCCTTCCTTAAACAAACCAATTTTCAATCGAGCTACATTCCTTTCGAGCTCGACCTTCTTCCTCTTTAGCTCAGCTCTCTTCTCCTTGACCCCAAGGCATATTCCCTTCATCAGACGAGCAGCCTGCAAAAAAAAAATCGACCTTATTGATTAACTCAAATCACAATACATATTTGAGCATATGAACCTATCATTTTGCTCATCATATCCTCCCTGTAGAGAGCTGCCAACCTGGCTTTTTCCTCCCCCGACTTTTTAGAAGGTTCAACCTTTTTTTTTTCTCTGTTTCTATGGCCTCGCCACTTCCCATGGTTCCAGAGGTCGAAGGACGGTTCAACATTTACTTCTTGGGAAACGTTTGAGCTAATTTGCTTGACGTAGTAGACTTAGGTAACCCTGTACAGTCTACTCTAGGGGCCTTAGGCAAGTTTACTTGCCTTTCCCTATCAGTTCCCTTCTTCTTACTGCTGTCAGCGCTCATCATTAGCCTCGTTAACAGAGATTTTTGAACTTTTTCAGCTCAGTTGTTAACACGCCTTTTTCTGCTAATGCCAAGTTCTTCCAACACATCCTCGAGCTCTGTCTCTTCCTGAGTAACTATATCCAACAACCACTCTTTCCTCGTTACCTGAGATTTAGGAGCTATCATGCACAAAACATCATCATAAGCAGAGCATCATACTATTTCAACTATCAATTTCATACATTATACATTGTTATACTTACTTTGTTTTACAGTTCTAAACAGAAGTTCCTTAGGCTCTTCATCATCTCTCTAAAGACAATTACCCTTCACCCATATCATATTCTCATTCCATGGTCGACCTGCTGAGTTCAGATCGATGAAACGAGGCCGAGTCGAGCTCGCAAAGAAATATGCCCCTCCACTTGCAGAATAGTTTTTTACCCCATAAAACTTTAACACATCCTCAGAGGATATCCTCCTCCTTTTCTTATCTCCTTCCCACTGTGTATTCAAAGATTTATAAAGACTTACCACCTCCCATATGTTCCTGTTCATCCAAACAGGACATGCCTCGATGAGGTTCATAACCCCTTTTGCCAGATTGCTAAGGAGAAGACTCAACCCATACTCCAACTGAGATAGGTAACATAAGAAACCTTCTAAAAGTTTACTCTAAATATTCCAATCAAAATACTCTTGAGAGATCGATTCGTCTATACCCCTATCCCTTTTCTCCTTTTCTAAATCAGCCAGCAAATAAAAATATTCCTTTCCTGTTGCTACAGTGCAACCCCTAAATTGCATATCAGCGTGTTCTATATAGTTTCCCCATCTACCTCCAATAGAAGCCTTGGCTTTGAGAAAATCTTTGAATAGATCAGAACGAGGAGCATAGGATACCAATCTTCCAGGGAAATCTGGAAATTGATCAACACCTACTTCTTCCTCACAATTAGATATTTAAATCTTAGACTCAGCTGACAGACAAGAGGTCGACGCCTCATTAATAGAGGAACTCACCATATCAACTACAAAAAGGGATTTTATCCTACACAAACTCTCCTCACGATCAACCTACATGCAGGTTTAGGTATCTATCATTATCTTTTGCATATACATCATTCGCATACAAATATCTTTCATACATTATATACCAAACGGGTTTTCATAGATTACTATAAATAATAACTTTTGGATTTGCCTACAAACGGAGTATAATTTTAAAAAACACATACGTACAACACAAATCCCGTACTAACCTTCTACGTCGAAATGCGAATCTGAGGCAACGCCTAATCCTTCCTTCACAATGTTGTTGTATAACCACCTTTGTGACTCAGTCTCAGCAACTCTCTCACACTTTGACTGTTAATTACTCTTAATTATCTCCTGACACGTTTCTCTGCTATTTTTGCCTTTCTTCTTCCTTCCTCTCTTACTTCTCTTCAAGTTTTTTGAAGTTGAGAAACATTTGAATGACAAAGATGAAGTAGTATTTATATTTTATCTCTCTAACTGCTGGCAGTTATTGAGCCTCGCATAAACCGTCTTCAGTTTTAGAACTGAGGTATCCCTTTCACTATCCATGTCACACATATTGTACCTTTTCGGTGAGAACACTTTCCCATCATTGCCCTTTGCCTTATATTTTATATATATGTATCCTTCATTTCCAAATCTCCCTCTAACCTAACCATACTCATGATGACTCACGCTTATACACAACTGAGTTTCTATAGCTTTTACACAAAATATAAAATTAGAAACTCCATACTTTTTCTATGCTTGCTTCTTCTACTTATAATAGCAATGACGTCATTTTCGAAACTCTCATAACAAATTTTCAAATATTTTCAAATTCCTGCTTCATAACAGTTACAAACAACATTCGCAAAAATAGAGAATCAATTCAACTCTTATTCTCATTCCACTTTCTTTCAAATTATTCATACTCACATAGTTATATACATTCTGTCACCCCTATTTATATTCGCTTCATTCACCTCACATTTAATTACACCTAAAATAACCTTGACCTGGGGAATCACATCCGATCAAATATCCTCTAGCAATCCTCAGATCTTCCAATTCGATCTCCTCAATAGAAGACTCTCTCACATAGCAATTTCTTGAAACATTTCTTCATAAAAATGATGTTCATACTCAGGTTCCCTCCTCATCCCATCTAAACCTTCAGGTTGTACCTCCCTCACTGGCAGCTCAGCATCACAATCCGAAAATTTGCTTCCGGACTTTGGTTATCTTTATCGCTAACTTTCCCTAAACAATATAACGAATTCTCTTAGATCGAGTCCATACCATTCTTATTTCTTTCCCTCTACTTATAATTCATTCCACCCATATTCATAAATTTTTACTACCAATCCCTCACAAGTCGTGATATTATCCTATTATCTAGTAATAGAAACCCTAATATCTTGAGAAAAATTATTTGAACATATCTCTTCCTATCGACCTCAATCATTTCATATTATTCCAAATCGAGTTTATTCTTTCTAAGTCTAATATTCTAGAACGACCTCTTCGAGATCGATTCTTCATTCCAAAACTTCTAAACATTTCTCTCTCCCCTCCTCTCATTTTTAGCACATAGGTCGAATCATATTTTACACTTACACACATACTTTTACTTTGCAAGCAAATTTCTACAGTTCGATTATCATAAAATAATATACTTTCTGATCTCATAGATTTCATTTCTTATAATATTCAAAAGTCTATGAATCATACAGCTCAATTTCTAAAGTTATTCTATTCCATATCAACACAGAGTTTGGATAACAAATTTTATTCATCTCAAAAAAAATTACAAGTGCTTTTATAGATAACAAGTCTTTCAAATACTTAACATCAACTAACAAGTCTTTCAGGAACTCCAAAATGTCAAATCCTTCAGTTCGCTCTACTTAAGTGATCTTTCACCCTAATGCAAAGCAGACATTGGAAACAACGAGTATCCTCCCTCCCATAAGTTTTATTGAAGTCTAGACAAACTTCAAATGGAAACTATGAAAGCAGGAGACTCAGTGCTTAAACCAACTCTTCAAACTAAAGGTCTTCTTAGTGCAAAGTAGCGATAGAAGTGCAGAAGCAGACTTCCATTCTCTGTCTTTCTCCTATACTACCATCGCCACCTCTCCTATAACCACCACCTTCCCAAAGTTGGTGGAAATAAAGAGGGACCGACCTTAGAATCCATTCGAGCACAAGACATCAACGCAACAGCCCCGCATACACACCTATCCATTTATCTGTCTCCCCAACATTATCTTTCACAAGAATGCAGAGACAAATCTAATGTTGCTTGCCTATTAAGATAATGTTGCAAAACCTCCATCTACAGTAAAAATCCTCCTCAGCTTCAGCCGCTTCATTTTCTGACATTCCTTGATACGTCGGAGGAACAAGAACTGGAGTAGGCATCTCCAAACTCTGATCCCCAAAATACTTCAACTTCAACCTCTGAATTTTAGTAGCAATTCTCTTTTTAAGAACCATTCTATGGGTCTTCACCATCTTCAACAATTTCAGAGAATATTGCACCAAAATAAACGCACTTTGCCATAAACCTTGGTACATGTACTATTTATATAAACCTACATATATTGTGTAGGAATGTTTTCTGAAACGTCATCATTCAATACAAACGAAACTTTTCAAGCCCTAACCGTCGCGTTCATCAATAGTCTCATCAACTTTCAATTCATGTACATCTCCCCATAACACGCGCATTTTTAATACAGTCAAACACAATCATTACTTCCTTCATTATTCAAATTCTCTACCTGTATACCCAAAAACTCTTTCTCAACCAAAGCTACTCTTGACATCGGTTGTGAGGGGGCAATTGTAGGGGCCTACCCCTCGATCTTACCAAAATCGAGTTATCTCCAGTTTGAACTATCTCCATGTCAGACCCACGTATTCTCCACATGTCTTCTCCAGTCAACATTTTGCCACCTGTCTCTCCCGAACTCAATAGTTACTCAGTCAGCCGCCACAGACCACAATGTTCAGAGAACGTACTTCAGGACGATGAAGAACTGTGAAGAAATAGTTCTATAAGAGACAATGACCAAAAAATTACAAGATAAATCACCACGAAAACTATATTTTCTAGATTCTCAAAAGTTCAAACTTCTTATTCACAAGATCAAGCATTTTAAAGTCAAGAGATTACTTATAATAAGATATCAGCCTCAAGCAATAAATGTAATTATTATAAAAATCCTTAACCTGAGGTCATGGTTTTTTACCTATTTATAGGTTTTCCATGCTAAACACCTGTGTCATTTCTTACTTTCTATTAGAATTTATCACAGGTACATTGGTGTAAGAGCTAATTCCAGGCCACTTCGAGCTTACAGAATTAGGCCATTATACTTCTAAATTCTTATATGGTTTGGGATAGCAGTAATTTAGTTGCTAATTTCGTTTGGAGCATAGTTAATTTGCCATTTTTCCTTTGTTTCCATTTGCTTTTGATATCAAGTAGAGATGATAAAAAAATTGTCATGGGAAATATTTCCAATATCACGAACACTTCTAGTGTTGAATAAGGTAAAGCAGCTAGAGTTTCATCTATGCCAAATCATTAAATTAGGGTTTCAGATTCTCCCTGCAGATTGGTAACTCCTCTAATAACCAATTAATAGTAATTTGATGATTTGGGATTTTTTAGAAGCTTCTTACGTGAATCTTAAGAAGAATAAGTTCTTGGATGGAGAACCCAAGGAAAATGGGATAGAAGTTGGCCGCGTAGATGTTCTACCTGTTAAGACCTTAGATGGAAAGATGATTTTCAAAAGTAGGAATTGTTAACCCATTCTTTGTATTTTGATTTGTGCCTCTCGATCCTTCGTTTTTGTTGAAAAATGTGATTAATGCAGCAAGAGAACCTAAAGTTAATGAAAAAGAAGATGAAGGTGCAGCCGATAATGATGGTATTTGCGACAGTCTTGTAAAGCTTACAAAACTAGAAAGATGGGCAAAGTTGAAGAAAAGTAAGAAAGAGGCAAAGTGACAAGGAAAAAGTACAGTTCGTTTAGAGGAGGTTCAAGGAAACTCTCAAGCGGAAGCACTGGTACTTTTTTCCTAACGTTTTAAATAGTTTTTCTTTATTGTTTGCTTAGAAATAATATGATCACATAGATAAATTTAGTCAGGTGTGACTTTTTAATAGAGAGGTTGTTCTATATGTGTGGTTTAGCAATTTCTTTGAGGGCCCCTGCTATATTATTGGGGTAGGGTATTTTTCAGGCTTCGGGTTCTTTTTTTTGGCACTTTTCTCTTCCATTCTGGGTTCTTCAACAATCAAGTCCTTAGCCTAGCAAAAAAATAAATTTTAGTTCTCAGATACATAATATGCTTCTTCTACAAGGTACATATTTTGTGTTGATTCTCTATATCAAATGTTGGTTGATCAAAAAGCCATTTTAGTTTATGGAGATAGAGTTTTGTATGTGTGTGTTTGTGTATCTAACACTACTTACTGTATAATCATATTTTTTTTATTATTATCTCTTTCTTACAAGCACTATTTTACCCTTTTGTGTTAGCAACTTCAATAAACTTCTCGGCACTGTTCTATTCCAGGCTGAGATTAAAGAAGATATTTCCGTTGAGAAACTATTTGAAGTCATGAAGAATAAACTTGTTGAGTTGAGAATGTCACAGCTTGTGGATCCAGAGGAAATATTAAATCCTTGAAGGAGATTGTGAAGATCTCTAAAGACGAGGATTATGATGTTGTTAAACTTGGGCTGCTTTCTTTGTTGGCTATTTTTAAAAATTATTCCTAGGTATGTTCTTAGCCTCATGAATTAATATTTTTTGGAAAGATAATATATTTGAAACTAAGCAAAGTTGAAGAAGCTGAGAGGGGAATATACAAATGTATTAATCCAAATTCATAATCAGATAATATATTTGAAACTAAGCAAAGTTGAAGAAGCTGAGAGGGGAATATACAAATATATTAATCCAAATTCATAATCAGATTGTCGATTAATTTAGTTGTGTAGAGAATTTTTTGGTTTCCTTATTGTGATCTATCTCATGCTTTTTGATATATATTTTTTCTCGAATATGTGCAATAGCTACCGTATCAGGCTTCCTACCGAGAAAGAGTTACAGATGAATGTTTCCAAAGTTGTAGAAAAGATGCGGCTTTATGAATCAACCCTTCTAACGGCGTATAAGGTATGTGTCATTCTTCATAACTGACAATTACTTTAATAAAAGATGAAATCTGCTGTTGAATGTGTTTCACTTTTATGTTGTTATATTTATTCTGCCATTTAATATACTTGCTTTCGTATTGTTTTCCTAATTCTTGGTTAAATTTATAGTATATACTAGAAAAATGTTAAAGGCCTTATCATTCATGTACTGTCAATATAAGTGAATATCAACGCATGGTTAGAACATAGTCATTTGTGATCTCTCTCTCTCTCTCTCTCTCTCCCTCTCCCTTTTATCTCACCGGAACTCAAATATAAAGGTCTAGTAGTGGGCAAACTATCCCTCAGTCTGTAAAACAAAAAAGGGTTTAGCTACTTATTACCTTTCCCGTCCTTAATGCTTTATTACCCACGTGCTTACCTACTATAACTTGATGAAGGGATTCAGTAGTGAGTGTTGACTGCTAAATTGTGGAGCCCCTTTTTGTTTTGTGGAATAACTGCTTACAAACTAAAGATTTCTACTAACTGGACATCGAGAGTCAGAGGAGATTGCTAAATTGTTGAATATGTATTGTTATGTAACTTTTTCATAGAAAAAAGTAAACAAATAGTATGTAGTGACCCAGATTTTTATTTATTTATTACTATTATTTTTATTTTATTATGCATCATATTACCATTCATCATGCATCTGCATCTTATTGCATTTATCAGGGCTTTGAGTTCTTCTTTCTTCTTTTTTGTATTTCGGTGGTTGTTTGGAGGAAGAGGTTGTGTTGTGGTTTTGGGTGCCTGTCGTTGGCTTGGTGGAGGTGTTTGTTGTGTTGGTTGTTGTGTGGTGTGTGATCTAGGAGGGATCTGAGGATTTCCTAAGTTTTTTTTAGTTTTTGCTCGAGGGAATCTTTTTATGTTTTCTGAGTTTTTAACAGTTTTTGCCTGTTGTATTCGAACAGACTTATTCCTTTTCGAATAGATTTCTACCTGTTCTATTTTGTTCAAACAACATCCTTCCTGTTCGAATAGACTTCTACTTGCTTCATTTTATTCGAACAACTTCTTCCTTGTTCGAATAAGATGTCTGTTCAGTGATTCCCTTATGTTTGGTTATGTTTGAACAAGCCTTTTTCTGTTCGAATAGACTTCTACGTATCATATTTTGTTCGAATAGAAATAGAAATATATTATATTTGAACAGAGGCATATTTTGACGGCCAGTTTGGGTCTTTTCTTCGTAATCTCGTCTGATGATTCCTTTCTCGAGATGAGTGTTGGTTCTAGGGTTTTAATTACCCATTTCATTTCATTCTCTCTCTCACTTGCACTCACTCTTACTCTCTCTCCCAAATTGGAATCCTCTCCTCCATTGTTTCCGATTCATCGCATTTCCTTGCTGAGCTCTGTCGCACTTCCTTCGGTGAGTAATTTCCCTATTCCTTTCCTTACTGTTGATTCGATTGTGGCTTGAGTTATTTTAGGGTTTCGTGATTTGGGTGTTTGTTGTGATTGTGGAGTTGTGGTTGTTGCAGATGTTGGGTTGATTGTTGTTGGTTGTGGTGTTGAGGTTGAGGTTGGTTGTTCTGTTGATTTTTGGGTTCATGGTTTATGCTTTATCAGGAGAGTTTCCCTTCTTTTCTAAATTCCTTTACTAATTTAATCAATATCGATTTAGAGTATTACTCTGGACAGAGAGGTGTTTGTGATATAGTTATAGTCTATATTGTATTCTCCAGTTATTACTATTTAAGTGTATCTTTTCCTATTCATTAGGCATATTGAGTGGTGTTCTCTTTGTATTTTAGGAAGTTGTGCATTCGTATGGTTCTCGTGGCCTTGTCCTTGATTTTTATTTTAGTCTTTTAGAGACTGATGTGTTTCGATGTGTGACTGGTTAATTAGTCACTGTTCATATGTGGTTTGATGTTGTGACGGTTAAATTGTTGTTTCATCTATGTTTAGATGGTGTGACTGAGTCGCTGTTAATCTAGGTTAGGTTTGTTTGTCGCGTACTTTTGCAGGTGCTTATCCTATGTGTGTTTCCCGTGTGATTGGCTGTTACGTTTTGATCTCTTGTGGATCTATTGTATTTATAGATCACATAAAATTCTTTTAAGACTTATTGGGATCGGATATATAAACCAACTCTACATCGGTTGACCCTTGAGAGGTTACTAGAATTCCTATATCGGGTTAAAATAGTAGGTGAGTCGTTGGTGACAGGTATTATCATACCTATTCACCCATTCGGGAGTGTGGGATGGTATGAGACAGTTCCTCAGGTACCGGTCTTATCCTCCGTGAGGTTAAAATTCCTTAGAATATAAATATAGTTCGAACATTGACTCCGTGGGTTGAGAAGCCAGGAACACTCTGATCAAGTGGTAATATCCTTTAGAATGGTCGAGCTTGACCAGAAAATTGTACCCCTTGTATCCAACTAAGATCTCTTTAAGGTAATCATGCTTAGCAGTTGATCAACCAATTTATAATAGGATTGTGTACATGTTTTAAAGCATCAAATCATTCAACATTAGGACTATAGTTCATCATATCATAGCATATCATTAGCATATCATCTCATCTATATCATAATCCCCTCCTCAAATCATAATTCATCTTTTCTATCCTTCTCTTATATATATTACTGTACCTTTAATATTCTTCATCTCATTCACCTCTCCCTCTTTCTCTGCACCATTCTATTAGTATATTATTTAGCATTGTTGGATTATTAGTGAGCCGTAGTTTTGCTCACTCTCGCTTTTTCCCCCCTTTCAGAGGCAGGGTAGTTGCAGATTTTACTAAGGGTTTTAGCTGTGTTGGTTCCAGTTTTTGCCATCGCAGATTCTATTATTGTATTAATATTTCTTGTATGATATCTTAGCTTTTGACGCTGTACATTTCGGATATTGTATTATATCTTTTGCTTCCGGTTCATTCTTTTTACTCTGATGATATTGCTATAGTGAATGAATGAGTTATTTCCTATTAGCAAGGTTATTTGTGGGGGACGAATCTGTGGATTCCCCGACCTGCATGCCTTCGAATCTCAGTAATTGGTCTAGCTAACTATTTATTGGATTTTGCGTCGTGGAATAGTATTTCCGTGGGAAATTAGTATTTGCACTTTTGGTTAATTTGTCAAATAACTACAGCTTAGAAACTAAGTTTCTTCAATGAGTAACAAGTACTGTCACCCCTTGAAAAAATTGATTATATGAGCGCCTTATAGGGCTCTTAAACCTTATTGATTACGCATTACGTCATGTAACCGACTATATTTTCTTGATGTTTAGTCAAGGATTTGGCATCTACCACCAAGTATAATTCTTGTTAAGGGACAACCAAGTAAGTTCTTCTTTTACTATTCATTTTTAGCTATACCTTCAAAGGCTAAGAGCTTTTGAAAATAAATCTTCATTTCTACATGTTTTTGTTCATTGCATTTTGCACTTTGCTAGAAGCAATTCCACACTTCAACTTTCGGGGGAACTTATTAGTTGTTGTTGTTAATAACATAAGCTCTACAGAATGCTATAAGGTTCTTCAATGTATATATTCGTAATAATATAATAATTTATGTTTGAGAAACTTTGTGACTAGCCTGCATTCATCTGACGTGTTGCATTTTTTTAATATTAAGAAGTAGGAAATGCCCCTCCAATAGTGGGTCCTGTCCTGCGTTTATGCCTTCATAACCAATTTGAATGTGCCTTTTGTTTAGGGACATTGTGTTCGGGATGACATTATCCTATTTCTCTAATCCTTGAATAATTAAGAGGAATGCCAGAAAACATCTTTACCAAAATATGTCGTGTGGAACAAATTTGTGAACAAAATACATCAAATATGTTAGCCATAAAAGTTATGCACGCTTATCACCAAATCTTGTACTCTTGATTCTCAGTATGTCTACTGATGGAAGGGTCTAAATATCAATAAGGACGTGGTTCCAAATGTGTACCACATGACATGTTTTGAGTGTAGTTATTCTTTCTATCATCTGAATAAGATTTCTAGTTTCATAGTATGCAGGAATTGTTTTTTTAATAGAGTTTAGTGCTAATCTTATTATTTGATTCTTCAATTTTCTTCACAGGAAGCTTTGCTATTCAACTCTAAGATCACTTTTTACTAATGAGGGAAAGCATGGGGGTAAAACAACTCTGGAGGCTATTCAATTGATTGCTGAGCATGTCAAAGTTCATGATTGCCAATTACATCCTGGCTCCATTGAGGTATGGGCTTTTATGTTTCCTTCCACTATGTGCTAGTAGCCTAGTATTAAACCTTTAAGCCCTCAATGCCATGTTTGGTTCATTGGGTTGGTATTGTAAACTCTTGGATTAATATGAATTTGGAATTCAAAAATCCTGTTCCATTCCGGCTTGGAGCTTTATATAAAGAAAGAAAATTTGAACTTTGGCACTCTTTTTTGAATAAATATAGTATTTAATTGGTAAATGCACCAAAATGAAACAGTAGACCTCTTCAAGAAGAGATTGAAGGCAAAGAAAAAATAAATAAAAGCAAAATTAACAAATCTGGAAATAGAGGAGAGAAAAGAAAGCCCTAAGTGAACAAGGTAAACAACAAAGTAACATGAAGGTCTCTTTTCAATAGCTCATGTACGAGATGAAGAAGACATCCCTCGTGTCTGGCCGCCAAGGTCTCTTTTCAGTAGCTTATGTATGAGTTGAAGAAGATAGCCCTTATGTCTAACCACCCCGAAAGACACTATAAGTGTTATTCTTTTGGAATTGTTGGCGGAAGGAGACAACAATAATTATTAGCCTATATATTATTGATTGATCAAGAAAATTCCAATTATGGTCCCGATCTCCAATGGGGGAACAATTATCTCTTTAGAGTGTCCTCTGAAACACAACATATTAAAACTCCTTAACTTTAGGCTAGACCATTATCTAATTACAAGGCAGCTAATAGAGTCTTAAAAAAAGTAAAACAATTGAAAATATGATTCAAGTAGACATAGATTAGTGTCACTCTTGATGAGTGACTAGAAAATTTTAAGACCACTATAATATTGATAATACTATTTTAGGTATGTAGTCCAGGATTTGCTTAACTGCCTTGATAGCCTGAGCTTTCTTTCCTTTAGTGGCAAGAGATCATAAGAAACTGGAAATTGAAGAATATTTCTTTTTAGAGCTCAATCCACAATTATAGGTTTGTGAAACCAATTGTCATAATAACATTAGTTTCATTTCTTAAGAGCGATGGACATAGGCAACTTATGGGGATCCATAATATATAATTGTCACGGAGGTGGAATCCTTCAAACAAATAGGTAATTTTCTTCTCCTCTTATTATGTATTATTTTCTTTTCTTTTACGATTGCAAGCATCTTATGGTGTACTCATATTTATAGAGTTAATGTTCAATTTGTATGCATTGACAGGTTTACAAATTAATCTAGATTAGTATAAACACACAAAGGCACTCAAAGGCTGCAAGCATTCCAGTAGTGAAACATCCAATACCCTTCTTTATGGTTGATTTATTAGTTTTTGTGTGCATTGGTTAAGTTTACCAGTGATTTAGCTCTGTAATTCAAATAATGAAGTGATTAAGTTCAAACACATTGTATTGAATGAAAGTAATATAATTTAGCTAAGTATTTTACCATTTTGTAGAATATGGTGGTGGTCTTATAGAGAAGAGGATAGGGCAGTGGATTGACAATATTTAATTATTTTTTTTGCATTTTTCAAGGTATTAACTTCATTTTAAAAATGTCATTGCTGATATAAGAAAACGCTACCACGTCACTTCAAATATGACGTTAAAAGATTTCAACTACGTCATTTTCTAATGACGTTATTTAGTGACGTCAATAGAATATATTAGCTAACCGGCCACCAGAATTGGGTATCAATAACGTCATTTTTTGAAACACCTTATACGTCACTTAATTAATGATGTTAGTGCCTAACTTTCCCCGCCACTTATTTAATGACGCTGTTAGTCCCTACATTTTCATGTCATCGCCTTCGACGTCATTTGTACAATTGACGTTAAATTAATTTTACATCATTTTTTTAATGACGTTAAAACCTATATTTGTGGTAGTGTCATCTCAAATTCTGTTTATAGTAGGGGCGAGGAAGAGGTTGAAGATGATTGGAGATGACCTTTCCTCATATATATTAACCATAAAACAAATTTGACAAAGAACTTCCCAAGAATGTAAATGAACGATGACGTTTGATTGACAATGCTAAACGTTATGTTGTTGACAATAATTTTATTTTTAAAAAATGGGTTACATGACCATATCTCAAATGTTTAACTGATAAGAAGGCCCAAGACTTCATGTACCATTTACGCAAAGGCACTTGTGGATCCCATGCAGCAAGACGGTCTTTAGCAAACCAAACTCTTACTCAAGGAGTCTTTTGGCCTAAAATGAAAGCTTAAGCCATCGAATATACGAGCAAATGTGATGCCTTCCAACGGCATAGACTCAAAATTTGAGCTCCAGCTTTGGAATTCTATTCTAGCAAAGTTGTCTGGTGATTCAAAAGATGGACCCTCGATATCTTGGGTGAATTCTCAATTGCACCAGGAAAATGAAAGCACCCTCTAGCAACAGACTACTTTACCAAGTAGGTAGAAGCAGTTCCTTTGTGTCCAACACGTGAAGACGAAGTCATCAAGTTTATATGAGAAAAATTTATAATATTGCTTGGCAGCCCCCACCTCATCAGAATCGATAATGGACCACCGTTCGTTGGTTCCAAGATTATTGATTTCCTTAGCCGGCATAACATCATTCACTCTCCTTCAAATCCGTATTTCCCGCAAGGAAATGGACATGCCAAAATAACCAACCGAACTATAGTTGACGGAATCAAAAAACATTTAACAGAAAAGAAGGGTAATTGGGTGTAAGAGTTACCACACGTGTTATGGGAATACCAAGCAATACCTCGATTATTGATTGGATGTACGCCATTCATATTGGCATATAGTACCAAAGCAATCATCCCCACTTAATATCATTACCCACTACATGATCATTCCATGACAGACGAAGAAAACGAGTTCCAGTTGGCGTATAACATAAACTGGATTGACAAAATAAGAGACAAACTAGTCATGAACTTAGAAAGGTACCATCAGGCTTTAGCAAGATCATATAACAAATGAGTTCGTCATAGATAGCTTGATATTAAAGATCTCCCCCTACAAAAAAATACTAAAACACAAAAAGGATTTTAATGCTGGGAAACTCGTAAAAAACTGGGAAGGACCTTTTATCGTTGTCAGAAAAAGCGGACTTGGCTCTTACGACCTCGTCACAGAAAATGGAGATCGAGTCCCTAATCCCTGGAACACGAGGAGATTAAAGTTATATCGCATATAATATTCTATCTCAGTGAACTATTCTAATATTTATTCCAATTTTGCATGTCGTTCTTACATTAATAAAATACTTATGTCTGATTAACCTACATCAGAGTGCTTTATACTCTTTCATGCAATACTCTTCCACTATCTCTATCATTTTATTCGTCGTTCTTACATCAATAAAATACTTATGCTTGATCGACCTATATCAATGTACTTTATATTATTTCATACAATACTCTTCTACTATCTCTAACATTTTTGTGCGCCGATCTTATACTAATGAAATACTTGCGTTTGGTTGCCCTACATTACAGTACATTTCTACTATCTCATACAAGTACTTGTATATACATAGCACATTTATAATATCACTTATAACCAATGGGTTCACCCCATTTTACTATAAAAGATCGTTTATTGCTTCAGTAAATTCGATCTTCTATTACATTACAGATCATTTGTTACTTCAGTAAATTCAATCTTCTATTATATTACAGATCATTTGTTGTTTTAGCCAATTTGATCTTCTATTACATTACAGATCGTTTATTGCTTCAGCCAATTCAATCTTTTATTACATTATAGATCATTTGTTGCTTCAACCAATTTGATCTTTTATTACATAATATATCATCTATTACTTCAAACAATTTGATCTTCTATCAGATCACAGGTCGGCTATTGGTTCCCCAATCCGGCTAATAGACAACTGACTTCTATACCATAATTGGTTCAACAAAAGGCCAGTATAAGTATGCACAGATCACTAATTCTACTATCTGTCAAATTTTGCAGTAGCATCACCTTCACACTCTGCCTACTATTGATATAGTACAAATGATTCCTTTGTTTTACATAAATAATAACACTTCCTCAATCACTTGAACCTTCAGGCAACACTACACCACCACTCGAGTTGGGCATTTTTTTTGTTTCTACACTATGACGATTACGTGCTTCTTGAGCTAAAAAAATAACTCGAGCTAACTGCACCCCTTTCCTTTAAGATCTCTACA
The DNA here is from genome assembly GCA_014058105.1 of Kingdonia uniflora. Taxonomy (NCBI): domain Eukaryota; kingdom Viridiplantae; phylum Streptophyta; class Magnoliopsida; order Ranunculales; family Circaeasteraceae; genus Kingdonia; species Kingdonia uniflora. The sequence continues at coordinate 2,037,122 of JACGCM010001204.1, read as the reverse complement.
TATGCTTCTTTTAAACCCCACTCACTATCTACATCGGCCTCAAAATATAGTGTCAGAATTACCAAAAGCTTCTGACACCTAGCTTTATCACTCGAATCAATAAAACAAGTCAAGCCTTTCGGTTTTTGTACTAATACCCCCCAATCCTCTTCTTTTCTTAAAACCTCATCCTTGTCTATTTTAATTTTTGCGTATCTAGACTACAAATCATACAATTCCTTAAAATTCTTCTCTAAATTAGATTTAAATTACCTTCTTTTATACTCAGTTTTATTTAGTAGCTGCTGAATACGAGTCACAAAATCATTCGCTCTACTCAACGATCTCTCTAGAGTGAAAACAATTTTTCTCAAATGCTCTATCTCCTACATAGATTACAAATTTTTGTTATCACACAAACGTTCAAACAGAACAAAAAAAGAAGTGCCTATCAAATTTAATAATTTTAGAACACAATCTTATCAAAGTCAAGACATAGCAGAATAATTTGAAATAGGATATCACAATGACATTATGAAATGTTCTTGCAAGTTTCTACCTCAGATAGCGGATAAACTTCACTATCAGCAACTCAAACTTGTTCAGTTTGAGGGGGGTGGGTATATTGACTGGAGTAGCGACATCTTCCACCAGTTTATCTTTTGCATCTTAAGCAAAGACTATCTCTTGATACCTGCTAGCTAGGCCTAAATTGATATCAGCATTAGTTAACCTAAAATGACAATGAGATTGGATCAGATGGTTTCTCTTAGCCTTTATCTTTCCAAATGCTTTTGGCAGAGTCTCTTTGCGCTCGGACAATACTACATACTGCTCTTCAACAACCTTCAACTCTTCGACCTTGCCCTCTTTCACTTTCATAAGCTTTTCCTCAAGCTCCTTCACACAAGCAGATTGACCATCGAACCTTTGAGTAAGCTCCCCAAACTCCTAGTTCCTCTCCTCAATAAAGTTTGTAGCTCCCTTTACCAGCATCGACAGTTGCTAATACAAGACATAAGAACAATAAATACATATATCAATCACAAAATAACAACTATAGAATTTTAGTATGTACATTTGTTGTTTGCTCCTGAAACGCCTCTTCGAGCTTCTTCAGCTCCGTCCCCGCCATTCTAAAACATTTTTGTTCTATGTCTCTCAGATGGGCAACAACCTTAGCCCTAGTTTGATTACTGTCATCGCTCTCATGTTATTTCCTTTTTAGAGATCACTTCTCTGTGTCTAGAGGAACGGCCTCATTCACCACCTACTCCTCTACTACACCCTCAGCAGCAAGCTTATCGCCCTCTTTCCCTTGGGCCACCACCACAGTAGAAGGAGAAGCTTCTGGCACTATCTTTTTTAGCCTCTGGAACTTCTGTGCTAAGTTCAAACTCCCTGGCGCAGGCGGAGGGATACCAGTCACGTCCCCTAGATGAAGAAGGGTCTCTTTTTCAGCCATAGCTCAATTCTCGTGAGCTCATTACACTTTGAGAACTCTGGGGTCTACCTTTTTATCCCTACAGATATTCAGCTCACCAAGTACTTGCTTCAACTAGACCTGCTCAAGGGCTACACAGTCGAACAAGCTCATGCTATCAAGAAAGACTTTGGGATCAGAACCTACCAAACAAAATCAAGGAAATGATTAACAGCTCAAAAAAAAATTAATATTTAGTCAAGTTAGCAGGCGTTACTTACTCAGATTCAAATATTAATGGTTCAGGATGAGCACTGGTTTATCTGGAACCTACATACAATTGCCCCTACACATACAAGGTGGTCATTCCATGGTATACCAGCGGATTCGAAGTCAAAGAACTTCAGCCTAGACAAATCACTAAATAGGTAACCACTACTTCGGGCTTTCACATATTTTATTCTATAAAATTTTAGTACCTCATCTACTGCGAACTACTTTGCAGTCCCATTCTTTCTTTACTTCTCATTCAGTCCCTCACACACCCTCATCATCTCAAAAACATTCTCATTTAATTGGGCCGAATGACACTGCAATGCATTCATAGCCCCTTTTTGAAAAAGAGGTTAAATGAATCTTAAGGCCATATACGACCTAGTTCTGATAGTACAAAAAACAATCATTCAGGCCTGTCATACCCACCCCATTATAGTATATAATTTCTACGTCTTCACAAATTCCCTTTCCCTCATTCACAAATCCAGATCGGGTACTTGATAATGTACCTCCTCTTCCCCTTTCCCAGGTGCCAAGGTCCTAAACCATAGGCCTTGCTCCATCACATAATTCCCCCACTCACCTTTTTAACTTCTTTTTCAATTTTAGATATTCTTTCCCTACGTCTACTCCCTCAGGATATACGTAAAATAATTTATCTTTTGCCATTATTTCATCTTCCTCTATAATATTACTTACTTCACTGGGTCCTCCAGCCTCTATATCTGCAATAACTTCCTTCACATCTACCACCTCATCCATGCCTCTACAATCATCCTCCCTACCTGACAATATGATTTCCTCCAAACTTGATAACACTACAAATTTACTCATAGGCTTTACATTTTTTGAACGCATACTGGACCTATAGGTACACACAATCTTTTATTATTTTCTTTACCTCTGTGATTCAACACTTACACAATTACATGCTATATCATACACACAGCAGAAACAAACCTCACTTATACTTTTTACCCAGTCAAGGCTTTTATTTTCAAAACTTTCCAAAATAATAGAAAATCAATTTCAACTTCCCCTCTTCTTCTCCAAAAATAAATTTTTTTCTCTAGATTTTTGTTACCATACCAAAAGCTTTTGCAAACAGTAACTACATATAAGCGAACACTCATTTCTTAGCCCCCTACATTCCCAAATTTGACATCCCCAAATCAATCACATAAAAAGGCGATGAACAAAACCAATCATACACAGAGTACAAGACAATACAATCAAAATAGAGGAACAAAATTTACTAACCTGTACTAGAAGATCCACAATCTTTTACTTTACAGACAGCTTTTACAGAATGTGAATGATTACGTTATTTCTCCAATACAGTTCTTTCACCAGATGATACTTTCTCTATGAGATTATATGCGGAACTTAAATATTTCCTCTCTCTAGAAACACTGGTTATACCACTTTTTTTCTCTCTCTATAACTGTAGATAATTTATGAGGGAGATAGAGACGAGTTTTTATACTCTTCCTCGGTTTATGAAATGACGGCTCTTTCAAACACGTGTTAGTCACCCCTACTACCTCTACAGACATGTCTTTTTACCTCACAGCATCATTATGATTTCTATGATAACATATGTTGCTATCACGTCTGTCTCTACCTTCAGCCATTAAACAATTCAGTCCCTTTTTCTAAAGACAATCTACACGATCCATTGCCTTGCTTTTATACTCAATCAAGATCGAACCACAATATACGTCATTCTTAAAATAGCTAAATATTCAAATTTTGAAATTATTTACACAACTGTTAGAATCAGACAGCTATCATTCGCAATATTTGCCACACGAGCAGTTCAGCAAACACATTGATCATATTTCTCAGTTTGCAAATTTAATTTGCATCATTACACATACAACAGATAACAAAAATAGAACACTGCAAACAAATTACTTATTCATTTCGAGCACTTAAAGTTTGAGCTTACAATCACATGCAGTTACATCTAAAGTAACACGAATGATTTACTTCACCATATTGAATTATCTCCCCTCCTACTGCTCTCTCATCCTCTTCAGCCAGGTTGCCTCGTGTGATCTCTCGAACAACTTCTTCTCGTAAAGTTGCATCCAACAACAATTTATGAAACATGTCACACCAAAAATAACGATCATACTCTACACGCCTACCTTCATCATCTAAACCACCTAACTTCAACGGCCACTCCGATAATACAACATTGTAAGGAAGCAGATGAAAGTAGCGCTCGCAGAGTTCAGCCACTTTGATTTTTAACCTGCCTTCCGCTGCATGACGAACACACTGAGAACGTGTCATCACCATGGTAACTTCCAATCAACCAACAGTAAACTTTTCCTACAGAAGAATGCAAGGCATAACATCAATGGATCAACATCTTATATAGTCAGCACGAAGATCTATTTACACCACTAATGTCGCCTACCCAAAAGATTTTAAGGGAAGATATATTTTACAAGAACACATTTTTAGAAATAGGGATATCAATATAATTTCAAGAATATTTTGACAATTAGTACTTTCTATTCTACAAAGTATATCCTCAGATCTTATTCGCATGCTTCGCGTAGATGAAACATCCGCAAAGATGGAGTTTGTACATTATATTCAAGTATGTTCAACAGTAAATCTAACCAAGTACCTACAAACAGACATCATTTACCTACCTACATCAAGATATTTTTCAGAAAATTTGAAACAACAACTCCTACACATACCAATCTCATCCCAATCAGTACGATCATACTAGCCACGTATTTGCTTACATTCACCAAATGACCTCATTTACATTTTCGAGCTTCCCTTTTTTCAAATTTATTTCCCAATATCTTCACTGGTATATGTACCAAGTTCACTACAATTCGATTTGTTCAGGACCATCCTGCCACAATTTGATAGCTCACACCAACTAAACCTCTTTTAGTTTGGCACAAGTGTCTGTCATACTTCAACATATGTCAAAAATTCTTTTTCACCATTTTTATTTCCTCATATTTTGAACCCTCAACAGTTCGAGCTACTTTCTCAGTTCACGGTTCCCTTGATCAAACAAGGCAGTTTACAAGTATGCTAGACATATAAATATCAGTTCGAAACACAATACAAAATTGGTATAACAAGAAGTTTTCATTAGCTCGAATGTTTCTTACATCTCAGAATTTACAGAAAGCTTTACGGATAACAAGTCTTCCAGACAATTCTACAGATTTCTTTACTAATTACAATACATCAGATCACAACCCGAAAGTCTTCTTCAAGAAAATGAAGGTGGCAGCAACAAATCTTAAAGATGAAAAAATGAAGCATTTCACACCATTTACTTCCTTAAGAAACTGAGGAAGCTAAGGTATATGTGCTTAAACCAACCTTCAATAGAAGGATCTTTTTTACAATAAGAAACGATGATTGTGCGGAAGGAAAATCTCCTCCACTACCGCCTCTTCCACCATAACCCCCACCACCCCGCATGACAGAGAAAGAAGAAGGGTCCTATTTTTTATAATGCACCCATTCACTAATAGGGTACCGGCGAGACTCCCTCGGGCAAACCTCTGCCGCTTCATCTTCAGTTGTAACAGCCTCCTTCGCCAGTAGACGCAACCCATTTTTGTGTTCATCCTCCGATGTCAACAAATAATGAAAGCGTACCATTTGATGATGATCGCCATCCGCCTCCTCCAACTTTTCAAACGTCATATCATGGTAGGTACGATACACCAAAATTGGCGTGGGAAGCCTCAGCGACTGATTCCCAAAGTATTGGAACCGTAAATTTTCCACTTTAGCAAGAATCCTCACCTCACGAGATTGCCATCTGGTGGTCACCATCTTCTTAATAGAAGACAAGTTACAGAGATGAGAAATGGCAGAGGATATGGAAGAACACTTAAGGAATCACAACTACAACAGCAAACCACAGTACTATTTATATTGTAATTAACATTAAAGACGACTTTCCAAATTCCTAAATGTCGGAAGAAATTCCCATGCAATAATCTTGAACAAAGCCATTGGTTTTAGAGAACCCGACAGCCACAACAGGTATTCATATAGAAGCATTGGAAATGATTCACCGGTATTAATTACAGTATTAATGAAGCTTCTCAACCATCACCACTCGCCCATAATGGTTCTCGTGCTCTTGGCTGAGAGGGGGCAGTTGTAGTGGCTTATTCCGTATCTCGAATTCAAGTTTCATCTTCGACTATCATACGACCACTCGACCTCGTCAACATACACGTGGCACATTTATGGCACACTACGAAACAACTGCAGAGTTTTACTTATTATTCTCGACCTCTACATCAACAGCTCGAATCAACAAGCACTTCATCATTAATGAAGCCGTTACAAGACAGAAAGATCAGACCGTTACACAATCTGTTTAAAGACTCATCAAATCTATATAACGTCCATCATTAAAAATAGTAATGGTCGTCAAACGGTCATATTATAAGACCTATAAGTAAGACTATAGAATCGCAGATGAAGGACGAAAAAATATGGACCCAGAAACTCTCTACATAAAACTATTCAAAGTATTCTTTGTAATAGCTAGCAATCATCAACAAGATCTCTCTTTCTAAATCCTCAAAAGAGGTCGTGGTTTTTAACCTATTCAAAGGTTTTCCAAGCTAAACTTTTTGTTAATAGTTACTCATTGTTCGCTAATGTTTTGATTATTATTGGTATAAAGACTAAGTTCGGAATACGAAATTAGGCCATTACAGTTACTATGGTAATATTCCACTAGAATATGTTTTTGAAGAGCTTCCCTATTTAGTTGATGTGTCGTTTACCTTTCGAAAGATTGGAACCAATTGGGAATGACATTGGCTGCCGCACAATCAAAGTTCTCAATGCAATCAGTAGCACAGTGAAGTTATGTTTAGGTCGACATGTTATTGATGTAGATTTATGTTTTTGATTGTATCATATTGTGTAGCATTGTCTGTGTTTTAGTACTAAAGTTTTTTTTATTTTTGTTCACGGCTTACAGTTTTTGTCAACTCTTCCAAAATTATCATCAAATCTGCCGACTTTATTTCCTAAAGTAAAGCATCTGACCCTCTCTATATGGCGTACCAAAAACCATTTCCAAGTAACGGCCTTCTTACTGAGGAGTTGTACCAATCTGAAAGTACTTGATATCAGCATTCACGTAAGTATTGTAAAATTGTGTTGAATTACTTACCTAGTCTACGATAATTTGTTAGACTTGTTCAGAACAATATTGCTTGACAGTCAAATTTGTTGTTCTATTAATTAGCATGAAGCTACACAACCAGAGACATTCAAGAATGAAGAATCACAGGATTTTTAGAGATATGTGGAGTTGTCCACACAGTCAAAGAAATCCTAGCTTTCTTGCAACTATAGGCTATATCAGTAATTTTATATAATATAATTGCAACTATAGTGTGTCTGTGACACTAACAAGTAGCTTCAATTTGAGGGTTAATAGATAAACAACCGCGTGACACCCACTTGACTCTGAAATAATTTGCAAGCATTCCTACTTCAACTTGTTAGTAAACCAGCTGTCAATTCGTATATCAAAAGAGGTGATAGTAGAAATAGAGTTGGTCTCTTCAATGGGATAGGGCTAGGATTTTAACTTGCCAAATCCGCTCCCCTCTAGTGCAATAGGCAATATTTGATGTAGCTCTTGTATGCAATTCAAATGGGTAGCTAAGAATAGCTTAATATCTTTTGTGTACACATTCGCGGTTGATATGTCGAGATTGGTTGCTAATATGCTTAAGGTTCCTTGGAAAAGTTTGGACCAAAAATGGAAATAAATTTAGTGCTTATGAGAAATGTGAAAAAAGGTGCTAAGGATTTTACTGCATGAAATGTATTATGCAGATTTTATGAGACTAAAATTCTTCCTAAGGTGCTATCTATTTGGTGGACGTTTTAACTCATTATTAGTCGAAAAAATCAACCCTTTCCTAAGATTCGAAAGATGATACATCAATGCTAGCTCATGATACATTTCTACAACATGCCGTCATTTTCCCATTGGAGAAAAGAATACGAAATCAGGGGATTAGGCGTCCCAATGGTAACCTTAATGGAGAAATTTTATCATATGGTGATGTGCCAAAAGTTCGTTACAATCATATTTGAGCGCAAGGTAAAATTCTGGTACCGAATCTTCGACATCATGCCTGGGGAGTTCATGATGTAGACGGAACTTGTTCCCTATCCCAGATCTTGGTTAGAGATTGAGGAAATCATATGATTGGATTATGGGGGCTTTGAAGTTGTGTATGTTGTGTAAAATTAGTACTTCAGCATTTAAAAATTAATTCTCAGCCAAACTCAACACTCATTAATAGAAATAGAGGGAGGTGGAGGATGAAAGTGATGCACGATGGGAAAATTTGAAGCTGGATCGTTATTAAGATAATACTCAAAGCAATATATTATTCTCAACAAATACAAGAATGGCTTTGTATATGTCATCATGCAATAAGAGAAAATCCTTTGTTGCGCTTAATCAAGTTTTCAACCTTCGTAACATATACTGCATCTTTTATTAGCATGTGTTTACCGTTACTTAATCGCGTGCCTTTTGCATCGTATTTAAGTATAATAGGTTGGTTTGGTTGGAAAATTGACGTCTTTCCAACTGAGCTTTTCAGGTTTGGATAATGATGAGTAAAGGTCAGATTCTATTTGCAGGTTTAGCAGATTTACTTAGTTGTCTAAATTCTGTTTGGGGAAGTAAAGGTCAATTATTAAATTTAACAATGATTCATGTGATTCTTTTTGTTAAATACTACGATTGCCGAAGCGAATTAACGAATAGACGATCTCTTTTATTGAATAAAACTACTACTACAAGCTTTCTTTCTATAGGATCTCCCATATAGAAGAGATCTCTACTTCTCTAAATCCTAAATGAAAAGGAAACTAGTAGAGTAATCCTCTTTTTAAAGGATTCTATAGGACAAAATAGCATAATATCAAATAAACAAAATAAAGAAATTAAAAATTTTAATTACTTGAGATTAACCGATTTCGATTAATTTAAGTCAAAATTGAAATGTTCGATAATCCTTGAAACTAATTGTCTAATTCTAACCTAGCTCAAGTTGATATGATAATCTAGTGTTAGCAATAATCAATCAAAAACACAAGGACAAACAATTTTTACCATGTGGAAAACCTTTTTTTTGGAGAAAAACCCACAGGTCGTTGCCAAATCGCATCCGCGTCCTCATACTCTGGACAAAATAGTTGATCAAGTGTCTCATCTACGTGATCATGTAGCTACGGGGAAATAAGTGTCATCGTTTTACATGGGCTACTCACGTTTTAAATGTCCTGTCTTCCTGTAACTGCAACAAATGGTCATCCTGATAGTCTCTGTTGGGTTACCCTCAACTGTTGGCGTTGTAGAAGTCGGTGTCGTGATCATTTGTAGCTGGTACTGTAAAAGTCAGATATCTTGATGGCTGATGGCTTTAGCTTAGCCTCAACTCTACTAGTCATCTCTACTATATCTGATAAGGACTGTGGAGAGAATAAGATCATCTTGTCCTGAATGCGATTCGTAATACCCAAAAGAAAAGTGACTAACCTGTTGCACCTCAGACTCGTATATAACAACACGCGACGATAGCATGTAAGTCACTAAGGTAATCATCCACAGACTGACTCCGATCCTGACATAAAAGGTTTGAAGCTTAGCAAAACTCTTCCCCTCGCATGTACTTGGAATAAAGCGAGCCACCATCTCGCCCCTCATAACCTCTCAATCAGTTATGTAGTCATGCCCACATGATACCTGTAACTGCTGAATGTTTTTTCACCAGTTTAATGCGTATCCTGTTAGTTTAGTCCCTATCAATGTTACCGCCCTTGGTTTTGTGCACTTTTTGAATAGAAGTATCTTATCTACTATATTCAGCCAATCGATAAACCCATCCACATATAATTTTCCATTAAAATCTGGTACGTTAATCTTCACGTTAGAGTTCATATTATGTAATGCATAAATAATGGCGTTCGCGACCTGATTATTTGGGTTGCCCTGGTAACCATACCCATGCGTACCATATTATGGTCATTATCCATACCTGGCAGCTCTAATACCCGTAGTTAGTTAATAGTTGTCCATGCGAGGAAGTTCTGAAGTTATTTAGAATATTACCGTGACCCCGACCCCTTATGTCATGGAAACTGTACTTGTCTCCGAATCCCCTATGTTCGGGATCATCCCATTGCCTATGATCACCTACAAATTCGTTCCCACTAGTCAACTGCCTCTGCTGGTTACTCTACCCGGAATAGAAAGGTCCTTGAAGAGGTGTTGGTGGTCTCTGTGGCCTTGGAGGCATATAGGGTGTTGCCCCCACGTTAAGTTGTCGACCTGAACATTTTTTGTTACTCCTCCAATCTCCACTAACAATCCCTGTATATCAGCTACTATTTTTTTCAGTACTACAAAACCCCATTCTCGCTTCTTTGTGTGGACCCAGTGATTCAAAACCCCTCGTATTGGTGAGGTCTGGTGGTTGTTGGAGGTCGGAGGCACTGTCGACGGTACACCCATGTTCAGCGCAATCGAGGACGCTGCCAGAGTTGTCGTTGTTGTAACCGTTGGACTTTGCAGCGTGACGATCCTTATTGTCATCGATACGGGGAGTATCATTTGGGTTGTCGGATTTTCTCTATCTCTCTCCGACATGTACCATTATCGATGTCGAGTTCATGTAGGGAAGATGGGTCTGTGATGGAGAAGAATTATGGCCTGAATCCATGAAGTTTGCCCCAATAGTTGACGTACCCACGTATTCCCCACGTGTTGTGGCCACTTGCCCTGGCACGCCCGTGCCTGTGCCCGACATGCCTTGACTCATGTTAGCTCTGCCCTGCCTGATGCCCTTTATTCCTTCTCCATACCTTGGGATACCCATGTAAGTCATGTCGTACCTCTGAGTTGGCATGCCTTAGTTGACACTTCGACATGTTCCTGGCATGCCCGTGCTCTTCTCCCCGATTCCCTGGTTCTCTTTATTGTTCGGGTCATCCCTCTCATAGCTTTCAGTGGCAACCAGGAGCTTTTTCTCTCGACTGTTGACCACCTAATTCGATTGGGATCTCTCCCTCAAGTTTGGGTGTATCGCCAAACCATCCCCGATCGCGGGGCTCGGAGTTTGCATCGTTCTCTGGAGATTTCGGAGATCGATGAAACCCTCAACAACGATTGTGTCCACGAATTTTTCATTGTCTTCAACATCAACGCTCAGACCTTCAAACGAATTGAAAACATGGGTCATTTCCCCTTTCGACTCGAATCTCTCTACGTGATCTCGAGAAAAAATCGCTTCCTTATCGCACCCTACTACTCACAATAGCGTCAGATTCATAGGATTGAAGCCCGCTAGTTGCCCGTCACGCGTAAAGGAGCCCATTAGAAGACCTTTCCATCTTCCTTTACTTGAACCTCCCTCGCTACCATAAACTTTGTCACCTATAACTTCGGATGACGCTACTTTTTCTGAACTTACCATCACTGCCACCAACATTGCTTTAATTTGTTTTGCCATAATCTTGTTAAAAGCAGTTAACTTTTTGTTAGATTCCATCAAACACGCCGTAGATTCCTCTACCGATTTTAAACACTCTCTTTCACTACAAGAATCAACGTCAATGGCCACTACGCTGACCGTGGCTAATACCATTTTCCACGGGTATATCTGTGCCCAGGGTTGTGTCAACTGGTAGTATGGCTAATACTCTGGCACGAACCTGACCGTGGCTAATGAATCAGATATAGCCACGGGTAGTACTGTGGCTATTAATGCACATTGGATATATTATAAACCGTGGAAAATGACTCCATTGGCTACGAACTTTCTCACGAAATGTCCCGTGGCTAATACCTTTTAATCACCATTATAATATATGTAGCTAATGCTTGTTAATTACCACTATTTCGTCTGTGGCTAATACTCGCTATTTACTACAAAACTAGTCGTGGCTAAAGTAATTTTACAATATATATATATATATATATATATATAAATTTCACATATGTACAATCATTACAATCACTCGAAACCCAAAACAGCAAACACCCAAAGAAGACAGATTCATACATTTGACTTAGTAGCAAAGTCACTTGTGCAAACACCTCATCCGTGTCTGCCTCAACCTACAATGAAACACCCAATTTCAAAATCAACACCAAAACCCCTAAGTGTTCAATAGATAAACAACCCTAAAATTAAACCTAATCAACGAGACTAAATACTACCTTCAACTGTATGTCAATTACGCGACAGAGAATCTTCGATGAAAGCTGGTAAATCGGCATCTGTTTCTCCGCAACCTGATTAGTTGATGCCTCAACCTGGATTAAACCACACAATAATCAAAATCAAAATAAATTAAAATGTATCAAATCATAAATTCTTTCCTGACAAATTCCAAAAACAAAAATACTAAAATTTTCTAAATCAAAATCCTCAAAAACTCCTTAATAAAGCCAATTTTTTAAAAAAAAAATTAAACTCATTTTCAAAGCAAATAGAGTGTAATCATGCAAAAACACACAAAAATCTTACAAAACTTACATGTTCAATGTGTCCCCGAGGGAAATAAAACACTCTCTCGTGTAATTGCTCTCAAGATTTGATGAACGAGGAATTCTTCAAGTGACCTAGAGAAAGCGTATTGCAAGAGAAGACTGTATAATAGCTCGAAGCAGTTCTGATTAATATGCCTAACTAACCTCTGTGATGTTAATAATGTAGCACCAATCTCAGCTTCAGAGGGTGGTATGAAACACTTGGGTAGTTATGTTAAACCCTCACCAAATCATAGCTATTAGCAGATATAACAGTTGGCATTTCAGTTAAACTAAAAAAACCAATATCATAAAAAGATCAAAGAACATGATCTTGCTTGGAATTTTGAGTGTTCTTAAGGAATCTAATGACCATACAGCGGTTGTCATGCATCAGAGCCATTTGAGTACTTCTAGTTCTGTACCAAAAATAATAGCTAATACAGTTAATATATGACTCTTATGACTTGTAATTTGGCATAAACAACAAACATCTAATAATAAATAATACCATGTCGATGGAAGGCACATGACTTGCAGAACAGAGGACAAGTTAATGCTTATATATCTCCAAATATGTTTAAAAAACCATTCATAGCTCATAAGAAAATATGTGAGGTGACGTTCAAAATTATAATTATGCATTTATAGTAAGCAATCACGTCATAGAACTTGTAGTTGTTTAATTGTAACTTTCCCTCAAGAAACCTTGGATCATATGTACTATTAGCATAATATGTTAGGATGCATTAAGAATAGTAGCTACTTGAATTACAACCATAGTCAATACTGTATAAGCATAATATAGAAGGAATGAAAATACATGCGCAAAGGCTTACAAAATAGGAAACACCATAACCACAAATATTTAAGAGCAACCACTACCAAAACCCTTGAATATAAAAGTAAAATAAACTATAATTTTAATAAATAATAATGCATAAGGACTATCAAACAAATAAGGTGAAATGTGACATTTTAGAAATATGAAAATGTACGAAAGAAAATATTTATCATAACGATGTCAAGCTTCACAATGAAATATAAAGTTTCTTCTTAGTCGCATAACTAAAGGAAGATGAAAATACTCTGTAGCGTGTCTGAAGATCATCAATGTCATAAGTTATTCTACCTTAGAAGTTGCCTAAACAGTGAAATTCTTGTTAATGAACAAGTTGCACTAAGAAAATAGGTTTGACCAAAAGAAAAAAAATCTTAAAATTGAAAGAAAATCCATGTTCTTGCCACCTGTTCGTTGAGATTCTTCAACTGGCCTTCCACATGATGATTATCTCCTAATTGTAAAAAAAATCATTGGTTCAGCTAGACCTATTATACAAGTTATTTCAAAGTAGCCATAGCTACAATCCAGACTTACCTTGTTGAAGTTGGCCTTCTTGTTTACTTGTAAAGGAACGTCAGCTGGAGTTTGTAAAAACCTGAAATGAAAAGCTTAAGACTTGGCCCTTAGATAACATTTGGAGTAAACACTAGAAACATGATTGACTGAAGCAAAAATTATAAAAAGAGCCTAGAAAGAAATATCGCTGACCTGAAATCATATATAGTAGTTTCCTCTTCTTTTGTTTCAGCGTATTCTATATACCCATTAGTGACAAGCTTGTACCAACCACCCTCATCGGGTGACTCCTACAAAAGAAAGAAAGACGGTTGGGAAACTATAAACAAAGCAGTTAAACCTATATGAGGTAGTAAAGCATAATACCCTTTGCTGTAGAGCTCGAATGTCCTTCTGGTGTCTCTGCTGGGCACATCATTCCCCACTATGAATTATGCAGCTGACGAGGTTTTGCCAATTTCCCTAGTCAAAGAGAAAAAAGAAAAAAAAAAAGAAAAAAATGTAAAATAGGGCAGTGAATGTGCAAAACAGAACTTACTAAAACGAGATATCATGTGAGTAGAAGAGATTTTACCTTCACGCCTATGGGTGAGTTTAACCTTCTCAAGTGGGACAGAGTAGATGCATTTGCTTGTCAGCATCAGCAATCAACTCACATACCTATGAAACTCCAGCTCGTGTACCTGCTGCATTTGCTTGTCCCCAATTTCCGGTAGCAAGGAAATATTTAAGGCCATTCGTAATTGTCTTTGCAATAATTATGTTATACAAGTTTGCAGCTTTTCCATTATCAACACACTGTTTCACATGAGAAAATGATCAGCCATGACATGAACCATTAAACAAACTATAATGAAAATCTAGACCGAGTGGTAGCTGAACCTTTTGGACTCTTGCTCTCACAGTTCAAGAAATACTTAGTTTTGTTCTTTATGTTGTTTCTCAGGTTGTAGCGTTTAAGCAACTGGACAGGAATAGGTTGCAAGGAAACAGAGAATTTCTTGTCGAAGTGTTGATGTTGAGTCTTCTTCACAATAAAAATCTGGTTAATCTGATTGGGTATTGTGCCAATGGAGATCAAAAGATTTTAGTGTATGAGTACATGCCGTTTGGCTATCTGGAAGCTCACCTTCTTGGTATGCCCTTTATCAGTTAAAAATTTATTTCTCGACAATACTATTTATCTATCAAACTGAGTTATGCGGAATCGACTGTAGAGTTCACCAATTTTTTCTTCTCAGATTTACCTCCGAATAAAAAGCCTTTAGACTGGAGTACAACAAGGATGAAAATAGCTGGAGGTGCAGCAAAAGGGCTTAAATACTTGCACGATACAACCAATCCTCCTGTGATCTACCATGATTTCAAAGCATCTAATATACTTTTAGATGAAGAGTTCAATTTGAAACTCTCAGATTTTGGGCTAGCCAAACTGGGACCAACTGGAGATAAGAGTTATGTGTCTACAAGGGTTATGGGAACTTACGGCTACTGTGCCCCTAAATATGCTTTGATAGGTCAGTTAACAACGAGGTCTGACGTTTATAGTTTCGGTGTTGTGTTTATGGAGATAATTACAAGGCGGAGAATTATCGATAATGCAAGACGACCAAGTGAGCAGAACCTTGTTACTTGGGTATGTTATCGGGAATATTTATCTCAAAACATGCATTGTATGAAACTTTATCATTAGCTTCTTATGGGTTATAATTGCAGGCACGACCATTGTTCAGAGACAGAAGAAAATTTACGTTAATGGCTGACCCTTCGCTTGAAGGGAATTACGCTATAAAGGGTCTCTACCAAGCTCTAGCAATTGTAGCTATGTGTCTACAAGAGGAAGCTAGAACTCGGCCTTTAATCAGTGATGCTGTAACCACTCTCGAGTACTTAGCTATGTCACAGATCGAAGAGGGAAGTGCAAAGGGTACTCCTCCAAACACATACCCTCTTGAGAGAAAGGGCAGTGGACATATTGAAATTTAGACAAGCTGCATTGTGAATCAAAATTATAACCATTAACTGTTGTGTAATTTACCATAATTTTTCTTTCTTTACGATTCTTACTTTCAGCGTGTCTTTGCGGCTACAAATTAAAGAAGAGGAGAGGAGCTGGGAGAAACCCTTAAGCAATTCTTAGACATTCTCAAAGACTTGAAAACCTTTGTCCATATCATTCAAATTTCATATATGAAACACTATAATACCAGAGATCCAACTGGACTCCAAAATATTCTATGAAAAAAAGAAGGAAAAATAGTACTATAGCTCCAATAGATACCTGAAAATGACTCATTACCTCACTTCTCAAAGTGGTGCAGATCTATTCCCCAAGCTGAGGCCAGTTGATCCAAAAGTTGATCCGGTGTTGCCCCTTCCCAATCTTCAGGTGCGACCATTGTTAAAAAATATTCATTTAGATTTAACAAAAGTTCATTCATGATTTTAGCTGGAATCCCCAATATATTAGGACCATTTTCCATCACTAGATCTGCCAACTGCAAAAGCAGAGAAGAAGAAAAGAAACATAAATTCAAAAAAATTATCTTGACTTCCACTTATATTGAAAAATGTAGCTTTAACCATATTAGTAAATGATGATTAACGATACGTGATCTTAAGAAATAGTAGATTTAGTACCTGCTGAATCCAAGATAAACAAAGATCAAACAAGTTCTGTTCCACTAAACATTGGGCTATAAAATGCAGAACCTCGTCAGTTATTTCATTAGAGAGTTGATCCACTGTAGGACCCGATCTCTCCATCAATTTCATGAGTAAGAGATCATCCCCTGTAGATAAGACTTTAGCATAGGCTATATCCATATCTCCCACATGAAGTGCATCCATGACATTACTCCAAGACGCCCAAACTCCCCTCGTATCCTAAGCACCGTCTTCATCTTCCATAGCTTCTGCAGTTAATTCTGGAATAGCAACTCATTTTGGACCCCGAGATTGACCATCTTCTTCTCCAGCTCCCCGGATAGCTTCAAGAGTGACCTCATCTCTTGAAGCTTGCCAGACACTTCTAGCAGAAGGGCCCTCACCGAGCCTAATGGACCCGATCCCTTGTCCCAAGCTCTCCTATTTCCTACCTGGTCGCCATCATTTTCTGACGTAGGTGACCTAATATCAACAAGACATCTTCTAGAGCTCCCCATATGCCCATTTCTCGGAGTATCATACGAATAGGAATCAGATGATAGGAATCTTTCTAATAGCCAGGCCATCACTGGCTCTGCCCAACTTAGTGCCAGAATAGTCAGGGAAGCCATTATATTTGCATAAAACCTTATTAGAAGATCCCTCTAATGTGTTCATAAAAGTTGTAGGCCTTCTACCTAATGATCCTGTCAAATCCTGAGCCATGTTCTGAACAACTCTCTCAAGACCCCGCACTCTATTCTCTAATGCTATCATGCTATTATGAAACCCACCCATGAAATCCTACAGTTAAGAAAAAGGCGTGTAAGAAGCTGAGTTCAAACTCATGTTCTGCCCAAGGTCAAAAAATTTGTACTGTGACAATATATTGGAAAAATTAAAATATAACATAGGTTAACTCCAAATATTCTGGACTCAACCAGTAAGATGAGTTATTGCATCACCGATATATATTAGCAATTGTGAGTCCACAATTATTCTGCAGTATATAATAATTTATGAGACAATGTCTATATATTCTTGGCTCTCAGGTAGATATAGAGTGCATATATCATGTGGTATAAACTGCGATATACCATAATTTTCTACTCCAAGGCTCTACCTACTGAGAAATTAAACAGACCTGCAACATGTTCATTAGATGAGCTTGTTGTCTTTCAAGTTATGATAACTGTCTCTGGATTCCTAACCAGTTTCCTTTATTATTTATGAATGATGATCCTTCAACATGATCATCACTTCAGGAGAAACCACTACGAGTGCTGGAAGTATCTCTTTGATTGACATCAACTCTATCACTGGCATTATAAGCTCTTATTTTTGAATCTCTCCCCCTAAAAATTTTCAGATTTGAAAGTACAAAATTTGGAGGAAAGCTAGAGTCATTAGATCAATACATCTCGAGAATGAAAGCAGGGCAGAAGGACATCTGTTGCATAACCGGAACCAACAAGGAGCAACCGGAGAAATCCCATTCCTTGAAAGACTCACAAAAAATAATTACGAGGTTATTTTCTTTACAGATCCAGTTGATGAATATCTGATGCAATACCTAATGGAATATGAAGACAAGAAATTCCAGAACGTATCAAAGGAGGGGTTAAAACTTGGAAAGGATTCAAAGGACAAAGAAGTCAAGGATACCTTCAAGGACTTGTTGAAATGGTGAAAGGATGTTCTTGTTAGTGAGAATGTTGACTCTGTGAAGATTAGTAACCGTTTGGACAGCAGTCCTTGAGTTGTAGTGACATCAAAGTATGGGTGGATATGGAGAGGATCATGCAATCACATACTCCAAATGCAAACAAGCAGGCATACATGCGTGGCAAGAGGGTTCTTAAGATCAACCCAAGACACCCGATCATTAAGGAGCTTTGGCAGAGAGTGATCAGTGACCCTGAGGATGAGAGCGTAAAGCAGACAACAAAGCTTATGTACCAAATATCTCTTATGGAGAGTGGTTTCGTGCTTAGAGACCCTAAGGAATTCGCCAATAGCATTTATAGCTCAGTAAAGATGAGCCTCAAGATCAGCTCTGATGCAACAGTAGATGAGGAAATTGAAGCTGACGAGGCTGAGGAAGTGGAAACTCCCAAGGAAGCTAACGAGGAAGATGCAGCTGCTAGCGAGGGCATTGATACAGAGCCATCTATAGCAATAGTTTTTGTCTTCGAGTATGGGACAATGTATAGTTGTAGCTTCTTTGCCAGTCTCTCCAGTATGGCACTGTTCGTATTGTGATCATCATTTTTAGAAAATACAACCATCATATCCATTGCAAGCTCAATATCTTGAGTATCGGTTCGTCCCGCTTCTCTTCTAAGTTGCACGCACATTAACTCAACTTGTTCTTTTACTTCATCTGAAATTTTAAGCTTATCATAAGGCATACCATCCAAGGTTTGATTCAACTTATCATAAACGAAGTAAAATCTTCCCATAATCGTCTCTCCATCAAATGCCAAAAAAATCTTTCTTCCCTCATGAAAAGTTTTCAACAATTTCTTAGCGGAATTAAGCGCTTTCATCAATTTACACAAACAAGCAAAGAAAAAAGGCACAAGCACCATATTGCCAAAACACATAATCTAAAGCGCTAACAAAAATTAAAAAATTTAGCAAAATATAGCACCGATTCATGCAGATAAACAAACCAAACTAAAATTAGAGGACATTTTAGGGATAGAACTACAATCATAGTTTCTAAATACCAAGAGTGTTTGGAAAGAAAAAAAAACCTAAATCATAAATACCATGATTTTAAATCTTCAATTTAATAAGCAAGGTTCAGGTTTCAATTGAGTTCGTAGAACTACAATTAACCCCATAAAATCAATTAGAAAAACGGATATAGTGAGTGAGAGAGAAAGAGAGAACAATTAATCACCTTGATTTCAAAGCCATAATTTCAATTAGGAATGTCCAAGCTTCAATCGAGTTCTTGGTACTTCAATTTTACCCAATAAAATTCAAAAGTTGATCGAACCTGCTTATCCTATAACAAAAACACAAATTAGGTTTCACCATTAATGGAGATAGATTGATTGAAGAGATGAATTTAAGGGAAAAAGATATTTTCATAGCTTACTTCAGAGATTCAGAGATTAGTCTTGAGCAGAGAAGAGACAGAGAGATCGAGAGGAGATTGAGTTATGAAAGTATGTTCGCAGGGAAATTGATTTTAGGTTTTAGAATTCCGCGTTTCTCTTATTTTTAGCCACGGTTAAGCACAAAAATTAATTTTGGGCCACGAAAACTTATTGGAAGAACTTTTTTGGCCACGAATATTTGGTTTCAGCCACGGCCTGGTTCGTAGTAATTTACCACATACACAACTGTGGCTAAAACTAAATTTTCCATTTGCTTTTGGTTTATTTTCTAGTAGTGTTTGTGTGAGTTTGATCGGTTTCTTTGGTGTTCTCTTACCCATCTTCATAAGAAGAAGAAAAAATCGGCCAAGTTCAATCTAGCTCTGATACCAATTTTTAAATACTACGATTGCAAAAATGAATTAATGAATAAACGATCTATTTTATTGAATAAAACTTCAACTATAACCTATCCTTCTAGTTCTCCCTAAGGTTTTTCCCTTTCTCCAAAACTCAGCACCACCTCCTCATACCCTAGTATAGATTCGTGAGGTATACATATAGCATCTAGACTTTCTTCTACATGCTTTGGTATTTAATCACAACCTGGATTCCAGACATAAAGCAAAACATAATTTCAGTTTGTCTCATTGCAAAGTTTGTGTGTTAGCCCTTTAGTAAGTTGTTGATGGTCTTATCAGGATTCTGAAACTCGAGATCATCTCTTGGTGTAATGTAGAACTAACATCTAAAATTTGGAATTATTTTGGCTGATATGTGGAGTTAATGCATCTCTTGGTGTAATGTAGAACTGACATCTAAAATTTGGAATTATTTTGGCTGATATGTGGAGTTAATGTAATAATTCCAAAGAAATCATATTGGGATATGCAGGGAATGTGGATCAATATGGAAAATAACAAGACTAAAATGGGAGTTGTAAGAAGTATACTTCCATCCATCATTTGTTGTAACATATGGATGGTTAGGTGCAGTTTAAGATAGGATATGATAGTACGATCCTTGTGCATGATAAAGTAATCATTTTGGTAGGATGGCTAATAATGTAATTCAAGACCCTTTAAAGAGGGAATTTGAGAGATAACTGGAGAGAGAGAGATATAACTTTGTTAGAAATATAATACAATAACTATGATCATTACTCAAATATGAATATGATTCTACTAACCTCTTTTTATGCTCTCTAAAAATCCCTTGTTCTTAAGTGGAGTCTTCCCTTGGATTGGCTGCAGACCTCATGGGATGGTTTTATGTGTAGTAGCCTCCAAGAGAGACTTCCTCTCTATTTAACCTGATAGGGATAGAGTGGTCTTTCCATTATACCCTCAAACCCTAATAAAAAGTAACACAAGTCACACCTACCTTAACTTGGCGTAACAATTGGGCACAACCAATAATACCTATACGACCTATTAATATATGTGCTTGTGAACCAGAAGAGTAGTGTTGATATAGATGAAAAATCCAACAATCTCCCACCCGGTGCTAACTCGATTTTATGAAAAATATTTTTAGCCTGATTCACGGTTTTTTATGAAAAGTGGATGGCCATCCTTTATTTTTTAAAACCACACATAATAATTTGTTGAAGGTAATATTACATCAAACTGGACTATCACTCTGCGACAACAAAGATGGCTAGCACGGTTCATAGAAATTTTTTGGTCAGGCCATTAAGCATATGCCAAATTCATATCGTGGACATCAGGCTAGCAACCTCAATAGCTTTCAAGTATAATTTCTTTACTGGTGGAGTTTAGCTTGTAAATGGGAAATGTACACCTTAATGATGTACTGGTACATTTCCATTAGTATCCTGCAACATGTGCTTACCAGACACATGTTATTTCAATACTTAGGCAAACCGTCATACGAAGACCATCGCTCATACTGAAATAAAGGCCAAAGGATGTAGAGCCTACCCATATCCAGCCCAAGCAAACTTGAGAAACCTTTCTATATTCTCTATAGGCACTTAATACTTAAAACAACCGCCATGTGATAAAATTAATCATATCTAAAACTTTATTGCAATTGCATTATTTAAACTGAATTCGTGCACATATAATAACGGATCTAAATATAATAGCTGTTAAATAATCAAAATCAAATCTGAATGTCAACCAAAATAATAACCGGGAATAACTCCCACATGGATAAAGAATCCTAGTGCAGTAACAGTAAATAAAACAATAACTACTCCCACATAAATGAGCGATCCTCAAAGAGACTCCAACAAAATCTGAGTCAGAGAAGCCCTAAACCATAAACTCATCCGATCTCCTATAAACAAATCTGTAATCTCTAGTCCTCTTCAAATAGTGAAGAACCTTCCTGTCTGCCTGCCAGTAAATAATAGAAGGGTTCTGTTGGTACCTTCTTAGCATCCCAGCAATAAAACTGATGTCGGGTCTCATACATGTCATGCCAGAGGCTTTCTTCTCCTGAAGAAATCGAACGTCACTGCTAGCGAGTAAAATATCATCGATGTACAAAAAGTAAAAATATAAAACGTCTCTCACTCTGTTTGACGTATATACAATGATCCATTTTGCACACGACAAAACTGTGGTTCGAAACCACCTCATGAAACTGTAAGTACCACTGCCTATATGCCTGCTTGAGACCATAGATAAAGCTATTAAGCTTGCAAAATAGTCAAACATTCCCTTCGGTCTTAAAACCTTCGGATTGGTGTATATAAATCTCCTTGTTAAGATATCCATTAAGAAAAGCTGTCTTGATGTCCATCTGAAGAAGCTCCAAGCCAAAATACGCCGTAAGGGCCAAAATAATCTGTAATGAATTCTTCTTTGAAACTGGTAAAAAAGTCTCATTAAAGTTAATTCCTAGATGCTGGCTGAAGCCCTTCTCAACAAGTCTCACTTTGAAATGCTCAACCTTCCTTTCAGAATCGCGTTTGGCCTTAAAGATCCATTTGCATTCAACTACCTTAGATCCTTCAGGGAAAGGTGCTAACTCCTACACAAAGTTGAGAGACATAAAATCCATCTCCTCCGTCATGGTATTACGCCTCTGATCTACAAAACTACTAGCCATAACTTACTAAAAGATACTGAATCCTCAAAATCAAATAAATCCCCTTCAACTAAATAAAGATGGTAATCTGAAGAAATAACTGAACGCCTATCTCTAGAGGATCTCCGAGTAGGAGCTAGAGGCTAGGCTGGAGGTGGAACAATAGGAAGCTGAACAGGAGCGGGTGGAGGAAAAAATCTGAGGGAGAACTAGTACTACGATGGGGTCTGGAACAGGGTTTGGAATAATAGATGAGTTTAAAAACCGTACCGGTTACAATGTTAACATCAAATAAATACGGAAGCATAGAAACACTGAACGGAATAGCAGTTGGATTATGAGTTTCAGAACCCTCCTCAAAGACAACCTCTCCATGAATAGTATTGGTAAAGTGGTTAAGACTAGGATTTCTCCCAGTCCATGGAAGATAAGGATTAACAGGAACACAACGAAAAGGAACTCGATTCTGAATATAAACTAAATAACGTAAGCACTCTCCCCACAAATTTATAGGTAAATCAGTATGATATAACATGCTGCGAACCATGTGCTGATAAGTTTGATTACAACGTTGACAAACACCGTTCTACTCTGGTAATCCAGGGGTAGTGTACTAGGTTACAATATCCTAATCCTTTAAATACTGATAGAATGGTCCCAAATGATGATCGTCTTAATCGATCTTACCATAATACTTACCTCATCGATCTGACCAGATAACCTTGATCTTTTGATCTAACTATTTCTCAACCTCTAACTGGAAATTCTTTAATACATCAAGTGAGTCAGACTTCTAATGGATAAGAAAAAAAATGTAGGTATAACGAGAGAAACCGTCAATGAAGGTGATCAAATATCGATGACCACCTCGGGATGAAATAGGAAAAAAATTCCACATATGTTTGTATGAATCAACTGTAAAAGGTTTATCCTACGAGTAGATTGCTCAGAAACTCTAAAACGTTTAAAAAAGGAGATGAAATACTAGTTTCAGAAGATAAACATAAATGATAAGTCTTAAATGAATGGCTAAGAGATAGACAATATAACCCTACAACTAGTAAACCAGAAGCAATAATGGAATCATGATGAATAATGTCAAAACTACCATGTCTAAAAATGAAAAAATATAACTGAAAATGGTACAACCGAGAAACTGAAACCAGAAATCGTCTTATCAAAGGAACATAAAAGGTGCCTATCAAATCTAAGAAAACACATGTGTCTAAAACCAAGTGAAAAATACCAACGAACTCAATGGGAAGGCTTCTTGCATCTTCTGAGAAAACCTGCTCCTCTAACTTTGTCGGCCGCCTGGTAATGAACCCTTGTGGAAAATTTCAAATGTGAACAGTTGCCCTAGAATATGACCACCAAGAGTTGGTGGGAACATCAACCAAATTGGATTCAAAGCAATCATAAATGTGTAAGCGCACATTTCCACTGTCGGTATACTTCAGTGATAAAAACTGAAATAAGTTACTGTACTGCCTTCCCTTGACGGAACCCTCGAACTGTTTCTTAATTACATCTAGCAGTTCCAAGTGAGAACAAAATTAAAATCAAGGTAGCCTAGGGCAATAGTTAGAATGGTAAGAGCCCGTCAAGGTTTCAATATTAATCAGTTGGTTCTGGATTATAGGGTCCATAGCTGCATAAACCAATGACTTATATTAGGACATGTAAAAATTAATTTTATGCACGTTTAACTTGATCTGTAAAAAATCAAAAACTTGATGTCTTTAATCTCGATCCTACCTGGGGTTAGGATGGTCGAGTCAAAATATATATAATATTTAAGGTATTAACTTTTTACTCTGCCGGTACGGCGATGTATCATCGAATCCCTCCTTTGGGTGGTAATTTAACATACATTGCTCCCAAGTTGGTGATCACTCACGCTCAAGACTAGACTGGCCGCTTACAGTTTGACTCGAGACACTTCCTCACCTTTGGGCTGAGGAATATCCTCATCTCCCCATACCATGTAGCCTATCATGACCCACTAATTAATTAAAAGTTTATTAGCCTCTTTTGGGTGGTTTAATTGTTTCAAGTTTAATTATTGCAAAGTAGTCTTAATGAGACTTTACGAGAGTGTCTTAACATTAGGAGAAACGTTCTACTCCATAGACAAAACTTCTTTGGGTGTATTTGCCCATTTTATATCCCATCTTCCTAACGACTACTTGATCTCACTTAAACCCCATTAGAGATCATTGGGCATTAAATCCCTATATCATGAATGATATATCATAGCTTATGCCAGATATTATCCAATTAATAATAAATATTAATGATTTATTACTTAATTAATCACTAAAGATTTATTGTAATGCTTTAACAGGGTCGCTATACATTGGATATTCTCATACTAGAATTTATTTTGATAACTTGTACTCATGATAGTGTCTAGCTAGCCAACATACCAACATATTAATGATAAATTCAGAGATCAAATAAATAAGAGTTATGCACATGTAAAATACGAATTTCGTTGCTCTTAGGATTCAAGAAACATATTATGGGAAAAGAGAAAGAGGAGGAATAACTCATTCTCTACTCCTAAAATTATGCCAAAAGGTAAACTGCATATCAACAATGATCATAAACACAACAAGTATAAAATTACATCTCTTGTTCTAGGTATAGGCAGATAAAAAAAAACAAAGCAATTCTCCTGCGATAATACTCCAAGCTACGTAACCCCACTAGAGAAGAGTAATCTCCCAACTTTACAAAATAGCAAAAGAAAAATTCGGTGAAGAATCTCCATATACAGATGAAACTATTACCTTTCTATGAAGCAACAACCTGAATAAACTCAATGTCCAAATTGGATTCCCCCAAAGGTTGAAACCAGACTTAATCAAATTGGATTTTAGACTTAATCAAGAACTTAGGATGATTACAGATAGCCCAAATCAGATTACAGAAAACCCAAATCTTTTCTCAAAATAAAAACCACACATAACACAAATCGGGAACCACATGCAAAGAATACCCAAACAAGAACGCAACAACCTTCTTTAATTCGTCAAGAATCACCACCATACTAAACCCCTATCACCACATGCAATCTCTAATATATACATCACAATCATACAGAGATCACAAACCCTAATGCTAAGATTCACACTAATATAATAAATGTAGTCTTTGGAGCACAATCGCCATTAAACACGAACAAGCAATCGCAGAGATCGAGAGAGAGAGAAAAAAGAAGAAGAAGAAGAAGAAGAGAGACATGAGAATTACCAACCTAACAGTTAAAAACCCCACTCTTCAAATATTAGCCAAACCCTGAAGGATTTTAGCTTAGCGATAATAACAACTGTAGCGATTGAGGAAGGATTGTTGTTTTAAACCCCAATATGCAGTTGGTTTTTAGAATTGATAGAATTGGGTTTCTTGATGAATTGGAGATGAGAGACATAAGAATGATTTCTTCCAAAATCAGAATAATGGTGGGATTCCTATAAAGAAGAACCCCAATTGACAAAACTGTTTCAAATCTCAAAACCTTGAATCTGAACTCAAACTAAGCAATTTGGGTCTGAATCCTAGCAGAGATAGAAATTTCTCTTCAGTTGAGTCAATTGATTTAGAAAACCCTCTGCATACAAGATTTTAGAGAAAGAATTTAGGTCTGATTCGGTGTAAAAGGAGAAAGAGAGAGAGAGAGAGAGGAACCCTATGAAATTTGGGGAGTGATAATGTTGGTCAATATAAAGAGAGATAAAAGAGACTTTGAAGACATAAAGCCTTAAAATTTGCTCTCCTCGTGAATAGTTAACCAGAAACAACAATAAAATAGTTAAACAAAATTATTAAAGTACAGAGAAAACAAAGTTTTGACAATAATTTCGTTTCTTCCTCTTTGAACAAACGCCAATAATTAATCATAGTATTTTGTATCCTAGCTCTGACACTAATTGTTGGAAATACAATACAATAACTATGATCATTAATCGAATAAGAAAATGATTCTACTAACCTCTTCTCCAGCTCTTTGAAAATCCCATATTCTTGAGTGGAGTCTTCCCTTGGATTGGCTGCAGACCTCAATGGGATGGTTTCCTGTGCAGTAGCCTCCAAGAGGGACTTCCTCTCTATTTAACCTGATAGGGTTATAGTGGTTTTCTCATTATACCTTCAAACTCTAATAAAAAGTGACACTAGATCTCACCTACCTTAACTTGGTGCAATAATTGGATACAATCAATAACACCTATACGACCTATTAAGATGTGTGCCCGTGAAACCGAAGAGTAGTTCAAGTATAGATGGAAAATCCAACAAAAATAGGGTGGGAATCTTTAGCACGTCAAGGGAAGAGGGAATTTCAGAGAGAGAAAAATAGAGAGAGAGAGAGGGGGAATTGTAGCAATAACCGGGCAGAGACAGACCAGCCCCTAGGGATATGCGAGGTGCGCGACGGCACAAGGCCCAAAAGAAAAAGTGCCCAAAAATATATAAATTTTTATACTACATATAATTGACTTTAGCTTAGATGGTTGATACTTCTCGTAGTTTGTAAAGGGGCAGAGGTTCAAGCCCTTACAACAACAACTAAAAATTTGGCCTCATTTAAATTTTTATAGAGGGCCAGCTCAGGGCAGAGAGAGAGAGAGAGAGATGAGGAGGGGGAAGAAAGGGAATTTAAAAGTTAAGTTTGTTAGAGCATCCACAACAGTCTCCCTTGAAAAATAGGGAGTAGTTGTGATGTAAAACCCTATTATTGTGTTTTACATTCTTAAACTCCTTTAAAAAAGGAGCCAAGTAATCTTTCATGTACAAAATAAAGTTGGAAACACTTTCCACTTTCTACATAAGGAGAAACACTTACGTGGCTACTCAAATTTTCTCTCTCACTCCCTATTGTTGAGAAAAGAGTGCGTAAAAATCGAGAGGAAAAGAAATTTAAAGAGTTTGTAAAAGTATTTTTTAACCTTTTTGCCTCCCTAAAATAAGTTTAGGGAGGTTGTTGTGGATAGTCTTAGTGGGCCAGGGTATTATTTATTTTTGAAGTTGAGTTTTTTTTATGTAGTGCCTTTGTTATGTTCTATTATCTCTACATTTTCTTTCTGCTCATAAATCTGCCCAGAGAGTTGAAAAGAGAATTAAGACTTACCATATGTTTTGCCTTTTTTAGAACCAAGGGTAGTTTTGTCATTTTGTATGACAACCAAAGCAAGTTGGATGACAATAAATGACTCTAAGCCTAGAAATATGGTACTATTGGTCCAACAAGGCAAGAAAAGACAAAGGTCAAGACTTGGATCTTTTAGGAATTTATTCCATCAACTGACCAATAACAGGAAGCATATTTAGCATTTGCAATAATGCTGATCCAAAAATGGTATATTAATTATTCTTATATGGATTAATTTATTGTTGTTATCCATCAAGCAATCTCTTAGAGTTAAAATATTTTTCTGATAACTTCAGGAGAGCAATAAAAAACTTTTGAAAGAAAATAAAGGTTGAGGATAAGCCCAATTTCTTACAATTCCATAGTTCAATAACAGACTGGAATATCGAAGAACAAGGAGATATAACCCCTTACCACTTCATCAAGATGGGCTTAACATCAAATAATCGAGAAGAACCTAATCTTTTGGGTTTAAATCCCAGGAAAGAACAAGTGGAACACCTCCATAAGGAAAGGGCAATAATGCTCAGTCACTTCTTTTTTGAAATTAGAAAAATTACTTAGGAAAGTGGGATAAAAGTAAATTACTAAACCCCCAATATTATCCTAACAAGTAGATTCCCTTCACCAATCAGCAGGGAAGACACAACGAAAATCATGAATTTTGAGCAAACATTCAACAAGGTAAGCTTTGATGTCTCAGAAAGCACCAAAAAACATTCTATAAAGAAGCTAGAAGACAAGCAAAATAGGACCATAAGTGTCCTTACTACCCAAGGAAAGAAATTGTCCAATTATCTGAAGGACCCTACCCATGTGAAGAGTTCTAAAGAAAATAGGTCTTAACTAAGAAAAGAAGTGGATCCACACCCTTGGGCTAAAGAAGTTGCCGACACAAAGATGGGTCTACACCCATGTATAGACAATCAGTATAGAATAGGTATCTAGCATTATCTAGTGCCGACACCACTATCTCTTATTTCTTTAAGTTATGATTATCCCTACTATGTAAAATATAGGTAAAGAATGTAAAGGAAGGGTCGGGAGGAGAGTTATATAAGGCGCCTCATAATAATGAAAGGGGGGGGGGGGCGAAGATTTTTTTATTAAAAGAATTTGAAAGTTCCTCAAATAAGCTTAAGTTCTTCAGACAAATTTGACATCAAGAAGACATTTCTTCAAACAACTTCTTTTATAATTTTAATTCAAAAATTTCCCTGAAAAATGGTATCAGAGCCAATTTAAAACTGTACGGATTATTCAGTGCTTACCCTTAGAAACCATAGATAGGAGGTCATTAGTACGCACAGCGAGTATGAAGCAGATTACACAGCTCAGGTAAAAACAAATTACCACTCTCACCTTCAATTATTTTGCTTCTTCTGGAAACAACACAAATATCAAGCATTAAATACTAGTTTATTCTTATCTTTTGTGTGTCAAAGCCGACGTAAATAACAAACAATAAAATCTACTTTCTATAAAGGCAAAACTAATTATTATTCTTAAGAAAGTAAATACCACTTTACCAAAAGAAAGAAATAATTGTGTTCACCACTGAAACAACTCAACTGTCTCAAAGACTACACGTGGAAAGCACCATATAAGAATTGGTTATAAAAGGAGACTAATGAAACCTCTTCATTGATCAACTCCCTTTAAACAAAAATCATAGCCTTTGGAGTCTGCCATCAAGAGTTCCTACGCAAAGCTCTGTAAGTTCTCTGACTACTATATGATATTGTTTGCTATCATATTACTATCAAATTTGTGTTCGGCTATTAGTTGTTGCTTTTATATTATCACAATATTATTTTTATCATAGAACCTTAGTTTGGATAGAAACCCAGAGTTTAAATTATTCAGTGCTTAATTACACATCTCATCAAGATGAGAGACGTCGAACCCCACGTCTGGAGTCCATTGATGCGAGACTTAGTGAGGTCAACAAACCTCATATTAGCAAGCACCCATGTATTCACGACATGCACACACACTTGGGGGCAAGCAGTAAAATACCCACCATAGAACCAAGGTGTCTAAAGATGCACAACGATGAGACAAAATGAATACATCTTAGTCTCAAGTGATTGATAACACATAAGATTCAATAGAATCTAGAAATACCAATAATAGAATCAGAGACTGAACTTAGTATTTTTAATGAAGGCAATATAAATCCAGAAATGGAATTATATGAAGTCCATGAACAAGAAGGAAACTTCTCAACTGATTTAATTATCAGAAATGAGAAATTTAATGAAATTATAAAGAAAAAACTTTCTTTAGACAAAAATAAGATATTTAAGATCGTAGGAATTTTTATTAAAAATAAAATTTTGGTTAACTTTGGTATTAGCCATAAAGAATTGTCTTGATATAAAAGGCATATCAGGATGAATAAATCTACCTCTCATCACGAGGGAAGACCTAAAATTAAGAATAAATGACATCCCAAAAAATGATAGAAGTAAGATTGGTTATATACATCTAGGAGGAATCCAAATTATGATCAAATCTCAATTTAGATAAGGAATCAGTACACCTATCAAAGTAGCAATACTTGATAATCGTATTAATAACCACAAAGATGCATTAGTAGGAATGGTTCAAGGGAACCTAAGCTACATAAAATTAGTCTTTTCGGTAAACCCAAAATATGTTCGAAGGTTACAAGATAAAATTATGAACAAAACATTGAGCCTAGCTCATCATTTTGAAAGATCTAAACTGATCAAACTAGGAAGCAGTCCTTTCGGCATCACATATGTTGTAGGATATGCTTTAACTAACTCTCATCACAGTGAGTTATTCAAGCAAAAAGAAATAATTGAGATAGATAATATTTTATCAGAAAAAAGAAAAATTCACCAACCTCAAATAAAGGATTTTGATAAACTTCCAAAAAATTGAAGTTTAAACATAAGAGAAAATCCCTTTCTAGATTATCAACAACCAATGATTATCCACGTAAAAAATGGACAAATAGAAGTAGGAAGCTCTTCCAGATTCCAAATTAGGAAATAAATTTAAGAAGAAGAGGAAAAATCTTCTAACCAATCTATTACAAAAATTAGACGTTTGTCTATAAAAATAGATACACTCCAGATATCCCTTTTAAATTAATGGAACCAATTAAAAATTGAGAAAATAAAATTGAGTATTTACAGAGATGCTTTACTCATTTCTTACCACAAGTTATGGAGCTAATAATAAGTATCAAGGTGCACCAAGAAGAAATAAAAGATGTCATAAAGGAATTCCAGCAGACTCCTTCAAACAAAATTATAAAAGAGAAAAAATTTATCTCTCAAAGTAGAAAATTTAAGTGCGATGCAATTAAAAAAAATTACTGAAGAAATAAACCAAAGTAATATCTTAGAAAATAGATCAAACCTACCTATGATTATAGATATAAGAGAAAGGTTCTTTCCAAATAATCTACAGCCACCACAAACAATACTAAATGTCAGCAAATACAATTAGAAAAAAATTGGAAGACAGGTTTGAAAATCCTAAAAAATGGATCTAGATACCATCATTAAACTTGTATCTATGAATGATAAAGAATTAGGAGAAAAAGTCCATATGGACAAAAACAGATATGATGATGATGAATCTGCTATGTCAGAGGAAGGCTCGGAAGAAGAAAAAAAATTCGAATGAAATCCCAACCTGGCGATTGCTCGACTCAGGAAGAAGTTTGGCTTCTTTATCTTGAGGTGTGAGATCGTAGCACTCTGACAACCTCCATTGCTTAGATCAGTAAAAGTTGTTAATTTGATGAATCTCGATCATGTTATTGTGGTACATATGGTTAAGGTGTTTCTCCCTAGCTTGATCTTCGACCTGGACTACTTCGACATGTATTTTGTAACTACCATTCTTGTATGATTCCAGATCGACAATGTACTTGTTCATTTTCCCATCTTTGAAGATATATTCCAGCAACCTCTGTAAAGCATGACAGTTGTCAGTGTCATGATGATTTACCTTGTGATGCATGTAGTACAGTCGGTCTTCGATTAGTTCCAACAGTTGAGATTGACTGCAGAACTTGCTTTTTGCCTGAATTGGAAAATAAAGGAGATACGGACATTCATCCTGAGGAGGACCGACTTGGGGTAATAAATTACCTTTCTGAGGTTTGCCACTTTTGATCATCCTGGTCCTCCTTTGGCTAGCTGTTTTGTTATGTAGTTGGACCTTTAGTGGTTAGGACGGATTTAATAGATTTATGCCATTCGGTCATCATCATTTCCAGGTCGACATACCCATTGACCTTAGTAATCATATCTTCTAAGGTCACGGCTTTGTTTAAGAAGATATGCTCCTTAGCTTTGCAATCGAGCTGAACGCATTTATAAAAGCAGTAATAGTTATTTTCTTATCTAAGTTATCAACATTTCATGTGAGCTCCAGAAACTTCTTTGCAAAGAACTCAAGCTTATGTCCTTGCGACTGTTTAAGACTAATAAGAGAATATAAATTCTCCTCTTTGTCTTTATTGTGAGCATACGTCTTGATAAATTGTTTCTATAGTTGATCGAATGTGAGGATGGAATCTTCAGGTAGAGAGTGGAACCACCAGAGTGGTTCTCCTTGTAGACTTGTTGCGAATAGACGGTATAGAATGTGGTTGAGAATGGAGTACAATCCCAGTGAACAATAAAATTGTTGAATGTGCTTCTTTGGATCAGTACCTTTGTACTTTTGTATCTTCTGAGTATGAAAACCTTTCGGTACTTCCATATCAAATAAATCTTTGGCAATCAGACTACTCGAGAACTTGGTAAGATTGTCTTTATTACCTAGAGCTTGAGCATCAATCAACCCCTTGATACGCTGATCAATATGCTCTTGTGTGACGTACTGACGTGTGACCTGAGTGGCTTGGCAAGGTGGCTGAGGATTATGAGTGCTGGTGCCTTTACTCAAATGATCACGTGCTAGAATTTGAGGTTGAGATCATTGTTCTTCCTCTTGACGCTTTGAAGGCCGCTGACCTCTGCTGATATCGGAATGAACTTCGCTACCCAATTGAATGGAAGGTTAAAGTTTGTACTGGTTGCTCCTCGAGATCCAAATCTTTCTCATGCAAAAACTCAGGAGTTCACCGGTACTTGATCACGATCTCTGGTTTAGGGAGCCTGTTGAGTATCCTGTAAAACTTGTAATACAGTCTGCATTGTGGTCATCTATTCTTTATGTCGCTTAAATGTTGTCAAACGAGCTTAGCATTTGCTTTCAAGCTTTATCATGGAGCTCATGGTCAAGAGTTAACTGATACTCGAGCTCATTTTGTTTCTCTGTTTCAGCATTGAGATTCGCCCGTAGTTCAGCGAGCTATTCCGGTTCAACCGAAAGATCGAGCTGGATTTCTGTTGTTGGTCGCTTGGAAGTGACCATGATTGGATATGGATAGTAGAGTGAATGTATGCCTTAGGATATCGTAGAAATGTCTTAATTCCTACAGATGGGGCCAAATGTAATTGCCAAATTCTGTAGCTTGAACTAGCTCAAAATTAGTTCTTATACCAAATGCAACTGTGACAAAAATTAATGTAATGCAAGAAATGACACAGGTGATTTGGCGTGGAAAACCTTTGAATAGATAAAAAGCCACGACCTCGAGTTGAGAGTTTTAGTAACAATAAATTTTATTGCTTGAGGCTGATATCTTATTACAAATGATCTTTTGAACTAGAAATGCTTGATCTTGAAATAAGAAGTTTTGTATTAAAGTGTAGAAAATCTGGTTTTTCTTGGTCCTGATTTCCTATGGAACTTTTTCATTATATAGACTTTATCCACAGCTCGTTATCGTGTAGAAACGCGTTCTTTAAATAATGAGGTAAGTGGTAGTTGACTGTGTAACTATTTAGTTCGTGGGAGACAGGTGTCTTTGATTTGTTCATATTTTCTGTAGCGCTCGATCCACGTTCATTATCAGTTCGTGGTCTAGGTGGCCATGCTGATTGTTCATGTCACGTATGAAATACATAAGTCTGATACTGTGTTAGATCAAGTTTGGACTAGGTCGAGGGATAGGCCCTTTCATATTCGATATCCGCTAATGTGGCTTGCACCCATCTGGTTAAAGATCCTTTAGCTTTAACATGTATTTCTTGAAATATTCTTTCTATATTCATTAGTAATCTTATCACTCCTAAATCTTCATTTTTCAGCTAATGTATTATATTTACGTAATCCAGTAGTGCTTAAAAGAAAAATATACATCACAGGTGTTCCTCATAAATTATCAGACAAATTGCATACCTTCGAACTACCAAAAAGAAAAGTGGGACCTAGCAAATGCAAAAAGACGTCAAGCATACGCAAATAAGCACGAGAAGGTATGTATTTGAGTATAATGCCTTATATTAACAATGTAGTGTATAATCCTATATCATTGTTATAATCCCCAATATGATATTCTAAAATAGAAAAAAAAAAGTTTTGTAATCTTAAATATATATATTTACAAAATAGATTCCGGTGGAATAAGCATTGATCAATCCATTGAACAAAATAGAATGGGACTGATTATAAAAAATTATGGGATTAACAATATAATTAATAGAGATATCTCTGAGGCATGTTTGATTATGAATACTGCAATATTGGCTACAAGAAACCCTATTGATACCAATGCTATACTTGAATCTGACCAATTTGCAACAACTGTCAATCCGTCTACTATTGTGTCTGCCAATACGACAGGTATGTCTTTGTATGCATACCTAATGCTTCTAATGGATCCTTCTTTGTCAAAATTCATATGTCTACTGGTATGGCTACTGATGATTGTAATGGACGAACAAAAATAACCAGTAATATATCACAAAGAAATAACATTAATGTTACCATATAAACCAGGAAATAAATAATACCGCACTTCCATCAATAGAAATACCCATCGTTATTTTGCGTGGCAAACCTAGTGTCAGACTATCTGGTTACAATTGTGCAATAAATTTTGTAGATTCTAAAAAAATCAAAACCTATAAACTTCTACCCCCAAAGTGGTGTATATACTGCCAATCATGATTATTCATTAGGGAACCCAAGGTTTCTACTGTATGAGTGGAAAGGTAGACTTAGGATTACCACCAGTGCGAGAAGATCTTTAGAACTTTATCGCGGTGAATCTGCATTAGGATCTAATTTTAGAAAAAATATTCGAATATACAATCACTATTTCCAGTTCACATCTATTGGGGTAACATTAGATGAATCTCTATCCAATACTACAAGTGGTATATACACATTTAAGGCTCACCATTTAATATACCATAAAATTGGAAGTTTTCTACCTCTAAATGTTGGGTAAGCACGATTCTAACAACTATATTTTTATGACCCACTTCGTGAACTAATGGAAAGGGTTGAAGAGAATGATTCTTTACAAGAATAAACCGTTGTTAGGCTAACAAATATTCTAAAAGATAATGCATTTATTAAGAAATTTAAAGAAATTGCAAAATTATCAGATCTTGTTAATCGGAAAGTTGTGCTTAGATAATGCACAAAAGGCGCACAATAATATATTTTACCCATATCGGATGATGTCACTAGTATTATAGTCTGTAGTGACGAAGATAATGTAGGTAGGAATATTCTAATTAATTCCAACATAGAGGAATATCAATTCATAAATAAGACTTCTGAATTTTACGATCCTTTATAGTAGCCCCTTCTACTACCAAGAGGAACATATGGATGGGATTTATGAACTGTTAACAGGGACGGTAAAAAAATCACCATTCGTGAGTTTAATTGTTATATGTTATAGATACGGCCAACATATGATTCACTTATACATAAAGGAGGCCGCTTATTCCAACAATATATAGTTGACCAGGCAGTAAAAATGCATAGTAGCAACCTGGGCTATATTAGAAATAACCAAGAAAAAATAATAGCTGATATGTATCGTGGGTTAGAGGATGCAATTAAATCTAGAGAAAGACTAGGTAAGAATGTTGGAAAACATATTATTCTCCATTCTTCACATAATGGTAGTCTGCGAAATATGTATAAAAGGTTTCAAGACGTAATGACATTAGTACAGAAATGCGGTAAACCTAACTTATTTATTACCATGACTTGTAACCCTGAATGGCCAAAAATAATATAAGAATTAGGCCCAGGACAACAACCTCAGGTTCATCCCGACTTAGTTGCATGTATCTTCCACGCTAAATTTTTAAAATTAATAGATGACATAATAAAGTCATCAGTTCTAGGTTTGGTTAAGACACATGTGCACGTTATTGAATTTTAGAAAAAAGGACTTCCTCATGCACATATGTTGATCATATTTAAAAAAGAAGATCGCCCCAGAGGACCAGAAGATTACGACCAAATAGTACAGGCCGAATTCCCAAACAAAATTGAAGAGCCTTTACTTTTTGAAATAGTTAAAAGGCATATGGTGCATGGACCGTGCGGTGACCAGAATCGTAATTGCGTATGTATGGCATACGGAAAGTGCAAAAAAAGATTCCTAAAAGATTTTGCTGAACATACAATTCAAGGAAATGATTCTTGCCCTGTGTATCGCAGATGTTTTGATCGACGGTCAATCCCAATGGGTAATTCCGATAAGAGAAAGTCCAACAACAGTTGGATAGTCCCTTATAATTCATGGTTGCTAAAAAATTTCAATTGCCACATCAATATAGAGATTTGCAGCAGCATTAAGTGTGTTAAGTATTTGTATAAATATGCTTACAAAGGTCTTGACCGTGTTTCAATGGAAGTTGGTGGATCAGGCAACGCCGATGAAATATAACATTTTGTTAATGCTAGATGGATATATCCTATAGAAGCTGCGTGGAGATTATTTGTATTTTCTCTTAGTAAAATATATTCGGCCGTAAAATGATTACAAATACATCTTCAAAATCAACAAGTCAACTTTTTTGACTTTCAAACTCTTAAAGACATAGTTCGAGATGCTAATAATACAAAAACAATGTTAACGGAGTTCTTTACCTTAAATTTGGAAGATCCTTATGCTAGGAAATTCTTATATCGTAAAATTCCTCAACATTATTCTTGGAAACGTAAGGGTAAGTTTTGGAAAAAAAACATTGTAGTAAACTACAATGTATCAATATGATTTACACAATCCCATCATCGGATGGAGAATGCTTCTATTTAAGGCTTTTGTTAAATAATATAAGGGGCACTAGGTTGCTTGACGATTTGCTTACCGTAAATGGTGTCTTGTATCAAACCTTTAAGCGATCTGCAGAGGCTTTTGGCTTATTACAAGATGATACTACTATTAGAGATTGTTTAATAGAAGCAAGTCTGTTGAAGTTCGCACCGGCTTTGAGGAAATTATTTGTTACACTATTGGTATTCTGTAAGCCTGTAAAATTAGCTGATATGTGGAAAGAATTTAAGGAACATATGTCCCATGACTATATTTGAACTAGACGCTGGAAAAGAGTAAACCTCGATCTTAAATTCTTGAGAGAACTAAACGATTTATTAAGTCAGCATAACAAGAGTGTACGAGACTATGATTTGCTGAAGCTGAATTTAAATACTGAAGAAGATGATGAGGTATTTAGTTTAATGAGGGACGAATTGGATATTAAAACACTGCTAGAGGACTATTTATCAAAATCTAACTTGAATACTTAACAAAAATATGCTTATTATAGGATCATTAATTCTGCAAATACAAACGAGAGTAAAATTTATTTTATAGATGGACCAGGTGGAACTGGAAAGACATTCCTCTATCGAGCAATCCTTATAGAATTAAGGTAAAAATGTAATATTGTACTAGCAACAACCTCATCTGGAATTATAGCCACCGCTATCTCGGGTGGCCGAACTGCTCATTCAAGATTTAAACTACCACTAACTTCTGAACCAACCTCGACTTGCAATATCAATAAAGGTACAAATTTGGCTAAACATATTAAAGAAGCAAAAGTCTTAATTTGGGATGAGGCCCCCATGATGCATCTATACTTTTTCAAAGCCCTTAATAAAAATTTACAAGATATACTAGAATGTGAACTACCATTTGGTGGAAAAACCCTTGTTATGGGCAGAGACTTTGGTTAAATCCTACCCTTAATACCCCATTCAACAAGAGCACAAACAATCGATGCATGCATTGTAAAATCTAAAATATGGAAAAGTACTAAAGTAATACAATTAAAAGATAATTTGAGTGCCTGAAACGACTCAAAACATTCCAAATTCTTACTAAAGGTCACGATGGAAGCAATAATATTAAAGCAGACAATGACTTAATACGCATTCCCGATGAAATGATTATTAAATGGGAGAATGAAGAATCAATAAATGATTTAATAGATTTTGTATTTCCCCAACTGAACACATTTGCGGAAGACATATCATATATGATTAATAGAGCTATACTCACCCCGCTAAATGATACTATTGATATTGTGAACAAAAAGATAATAAAATCCTTTCTTGGTGAGTCTGTCACATACTGCCCTTACGACCATGTTGAAAATACCACACAACTTATATGTACAGGAATTTATGAATTCAACTACTCTTGGAGGTTTGCCCCCTCATAAGTTAACTCTCAAGAAAGGAACACCCATTATGCTATTACGTGACATTAGTTTGAAAGACGGCTTATGCAATGAAACAAGATTAATCTGTCGTAAATTCAATAAAAATAGTATAAAAGCTGAAATAATGACCGGACATCGTAAAGAAGATATTGTCTTCTTTCCCCATATACCTTTAAAACCATCAGAAAATGTTAACCTCCCTTATGTTTTGGATTGTAAACAATTGCCTATTAGACTATGTTTCGCCTTAACCATTAATAAACCAAAGAGACAAGCAATACGCGTAATTGGGATTTTCTTACACGATTCAGCTTTCAGCCACGTACAATTATATGTTGATTTATCTAGAGACATTTTAAAAGACAAGACTAAGGTACTAATATGAAATAACGGAGCACCAGACCTGCCAGGAACGTACACAGTTAATGTTATTTTCAAAGAAATCCTTTCATCTTCTAAATAACAAATAAAATGTCATGCAATATCGTATTGGTTATATCATCTATTGTCAACAACATCAGAAATGCATGCCATTAGGCATGAACTCGTTACTTGAAGAGGTAATATTAGAAGTATTAGTAAAGCATTTGTATATGCATATATGCTGGAATTCGTAGACAACTGCCACGGCTTTATGAGTAATGCATATTGATGATGATACAAACTTATACTTTGTTACAATAATGGTAACCTCAACAAACCAGGATGTGGTATCTAATCGGCATTCCCTTATTATCTTTATAAGATTATTGTACCCCTTTTATTTGATCTAATCAGACCTTAATCATTTATTATCGTCTATTTCATTATATATTATTGTGCCATTAGATCTGGCTTGCAGTGATCACTATAAAAAGCAACCTACCTTTATATATCTATAATGTCGTGGAACATCGTAAAATAAAGGTATGTCTTGCTTCCATATGTATATATCTGCTTATTTTTTCCCCTGTGCGTTGATACTACATGAGGTTGTTAGAGGTCGTTAATTATGAAAACCAGGTCTTTATTTACATGAGCAAATTATTCAGTTGAATTCCATTTTAGTTTCATATAGGTTTGTAAATATAGTCATTCCTAGCTTCACTATCATCAAACAAGGATTTTTTGATTGCTTCTCCTATTCTATCTCAGCATTGTTATTTCTGCTATGCTCATTCTTTCATTCATGGTTTCTTGCCTCTATTTGCATAACATGATATTCTTCTCATATAGTGACCACATATATTTTCATTGGTTGAGATGACTTAAGCTTTATGTATATATAGAGTTGCTTATGTATGTATGTATGTATGTATGTATGTATGTATGTATGCATGTAGATATTAGCTATGTTTCTGATTCAGTCCCCACTTGTAGATGTCCAGAGATGCACATTGTTTTGTTAGGACGCATACTTCTTTTGGTAATAGTTTTATACTTGCGTGAAGATCTATTCATTCTCTAATGAATTTTAGTGCTGGTTTTAAAGGAATCTTATATGCATGACGACTATGGGAATTACTTTGAACTTTCTCTTGTTAGCTACAAGTATATCGGAGCTTATATGAAAAATAAAAGGAATCAAAATCAGGCAAATGTATGAGATATTCTTTATTTGCAGCTTCGCTTGCAGAATATAATAGCCTACTGTACTGATGCCATTGATGGTCTGTTGTGCTGTACAGATCTGTTAGGTATTTTAGAAAATTAGTTCTCACGATGATAAGGGACTTCAGCAATTTTTTGATAATGTACAGTGGCATATTGTGTTATGAATGGGTCTTTGGACATGGTTTTGTGAATACAGTCCTCAGTCTTATCCAAGTAGAATAGACTTGATATTCATTGACGTCGTCAAACTTTGTAGTAGCGCTACTACTAGTGTACTCAAATAAGCATTATGGCGTCACAGGATCCCTGGAACATGGAAAGTGGCAATATGAGGGGGTCTAGCAAGGAGTTCTGACATGGACAGACTGCACACAATATGTCTTCTTCTTCACTACAGAAAAAGTCTGATCTTTCACTTGTTTCCAAAGTGAAGATTGGATTACTTAGACAATTCTTGACAAACCTCCAGAAAGTCATCTTGGGAACCAAACTAGCAGTTCTTTTCCCTGTTATTCCTCTTGCTATCATTACCCAATCCTACAATTTTGGAAGAGTAAGTGTTCCTTTTACTTGAGTTCTTGAGATATTATAGTTATAAATTCATTTCGTCTTAGGATCTCGCCTTGCCAAAACAATAAACTAAGAGATAATCTCTTTTCTCCTTAGCAAAAAATAAATAAATCTTTTTCTCCTTAGAGTTTACGACATTCATCTGGCTTTTACTCCAACCATTGTTATTTCATACTAGATTTCTTATGTAAACTTTTAATTGTCTAAACAACCATGGATATTTTCTCTAAGCTTAATTGGGCTAACTTCTCTTTTATATGCTTTATCGCACTATCATTTTTCTATTTCTTATAATTCTCGATTTTATTAATTAATTTAAATTGCCAGTTTTGGAAATATTTTGCACATATTGCATTCTACACTGGTCCAACAGGTACTAAATTATCTTATATCTTCCATCTTTTGGGTATTTATTCGATTGTATTTTCTCATATATATATATATATATATGTTTTTGAAATATTTGCAGTCGGAGGTCTTTTGAATGCAACCGAGCAGATAATAGCAATATTTGCTCTCTACCAGAGAAAAATAAATATTGTCAAGTACTCTCTTTTGGGTTCAATCATCTCAAACCTTCTTCTTATTCTTGGAACTTCTCTCTTTTGTGGAAGCCTAACAAACTTAAAAAGGGTACAGAGATATGATAAAGTAAGTCATCTAAAACATTCTTACTTACAATACAATTTTAGTTTTGGTTACTCAAATATTTTATTTATTTATTAGATTTTCATCTTTGTCATTGTTGTTGCTTTGCCAGAAACAATGTGAATTCCCAACTCCTACTACTCGGTTTGTTATGCCAAATGTTGCCTTTGATGTTAAGATATCATTCTGATAGTAGCGAAATCGAGGTAATCTTAGTTTTTGTAAAAAATGTGATATATATATATATATATATTTTTTTT
The DNA here is from genome assembly GCA_014058105.1 of Kingdonia uniflora. Taxonomy (NCBI): domain Eukaryota; kingdom Viridiplantae; phylum Streptophyta; class Magnoliopsida; order Ranunculales; family Circaeasteraceae; genus Kingdonia; species Kingdonia uniflora. The sequence goes on along the minus strand of JACGCM010001204.1, from coordinate 1,995,874 downwards.
TTTTTCATTATTTGAAAGTTGAATCGAAACTGGCGTGTTTAAACTCTACACTGCATCTTATACGCAAATTTTACTATCTATTTTTGCTCGTTATGTTTGGGTGCATTTTGGAGTCTTACCTCAGTGGCTTCAAAATGTATGTTTGCTTAATGGAATACATTCATTTGATTAAAAGACAAGAAATTTAAGTGCTCAAATTTGAAGGAGGCATTTTATCAAAGGTTAGAATTATGGAGAAAAATCTATTGTTTGATGGGTGCATCATTAGGAGTGAAGCCCATTTATTTATTTATTTTGTGAAAAGTAAGCAAGTTTTATTAATATAGAATATCGGCTACAAGAATAATGCAGGACTTAGCTGCAGACATGCTCCGCAGTCGAAGCTCAACCAAATCATCTAGCTTAGTTTGATGAGGATCTTCAATTCTCTCGAGAAAGGAAGGCTTTCCAATAAACCCTATATATTGCAATGACCTGGGATTATATAAGACAAAAGTAAGGCATCGTTGAAGTTTGAGATTGTGATCCGAGAATATGTCCCTGAAGGTGAATGTGTTTAAGAGCTATTGAAGGGAGATGGTCAAATAACTATTCTTTCAGGGTTGGAAATGTTTTTGTACTCAAGCTTGAAGTGTTAAAAGGGAAATTGGAGGAGTAGAATTGAGAGCAAGTCTAGAGACTAGAGTCAGATGGTTGATAGAGGTTAATAACAACAAGAAATTATTGCCATAAGCTGGTAGATGCTAAGGGAAAATTTAATACCATTTTAGCCCTACCTGTGGGAGGAAAAACGGTAGAGGGCGAGGAAGTCAGAAGGAAGTAGTTGGCAGTTACGTTGAGTTGTGCATGTTGAGGGTGTAACGGGGACCTCAAATAGAGATAACCTAATTTTTGAGTCTTAATAGCTTTAAAGTTGAAGACTCTGCTCGAAATCGGCACTTCAATGATGAGCGGGATTTACAATGGACACTTCCCCAGCCTACCCAATACAAGTGGCTTGCTCCCCAACCTGGTTTATCAACACTGATGGTGCTCTCAACAATGTTAGAGGTGGGATTGGAGCTGTGGTAAGGGAGGAAAAGAGCATAGTTCTTCGTGCATGTGTAGAGTATACACATAGAAGCTCCATCATAGTTCATGAACTCCAAGCCACTGATAGAGGGTTAAAAAATATTATTGTGTTGGGATCCAAGAGAGTGATGCCTGGAAGTGACTCTAAGGCTGCCATTAGCATTGTTCAACTGATTGAAGACCCTCCTTGGGATGTGAGATACACTCTCCAGTCCATCCTTAAATTTATAACTCAGTTTGGGTAGTTCATAATTTTCCTCAAATACGAGACTAATAGGTTATTTGACCAAAGTGCTCAATGCTGCTGCTGGATACATTGAATTGAATTATGGGGATTTCTTTATTGAGCTTAAGAAAATTAACAATGAAGATGCTGATGGAAAAGTGTATTTGAGGATTTAGGTTCTTCTTGAATTTTGTTCTTCTTTGGGTTTTCTCTTTTTCCTTTCTCTAATATTAGGTTTTCTCCCCTTGTTGGGTTGAGTAGTCTTCACGTGTACAATTTTTCATTTTTCAGCTCATTTATATTATCATGGGGGTTAGTCCCCCAGATCACTTTCCAAAACAAAGAAGAGCTGTTTTTCGAGCAACAAATCTATTCAACGACCAAAAGCTTATGTTGCTTGCCTATGTCGCGTATCTCTTCTTCTAATTAAAGACTTACAGGCAGCTTTTTAAAACTGAAGATGTAGAAGGTTTGCTAAACTGTACGCCACATTTGTAACCAGTAAAGGTTTTAATCCTATTATGATTTTCTTTTTTTTGTTTGTGTTGCATATTCTGATATAAGGCATTTGTTATCTTCTTGTTCTTTTCTGAGTAAGCGTGTATATCTTTTTTAAAATTTGGAAAATATCTCAAAATTTTGCTAAATGTCATTAATATCTCGAAAGAGGATATCTGAAAATATGAGAAACTCGACATATGTTGAAAAAATTAGTTATCTCACAATACATTCAATTTTGTGCTTAACGATAAAATGGTATTATGCATTTTATATTTATTACGATATTTCACAATTTTTGTGATATATTAAGTAACAAAAGGGTGGAAGATATCGTTAATATATTAGAGAAAATATCATATTGCCTAGCAGAGTTTGCTATATATAGGCCGATATTTCGTGTTTCTCAACAAAAGGGTACTCCTAACAAATGAAGGTGTGGCTTTTGAAACAATTATCCCTAGCTGACATTGTATCATTTAGTTTATACCATTTTTTGGGGGATTTAGTTCTATCCCCCATTTATATCATATTGCCTAGTTGAGATTGTATCATTTAGTTATATTTTGGTAAGTACTAAGTTACTGTTAGGAATTGGGTCCATCCCAAGCTAGGAGCCCAATAGGGTTGGGGTATCCTACAGGACTCCTAACAAGCCCATAGGCCCTTTAGGGTTATGGGGAGAGTTTGAGATGGTTAGTTAACCTATTGAATAGGGTTATCTCCTTTGTATTACGTACAGTTCTACAGTTCTCTATTATCAATAAAGAATCCTCTCTCTCACAATTTCTCTCCAGATATAAGAATTGCAAATCTTTGATTAAATTATATTTCCTAACACGTTATTCGCACGTAAGAAGAGAAAGAAAAATTACTCTTCAATCAATAATTTTTAGGGAAACTTTACAATTAATAGGTATTTTACAATTTTTTGATTTTATTTTAATTTTCTCCTAATCTATGCTATATGATATCTTAATATAGATTAGACATATTTTTAACTACTTTTTTCGGATTAAAAATATATAATTTTGGTAATTTTAACCCTAGAAATAGGGCTATTTTTATACCAAAATTAGTTTGTCTGTGGACATCGAACAAAGACGAGACCACTTTGGCTAGAAAGCCCATCCTGAGAGCTTTCCAATGGCATATGGCACGTCTCATGAAGATGTACCAATCGCCGGGAAACAAATGATGAAACTAAACAGTTTTACGGCCAAAAACGACTTGATGACGTCTGCAGAAAAAATATTAATTTTAATTTTTTTAAATTTTTTAATAATTATTTGCTGATGACGTCATCGTTATCCATTGCTAACATCAGCAGTGACACGTATCGAGGATACGTGGCATGTTAACGTGGCAGGCACGTGCGTGACATGTGTGGCACGTGCTCTAACATGTGGCAGTCACTACGGGTGACACATGGTAGTTGTCAGCTGTTACTGGGCGATCACCAGACTGGCCATCATAGTAGTTACCGGACTGGCCATTGGACGGTCACTGGAGTGACAAGTGGCAGCGAGGCACGTGTGGCACGTGTGACAGACACGTGCAGAATATATCTGGGGGGCGTGTGACTGAGTTAACCTAGTCAAGATCGGTCAACCCGGTCCAGGCGATGACCCAAACCAAGCCAGACCGGTCCAGGACCAGTTCCGATATTGAAACGGCTATAAATAGCCCATTTCTTAATCAAATTGAGTCCATTTTAAAAAAAAAAATCTATTTACTGGACCTACCCCGTGGGGGACCCATTTTTAATTTTTTTTATGAACAATATTTTTAAATTTTTTGGGAAGAGGTACCTTGTATAGGAAAGTTGACTCACTTATATCAGATATAAACAGTTGGATTAATACCTATTTATGTATCTTATGATAGCTAATAAAATATTAATGGTATGCCCCTAAGATACTAATTATCATTATCTGGAGATTAAAGATAATACGAAACCAAGAGTAATTTAGAATATACGAATATGAGTCATATCTAAATCACAATTAATTGTTAAGGACAAATAATTATAGCTCAATTGGGAATTGACTTAGTCTTATTTCTAAAAACTTAGTGTCTGAGGAACCAATTTTTCATATCTAGGTATAATTAAATGTTATATGATAACATTTAGAGGTATATAGGCACTGATAGCAACCTATAGTACCTAGAATGATAGTTTAAAGATAGGCATAATCAACTTATTTTATGAACTTAACAGACTTCAGGGTGGGATCATTTGTTCACTAAACATCTAATACCCCTCATATTAGTAGTAAATGGATCATTTGGCTAGAATATACAAACTTTTATAAATATTATGGGAATCGAATACCCTAGTTGTTTTGCAACATCAAGTGGTTTTGAATAGATGTCTTGGCTAAGACTCTACTAAAACATACTTTAAGGTTAATATCACCATTTTATAGGGTAAATTTAGGATTTGATGCTTAATAGGATATGAACAAGGTTTACCTATAAGTAATGATTGAGATTCACTGACTTATATAATATGAATTGCCTTTAGTAATGATTGGAAATCATGTACTTAATTTTTTTTCATAAAGAACGCACACATCTAGTGGTTTTGAATATTAATCTTGGTTAAGATTATATTAAAATGCACATTAAACATTAAGATCGCCATTTTACAGAGAAAATTTGGGATTTAATTATTAGAAAAGAATTTCATGAGTTTTAGATTATGAACAGGGTTCAGCTAAAATATGATTATGAATCATTTATTCATCTTTATTCTAAGTACTATGATCTGTCTTAAATGTAATTGATATGTTTATAAAGAATTGTCACTAATTACGATATATATTTTGCATTGTAGATGTCTACGAAGCTTAAAATTGTTAAATTTCCACCATTGTTGCTCACTGAACCTAATTACCTCACTTGGTGCATTGACGCAAACTTATTCTTGAAGTCTTTGGGTCTGTAGAAAACCATCGTCATTGGCAACAAGGAAGATCCCATGGATAAAGCAAGGGCTTTGTTTATCATCCATCATCATATTCAGGATTACCTCAAGATTGTATACCTTAACAAGGTTGAGCTAGTTGACTTATGGGCAAGCATTAAAGGGAGTTATGGTCAGCAAAAGACCCTTATGCTCCCCAAGGCTATGTACCAATGGAGCAACCTTTAGTTCCATGATTTTAGGATCGTCGTTGATTATAACTCTGCAGTCCATAAAATTACTTTTACACTTAAGCTGTGTGAGAAAAAAGTCACTGATGATGAAATAGTAGAGAAGACTCTATCAACTTTCCATTCTAATAATATTACGCTTCAGAGGAAATATCGGTGAGAGAACATGACGACTCATGAAGTTTTGATTCAGGCACTACTTATCTCTGAGCAGAATGATCAACTTTTAATGACGAGCCATTTTATACGGCCTTTTGGGAGTACGTCGTTGCCTGTATCAAATAATGTTTAGTTTCGGGGAAGCAACTCTGCACGTCAGGGATGAAGATATGGAAGGGGCAGGGGAGGATACCTAGGATGCAGGATGGGCGAGAACCAGAAACCCTTTGGCCCTAGGAGAGGTAAAAGATTTAAAAAATCCTAGACACGAGGCAATGTGAATAAGGAGAAGATGACAGATGAGGGATCTACTTATTTTAACTATGGTGACATAAGACACTGGATACGGGAATGTAATGCACCACAGGTGGCTATAGATAACAGAGTCTGGACCCACCATGTAGTTTTTGACACTGACTCTACCCCTATGGAGTTTATAGCATCAGAATTCTTCGACGGCACGGATATCACCTTGGATCCACATACAGAGTAATCCTTAACAATTTCTCAATAGACATGTGATGTCACATTAGAGAGAATACTAGTAGTTTCTTTTCTAGAATAGACTTGATTTACCCTTTGTTGTTAGTATTTTTAATTTTGTTGGGAACATATAACTTATATTTTAATAATGTGCTCGTGACATTCATGAGATTTATTTTGTTCTAATAAATGTTGATTATTCGAATTTATTGCTTGAGAAGTTGTTAAATTCAATGTATGATAGTTAATATACTATATACAACCCGCCTATGGATCTATTTGCTCATTGAGCATGACCGATAATTGAATGAGTGGTGACACATGTCTAAGAGACATTAGTACCACTTAATCGATCCTTTTGAGATATGAATATATTTTTTGTATAACCTAGTGCATCAGGGATGACATGAATATCATTGGCACAACTAGTATGATAGAACACACTGGGTGCCTTACGCTATTACTTTCTAACGGTACGATGCGGGGTATCTAGTCTACTTTATAAACTAGTAAATTCAACTAGATTTTACTGAGTTTAAGGAGATATATGATAATACTTATCACGTAATGACTATCAGAGAAAATGACAGACAAGGTTCTGTGCATTCACTCCATGTTTAAAGGTTAGAATACGATATTGAAATGGTTTCCAATACACTCCTCAGGGCTCGAATAGTGAGGAGAATTACCAAGATTACATCTCAACTATCCTTAAAAGGAGAGAAGATCCAGAGAGTGTACGTATAAGGATTACTTTAAAGGAAAGTATATTATTTCATCCTAGTATGACCAAGGTAGAGTGGGATCTCTAGCCTTTGCTCCAAACGCATCCATAAAGATACATGTGGACCTTTCCATCTACATTGTGGCCCACTTAACTATTTATGATCATAAAAGACACATCTAAGAGATGGTCTTATATTTGCCTACTCATAAAATCTAAGAATGCAACGTTAGCACAACTTCTTACTTAGATCATTCAATTGCAGGTTCAGTTCTTGGATTTACCGATCAAAGTCGACCGATACGAATTGACGGGGGCTTGAGAGTGTGACTCACAGGCTTTTGTTGATTATTTTACTACTAAATGGGATAAATGATTGAGCATTGCAAGTACCCCATACCATAATTAGATCTTGATCTATTAAAAGTCTGTAATAAGTACAACGCATGATCGTTCAGTAGAGATTTATACTCTAGGTATTCATATTCGCTGCTGTGCTCGCCATCAAGGATGAGGATTAAGACCACTTATTGTAAATAACTATGTGTTGTTGTATATTGGCTAAAGTGGGCATCTAGAATCCAAATAAAGCTGAGCCTGATAGCATAATGCAAAGTGATACAATTGAGCCTGTCAGTTATAAATAGGATAGGTATGGAAACATGATTAACTCTAAGAGATAATTTGGTCAAGGCAAGACTAGTTGCCCAGGAAATATTTAAGAGATCTGGCATCGATTTCAGTGTGACCTATTACCCGGCTATGGATGCTATAATGTTTCGGTACTGATTAGTCTGTCAAGTTGTCAAGGACAAGCTAGACATGCGTCTGATGTAAATATTGCCTATCTATATGGGAAACTAGATACAAATATCTACATGAAGCTACCTAAGAAGGTATAAGATTCTAGATGCAACTAAGCCCGACACACGAGGTGTGTATGTAATAAACTAGAAATTTTATTATTGACTTGAAACAATTAGGGCCCATGAGACAAAGTAAGTTGACTAAGTATTTGAAGGTCGAGTTTATAAATGTCCATATTTGTCCATGCGTTCTTATTTAGAACACATAAATTAGCTTCAGTATCTTCATAACAGTGTACTAAATGATTTGGATATTATTAGACATCTGGGGGAGATCGCGAGAGCCACCGAATACCTTGGGAAGGAATTCAAAACACAAAAACTTGGAAAATCAAGTAGTGTCACGATTTGTAGATTGAACATCTTGATAGTGTCATACTCATACACCAAGCAATATATATCGAAAGAGTTATCTAACACTTTGGTATAGATGTAGTATACGGTGCTAAGTCATTTATTGCACGTCCAACACTTGGGTGTGGACAATGACATCTTCTACCATCCTAATGGGTGGAGAAACTCCTAGGGTTGTGGTGTCATAGCTAGGAGGTGTTTTGTTATATTTAGCTGGGTATACTTGACCCAATGACTCATTCGCAGTGAACTGCTTGGCATGCCATAGTTCTGTTCCTACCCAAAGGCACTGGATTATGATTAGGCACATTCTGAGGTATCTGATCGGTATGAAAGACTGGGGTCTGTTCTACTTAAAATGGTAAACATAAAAGTATAGAGTATACCGATACATAATACTTCACAAACCCACATTGTGGCCATTATCAGATGGATTATGTGTTTATGTACGGGGATACATAAAGATTCTTGGAGATAGATGAAGCAGACGGCAGCAGCTACACCTCAAACCACAAATATTCTTTCACTTCATGAAGTTGGCAGAGAATGATGGTTGCGTTCCAAGACACATATAATCAACCAAAGTTGTGGCATGTTCTATACATGATAAAACATCGACTGTGTATGAAGACAATTTAGTTTGCATCATTCAAGCAATAACGATTTATCAATGGCGACAGAACGAATCACATTTCATAAAAGCCATTCCAACCTTATGAATTATAAAAGGTGAATAAGATTGGCGTTACTGAAGATATTTTAGAAGACATCTTTGCAAACCTATTCACGAAGACTCTTGCACAACTTATGTTCAAGCAGCTAGTACACAAAATTATTTATTAATATCTCAGGGAGATCGACATTAGGGGGAGTAATGGTATAGTTTTTATCCTATGAGATTTTACTGATTGTAAGTTTTGATGAAGCAACGTAGACATGTTCACAACCCATATAAGGCATAGGATTGTACTATTTCCTTGCACAACATTTTGCCCAATAGGATTTTGCTAGGCAGAGGTTTTGAAGAGGTAAGTCGTCCTGGTATGGAATACCCCAAGGGGGCGTATTAGGAGTTGGGTCCAGCCCAAGCTAGGAGCCCAACAGGGTTGGGGTGTCCTACAGGACTCCTAATAAGCCCATAGGCCCCTTAGAGTTATGGGGTGAGTTTGAAATAGTTAAGTAACTGTAATGGCCTATTTCGCATCTCGGACTCATGCATCATCATTGGCCAGCATACGACCACTCGACTTCCTCAACATACACATGACATTACTAAAAACACATTACAATTACAGAGTTCTATTCACCATTTTTGACTTTTACATCAGCAGCTCGAGTTAAGCAAATGTACCATCATCAATGAAACAATTACGAAACAACAAAGATCAGAATGCTACACAATCAATTCAAAGATTATCAAACAAATATTGCAACGTCCATCATTAAGGATAATAATGGTAATCAAACGGTCATATTATAAGACCTATAAATTGGACAAAATAATCCGAGATGATGGATGGGACACAGAGGAATACTTACTCAAACTCTATATAAAATATCCAAAGCTTCTCTTGTAATATCTAGGAGCTATCAATAAACTACTATCTTTCTAAATCCTCAAGAGAGGTCATAGTTTTTAACCTATTCAAAGGTTTTCCACGCTAAGCTTTGTGTTATAATTCTTCTATTATTCGCCTAAGAAGCTCTAAATATCCTTGGTGTAAAGACTAAGTTCAGATCAAGAAATTAGGCTATTATATTTGGCATCGTCTGTGGGAACGAAGTTCTCAAACTCATTGTCTCAGAAAACAACTGATTATTTCTTTACGGAATGACGCTTCTAGAATAAAGTATGCCGATTACTCCAAAAGGTGAAAATGTTGTACTCGCAAAATTGAGGGCCAATCTAAACTCTAAAATCGAAAGGCAAACTACTCTGGAGCAACAGTTGGCAGGCATACAAGACGCGTTGAAGATCCTGCAAAGTTAACAGGTCACAACACAGAAAAATAGAGGTGTGCTGCCAGCTGGATCATGAGTTTCCGCTCCCGACAGGATAAAACCTCACCGAAATAATCAGGGAGTTAAAGTTCTTAAGAAACATGGGGTCGAACCTGCTTTGGTATAAGAAGTCCGTCAAGAAGTTGATGGAGGAACTGTTGGAGTTAAACAAACAGAGGAGGCACCACGAGGAATAGTTTGTATTTCAGCAGTTGATCGATTAAATGAAGGAAGTGGCGACTACAACCCTCATGAAAGACGCGTCCCACGACCAACCATCACAGCTCGTCAATGCGTAACTCAAGAACATGTTAACAAGCGTATCAAAGAATTACTCAATGCTTAAAATCAGACCACTAAAGGAATCCATAATAAATTACAGAAGAGCCCGATCGCACAGGAGATATTAGAGGACGAAGTTCCCACTGGATTCCATACTCCAAAAATTTGAAAATACAAGGGGACTGATCCGGTGGAGCACGTCCAAGAGTTCCAGGATGCTCTAGGCTTATATTCCACATCTAACCACATTCTATGCCGACTCTTTCCTACCAGTTTATCAAGCAAACCATTACGATGGTTCCTCACACTATCCGAAGGGTCCATTACAACTTTCGATCAATTGAGAGAACTCTTTATCAAGAATTACTCACACAATAAAGACAAAGATGAGAATCTATATTCTCTATTCAGCCTTAAGCAAATACCATGAGAGAAGTTTGAGATATTCACAAAAAAGTTCCTGGAGTTGGCTTGAAAGGTGGATCAGCTTGATCAGAAGATTACTATTTTGGCTTTCACCAATGCACTACTCATCGATAGAAGGGTAAAGGAATACCTCGCTCTAAACAAACCTACAACTTTGGAGGACATGATTGAAAAAGTCAACGGGTATATCGATCTCGAAAGAATGGTGTCCGACAGATAAAAAACTCATAAATCAACATTGATAGCTAGAGATCAATCCACAGGCCAAGATTTCAATCGTGCTGCTGATCAAGGTGGAGACAATAAATGAACAAAATCTAATGAAGATTGACCTCGGGAAGGTAGTAATATGCCAAAGTCTTGTCTTCCCAAGATGATTGTTACCATAGCCAGCATTTATCCTATACTTCAAAATGATAAGTTTTTTCGCAATACACAGTTTCTCCAACCTATTAAGAACAAACCATATTACATTCACCACAAAGTCTGACATCATGAGATGGAACAGAGCTTCGTTTTATAGCGACTGTTAGAGTATATTTTTGCGGATGGACGAATACATGAGTACATCGTGGATGTTGAAAGTTATAAGAACGAGAGTTATAGACTTCCCCTAAAAGTTGTACAGGTCAAAGAAACGGTAGAGGAGAAGTACTTATACCATATATCCCTCATCTACTTCATTGAGACTCAGACTATTAACTACTCAAGCAGGAGCAAAAGACGACATATCGATGAATGTCACGACTTATCGATGAATGATAAAAAAGCTCGGTTACTACCCGTATCCAGCTCCTAATGCACAGGGATCTCTTTCGATGACTATGATGTTCGTCACATTAACTTTCCTTATCATGATGCTTTGGTGATCATGTTAAAAATGAGAAATTTCGTACTACATACAATGATGGTAGATATTGGAAGTAGTTTTAAACTACTTTTTCAAAGTACGATTGATCAGATGGGGCTGGCCGACAATGTATATTCCAGTGACATTGATATATATAGATTCAGCAGGTCTAGAGAAGGACGTGTAGGAAAGATCATACTTCCTATTACGGCAGGATCAACAACAATTGACGTTGTATTTTTCGTTATTAATGCAAAATTCCATTATTTGGGGATAATGGGACGTTGTTGGTTACATAATATGCGAGTTATTCACTTGACCTATCATTTGGCCCAGCGATTCTAATGGAATGACGGAATTTACTAAATCAAAGGCAGTCAGAAGCTAGCTCGAGCCTGTAAAAATACTGTAACCATCATACCAGAACCATCGATACCTCAACTCGAATAGCAACTACAGAAAACAACAGGGAACATTATATAAAACTTTGCAGTAAACTCTACAGAAAACCAGCTGCGAATTACAAAAATCACAGTGTATATCAAAATTAGTGGGGACAAGCGAGGTACATTCATTAGCATTCTTTTGCCCACAGTAAAACGAGATGCTCATTTTCAGTTCCTTAAAAACAATAGTGATGTATTCGCTTGGACATTTTCTAAAATGCCAGGCATCGATCCTAATCGGGCCTGCCATAAGCTTAATTTAAATGATAAAGCTAAAACTGTTAAAAAAAATAAAGAACTTTGGCACCAAGACTCTGAGAAGAAGTCAATAAAGAGATCGATAAACTCATTGAAGTTGGTTTTATCCGAAAAGCCAATTATCAAGAATGGATCTCAAACATTATAGCAGTACCGAAGAAAAATAGTAAGATCAGAGTGTGCGTAGATTTCATGGACCTTACCAAACATACTCCAAAGGATAGTTTTCCACTTCCTATCATAAACCATTTACTCGATTCTAGTGCAGGGCACGAACTCTTGTCCGTGATGGATGCCATATCAGGGAATAATCAAATACCTCTACTACCTGACGATCAGGAAAAAATAACTTTTATTATAGAGTATGGCCTCTATTACTACAGGGTTATGCCCTTCGGTCTCAAAAATGCTAGTGCTACTTATCAAAGGTCGATGACACAGATGTTCAAAGACCATCTCGAAAAAACTATGGAAGCCTATATTGATGATATGTTGTGTAAAAGTCTCAAAAAGGAGAACCATATCGCAGATTTACGCACAACTTTCAAAATTCTCCGTTTCTACAAAATGAGACTCAATCCTGACAAGTGTCAGTTCAGGGTCCAGTCAGGAAAATTATTGGGACATTTGATCAGCAAACAAGGCATAGAGGCTGACCCAGATCGTATTCGTGCACTGTTATCTATGCCTCCTCCAAAAATAAATAAAAATATATAAAAGCTAGTAGGCAAGATAGCAGTAATAAATCATTTTGTATCCATATCTTTATATCGATATTGATGGTTATTCAGCATATTATGTGAAGGGATAGCAAAAAAGAAATCTAAAAAAGATCCTGAGATCGAGTGGACTCTAGAATATGAAGCAGCATTTCTAGAACTCAAACATTATTTGGGTAAACCACTGGTGATGAGTACACCTAAAGAAGGAGAAGAACTCACCATATATCTTGCCATTATCGGCGAATCCTTAAGTTCAATCCTCATTCGACTTGATGAGAAGATGGAGAAACTTGTCTACTTCATTAGCAAAACTCTCACTCCAACAGAATCCTGGTATACCAGGATTAAAAAATTACTGTTAGCTCTCATTTACACATTACAGAAGTTAAAACAGTATTTCCAAGCTCACTCAGTTCGAGTAATGACAAATTATCCTTTGCGCGAAATCTTGACCAAACATGAGAAATCCAGACAATTATAACAATGATCGGTAACTCTTGGAGAATGTGACATTCGTTTTGAACCACGACATTCTAAAAATGGTAAGTCAGTCGTAGATTTTCTTGCAGACTTAAAGTTATTTATGCCTTCTCCAAAAAGAAAGAAAAATTATAAAAGCTAGCAGGCAAGATAGCAACAATAAATTATTTTGTATCCATGTCTTCATATCGATGTTGATGGTTATTCAACCTATTATGTGAAGGGACAACAAAAAAGAAATCTAAAAAAGATCCTGAGATCGAGTGGACTCTAAAATATGAAGCAGCATTTCAAGAACTCAAACATTATTTGGGTAAACCACTGGTGATGAGTACACCAAAAGAAGGAGAAGAGCTCACCATATATTTTGCCATTACCGACGAATCTTTAAGTTCAATCCTCATTCGACTTGATGAGAAGATGGAGAAACTTGTCTACTTCATTAGCAAATCTCTCACTATAGCAGAATCCTGGTATACCAAGATCAAAAAATTACTGTTAGCTCTCATTTACACATTACAAAAGTTAAAACAGTATTTCCAAGCTCACTCAATTCGAGTAATGACAAATTATCCTTTGCACGAAATTTTGACCAAACATGAGAAATCCAAACGATTATAACAATGGTCGGTAACTCTTGGAGAATATGACATCCGTTTTGAACCACGACATTCTGAAAAAGGTAAGTCAGTCGCAGATTTTCTTGCAGACTTCCCAGTCGAAGATCCTGGTAGGGAAGAAGATAGTACAGATATCAATGAAGAACAGTTTAAGGAAAAGTCAGATTGGATAACTCAAAAGGGGTGACATCTTCTAACTGATGGCTTTATCAGACCTACGGGGTCAGGTATCGGGGTCAGGTATCGGCATTGTCCTTATTATGCCTTCCAATGACAGAATTGAAAAAGCAATCAGACTCAACTTCAAAGCTACCAATAATGAGACATAGTATGAGGTATTAATTCATGGTCTGGATATGACTCTTAAAATTAGAGTTTTCAAGTTATCTGTGTACACAGACTCTTTACTCATTGTGAACCATTATAAAGAGAAATTTCACAAAAATGGTAAAATGGTTGATTATGCCACAACATTAGCCGACAGAATGAGCAGATTCAAAAGGGTTACCATTGAACATTTACCTCATGGAGAAAGTAGACATTCTGATTCCCTTGCCTACTTGGAAAGTGTTCTCGGTACAGAAACTCGATATCTTAAGATCGAAGTAATATCCACCCCCAGCTTAACATCATTAGCTCAAATTCTATTAATATTGGGGGCGTTGAAGAAAATGAGGACAATTTGAGACGACCTTTTCTCACATATATTGGACCCCGAAACACGTTTGATGGAAAACTCCCCAAAGATCCTACTAAACGAAGACATGTATTTGATAATGCTAAGTGATTCGTCGTAGTCGATAACTTTCTTTATAAAATATCGGCTACAGGACCATATCTCGAATGTCTAACGACTAAAGAGGCTAAAAAATTCCTACATGAACTTCACGAAGGCACTTGTGAGTCCTATATAGTACGACAATCTTTAGCAAATTGAGCTCTTACTCAAGGTATTTTTTGGCCTAAAATGAAAGCTCAAGCCATTCAATATGCAAGCAAGTGTGATGCATGCCAGCGACACAGACCCAAAATTCGAGCTTTAGCCTTTGAACTCCATTCTAGTCACGTTGTTTGGTCGTCAAAAGATGGGCCCTCGACCTTGTATAACAGTTCCCCACTGTACCGGGCAAAAAGAAGTACCTCCTAGTAGCAACAGATTACTTCACCAAGTGGGTAGAAGCAGTCCCTCTATGTCACTTACGTGAAGATGAAGTCATTAAGTTTATATGGGAAACCATCATCATACGTTTTGGTTGCCCTCATCTTATCAAAATTGACAATAGACCTCACTTTATTGGTTCCAGAGTCGTTGAGTTCCATAATTAGCATAACATCATTCACTCTCCTTCTAATCAATATTACCCACAAGGAAATGATCATGCCAAAATCACTAATTGTACTATCGTTGACAGAATCAAAAAGTGCTTGACAGAGAAGAAGGGTAATTGGGTCCAAGAATTACCACATGTCTTGTGGGCATATCGCACAAGACCTCGAGTATCGACTGGATGCACGCCATTCCTATTAGCGTACGGTACTGAAGCAATAATCTCGACTCAATACCATCACCCATTATGCAACCATACCATCACAAACGTAGAAAATGAATTCCAGTTGGCATATAAAATGAATTGGATCAAAGAAACTAGAGATAGAGCAATCATAAACTTAGGACGATACCACCAGACTTTAGGCAGATCTTATAACAAACAATTTCATCATAGAGAGTTTGAAATTGAAGATCTAGTACTCCGAGAAGTCCCCAAACACAGAAAAGAAGTCAATGTTGGAAAGCTCACCGAAAATTGGGAAAGTCCTTTTATTATTGCTAGAAAAAGTAGACTTGGTTCTTATGATCTCGCCACCGAACTTGGGGAATGAGTGCCTTATCCTTGGAACACGAGGAGTTTGAAGCTATATCGAAGAAATAATCTATGAAAGTGTACTTTTCTAAATAAATCTATCATCTTGTACGTCGGTCTTACATCAGTGAAATACTTATGTTTGATCGCCACACACCAGAGTACTTTCTACTATTTTATATAGTACTCTATCTAACATTCTTTGTACGTCAATCTTACAATAATAAAATACTTGTGCTTGATTGCCCTGCAATACAGTACTTTTTAAATATATCATACAAGTACTTTTATATAAAAATTACATGTCTAAGCATCACAGTTTACCAATAGATTCATCCCATTCTATTACATCACAGATCAGTTATTGCTTCAACCAAATTGATCTTCTATTACATTACAGATCGTTTGTTGTTTCAGCCAAACTGATCTTTTATTATATTAAGTATTTTTTACTTTAGCCAAACCAATCTTTTCTTTTATATGTTATAGATCATTTGTTGCTTCGGCCAAATTGATCTTCTATTACATTACATATAGTATGTTGTTTCAGTCAAACCAATTTTCTATTATATTAAATGTTTGCTACTTCATCCAAACCAATCTTCTCTTTTATATGTTACAGATCATTTGTTGCTTCAACCAAATTAATCTTATATTATATTACAGATGGTTTGTTGCTTCAACCAAACCGATCTTCTATTATATTAAGTATTTTCCATTTCAGCCAAACTAACTCTATTTTATACGGCAAAACGGCTAGCAGGCTCATACATAACAATCAATTTATCTCAAGGTTAGTACAATTTTGTACAGATCATTACTTTTATCAACTATCTTACCTTGCTACACTCTATCTACTATATTTTCATTAGTATAGTTTGAATAATCCCTTCTAACAGACATAACGCCTACTCAGTTACTCGAGCTAACACTCGAACTGTAATTTAAGTTATCAGGCCGTACAGCACTGCGTGAACTTTCCCCATGAAGTCGCAGACACATAAACTCTGGCATCTTCCCAGTTATAATATTCTTTCCTTCTTTAACCTTATCTTTTGGAAGAACACCAATTTTTGTTATCATGGGATCTAGATACTCAGATCATATCAACTGTATCTTACACTGGACACTATCAGCAACTAGTTTTTCATATATTGTTTTGTTTTCTGCCTCCAATTTCTTAAACTCGAATACGAAGAAGGAGAGAACTGCCGTCATTTCTCTCTTATGCGCAGTATTTGCTTCACATTTTACCTTATTCGGAAGAACAAACCCTGCAAGTTATTATTTAACTTCCTTTAGCATCACTTTCAAAGTTTTGCAGCGTTCTTCCAGCACTCATTTTTCACTCACCGTAGCATCATTATGACTTTCCATTATCACCGTAAACTCATCCATGTTTGCCACCAAGCCTGCTGATATATTCATCTGTACTAGCTTGATTACAATTCCTCTATAACACCTCTTCTTCAAGACTTATTGTATTTTTGAAAAGATCTGCCTCCAATTTAATCTTTGCATCACGCAGTTCCCTATTTTCTGATTGATACTCCATAATATCTAATCTATCGTTTGAACAATATTTTCTAAAGCACAGATCATGATCCAATCCTTATTTATCGTTTCGCTTTGTTCACTATGGGCCTCTTTTAGCTCTTTTAACAGCATGTTCTCGAACTATTGGTTGAGAGGTGGCGGTTGAAATAGCTTATTCCATATATCGGACTCATGCTTCATCTTCGACCATATTACGATTATCCGACATCACCAATAGAGCACCATATTTTTGTACTCATGCTTCATCTTCGACCATGCTTACGATTATCCGACAGCACCAACAAAACATGTGACACATTTATAGCATAATCAGAATCAAGACAGCAACATCAGGTAATATATATAGCACGAACTTCACAACTAAAACCACTCACCCATGATGCCTTTCGTGCTCTTGGTTGAGAGTCGTCTTGTAATGGCCTATTCTGCATCTCGGACTCATACTTCATCTTCGGCCAGCATACGACCACTCGACCTCCTCAACATACATGTGGAACTACAGAAAAAGTATTACAATTATAGAGTTCTATTCATCATTTTCTACCTTTACATCAACAACTCGAGTTAAGGAAATGCACCATTAGTAATGAAATCGTTACGAAATAGCAAAGATCAGAACGTTACACAATCAATTCAAAAATTATCATGCAAATATTGAGACGTCCATCATTAAGGATAATAGTGGCTGTCAAACGGTCATATTATAAGACCTATAAATAGGACCAGAGAATCCGAGATGATGGACAGGAGACAAAGGAATACTCACTCAAACTCTATACAAAATATCCAAATCTTCTCTTGTAATATCTAGCAGCTATTTGTAACTACTTTCTTTCTAAATCCTCAAAAGAGGTCATGGCTTTTAACCTATTTAAAATTTTTCCACGATAAGCTTTGTGTTATAATTTTTTCATTATTCGCCTAAGAAGCTTTGAATATCGCTGGTGTAAAGGCTAAGTTTAGATCACAAAATTAGGTTGTTACAGTAACCTATTCAATAGGGTTATCTCCTTTGTATTACATATTGTTCTACAGTTCTTTATTATAAATAAAGAATCCTCTCTCTCACAATTGCTCTCTAGATATTAGGACTGCTAATCTTCGATAGTATTATATTTCCTAACAGTTACTATAATTTACCCTGACAAGAAGGTATGGCTTTTGAAAACTATTTTAATTCTCTCTTAAATTTGATTTCAGTTTCCATTAACCGCTATTATATCATGGATAATGTGTATTAACATGAGTTTGAATTTCAATCTCTTTAAGATAGGTTCTCTAGCTTTATCGATATTGGTCACAACCTTCACTCTATAGGACAGGACTTCTCACTATATGAAAGGATTGTTTTTCTTGCTATGTTATGTTGTCATTAGTGCTTATTTTTCGTCCTTAAAACTCTGATAGTTTCGTCTTTAATTCTCCAATAGGTTTAGGTATTCTTTCGTTTCCTTAAAGGTTGTGTAGCTATTAAAAATTGCTGCATTTTTCACTTTCTACTTCTTTCGTATAAGAATGGTTACTTTTATGTTTTTATTTAATTGTGTTCATAAATCTTCATTATCTTTGATCATGTTTACCTTGTATGTATGTCTATTAAAATTAGTTTGCGAAGTCCTCTGTAGTGATCATTGTAACCTGCTTAGATCCATTACTTTTGTCTAAAAAGAGAATATGTTCCAATTTTTTTTATTCACTCTTCTGGGAGAGTATGTATTTTTCATTCTCTACCACTGTTGTGAGTCTTTATTAATAAAGGAAATAAAATCAATGATATTCCCTTGAATGCAAACAATGGTTTAATAGAATCTAACCCATAATTTATAGACAAACCTCGACAGATCCAAAGTGGGTAGTCACTCGAGAACATCTTTGCACGCGCTGCCCCAATACACCACCATATTGGCTAGCTAAAAAGTTCTAGTAAATAAGTAATCTGAGAAGTGTATTACTGGTTGATATGGAAAATTTAGGCACCACTACCAAACAAAAAGTTGATTTATTGGGTTGGTCGAATACATAAATAATCTATAACTTATAGAATTAAGTCTGGCCTCTCTTACTAATGACTTATACTGACCTAGATCTAATCCCTTAGGATATTCGATTGAACTTGAAGAAACATTCATTAAACTCTGGCCCCACGTCTATCTAGAGAACTCAAGCATTTGAAATTTAAATCTAGGGGATACCAAACTTGGTCCCCATCCATCCTGCAACAAGCTAGCAGTCAGTAGTACTTTGCCATAACTACAATCCCATTTCCTACCCTTTGCATAAACTTCTTACTTCGGCCTCACATGATCGACAAACATATTCTGGTTTTGGACTCTACTGACATGATAAAACATGATTTCACTAGATAGGGCAAATAAAGAAAACCAACTAAAATGCTCTACTAGAAACATATTCTTGATTTGGACTCTACTGACGTGATAAAACATGATTTCACTAGATACGGCAAAATACATACTAAACACCAACAAGGGTCCTATCATCTTCTTTGTCCCCAATTTAACTGGTGAGTCCCTCAAACTTCTCCATTAATAATTTATTTTACTTATTGTTATGTAGCTTTCTTATTGACAATTTCTACATCTTTTTTTTCTTTTACAATACTACACAACTATCTCTAACATCACAATGTTATGGTTTAATATATGTGATTTACTTACTTGCCTGTCTTCACTTAAAGTCGGGTACTTAATTGTATTGATTCAATATGAATGAGCTCTACAATGGATCACGAGAATCCCAAAGTTTATTATTATGAGATAATTTTTGCCTAATTTAACCTTAGATTTCAATAAAGACCGGTTAAGTTTTAGAATTTAGTAACTTTATATGATGTCTATCTACAAACCCAGTATAACTACGATCAAAACAAAACCTAAAATTTACCAACAATAGTTTATTCGGATTCTTTTACAATATTGTAAAGTTTGATAGGCGTGGTTTACTTCATGTAGATATGGACTTCATTAATATCAGAAGACTCCATGCAATACTTTCTAATGACTCCGCAGATTAGGTGTTCTTGAAGTTCTGCTTGTAATTGACTACGGTTCTGACTTGTTAAACGATTAACTTCTTAACTAGGAATGTTATCGACGCAGCAACTGATCCTCCTCACGTTTGAGTCATAGAGCTACCATTATCGCACCTATTTGAAAATTATGGCCGTAGTTAAATCATAAAATACTTGAAGAGTATTTGCTTAAAAGACCATTATATCCAACTTGGAGATGATTTTTGGAGCGATCATTGCGATTGGTTACTAACACATTTCAAGGAAAAGGTGTTAGACATCCTACGTAAGGAAAAGTCATGGATAACCATTGAAATGGATATTAACATTCATCGGACCTATAATGAACATGGGTTGCGCATATACGACCACAAAATGAGGCCTCCAGCAGCAGAAGCTGTATCACAATTATATCATTGTGAGTATACATATGAGGGACCTGAAAATATGCAAGAATGTGTCCTTTGTCAATACGACTATGTACACCTAGAAATGATTACCCGAATGCCATGTCAGCATGAGTTTCACACCGAATGTCTCCACAAATGGTTCCTATGGGCAAATAGTTATCCCAACTGTAGGCTCAACCTACGTACCGATTGTTTTTATTTATGCTACTAG
Organism: Kingdonia uniflora; assembly: GCA_014058105.1. Classification (NCBI taxonomy): domain Eukaryota; kingdom Viridiplantae; phylum Streptophyta; class Magnoliopsida; order Ranunculales; family Circaeasteraceae; genus Kingdonia; species Kingdonia uniflora. Next base: position 1,975,181 of record JACGCM010001204.1, on the reverse strand, counting down.
CTACATTTACATATTATTCCATGTTAAACTATGATTTGATGTTTTTTTCTTCTAAATAACAAAGTTGCAAAATCACTTTGTGACAATGGAATTTACAAACACTAATTAAAGTTTGCTCCATGTTCAAACTCTTTTAAACATTAGCCAAAATTACAAGGCACAATATATAGTAGTGTTTTCCATGACTAGACTCTTATAAATAATGTGCTTAAAACAACATTTTAAGATACGCCCGACAACGCGTGCCCAACTGCTAGTATTACTAAAGTTTTTTCTTGTTTAGTCAAGGACGTTTTCTTTGGCAACCCGATATCCATATCCCAATTTTCCTTGGTTTTCTTTGGTACCAGTTTCTTTAGCCCCTCAACTTTTTTTTTCTTTTTCAGGTGAACCAACTACATGTGGATGCTTCGCATATGGTAGGGCTGCATCCCATTGACATAGGCCATACATGGTTAACCTTTAAGATAATTAATGGTGTTGTTATAGATTTAGAAGAGTGGATAAGTGTTTGCCCTTTCGACATCCAGACAACTTTTGGTTGTCATTTCTTAGATCCTGGTGGATGAGTAAGTGGGGATATATCTGGTGGTTGTTACATGCTATGTTATTGAAAAGAAAAGGGCTAGACAGAGAATGGGATCCGCAGAGATTGTTATAAGAATCCCCTAAGCCAGTAGAAGCGGCGCTCTTGAGGAATATTTTTTGATTGCTGAAGGACTTTTTTTTTTTGGATGAACACTAGCTAGGCTAGCTTTTGGCAGGTTTTAAACTGATTGATCAAATTTTAGAGGATGGATGGTAAGTAAGTGTGTGGTTATTTGAGCATATGAACATTTGAACAGAAATTGTTAACAAGTCGTTCGAACGAGATTTATTATCTGTTCGAGCAGAAAATATTTCTGTTCGAATAAACCACACTGAACATTTTTTGTTCGAATAGAAATGGGGTCCGTTTGAATAAACTTTGGAAAAACTCTATTTTGAGATTTGTTTGGAACCCTTAACTTGCCTCGTGATTTGAACGATTGCAAATAGTTCCACCAGTATATAAAGGAGGACTTAGGTTCTTTTAGAGTCAATCCCTTGGTAAGAGAGGATTTCTTGAGTGAGAAACCTCAAATTGTATTGAGTTATTGTAATCGGGATCTTGAATAAACTTTCTCTCTCTTTCTCTCTCTTATAGCTAACCAAATCGAAGCTGCAGTTTCGACTTCCGTGGTTGCGACTCAACAATTGGTGTCAGAGCGAGGCCAATTCCACGGTGGCGTACGAATTTGAGGTAACTTAGGGTTTCTCAATTTCAATTTGGTTTTGGATTTGGTTAGTTCATGAAAATTGGAGGAAACATGGGAGACGTAGTTGAATCTAGTTCTTCGGCCCCGAAAAGGAATACAATGGTGATATTCAACAATGTAAAGATTAAAGTTAAGAAATTTAGCGGTATCAATAACTTCGGCATGTGGTGATACAAGGTTATTGATGCGCTAAGTCAATTAGACTTAGATGAGGTATTGGAGGACAAACCGAATGAGGTAGAGGAGAGTGCTTGAAAGAAGATGAACAAGAGAGCTTGTAGTCAAATTTGCTCGTGTTTAGCTCAAGATATTAAATACCTTGTAATTAATGAAACCTCGTCAAAGGAAATTGGAAGATTCTAGAGGAGAAGTATTTGTTGGGAATGAACTCAAATTAAAGGATTGTCGAAGTTGGGAAATTGCTTAAGTCATTCGAATGAGCTTAATAGTCGTTTGAATGAGATGATATGTTTCTAGGGTTGGAGACCAACTATCGCAAAGTTATTCAAATAAGCTTGGAGTCGTTCGAACGAGCTTCGCATAGGTTTGCCTTTGATGTTAGAGTTATGCCTCGAGATCCGTACTACTTGTATTTTAGGTCCTCTAGCATATAAAGAGTACTTAGGTTATTAAGTTAACTAATCTTTTTTGTGAGTTTAACCTTAGAGAGGTTAAGGTTTGACGAGACTCCATTAAAGATTGAGAAGCCCGAGAGATCATTATAACCTATTTGATATCATAGTGAATTGTTCGTGGGGAGTGGTTTTTTATCCGCAAGGGTTTTCCACTTCCCTCTACCAGAAAAATTTTCCGAGTCCTTTTATATTGTTTTTGCTGATTTACTACTTGGTTGGTGATTTTTGCGTTCGTTCTTCGAAGGGAAGAGAGAGTAGTTACCTCAATTCTCAACAATTGGCATCAGAGCGAGTGTTAGGGCTTGTTTGGTGAAGAGCGATGGCCGATCAGGAGAAGTTGAAGATCAGGGTCGAATTTTGGAGTGTAGAAGATTACCTCTATCAGAAGGATCTTGATTTGCTGTTGGGTAGAACTGAGTGAAGCCAGTAGATTTTAATGTTGCTAAGTGGGTGCGGCTGGATCGCAAAGCACTTGGAACCATTAGGTTAGCGCTGTCATCTCAAATTCTGCACATGATCTCCAAAGTTATGACAACGTAGGGTTTTATGGAGACGTTGTCCACTTTGTACTCAGAACCGTTTGGGGCAAATAAGGTTTACCTTTTACGGTGCTTGTTTACTTTGAAGATGAAGGACAATGGTAGTGTGCAAACTCATATCAGTGAGTTCAATAACAAACATGCTGAACTGGAATCCGTTAATATTACTTTTACCGAGGAGGTAAGAACGTGGGATCTTCTAGGGTAGATATTAGAGAGCTGGGAAGGATTCATTACAGTTGTGAGCAACTCGTCGGGGAAGGAAGATATCAAATTTGATACTATAGTCTCGTTGATTATAAGTGAAGAGAATAGGCGTAAAACATCTGAACCCTCTTCGAGTTCAAACGACAGTATGTTGAACGTCGAGGTAAGAGGGAGGTCTTGTAGAAAAGAGCCAAAATTTAGAAGGGGTCAATTACAGTTAAGAGGGAAATCTAAGCAGCCCGGTGCGTATTGGACTTGTGAAAAGAAGGGTCACTTAAGGCGATATTACAACTCTTCTTCATCTAAAAAGATTGATGATGAAGAGAAAGATACAATAAACCTTATTGAGGAGGTTAGTTCTGACGAGGTTCTACTACTATCGTGTGACGATGTTAACGAATCTTGGATTGTTGATTCGAGCGTTTCCTTCCATGTTACTGCGAACGTAGGTTTTCTTACCAATATTGTTAAAGGTGACTTCGGTACCATCCTTCTTGTAGATAAATGCACACATAATATTACTAGAAAGGGAAATGCTAGGTTGCTGTTGCCTTACAAAATGTACGACTTGTACCTAAACTGAGGCATACACTTATATCGGTTATCAAATTGGCGGATGATGCCGGATATGAATGCACCTTTGGCGCAACCTTCTGGAAGGTTACAAAGGGAGCTATGTTGGTAGCTCGAGGCTTAGGACAAGGAACGCTGTATACAATGCAAAGCACAATTTCTACTATTTGTGCGGCTACTCCGGGGATTGATACAAGTACGTGACACAAATGACTTGGTTACATGAGTAAAAAGGGGATGAAGATAACGGTAATGAAGGGAAAGTTAGAGGATCTTCCTGAGGTTGATCTCAAGTTTTGTGAAGAGTATGTTCTTGCAAAGCAGAAGAATGCCAGTTTCAAATTATCTGGAAGATCAAGGAAACCCAGAAAGCTAGATCTTGTATACACGGATGTTTGGGGGCCAACCAAGGTGTATTCTCTGGGTGGTTCTCATTACTATGTTATTTTTATCGATGATATAACTCATAAACTGTGGGTCTACTTCGTGAAGAATAAGTCAGATGTCTTCAATAAATTCAAGAGGTGGAGAGCTCTAGTTAAAAATGAAATCGGTTAAAATCTGAAGTGTCTCAAGTCGGATAATGGGGGCGAATACTGTAGTGACGAGTTTGAAGACTTTTGCGCATTAAACGGAATTAGCTGACAAAAGACTATTCCTGGAACACCGCAACAAAATGGTGTTACAGAACGCATGAACCGAACAATAAACAAAAGAGTGAGGAGTATGAGACTCAACGCTGGATTCCTAAAGTGTTTTTGGGTGGATGCGGTTTGTACGTCAGCGCACTTGATTAACAGAGGGCCTTCAACGGCTTTAGACTTTGGACTTCCTGAAGAAGTATGGATCAGTAAAGAGGTAAATCTTAATCACTTGTGTATTTTCGGTTGTACCTCATATGTGCTTGATAATTCATATACAAGGACAAAGCTAGATGCAAAGTCGATGAAGTGCATTTTTATTGGATATGGTGGTGATGAGTTTGGGTACGAGTTTAGGGATACGAAGAATCAGAAAGTTATCCGGAGCTGTAATGTTACATTCAATGAGGAAGCCTAATATAAAGACTTTAAATTACCTATAAAAAGGATTCGAGGTGAACAAGAGGAAAGTGTCGACATTAAAGATGATGAACCCTCTCGAGAGGATGATAAAGAAGTTGTTGTTGAGTCCAATACACCGGATCAGAATGAGGAATCTAATGTTCTAGACATTCCAATAGCACTTCGAAAGGAACCTGAAAGTTACAAGGAGGCTTTAGATGTGGAAGCCAAGAGAAAGTGAGAGCTTGCTATGGATGATGAGATGCAGTCATTATCAGTTAATCAAACTTGGGATTTAGTTCAGCTACCGAAAGGGAAGAGAACATTGCACAACAAGTGGGTATATAGACTAAAGCAGGAATCTGATGGTTCAAGGAGATTCAAGGCTAGACTTGTGGTGAAGGGATTTCAACAGAAAGAAAGCGTTGATTTCGGTGAGATTTTTGTTCCTGTTGTGAAGATGTCTACTATTCGGGTTGTAATGAATATAGTTACTATTGAAGACTTGCATCTTGAACAACTTGATGTCAAGACTGCATTTCTTCACGGTAACCTTGATGAAGAAATTTATATGAAGTAGCCAGAAAAGTATTCGATTAAAGGGAGAGAAGATCTTGTGTGTAGGCTTACGAAGAGCTTATATGGTTTAAAAAAAGCGCCGAGACAGTGGTATTTGAAGTTTGAACAGTTCATGTCCAGAAATGGCTATTCGAAGAGCAATGCGGATCACTGTTATTTAATCAAGAATACAGGGAACTCGTATATTATTCTGCTTCTATATGTAGATGATATGTTGGTAGCAAGTGCTGACATGGGAGAAATAGTTAAGTTGATGGAACTGTTATCCCGGGAGCTTCCGATGAAGGACTTGGGTGTGATGAGACAAGTTCTTGGTATGCGTGTTACAAGGGACAGAAAACGGCAAGAATTAAAGATGTCTCAAGCTGAGTACATCGGCAAATACTGAAGCGGTTTAATATGGATGGTTCTAAAAAATTTTGTACACCATTGGGAGGTCACTTCAAATTATCAAAGGATTATTGTTCGAAGACGCAGAAGGATCGCGATGAGATGCGGAAGGTTCCTTATCAATCTGCAGTTGGTAGCCTAATGTACACTATGATTTATACAAGACTAGATATTGCCCAAGCAGTAGTAGTTGTTAGTAGGCATATGAGCAATTCAGGCAAGGAGTATTGGAGAATTGTGAAATGGATACTGAGGTATCTAAAGGGGACTCAAGATATGGCATTATGTTATGGGGGTTCTCAGATATGCTTACAGGGTTTTGTTGATTCTGATATGGCGGGTGACATGGATAGGCGGAAGAACACTAGTAGTTTTGTTTTTACATTAGGAAGTGATGCAGTTACATAGGTTTCTAGGCTACAGAAGATTGTAACTTTGTCTACGACGGAGGTGGAATATGTTAAAGCTACAGAAGTGTACAAAGATATGGTTTGGCTCAAAGGGATGATGAAAGAGCTTGGTAAAGAACAATTCTCTCCTAAGTTGGACAGTGATAGTCAAAGCATTATACACTTAGCAAAGAATTTGGTTTTTCACTCTAGGACCAAGCACATTGATATTCGGTATCACTATATTCGCTCGCTTCTCGAGGACGGTGTGTTGAAGCTTGTGAAGATTTACACTGATGTGAATCTGGCCGATATGTTTACGAAGGTGATGACTTTTTAGAAGTTGATGACATGTACAACTTTTGTGGGTCTTAAAGATTGAAGGTCTGGGTAGTGCGAGCAATTCATTAGGAGATCTGGAGATGGGTTACGGGATTCGATTTCAAGTGGGAGATTGTTGGGTATGAACACGAATTGAAGGATTGTCAAAGTTGGGAAATTGTTGAAGTCATTCGAATGAGCTTAATAGTCGTTCGAACGAACTCATGTACTCCCTGGAATTTTGGCCCAAGAGTTAATCTCGTCCGAACGAGCTTGGATGTCGTTCGAATGAGCTTCGCGTAGGTTTGCCTTAAATGTTAGAGTTATGACTCGAGATCCGTACTAATTGTATTTTTGGTCCTCTAGTATATAAAGAGGACTTAGGTTATTATGTTAACTAATCTTTTTGGTGAGTTTAATCTTAGAGAGGCTAGGGTAAGAGACTCCATTAAAGCTTGAGAAGTTTCAAAGGTCATTGTAACCTATTTGATATCATAGTGAATTATTCGTGGGGAGTGGTTTTTTATCCGAAAGGGTTTTCTACTTCCCTCCTCCGGGAAAATTCTTTGCGTTCTTTTATATTGTTCTTGTTGATTTACTACTTGGTTAGGGATTTCCGCATTCGTTCTTCGAAGGGAAGAGAAAGTAGCTTCTTCGATTCTCAATAGTATTTGGTGAAGGGCATCAAAAATTGACTCCATTTGAAGAGAAAGCTTTATCACTTCCCAATGAGGTAAGGATTAGTATGTCAGAGAACTTGAATGACTTCACCAAGTTATTAGCCTACTTGGCAAATCTAGAGGAAATGGCTGGTGATGGAGATAAAATACTTTTGTTCTTGAACTCGCTTCCAGAAGGGTACTAGTATTTCATTACGACGATAACGTAAGGTAAGAGTTTATTACAATACTCGGATGTGACTACGGCGGTTATAAACCAAGAGTACAGGAGGAAAGAAAAATGTGAGTCCGAGGAGTCGACATCCGAGGTATTGATAACTAGCGGAAGGTCTTTGGGCCAAAAAAAGTCGAGTGGTAACAATCTTTGATCGAAGTCGAAAGGTTGCGGTTTAAATAACAACAAATTGGGAAATGACCAATGTACATTTTGTAAGGAAACGGGTCATTGGAAAAATGAATGTCCGGCGCTTCTTGAGAAGATGAATGGGGGAAAATCGGGCTCTTTGGTGAATGTTACTCAAGACACGGCAAATGGAAGTAATGATTCAGATTTCTTTTTTACTATATCATCTAGTGGATGTGTTATTGATTCTAAATAATGGATTTTGGATTCGGGTGCTACTTAATACATTTATCCCGAAAGGGGTTGTTTTCTAGTTTGAAAAAGCTTAAAGGTGGAGTGGTGTTGATGGGGAATGATGGTCCTTCTAGCATCATGGGGATAAGAACAATTTATCTAAAGTTGCACAATGGGTTAGTTAAAAAAATTGATGAGGTTCGGTATATTCCGACGATGAGGAAAAACCTTATCTTGACGGGTTTACTTGAAACGAAAGGCTATATGGTTGTGTCTGAGAATGAGGCGAAGAGGGTTCTTAAGGGGGTCATGGTTGTATTGAAGGGCCAAAGAAGAAATAACAACTTGTACTATGGAGATGGTACAACTATTCTTGGTGAAGTTGCTATCGCGGGAAGGGAGGAGACCACTTCTAGAGATACCACTCAGCTATGGCACATACATTTGGCGTATGCAAGAGAAAAGTCCTTGAAAGTTATTGTGAGCTAGGGGGTATTGATAGGTGGCAAGGTATGAAAATTATATTTTTTGTGAACACTGTGTTTTGGGCAAGCAGACAAGGGAAAATTTTGGCACCGCTATCCACAGTACTCGTGGAACCCTTGATTATGTTCACTCTGATATTTGGGGACTCTCCAGGAATGTATCGTTAGGGGGGAAGTATTACTTTGTGTCTTTTGTGGATGACTTTTCTAGGCGGGTATGGGTATATACTGATCGATTATAAACCGACGTCTTAAAAGACCCGCAAGTGCACGGTGTACCATTAAGTACAAGGGTAAGCGGGGTCGTATCCCTAGAGACTTGTGGTACGAATTATACTTCGAGCTACTAGTTTTATTCAATAACAACGAGTTTGTGTAGGTTTTGAAATTAAAAGTAAAATGAAATAAATTACAAGATAAATTGGAGTGAAAAACCAAGGCATCGATTCCACTCCACCCTTTGTAATCGTTAGATAGCATAAATAATTAAAGTAAATTATGAGTTCCCGTATCGCATATCCTTGGTCAGGCATATGCAATACATCAAAAGATACAAGAGATTTAGTAATTGGGAACTACCCATAAACCAACTTACTCAACCATGGTCTGGTTGAAAAGTATGAATTATGTTCTCTTCTCCATGTTCCTAACCTATCTTGTTATGGTCTAACAAGATGGTTACATAGATTCATTATTCCTCCTAATCCTAGCTATGGTCAAGCATAGGATGAAGGAATACAAATATGCAAAATTACGGGATAAAGAGAAAGTAATTACTCTAACTAAGCTACACAATCTTTACTAAGGCTACATTGGGTGGAGCTTCCTCTAGCCTTGGCTAAGAAAATTAGCTACTCATCCCTTTGATCATTGTCATACTACTATTACTACGATAAAATTAAAAGATAAGAACAAGAGAAAGAATAACTTTTATTGCTATGAACTTTAATTTACACTCTCCAAGATGATCCCTCATGGGTGGAATTCTCTTCCTCTTTATAGAGTATAGGAAGGGATACTAAATATCACCATTAATATAAAATCCCTAAACAATGGCTAAAATCATGCATAGATATTATAACTCATGATAATAGTATCTATATTTAATTCTCTTCAATGGGCTTCCATGCATGGGGCTTTGGTTGACAACTTCAAATGAGAATCATTGTTGGAGTGCATCACCCTTGTTCTGCGTTAAAAACCGAAAAAATGTACAACTTGTTTATCATGTGACCGATTTCTATAAATACAAACAAAAGCACTATTACTGTCACATTTATTTAATAAATGACTAGGAAGATATAAATTTAGGAGTTGTACACGTAAATATTACGTGTCTAACATATACCATGAGGAGGAAGGATGAAGTCCTAGAAATTTTAATGACATAGAAGAAGTAGATTGAAACTTAGACTGGCAGAAAGATCAAGGTGCTCCGTTCGGATAATGATGGGGAGTACACTAATGATCTATTCTTGTAAGTATGTCAGGATGAGGGGATAGTTCGATACTTCAATGTTAGAGAAATACCATAACAAAATGGGGTAGCTAAGCGCATGAATCGTACTTTGCTGGAGAAGGTGCGGTGTATGTTGTCTAATTCAGGGTTGGGCAAGACATTTTGGGCAGAGGCTTTGACATATGCATGCTAGCTCGTTAATAGGTTACCTTCAGCTATAATTGATGGTAAGGCACCAATGGAAGCTTGGTCGGGAGAACCTGCTACAGATTATGATACTCTTCGTATATTTGGGTGTTTGGCATACTATCATGTTAAGGATTATAAGTTGGATCCACGAGCAAGGAAGGCCATTTTTCTGGGTAAGAAGAAGGGTATGAAAGCCTACAAGTTGTAGGGTGTGAGAAACCAAAAGATCGTTCTGAGTAGGGATATCACTTTTGAAGAGATTTTTATGATGAAGTCACATGTCTCTGAGCACACAGAGAAGACGGCCAGCGAGGTTTTGCAGCGTGTGGAGATTGATGCTTCTTCACATTGGCTAGAGAGTTTCAAACTAAAGGGGGTGTCATCTACCAGTGTAACAATGGGTGATGAGCCATTAGTTCATGCTCCAAATGATGAAGACATAAACGATGGTGGATTATTTGGTAGTACGTATGAGAAGACTCCGGTTGTGGAGTCAATTAAGGGGAATATGGGTAAGCTGGAATGGCTTACAAAGGACATGGTACTTCCAATGGTGAAGGCCATAGTAGCCTATGCACTACCGGTCGTTGATGATGATGTTTCTTCCACAGCTAAGCATTGGGAGGGAGCAATGATGGAAGAGATGTATTTTCTCCACAATAATGAAACTTGGCAACTTTCAAAGTTGCCTAAGGAAAAGAGGGTGATTGGTGGTAAATGGGTCTACAAAATGAAGCAGGATCTCAAAATAATGTTTTGCTTTAAAGCAAGTCTAGTGGTAAAATACTTCTCCATTTGTATCCTATTAGCTTTAGTAGTGAACTTGAATGAGAAATGCAATATCTCGATATTAAGATGGTATTCTTACATGAGAAGTTGAAGGAAGAGGTCAATAAGACTCAGCCGAGTGGGTTTACTATTGTTAAAAATGAAGATGTGTATCAATTGATGAAGAGATCATTGTACGGTTTGAAGAGGTCTCCAAGACAACGGTACAAACGAACTCTTGATAGGGAGATTCATAGAGATAGATAGAAGGGTACGATGCGTCTCTATCCTATGGATTGATATGGCCCCACATGGGGATTGGTGAGAACTACGGGCAACATGATCCACGGCGATACGTAGGCAACCATTGATTTGGTGCTATCGATTTAGGTTCCTGGGGACATTTGGTCGATTTAGGTTCCTTGGGACATTTTGTTGGTTTGGGTTCCTTTTGGGACATTTGCTCGATTTGGTTCTTTGGGAACAATTTGGTCATTTGGGATATTTGGCTGGTTTGGTCATTTAAGACATTTGGTTTGATTGGGTCCTTTGGAATGCTTAGCTCGATTTGGTCCTTTGGGAAAACAAATTTGGATATGGTGGGAAAGAGAAGATTGTTGGTAGTTGTTTTGATGTGGGATGACGTGTGTTTTTATGGTGAAAAATAATGACGGGTTAATTTTGATTATTTAAAGTTTGTTGAGACCAATGTAATTAACTTGTACATGTCACTTTTAACAACCATTTAAAGATGTTTTGGCGAGTGGTATTTGCCTAAACAAGTGGTATAGCCATCATTCTAGACTAATTTAATAGTGAGTGGTATTTGCCTAAAGTTAACATCAAGTGCTCTAATTAATCAAACATATTTAATGCAATTGTGATCCAAAGTTGAATGTCGGTTTGATTAACTTAATATGTTTATCAATAGAGCGAATAAAAATTAACAATAAAATGAGACTAACGGGTCCCCAAGTCATCATTTTCCTTCGGGTCTTCCATAACTATCTCTACTATTTTAGAGGGGCTGCATGAGGTTACAAACAAGGATGGAAGGAAAAATAATGGAAAAGGTGATCAAGCCAGAGAAACACTTTGTACTAATACATGGGATATGTCATAGAGCATGGTGCTGGTATAAGGTTAAAACCTTACTAGAATATGAGGGTCATCGAGTCACCGCACTTGATCTAGCGGCTTCTGGTGTAAATATGAGGAAGATTGAAGAGGTCGGTACGTTTGCAAACTACTCTCAACCGTTGATTGAGTTTTTAGAGTTGATCCCTCAAGAAGAAAAGGTAATTCTTGTTGGACACAGCTTTGGAGGAATTAGCTTAGCTCTTGCGTGGAGAAGTTCTCAAAGAAGATATCTGCTGCTGTCTTTGTTACTGCATTTATGCCGGATACCTCAAATTGACCTTCTTATGTCATAGATCAGGTACTGATGTAATTACACAAGTTGTTGTCGGCAGTTTTTTACCCTGGAGCACACGATCGCGTGCCAAACGCACCATTAACCAGGTAAAGAACACATCATTTTTTTCGAAACTCCAAGAGCAGCATTTCATACATGTTTTTCAACAGTTAAAAATGTCGAGAAAACAACACTAGTCTGCAAAGGCCATCAAGAATTCAAAGAATAACCACTGGGTCGTTGGCCAGTGGTGGTTGTGACCCTCCACCAAGAGAGGAGTCGTGGATTCTAAACCCCATGGGGTTGGAAACTCAGGTTTACGAATCCCTTTATATAAAGCCGGCTTGCCTATCAAAATAATAATAATCAAAGAATAACCGATTTGAGAACCTGACCTTTTTCTCTAGGGCTACAGTTGGTATGTCCGAAGATATACTAGTCAGAAACTTTGAACATTTGGACAGACTCACTGTTGAGTCGCAACCGCGGAAGCCGAAACTCCAACTTCGATTTGGTTAGCCACAAGCAAACAACAATCAAAGAAATACACAATACACAAGTTTAAGGTGGCTCGGCAAATTGCCTACGTCCACCGTACAAGAGAAAGAGAGAGTTTATTCAAGATCCCGGTTACAATCACTCAATACAATTTGAGGCTTCTCACTGAAGAAATCCTCTCAATAGATCTTACCATGGGATTGGCTCTAAAAGAACCTAAGTCCCCCTTTATATACTAGGGGAACTATTTACAATCGCTCAAATCTTGAGGCAAGTCAAGGGTTCCAAAAAAATCTCAAAATAGAGTTTTTATGAAGTCTATGTCTATTTGAACAAACCCCATTTCTATTCGAACAAAAAGTGTTCGATGTGGTTTATTCGAACAGAAACATTTTTTGTTCGAACGACTTATTAACAATTTCTGTTCAAATGCTTAAATAGCCCCATAATTCTCCACCTCGGTGAAGATTTCCCCCAACAAACGAATCGAAATCTGAGCCGAACTAAGTAGCCATCCAAATGAACCTAAACAAACCCTCTCCACCATCAAATGTCCTCAAAGACCAAAACACACAAACGGCCCAAGGAAACCAGCCAAACCATGCATCCCCAAAAGGACCAAATCCAAAGCCAGGCATCCCAAAGGAAACAAAATCGAATCCAAGCATCCCAAAATAACCAAATCCAAACTAAGCGTCCCAAAGGACCAAATCGAGCCAAGCGTCCCAAATGAACCAATCAAACCAAACGTCTTAAATGACCAAACCAACCTAATATCCCAAAGAACCAAATTGTTCCCAAAGAACCAAATCGAGCAAATGTCCCAAAAGGAACCCAAACCAACCAAATGTCCCAAGGAACCCAAATCGACCAAATATCCCAATGAACCCAAATCGACTGCACCAAATCAATGGTTGCCTACGTACCGCCGTGATCAAGTCGTCCGTAGTTCTCACCAATCCCCGTGATGGGCCATATTAATCCATAGGAAAGAGACGCACCGTACCCTTCTATCTATCTCTATGATTCTCCGTATCAAGAGTCTGTTTGTACCGTTGTCTTGGAGACCTCTTCAAGCCCTACAACGATCTCTTCATCAATTGACACACATCTTCATTTTTAGCAACAGTAAACCCACTCGGCTGAGTCTTATTGATCTCTTCCTTCAACTTTCCATATAAGAACGTCGTCTTAACATCGAGATATTGCAATTCTAATTCAAGTTTACTACCAAAGTTAATAAGATACAAATGGAGAAGCGTTTTACCACTAGACTTTCTTTGAAGTGAAACATCATTTTTAGATCCTGCTTCCTTTTGTGGACCCATTTACGACCAATTGCCCTCTTTTCCTTAGGCAACTTTAAAAGTTGTCAAGTTTCATTCTTGTAGAGAAAATACAGCTCTTCCATTATTGCTCCCTCCCAATGTTTAGTCGTGGAAGGAACATCCTCTTCAACGATCGGTAGTGTATAGGCTACCGTGGCCTTCGCCTTTGGAAGAACCATGTCCTTTGTAAGCCATTCCAGCTTACCCATATTTCTTTTTGTTTACTTGTTGCAATTGACTCCATAGCCGGAGTCTCCTCATACGTACTACCAAATACTTCACCATCGTCTGTGTCTTCATCATTTGGAGCATGAACTAATGGCTCATCACCCGTTGTCACACTGGTAGATAAAACCCCCTTTAGTACGGAACTCTTTGGCCAATGTGAAGAAGCATCAATCTCCACCCGCTGCAAATCGTTTATCGTCTTCTCTGTGTGCTCAGAGACATATGACTTCATCATAGAAGTCTCATCAAAAGTGATATCTCTACTCAGAATGATCTTTTGGTTTCTCGTACCCCATAACTTGAAGCCTTTCACACCCTTCTTCTTACCTAGAAAAATGATCTTCCTTGCTCGTGGATTGAACTTACCATCCTTAACATAATAGTTTGTCAGACACCCAAATAAATGAAGAGTATCATAATCTGTAGCAGATTCTCCTGACCAAGCTTCCATTGGTGCCTTACCATCAATTGCAGCTGAAGGCAACCTATTAACGTGGTAGCATACATATGCCAAAGCCTCAGCCCAAAATGTCTTACCCAACCCAGAATTGGACAGCATGCACCGTACCTTCTCCAGCAATGTACGGTTCTTGCGTTCAGCTACCCCATTTTGTTGTGGTATCTCTCTAACCGTAAAGTATCGAACTATCTCCTCATCCCGACATACTTGCAAGAATAGATCATTAGTATACTCCCCACCATTATCCGAACAGAGCACCTTGATCTTTCTGCCAGCCTGAGTTTTAATCAACTTCTTCCACGTCATGAAAATTTCTAGGACTTCATCCTTCCTCCTCATGGTATATACCAAGGTTTTAAATAAGCGTTACAGCAACTGTTATAACGCCGTTAGAACGGTAAACCCCTGAGCCCGTTCCATTATACCCCATGTTCCGTTCTAAAAAATAACACCCGTTATTTGTTGTTACAGACCATTATTTTATGCTATAACGGCTGTTGTTACCGTTATAACGCTACGCTATTTTTAATGTTTTTTTCACTTATAACGAACGTTATACACCGTTATACACCGTTATATACCGTTATAGCACCGTTATATACCGTTATAACGAACGCTAAGATTATGTTATTTACTTATCATTCATTTTCTAACTAAACTTTGAGCCATTTTTTTTAATTGATTGGTAGAATTCATATGGAGTGGAGTTGCCTCAACCTTGAAAGTTGGTTGTAAGAATTTTAAGTCAAACATGTACTTTGTTCAGATGTGAAAGAAACTGGAGTACCTTTGACAGGATCCACACAAAGATTAGAAATCGATTACTTTCAAAAAACCTCAATGATCTTGTCTTTGTTCAATACAATATTCATCTTGAAAGAAGAAGGGAAGATAGACGTCGTCGTTATCGTGTAGACCCCATAAGTGTGTCTGCTATTTTATTGGAAGATCCATTATGTGAATGGATTGCTGAAGATGACGATGACCCTTTGTTGCCAACACATGAAGAATGGCCAGAAGAGCTTGAAAGAGAATTATCAGCTGAAGACCCGGAGGTCAATAAGTAAAGGAGGTACTCTACTTCTGTTATTGACACAGATTTCCCAAAAAATTAGTCATAAGCACCTATGTATCAAACACCAGTGGAGTTGTTGCCTGAGGCGTATGTTGATTTCAATTTTAACCAAATCAATCTGGAGCATGTCCAACCTTCAAACTACTTTGAAATTGATACCAATTAGTTCGACTCCGTTTACCATTGAATGCAATGTCGCATTCCAGAGTAATCATTTTCCATTTGATGTTTATGTGATTTTTAATGCTTTGGTGTGATGTTTTATTTTATCGGTGTGGTGTGGTGTGTTATTTCAATGTTGTAATAAGTAATAACTTTAATAATAATAAATACTTTAGTTTTTTCTTTATTATTTTATAAAATATAAAAAATAACGTCTATAACGCCATTATAACAGCGTTATAACACCGTTATAAGTAAAATAACGTCTATAACGGCTGTTATAATTGAAAATTAATATTTATATATAGAGAAAACAAAAACACAACCGTTATTTTAATATAATACCGTTACAGGACAAATAACGGCCGTTATAACGTTTTTTTCTTATCATCTAGCGAAAAATAACGTAACACCGTTATAACGTCGTTATAACGGTAACGGTCTTGGCCCGTTACACCGCTATAACGTACCCTTTTAAACCTTGGTATATACCCATACCCGCCTAGAAAAGTCATCCACAAAAGATACAAAGTAATGCTTCCCCCTAGCGATACATTCTTGGAGAGTCCCCAAACATCAGAGTGAACATAATCAAGGGTTCCACAAGTACTGAGGATAGCGGTGCCAAACTTTACCCTTGTTTGCTTGCCCAGAACACAGTGATCACAAAAATCAAATTTGCACATCTTGGCACCTTTCAATATCCACTGGTTCATAAGAACTCTCTAGGACTTTTCTCCCGTATGCGCCAAACGTATGTGCCATAGCCGAGTGGTATCTCTAGAAGTGGTTTCCTCCCTTCCCGCGGTTGCAACTTCACCAAGAACAGCTGTACCATCTATATAGTACAAGTTGTGAATTCTTATTTGGCCCTTCAATACAATCATGGCTCCCTTAAGAACCCTCTTTACCTCACTCTCAGACGCAACCATATAGCCTTTCGCTTCAAGTAAACCCGTCGAGATAAGGTTTTTCCTCATCGTCAAAATATATCGAACCTCATCAATTTCTTTAACTAACCCATTGTACAACTTTAGACGAATGGTGCATATCCCCATAATGCGACAAGGACCATCGTTCCCCATCAACACCGCTCTACCTTCTGGCTTCTCTAAACTAGAAAAACAACCCCTTTCGAGATAAATGTGATAAGTAGCACCCGAATCCAAAATCCATTCTTTAGAATCAATAACACATGCACTAGATGATATAGTCAAAGAGAAATTTGAAACATTACCTCCATTTGTCGTGTCTTGAGCAATATTCACCGAAGAACCCGATTTTCCCCCTTTCTTCTTCTAAAGAAGCACCAGACATTCATTTTTCCAATGACCCATTTCCTTACAAAATGTACATTGGTCATTTCCCAATTTGTTGTTATTTAAACTGTAACCTTTTGACTTCGATCGAAGATTGTTACCACTCGACTTCTTTTGGTCTGAAGACCATCCTTTAGTCATCAATACCTCGGATGTCGACTCCTCGGACTCACATTTTTCTTTCCTCCTGTACTTTTGGTTAATAACTGCCGTAGTTACATCCATGTATTGCAATAAACTCTTACCTTACGTTTTCGTCGTAATGAAATATTCTTACTCTTCGTGAAGTGAGTTCAAGAATAAAACTATTTTGTCTTCATCATCAACCATTTCCTATGGATTCGCCAAGTAGGCTAATAACTTGGTGAAATCATTCAAGTGCTCTGACATACTAATCCCTTGCCTCATTGTGAAGCAATAAAGCTTTCTCTTCAAATAGAGCTGATTTTGGATGCTCTTCACCAAATATTTCTTCTCTAGAATCCTCCAAATTTCTTTTAATGAGGTTTCATTCATTACAAGGTATTTAATATCTTGAGCCAAACATGTACGAATTTGACTACAAGCTCTCTTGTTCATCTTCATCTAAACACTCTCCTCTGCCTCATCTAATTTCTCCTCCAATACCTCATCTAAGTCTAATTAACTTAGCGTATCAATAACCTTGCATTACCACATGCCGAAATTATTGGTACCATTGAATTTCTTAACTTCAATCTTTATATTATTGAACATCACCATTGTATTCCTTTTCAAGGCCGAAGAACTAGATTCAACTACGTCTCCCATGTTTCCCCAAATTTTCATGAACTAACCAAATTAAAAACCAAATTGAAATTGAGAAACCCTAAGTTACCTCAAATTTGTACACCACCGAAGAATCAGCCTCGCTCTAACACCAATTATTGAGTCTCAACCACGAAAGTCAAAACTTCAACTTCGATTTGGTTAGCTACAAGTAAGCAACAATTAAAGAAATACACAATACACAAGTTTAAGTTGGTTCTGCAAATTGCCTATGTCTACCGTATAAGAGAGATAGAGAAAAAGAGTTTATTCAAGATCCCGATTACAATAACTTAATACAATTAGAGGTTTTTCACTCAAGAAATCTTATATTACCAAGGGATTGGCTCTAAATAAACCTAAGTCCTCCTTTATATACTCGGGGAACAATTTACAATCGTTCAAATCTCGAGGCAATTCAAGGGTTCCAAACAAATCTCAAAATGGAGTTTTTCTTAAGATTATTCTAACAGACCCCATTTCTATTCGAACAAAAAGTGTCCAGTGCGGTTTATTCAAACAGAAACATTTTTTGCTCGAACAGACCCAATTTCGTTCAAACGGTAAGAAATCTTGTTCGAACGACATGTTAACAATTTCTGTGCAAATGCTCAAATTGCCCCACACTCACTTACCATCCATCCTCCAAAATCTAATCTATAGGTTTCAAACCTGTTAAAAGCTAGCCTGGCTAGTGTTTATCCCAGAAAAAAAATTAGTCCTTCAGCAATCAGGAAATATTCCTCAAGAGCGCCACTTCTACTGGCATGGGGGATGCTTATAGAAATCTCTACGAATCCCATCCTATTTCTGGCCCTTTCCTTTTCAATAACACAACATATAATAGCCACCTGATATATCCTCGCTTACTTATCCACCAGAACCTAAGAAATGGCAACCAAAAGTTGCCTAGATGTCGCAAGGGCAACCACTTATCCACTCTTCTAAATCTATAGCCACACCATTAATTATCTTAAAGGTTAACCATGTATGGACTATGTCAATGGGATGCAGCCCTACCATATGCGAAGCATCCACATGTAGTTGGTTCACCTGAAAAAGAAAAAAAAGTTGAGGGGCTAAAGAAACGGGTACCAAAGAAAACCAAGGAAAATTAGGATACAGATATCGGGTTGCCAAAAAAAACATCCTTGACTGAACAGGAAAAAACTTCAGTAATACTAGCAGTCGGGCACGCGATGTTGGGCGTGTCTTAAAATGTTGCTTAAAGCACATTGTTTATAAGAGTCTAGTCATGGAGGACACTACTATATATTGTGCATTGTAATTTTGGTTAATGTTTAAAAGAGTTTGTACATGGAGCAAACTTTAATTAGTGTTTGTAAATTCCATTGTCACAAAGTGATTTTGCAACTTTGTTATTTAGAAGAAAAAAATCAAATCATAGTCTAACATGGAATAATATATAAATTAAGCTAGTAGCATAAATAAAATCAATCGGTACGTAGGGTGAGCCTATAGTTGGGATAACTATTTGCCCATAGGAACCAGTTGTGGAGACATTCGGTGTGGTACTCATGCTAACATGGCATTCGGGTAATCATTTCTAGGTGTGCATAGTCGTATTGACAAAGGACGCATTCTTGCACATTTTCAGGTCCCTCGAATATATACTCACGATGATATAATTGTAATACAGCTTCAACTGTTGGAGGCCACATTTTGTGGTCGTATATACGCAACCCATGTTCATTATAGGTCCGATGAATGTCAACATCCATTTCAATGGTTATCCACGACTTTTCCTTAAGTAGGATGTCTAACACTTTTTCCTTAAAATGCGTTAGTAACCAATCGCAATGATTGTCCCAAAAATCATCTCCAAGTTAGATATCATGATGTTTTTAGCAAATACTCTTCAAGTATTTTATGATTTAACTACGCCCATAATTATCAAATAGTGCCATAATGGTAGCTCTATGACTCTAACGTGAGGAGGATCAGTTGTTGTGTCGATAACATTCCTAGTTAAGAAGTTAATCGCTTTACAAGTCAGAACCGTAGTCAATTGCAAGCATAACTTCAAGAACACCTAGTCTGGGGAGTCACTGGAAAGTATTGCATGGAGTCTACTAATATCAATGAAGTCCATATCTACATGCAGTAAACCACGCTTATCAAACTTTACAATATTGTAAAAGAATCTGAATAAACTATTGTTGGTAAATTTTCAGGCTTTGTTTTGATCGTAGTTATATTTGGTTTGTAGATAGACATTATATAAAGTTACTAAATTCTTAAACTTAACCGGTCTTACTGAAATCTAAGGTTAAATTAGGCAAAAATTATCTCATAGTAATAAACTTTAGGATTCTCGTGATCCATTGTAAAGCTCTTTCATATTGAATCAATACAATTAAGTACCCGACATTAAGTGAAGACATGCAAGTAAGTAGATCACATATATTAAACCATAACATTGTGATGTTATAGATAGTTGTGTAGTATTGTAAAAGAAAAAAAAGATGTAGAAATTGTCAATAAAAAAGCTACATAACTATAAGTCGATTAAATTATTAATGAAGGAGTTTGATGGACTCACTAGTTAAATTGAGGACAAAGAAGATGATAGGAGTAACCCTAGTTGGTGTTTAGTATGTATTTTTCCGTATCTAGTAAAATCATGTTTTATCTCGTCAGTAGAATCCAAATCAAGAATATGTTTCTAGTAAAGCATTTTAGTTGGGTTTTTTATATTTTACCTTTCTAGTGAAATCATGTTTTATCATGTCAGTAGAGTCCAAAATAAGAATATGTATGTTGATCATGTGAGGCCGAAGTAAGGAGTTTATGCAAAGGGCTGGAAATGGGATTGTAGTTATGGCAGAGTGCTACTGATTGTTAGTTTGTTGTAGGATGGATGGGGACCAAGTTTGGTATCCCCAAGATTTAAATTTCAAATGCTTGAGTTCTCTAGATAGACGTGGGGCTCAAAGTTTAATGAATTTTTCTTCCAGTTCAATCGAATATCTTAAGGGATTAGATCAAAATCCGTATAAGTCATTAGTAAGAGAAGCTAAACTTAATTATATAAGTTATTGATTATTTATGTATTCGACATACCCAATAAATCTACTTTTTGTTTGGCAGTGGTATCTAAATTAGCCATATCAACCAGTAATGCACTTCTCAGATTACATATTTAGTATAATATTTTAGCTAGCCAATGTGGTGGTGTATTGGTGCAGCGCGTGAAAAGATGTTCTCAAATGACTACCCACTTTGGATCTGCCGAGGTTTTTCTATAATGTCTAGATTAGATTCTATTAAACCATTGTTTATATTCAAGGGAATATCATTGATTTTACTTCCTTTATTAATAAAGACTCACAACAGTGGCAGAGAATGAAAAATGCATACTCTCCCAAAAGAGTGAATAAACAAAAAATTGGCCATAAGAGAAAACATATTCTATTTTTAGATAAAAGTAATGGATCTAAATAGGTTACAATGATCACTGCAGAGGACTTGGCAAACTAATTTTAATAGACATACATACAAGGTAAACATGATCAAAGATAATGAAGATTTATGAACGCAATTGAATATAAGCATAAAAGTAACCATTCATATACAAAAGAAGTAGAAAGTGAAAATGTAGCGATTTTTAATAGCTACACAACCTTTAAGGAAACAAAAAAATACCTAAGCCTATCGCAGTTTTAAGGACGAAACTATCAGAGTTTTAAGGACCAAAAAACAAGCACCAATGACAACATAGCATAACAAGAGAAACAATCCTTTCATATAGTATAAAGTCCTGTCCTGTAAAGTAAAAGTTGTGACCAATATCGATAAAGCTAGGAAACCCGTCTCAAAGAGATTGAAATTCAGACTCATGTTAATACCCATTATCCACGATACAATAGCGGTTAATGGAAACTGAAATCAAATTTAAGAGAGAATTAAAATAGTTTTCAAATGTCATACCTTTTTGCCAGGGTAAATTGTAGTAACTGTTAGAAAATATAATACTATCGAAGATTAGCAGTTTTAATATCTAGAGAGCAATTAAGAGAGAGAGGATTTTTTATTAATAATTGAGAATTGTAAAACTGTATGTAATACAAAGGAGATAACCCTATTGAATAGGTTACTATAATAGCCTAATTTTATGATCTGAATTTAGCCTTTACACCAAGGATATTCAGAGCTTCTTAGGCGAATAATGGAAAATTTATAACATAAAGCTTAGTATGGAAAACCTTTGAATAAGTTAAAAACCACGACCTCTCTTGAGGATTTAGAAAAAGAGTAGTTTAATCATAGCTGCTAGATATTACAAGAGAAGATCTGGATATTTTGTATAGAGTTTGAGTGAGTATTCATCTGTCTCCCGTTCATTATCTTAGATTTACTGGTCCTATTTATAGGTCTTATAATATGACCGCTTGACGACCATTATTATCCTTAATGATGAATGTTACAATATTTGTTTGATAATCTTTGAATTGATTGTGTAACGTTCTGATCTTTGCTATTTTGTAATTGTTTCATTAATGATGACATATTCCCTTAACTCGAGTTGTTGATGTAAAGGTCGAAAATGTTGAATAGAACTCTGTAATTGTAATATGTTTTCAGTAGTGCCATGTGTATGTTGAGGAGGTCGAGTGGTCATATGCTGGCCGAAGATGAAGTATGAGTCCGAGATGTGGAATAGGCCATTACAAGATGGCTCTCAACCAAGAGTATGAGAAGCATCATGGGCGAGTGGTGTTAGTTGAGAAGTTCGTGCTATATCTGTTACCTGATGTTACTGTTTTGATTTTGATTATGCTATAAATCTGTCACGTGTTCTGTTGGTGACGTCAGATGATCGTATGATGATCGAAGATAAAACATGAGTTTTAAATACGGAATAAGCCACTACAACTGCCCCTTCTCAGCCAATAGTACAAGAACATGGTGTTAAAAGAGCTAGAAGAGGCCCATAGTGAACAAAATAAAACGATAAATAAGGATTGGATCACGATCTGTGTTTTAGAACATAGTGTTCAAACAACGAGATTAGATATTCTGGAGTATCAATCTAAAATTGGGGAACTGCGTGATGCAAAGACTAAATTAGAGGCAAATCTTTTCAAAGCTATAATAAGTCTTGAAGAAGAGGCACTAGAGAACATTTATAATCAATCTCATACAGATGAATCAGCAGGCTTGGTGGCAAATATGGATGAGTTTATGGCGATAATGGAAAGTCAAAATGATGTTACGGTGAGTAAAAAATGAGCGCTAGAAGAACGCTGCAAAAGTATAAAAGTGATGCTGAAGGAAGTAAAATGACAACTTGCAGGGTTTGTTCTTCAAGATAAGGTAAAATGTGAAGCAAATGCTGCGCATGAGAGAGAAATGACGGCAGTGCTCTCCTTCTTCGTATTCAAGTTCAAGAGATTAGAGGCGGAAAGCAGAACTGTATATGACATACTAGTTGCTGATGGTGTCCAGTATAAGATACGGTTGATGCAATCTGAGTATCTGGATCCCATGATAGCAAAACTTGTTGTTCTTACAGAAAATAAGGTTAAAGAAGGAAAAAAAATTGTAACTAGGAGGATGCCAGAGTTTATGTGTCCACGAATTTGTGGGGAAAGTTCGCGCAGTGCTGTATGGCCTGATAGCTTAAATTATAGTTCGAGTGATTGCTCGAGTGACTGAGGAGACGTTATGTCTGTTAGAAGGGATTATTCAGACTATACTAATGCTAATATAGTAGATAGAGTTTAACAAGGTAGGATAGTTGATAGAAGTAATGATCAATACAAAATTGTACTAACCTTGTGATAAATCGATTGTTATGTACATGACTGCTAGCCATTTTGCTGTATAACATAGAGTTAGTTTGGCTTAACCGACAAACGCTTAATATAATAGAAGATCGGTTTGGCTGAAGCAACAAACCATCTGTAATATAATATAAGATCAATTTGACTAAAGCAACAAATGATCTGTAACATATAAAAGAGAAGATTGGTTTGGCTGAAATAACAAACACTTAATATAATAGAAGATCGGTTTGGCTGAAACAGCAAACTATCTGTAATGTAATAGAAGATCAATTTGGTTGAAGCAACAAATGATCTATAACATATAAAAGAGAAGATTGGTTTGGCTGAATCAACAAATACTTATGTAATAGAAGATCGGTTTGGCTGAAACAACAAATGATCTATAATATAATAGAAGATCAATTTGGCTGAAGTAACAAATAATGTAATAGAATGGGATAGACCCATAGGTAAACTGTGATGTTTAGACATGTACTCTGTATATAAAAGTACTTGTATGATATATTAGAAAAGTATTGTACTGCAAGCAATCAAATACAAGTTTTCATTATTGTTTGATTGACGTACAAAGAATGTTAGATAGAGTACTGTATAAAATAATATAAAGTACTTTGATGTATGGCGATCAAACATAAGTATTTCATTGATGAAAGACCGACGTACAAGATGATAGATTTATTAAGAAAAGTATAATGTCATAGATTATTATCTTCGATATAGCTTCAATCTCCTCGTGTATTAAGGATTAGGCACTCGTTCCCCAAGTTCGGTAGCAAAATCGTAAGAACCAAGTCCACTTTTTCCAGCAATAATAAAAGGACCTTCCTAATTTTTGGCAATTTTTCCAGCATTGACTTCATTTCTGTGTTTGGGGACTTCTCGGAGTACTAGATATTTAATTTTAAACTCTCTATAATGAACTCGCTTGTTATAAGATCACGCTAAAGCCTGAAGGTAACGTCCTAAGTTCATGATTACTCTGTCTCTAGTTTCCTTAATCTAATTCATGTTACATGCCAACTGGAATTTATTTTCTTTGTCTGTCATGGTATGGTCGCGTAATGAGTGATGAAATTAAGTGGGGATTATTGCTTCAGTACCGTACGCCAATAGGAATGGCACGCATCCAGTTGATACCCGAGATCTTGTGCGATATGCCCACAAGACATGTGGTAATTCCTGGACCCAATTACCCTTCTTCTCTGTCAAACACATTTTAATTTTGTCAACGATAGTGCGATTAGTGATTTCGGCCTGACCATTTCCTTGTGGGTAATATTGATTGGAAGGAGAGTGAATGATGTTGTGCAGATTGAGGAACTCAACGAATCTGGAACCAATGAATTGAGATCTATTGTCAATTCTGATGAGATGAGGGCAGCCAAAATGTATGATGATGGTTTCCCATATAAACTTAATGACTTCATCTTCATATGTGCGACACAGAGAGACTGCTTCCATCCACTTGGTGAAGTAATTTGTTGCTACTAGGAGGTACTTCTTTGTGCCCGGTGCAGTAAGGAACTCTCCTACAAGGTCGAGGGCCCATCATCTGACGACCAAACAACGTGACTAAAATTAAGTTCCAAGGCTGAAGCTCAAATTTTTGGGTCTGTGTCGTTGGCATGCATTATACTTGTTTGCATATTCAATGGCTTGAGCTTTAATTTTAGGCTAAAAAACACCTTGAGTAAGAGCTTAATTTGCTAAAGATCATCCTACTGCATGGGACCCACAAGTGCCTTCGTGATGTTCATGTAGGAAGTTGTGAGCCTCGTTAATCATTAGACATTTGAGATATGGTCCTGTAGCCGATATTTTATAAAGAAAGTTATTGGCTACGACGTATCGCTTACCATTATCAAGCACTCGTCTTCGTTCAGTAGGATCTTTAGGAAGTTTGCCATCAAACGTATTTTAGGGTCCAATATATGTGAGAAAAGGTCGTCTCCAATCGTCCTTATTTTCTTCAACGCTCCCAATATTAATACAATTTAAGATGATAATGTTAATGCTGGGGGTAGATATTACTTCGATCTTGAGATATCGAGCTTCTGTACCAAGGACTCTTGCCAGGTAGGCTAGGGAATCAAAATGTCTACTTTCTCTGTGAGGTAAATGTTCAATGGTAGCCTTCTTGAATCTGCTCATTCTGTCGGCTACTGTTGTGGCATAATAAATCATTTTACCATTTTTATGAAATTTCTCTGTATAATGGTTCACAATGAGTTAAGAGTTCGTGTACATAGATAACTCAGAAACTCCAATATCAAGAGCCATAACTAGACCATGAATTAATGCCTCATACTCAGTCTTATTTTTGGTAGCTTTGAAGTTGAGTCTGATTGCTTTTCTTAATTTTATTATTGAAAGGCATAATAAGGCCGATGCCGATGCCGATACCTGACCCCGCTAGTCTGATAAAACCATCAGTTAGAAGATGTCACCCCTTTTGAGTTATCCAGTCTGACTTTTACTTGAACTGTTCTTCATTGATATCTGTACTATCTTCTTCCCAGTCAGGATCTTTGACTGGGAAGTCTGCAAGAAAATTTGTTACTGCTTGACATTTTTCTGAATGTCGTAGTTCAAAACGGATGTCATGTTCTCCAAGAGTTACCGACCATTGTTGTACTCGCCTGGATTTCTCATGTTTGGACAAGATTTTGCATAAAGGATAATTTTTTATTACTCGAACTGAATAGGCTTGTAAATACTGTTTTAACTTCTGTGATGTGTAAACGAGAGCTAACAGTAATTTTTTAATCTTGGTATACTAGGATTCTGCTGGAGTGAGAGTTTTGCAAATGAAGTAGACAGGTTTCCCCGTCTTT
This sequence comes from Kingdonia uniflora, assembly GCA_014058105.1. Taxonomy (NCBI): domain Eukaryota; kingdom Viridiplantae; phylum Streptophyta; class Magnoliopsida; order Ranunculales; family Circaeasteraceae; genus Kingdonia; species Kingdonia uniflora. Next base: position 1,949,135 of record JACGCM010001204.1, on the reverse strand, counting down.
TCATCAAGTGGAATGAGGATCGAACTTAAAGATTCGTTGGTAACGGCAAGATATATGGTGACCTCTTCTCCTTCTTTAGGTGTACTCATCACCAGTGGTTTACCCAAATAACGTTTGAGTTCCTGAAATACTACTTCACATTCTGAAGTCCACTCGATCTCAGGATCTTTTATAGATTTCTTTTTTATTGTCCCTTCACACAATAGGTCGAATAACCATCGACATCGATCTGAAGACATGGATATAAAACAATTTATTGCTGTTATCTTGCCTGCCTGCTTCTGTACGTCTTTCTTTATTTTTGCAGAAGGCATAGAAAATAGTGCATGAATACGATCTGGATCAAGCTCTATGCCTTGTTTGATGATCAAATGTCCCAAGAATTTTCCTAATTGGACCCCGAACTGCCACTTGTCAAGATTGAATCTCATTTTGTACAAACGGAGAATTTTGAAAGTTTTATGTTAATCTGCGATGTGGTTCTCCCTTTGAGACTTTTACACAACATATCATCAATATAGACATCCATAGTTTATTCGAAATGGTCTTCGAACATCTGTGTCATCAACCTTTAATAGGTTGCTCCAGCATTTTTAAGACCGAAGGGCATAACCCTGTAGTAATTGAGGCTATACTTTATAATAAAAGTTATTTTCACTTGATCGTCAGGTAGCAGATGTATTTGATTATACCCTGATATAACATCTATCATGGACAAGAGTTCGTGTCCTGCAGTAGAATCGAGCAGATGGTTTATGATAGAAAGTGGAAAACTATCATTTGGAGTATGTTTGTTGAGGTTTGTGAAATCCATGTACACTCTGATTTTGCCATTTTTTTTCGGTATTGCTACAATATTTGAGATCCATTCTGGATAATTGGCTTTTTGTATAAAACCAACTTCAATGAGTTTATCAATCTCTTTGTTGACTTCTTCTCAGAGTCTTGGTGCTAAAGTTCTTTGTTTCTGTTTAGAGGCTTCAGCTTTATCTTTTAAATTAAGCTTATGGCAGGCCAGATTGGGATCGATGTCTGGCATTTCATAAAATGTCCAAGCGAATACATCACTATTATTTTTGAGGAACTGAATAAGAACATCTCATTCTACTATGGGCAGAAGAGTGTTAATGAATGTACCTCGCTTGCCCCCACTAATTTCGATGTACTCTGTGAATTCTACACTTGGCAGTTGGTTTTCTGTAAAGTTTACAGTAAAGTTTTTTGTAATGTTCCCTATTGTTTTTCTGTAATTACTATACGAGTTGTGGTAGCGATGGTTCTGGTATGATGGTTTCAGTATTTTCCTAGGCTCGAGTTAGCTTCTGACTACCTTTGATTTCGCAAATTCTGCAATTCCATTCGAATCGCAGTGCTAAATGATAGGTCGAGGGAATAATTTTGATATTATGTAACCAGTAGCATCCCATTATCCCCAAATAACCGGATTTTGCATTGATAACGTAAAATATAATGTCAACTGTTGTTGGTCCTGCCGTAATAGGAAGTGTGATCTTTTCTACACGATCTTCTCTAGAGCCGTTGAATCTACAAATATCAATATCACTGGACTGTACCTTGTCGGCCAGTCCCGTCTGATCAATCCTGCTTTGAAAAAGTAGTTCAATACTACTACCAATATCTACCATCATTGTATGTAGTACGACATTTCTCATTTTCAACATGATCACCAAAGCATCATGGTGAGAAAAGTTTTTGTGACGAACATCACAATCATCGAAAGAAATCCCTGTGCATTGCCAGCTAGATATGGGTAGTAACCGAGCTTTTTTATCATTCATCGATAAGTCGTGACATTCATCGACATGTCGCCTTTTGCTCCTACTTGAGTAGTTAATAGTCTGAGTCTCAATGAAGTAGCTGAGGGATATATGGTATAAGTACTTCTCCTCTGTCGTTTATTTGACCTGTACAACTTTTGGGGGAAGTCTATAACTCTCGTTCTTATAACTTTCAACATCCACGATGTACTCATGTATTCGTCCATCCGCAAAAATATACTCTAGCAGTCGCTATAAAGCGAAGCTCTGTTCCATCTCATGATGTCAGACTTTGTGGTAAATGCAATATGGTTTGTTCTTAATAGGTTGGAGAAACTGTGTATTGCAAGAAAAATTATCCTTCTGAAGTATAGGATAAATGTTGACTATGGTAATAGTCATCTTGGGAAGACAAGACTTTGGCATATTACTACCTTCCCGAGGTCAATCTTCATTAGATTTTGTTCATTTATTGTCTCCACCTTGATCAGCAGCACGATTGAAATCTTGGCCTGTGGATTGATCTCTAGCTATCAATGTTGATTTATGAGTTTTTTATCTGTCGGACACCATTCTTTCGAGATCGATATACCCGTTGACTTTTTTGATCATGCCCTCTAAAGTTGTAGGTTTGTTTAGAACGAGGTATTCCTTCACCCTTCTATCGATGAGTAGTGCATTGGTGAAAGCCAAAATAGTATTCTTCTGATCAAGTCGATCCACCTTTCAAGCCAACTCCAAGAACTTTTTAGTGAATATCTCGAACTTCTCTCATGGTATTTGCTTGAGACTGAATAGAGAATATAGACTCTCCTCTTTGTCTTTATTGTGCGAGTAATTCTTGATGAAGAGTTCTCTCAATTGATCAAACGTTGTAATGGACCCTTCGGGCAGTGTGAGGAACCATCGTAATGGTTTGCTTGATAAACTGGTAGGAAATAGTCTTCATAGAATGTGGTTAGATATGAAATGTAAGCCTTGAGCATCCTGGAACTCTTGGACGTGCTCCACTGGATCAATCCCCTTGTATTTTCATATTTTTGGAGTATGGAATCCAGTGGGAACTTCACCCTCCAATAACTCTTGTGTGATCGGGCTCTTTTGAAATCTATTTTGGATTCCTTTAGTGGTCTGATTTTAAGCATTGAGCAATTCTATGATACGCTTGTCAACATGTTCTTGAGTTACGTATTGATGAGCTGTGATGGTTTGACTCCAACAATTCCTCCATCAACTTCTTGACGGACTTCTTATACCAAAGCAGGTTCGACCCCATGTTTCTTATGAACTTCAACTCCCAGATTATTTCGGTGAGGTTCTATCCTGTCGGGAGCTGAAACTCATGAAGCAGCTGGCAGCACACTTTTATTCTTCTGAGTTGTGACCTGCTGACATTGAAGGATCTTCAACGCATCTTGTATGCCTGCTAGCTGTTGCTCCAGAGTGGTTTGCCTTTCGATTTTAGAGTTTAGATTGGCCCTCAATTCTGCGAGTATAACATTTTCACCTTTTGGAGTAATCGGCGTACTTTATTCTGGAAGCGTCATTCCGTAAAGAAATAATCAGCTGATTTCTGAGACAATGAGTTTGAGAACTTCGTTCCCATAGAGGGCGCCAAATATAATAGCCTAATTTCGTGATCCGAACTTAGTCTTTACACCAAGGATATTTAGTGCTTCTTAGGCGTATAATGGAAGAATTATAACACAAAGTTTAGCGTGGAAAACCTTTGAATAGGTTAAAAACTACGACCTCTCTTAAGGACTTAGAAAGATAGTAGTTTATTAATAGCCCCTAGATATTACAAGAGAAGCACTGGATATTTTGTATAGAGTTTGAGTAAGTATTCCTCTGTGTCCCATCCATCATCTCGGATTATTTTATCCAATTTATAGGTCTTATAATATGACCGTTTGATTACCATTATTATCCTTAATGATGGACGTTGCAATATTTGTTTGATAATCTTTGAATTGATTGTGTAGCATTCTGATCTTTGTTGTTTCGTAATTGTTTCATTGATGATGGTACATTTGCTTAACTCGGGCTGCTGATGTAAAAGTCAAAAATGATGAATAGAACTCTGTAATTGAAATGTATTTTCAGTAATGTCACGTGTATGTCGAGGAGGTCGAGTGGTCGTATGTTGGCCAAAGATGGAGCATGAGTCTGAGATGCGGAATAGGCCATTACAGTTACCTAACCATCTCAAACTTTCCCCATAACCCTAAGGGGCCTATGGGCTTGTTAGGAGTCCTCTAAGACACCCAAAACCTGTGGGGCTCCTAGCATGGGCTAGACCCAACTCCTAATACTCCTCCTTGGGGTATTCTAAACCAGGACGACTTACCTCTTCAAAACCTCTGCCTAGCAAAATCTCATTGGGCAAAAAGTTGTGCAAGGAAAGAGTGCAATCCTATGCCTTGTATGGGTTGTGAACGCGTCTACGTTGCCTCATCAAAACTTATAATCAGTAAAATCTCCTAGGATAAAAACTACACCATTAGGAAAAGTGTACAACACGCATGTGTCCACGTCAAGCTAGGATTACTCCTCCTAATGTCGATCTCCCTGAGATATTAATAAATAATTCCGTGTACTAGCTACTTGAACATAAGTAGTGCAAGAGTCTTCATGAATAGGTTTGCAAAGATGTCTTCTAAAATATATTCAATAACGCCAATCTCATTCAACTTTTATAATTCATAAGGTTGGAATAGCTTTTATGAAATGTGATTCGTTCTGTCGATGTTACTTGAATGATGCAAACTAAATTGTCTTCATACACAGTCGATGTTTTATCATGGATAGAACATGCCACAACTTTGGTTGATGAGATGTGTCTTGGAACGCAACCATCATTCCCTGCCAACTTCATGAAGTAAAAGAATCTTCGTGGTTTAAGGTGTAGTTGTTGCCGTCTACTTCATCTATCTCTAAGAATTTTTATGTATCCCTGTACATAAGCATATAATCCATCTGATAATGGCCACAATGTGGGTTTGTGAAGTATTATGTATCGGTATACTCTATACTTTTATGTTTACCATTTCGAGTAAAACAGACCCCAGTCTTTCATAGCGATCAGATACCTTAGAATGTGTCTGATCTCAATCCAGTACCTTTGGGTAGGAACAGAACTATGGCAGGCCAGGCAGTTCACTGTGAATGAGTCATTGGGTCAAGTATACCCAGCTAACTATAGCAAAGTACCTCCTAGCTATGGCACCACGACCCTAGGAGTTTCTCCCCCCATTAGAATGGTAGAAGATGTCATTGTCCACACCCAAGTGTTGGACGCGCAATAAACGACTTAGGACCGTGTACTACATCCATACCGAAGTGTTAGATAACTCTTCCGATATATATTATTTGGTGTATGAGTATGACACTATCAAGATGTTCAATCTACAAATCGTGACACTACTTGATTTCCCAAGTTTTTGTATTTTGAATTCCTTCTCAAGGTATTCGGTGGCTCTCGCGATCTCCTCCGGAGGTCTAATAATATCCAAATCATTTAGTATACTGTTATGAAGATACTGAAGCTAATTTATGTGTTCTAAATAAGAGCACATGGACAGATATGGACATTTACAAACTCCCCGACCTTCAAATACTAAGTCAACTTACTATGTCTCATGGGCTCTGATTGTTTCAAGTCAATAATAAAATTTCTAGTTTTATTACATACACACCTCGTGTGTCGGGCTTAGTTACTTCCAGAATCTTATACCTTCTTAGGTAGCTTCATGTAGATATTTGTATCTAGTTTCCCATAAAGATACGCAATATTTACATCAGACGCATGTCTAGCTTGTCCTTGACAACTTGACAAACTAATGAATAGCGAAATATTATGGCATCTTTAGCCAGGTAATTAGTCATACTGTAATCGATGCCAGATCTCCAAAATATTTCCTGGGCAACTAGTCTTGCCTTAACAAAATTATTTCTCAGAGTTAATCATGTTTCCGTACCTATCCCATTTATAACTGACAGGCTCAATTGTATCACTTTGTATTATGCTATCAAGCTGACCTTTTTTTGGATTCCAGATACCCACTTTAGCTAATATTCAACAGCGCACAGTTATTTACAATAAGTGCCTTGAATCCTCATCCTTGATGGCGAGCACAGCAGCGAATATGAATACCTAGTCGACAAATCTATACTGAACGATCATGCGTTGTGCTTATTACAGACTTTTAATAGATCAAGATCTTATTATGGTATGGGGTACTTGCGATGCTCAATCATCTATCCCATTTAGCAGTAAAATAATCATCAAAAGCTTGTAAGTCACACTCTCAAGCCCCTGTCAAGTCGTATCGAACGACTTTGATCGGTTCATCCAGAAACTGAGTCTGCGATTGAATGATCTAAGTAAGAAGTTGAGCTAACGTTGCATTCTTAGATTTTATGAGTAGGCAAATATAAGACCATCTCTTAAATGTGTCTTTTATGACCATAAATAGTCAAGTGGGCCACAATATAGATGGAAAGGTCCACATGTACCTCCATGGATGCGTTTGGAGCAAAGGCTCGAGATCCTACTCCACCTTAGTCATACTAGGATGAAATAATAGACTTTAATTTAAAGTAATCCTTATACGTATACTCTCTGGATCTTCTCTCCTATTAAGGACAGTTGAGATGTAATCCCGATAATTCTCCTCACTATTCTAGCCCTGAAGAGTGTATTGGAAACCATTCCAATAGCGTATTCTAACCTTTAAACATAGAGTGAATGCACAAAACCTTGTCTGTCATTTTCCCCGATAGTCATTACGTGATAAGTATTATCATGTATCTCCTTAAACTCAGTAAAATCCAGCTGAATTTACTAGTTTATAAAGTAAACTAGATACCCCGTATCGTACCGTTAGAAAGTAATAGCGTAACGAACCCAGTGTGTTCTTTCATGCTAGTTGTGCCAATGATATTCGTGTCATCCCCGATGCACTAGGTTAGACAAAAAATATTTTCATATCTCAAAAGGATCGATTGAGTGGTACTAATATCTCTTAGACATGTGTCACCACTCATTAGATTATCGGTCATACTCAATGAGCAAATAGATCCATAGGCAGGTTGTATATAGTATATTAACTATCATACATTGAATTTAACTACTTCTCAAGCAATAAATTTGAATTATCAGCATTTATTAGAACAAAATAAATCTCATGTATGTCACAAGAATATTATTGAAATATAAGTGATATGTTCCCAACAAAATTAAAAATACTGACAACAAAAAGTAAATCAAGTCTGTTCTGGAAAGGAAACTACTAGTATTCTCTCTAATGTGACATTACATGTCTATTGAGAAATCGTTAAGGATTACTTTGAATGTGGATCCAAGGCGATATCCGTTTCGTCCAAGAAGTCTGATACTATGAATTCCACAGGGGCGGAGTTTGTGTCAAAAACTACATGGTGGGTCCAGACTCTGTTATCTATAGCCACCTGTGGTGCATTGTATTCCTGTACCCAGTGTTCTATGTCACCGTAGTTAAAATAAGTAGATCCCTCATCTGTCTTCTTCTCCTTATTCACATTGCCTCGTGTCTAGGATTTCTTAAATCCTTTACCTCTCTAGGGTCAAAGGGTTTCTGGTTTTCGCCCATCCTGTATCCCTGGTATACTCCCCTGCCCCTTCCATATCATCAGCCCTGACGTGCAGAGTTGCTTCTCCGAAACTAAACATTGTTTGATGCAGGCAGCGGCGCACTCCCAAAATGCCGTATAGAATGGCTCTTCATTAAAAGTTTATCATTATGCATAAAGAAGAGTAGTGCCTGAATCAAAACTTTATGAGTCGTCATGTTCTCTCGCCGATATTGCCTCAGAAGCGTAATATTACTAGCATAGAAAATTGATAGAATCTTCTCTACCATTCCAGCATCAGTAACTTTTTTCTCACACAGCTTAAGTGTAAAAGTAATTTTATGAACTGCAGAGTTATAATCAGCGACCATCCTAAAATCTTGGAACTTAAGGTTGTTCCTTTGGTGCATAGCCTTGGGGAGCATAAGGGTCTTTTGCTGACCATAACGCCCTTTAATGTTTGCCTATAAGTCAACTGGCTTAACCTTGTTGAGGTATTCAATCTTGAGCTAATACTGAATATGATGATGGATGATAAACAAAGCCCTTGCTTTGTCCATGGGATCTTCCTTGTTGCCAATGACGATGGTTTTCTACAGACCCAAAGACTTCAACAATAAGTCAGCATCAATACACCAAGTGAGGTAATTAGCTTCAGTGAGCAACAATGGTGGAAATTTAACAATTTTAAGCTTTGCAGACATCTGTAATGTAAAATATATATCGTAATTAGTGGCAATTCTTGATAAACATATCAATTTCATTAAAGACAGATCATAGTACTTAGAATAAAGATAAATAAATGATTCCTAATTATATTTTAGCTAAACCCTGTTCATATTCTAAAACTAATGAAATTCTTTTCTAATAATTAAATCTCAAATTTTCCCTGTAAAATGACGATCTTAATGTTTGATGTGCGTTTTAATATAATCTTAACAAAGATTAATATTCAAAACCACCAGATGTGTGCGTTCCTTATGAAAAAAATTGAAGTACATGATTTCTAATCATTACTAAAGGCAATTCATATTATATAAGTCAGTGAATCTCAATCATTACTTATAGGTAAACCTTGTTCATATCCTATTAAACGTCAAATCCTAAATTTACCCCATAAAATGGTGATCTTAACCATAAAGTGTGCTTTAATAGAGTCTTAGCCAAGACATTTATTCAAAACCACTAGATGTTACAAAACAACTAGGGTGTTCGAAGCCCAAAAGTTTTATAAAAGTTTATATATTCTAGCCAAATGATCCATTTACTACTAATATGAGGGGTATTAGATGTTTAGTGGACAAATGGTCCCACCCTGAAGTCTGCTGAGCTCACAAGATAAGTTGATTATGCCTATCTTTAAACTATCATTCTAGGTATTATAGGTTGTTATCAGTGCATATATACCTCTAAATGTTATCATATAACATTTAATTATACCTAGATAAGAAAAATTGGTTCCTCAGACACCAAGTTTTAGAAATAAGACTAAGTCAATTCCCAATTGAGCTATAATTATTTATCATTGACAATTAATTGTGATTTAGATATGACTCAAAGTCGTATATTCTAAATTAGTTTTGGTTTTGTATTATCTTTAATCCTCAGATAATGATAATTAGTATCATAGGGGCATACCATTAATATTTTATTAGCTATCGTAAGATACGTAAATAGGTATTAATCCAATTTTTTATATCCGATATAAGTAAGTCATCTTTCCTATACAAGGTACCTCTTCCCAAAAAATTTAAAAATATTTTTCATAAAAAAAATTAAAAATGGGTCCTCCACGGGGTAGGTCCAGTCAATAGGAATTTTTAAAAAAAATGAACTCAATTTGATCAAGAAATGGGCTATTTATAGCCGTTTCAGTATCAGAATTAGTCCTTGACCAATCTAAACTGGGTTGACTTGGTCACACGTGCCCCAAATGTATTCCACATGTGTCTGTCACACGTGCCACACGTACCTCGCACATGTCTGCCACTTGTCATTCCAGTGACCGTCTGGTGGCCGGTCCAGTAACTGGCTACGGTGGCCGGTCTGGTGACCATCTGGTAACATTCTGGTAGCTACCATGTCTCATACCCAGTGACTACCACTTGTCACCCCCGGTGACCTCTACGTATCAGAGCATGTGCCACACGTGTTAGGCATGCCTCACGTGCCACGTGTCCTCGATACGTGTCGCTGCCGACGTCAGCAATGAATAACGATAATGTCATCAACAAATAATTATTAAAAAATTAAAAATAATAATTTTTTCTACTAACGTCATTAAGTCATTTTTGGCCGTAAAACTGCCTAGTTTCACCATTAGTTTCCCGGCTATTGGTACATCTCCCTGAGACGTGCCATATGCCGTTAGAAAACTCTTGAGATGGGCTTTCTAGCCAAACTAGTCTCGCCGCTGTCTGATGTTCACAGATAAACTAATTTTGGTCTAAAAATAGCCTTATTTATAGGGTAAAAATTACCAAAAATATCTATTTTTTATCTGAGAAAAAAAGTTAAAAATACGTTTAATCTATATTAAGATTTCATATAACATAGATTATGAGTAAATTGAAATAAAATCAAAAAATTGTAAAATACCTCTTAATTGCAAAGTTTCCCTAAAAATTACTGATTGGAGAGTGATTTTTCTTTCTCATCTTACGTGCGGATAACATGTTAGGAAATATAATACTATCAAAGATTAGCAGTTCTAATATTTAGAGAGCAATTAAGAGAGGGAGGATTATTTATTGATAATAGAGAACTGTAGAACTGTACGTAATACAATGGAGATAACCCTATTCAATAGGTTACCTAACCATCTCAAACTCTCCCCATAACCCTAAAGGGCCTATGGGCTTGTTAGGAGTCATGTAGGATTCCCCAAACCTGTTGGGATCCTAGCTTGGGCTGGACCCAACTCCTAACAGTAACTTAGTACTTACCAAAATATAACTAAATAATACAATCTCAGCTAGGCAATATGATATAAATGGTGGATAGAACTAAATCCCTCAACAAATGGTATAAACTAAATGATGCAATCTCAATAGGGGATAATTGTTTCAAAAGACACACCTTCATTTGTTAGGGGTACCCTTTTGTAGAGAAACACGATATATCGGCCTATATATAACAAACTCAGCTAGGCAATATGATATTTTCCCCAATATATTAACGATATCTTCCACCCTTTTGTTACTTCAAATATCACAAAAAATTGTGAAATATCGTAATAAATATAAAATGTACAATACCATTTTATAGTTAAACACAAAAATTGAATGTATTGTGAGATAACTGATTTTTTCAACATATGTCGAGTTTCTTAGATTTTCAGATATCCTCTTTCGAGATATTAATGACATTTAGCAAAATTTTGTGATATTTCCCAAATTTTAAACAAGATAGACACGCTTATACATAAAAGAATAAGAAGATAACAAATGCCTTATATGAGAATATGCAACACAAACAGAAAAAAGAAAATCATAATTGTAATCGCCAAATTCTGTAAGCTCGAAATGGCTTGGAATTCGCTATCACACCAATGAACCTGTGACAATATTCTAATTGAAAGAAAGAAAATAACACAGGTAGATTTTAGCGTAGAAAACCTCTAAAAAGGTTAAAAAAAAAAAAAAAAACTACGACCTCGAGTGGAGGATTTTTGTAAAAGTATATTTATTGCTTGGGATGGATATCTCATTACAAGTGATTTCTAGATATAGAAATGTTTGAACCTTGTAACTAAGAAGTTTGAATATGTTGGGAATCTAGATAAGCAGTTTCTAGGTGATCTCTTGTGTAATTTTTCTGGTCTTGTCTCTTCTGGAACTTCTTCATTATATAGGCCTTCTCCGAAGCTCTTAATCCTGCGAGAGCAAGTTTTCCAAATAATGCGGCTAATGGCGGTTGACTAAGTAACTGATGAGTTTATGAGAGACATGTGTCTTTGACTTGTTCAGGCTTTTTAGTTTAAGCTCGACCCACGTTCTTCACCAGTTCGTAGAGTAGGTTGAAATATTTACTGGAGAAGTTATGTTGAAAATGCGTGAGCCTGAGATAGAGGTAATTCGAACTGGCGATAGCTCAATTTTAGGTGTTATCGAGGGATAGGTCCCTACAATCTCCCCCTCGCAGGAAAAGTCATGAGTGGCTTTTGTTGAGAAAGAATCTGAGGGTAATGGGTATTCGGGTTAAAAAATTTAAATATCGAAACGGTGTAATGGTGGCGTTGATGGTATGAAAGTTACACGGTTATTGGGAAGTGATGGGTATTAAATGAGGATGTGGATGCTGATGTATGTGATGTTTGTGATGGAAGAATTGTGTCTGTAATAAATGATGACGCTTGGGAAAGAGTACCTATATAATAAATGTAGGGTTATATGAATAGTACCTGTATTAAATCTTCGAAGTATAGTACGCCTTGTATTTGCCACTTTCTTTGAATTTTCAAAAAATGGTGAAGACTCAAAGGATTGTCCTTGAAGAGAGTATTGCGACTAAAATACAGAGGTTGAAGTTTAAGTACTTTAGTGACCAATCCTTGGAGTTGTCTATACCCGTTCCTGTCCCTCCGATTTATCAAGGCGCGTCGGAAGAGGAAGCGGCTGAAGCTGAAGAGGAATTTTACTGTAAATAAAGGTTTTATGTTCTCGTCTTGGCAGGCAAGGAACGTTGGGCTTGTCTCCGTACTCTGGCAGAGGACAATGTTTAGGTTTTATATACAGGGATAGGCATAACTGTGGGACAGTTATGCTGATTTCTTGTATCACCATTGATTTTGAGGTTGGGCTTTCTTCATCTCTACTAGCTCTTCAGGGGTGGTGGTTATAGGTGAGGCGGTGATGGCAGTGGAGAAAAGGAATGAGAAGTGGGGGTCTATTTCTGCATTTCCATCACTTTTTGGCGCTCATAAGACCTTCACTTTGTGGGGTTGGAGCCTCTTCATCTCTACCAGCTCTTCGGTGGTGGAGGTTTACGAGGAGAAGGCAATGGTAGTGGAGGAAGGAGACAAACAGTGGTTATCTGCTTCTGTATTTCCATCGCACTTTTTTTTTCAGAAGACCTTCAGTTTTCAATGTGGGGGCCAGCACTGAGTCTACTTCTTGCATAGTTTCTATTTGAAGTTTGACTAAACTTTGACCAGACTCATGTGAGGGAAGAGCTTTATTGGTTCCAATGCCTTCTTTGCATCAGGGTGAAAGATCACTGAAGCAGGATGAACTGAAGGACTTGACGCATGGAATACCTGAACGACCTGTTACTTATAAAGCCATTGACATACTTGTTATTTGTAAAGTACCTGAAGTGTGGTACTAGACAGATTAGTTATCTGTAATGTATCTGAGATCGATTACTGAAAGACTTGTTATCTGTAAAAAGCTTAGTCTCTATTGACATTAATAAAATTTGTTATCCAATTACTTGTGTTGATGTAGATATATACTATGTAGAAATCGAGCTTAAATATTAGGAAGAATGCATAGAGTGTATGAGTATTGCAGGTATCGAGTTGTTACACTCAAACTGGGATAAATATGTATGAAAATAATTTAAGTAGGATTGTGATGTAAATATAATAAATTGCGTGTGTCAAAAATGTTAGATACAACATTTTCAACACTTCAGTAATTCGAAAATTCAATCTAATAGAGTTCAATGGAAGAATAGATTTAGATAGAATAAGCTCGACCTGGAAAGTAATATAACGGACGAGCTTGAAGGAAGAGATAAGTTCAAATATTTTTCTCATGATTATGGGGTTTTCTGTTACGAGATAAAGGGCTAAAATCATATTTTGATGGGAAAGTGTGTGAAAAACGTATAAATAAGGGTAGGATGAGTTGTGAAAATAGAGAAAAGATTAGGATGGTATGGACTCGATCTCAGAGGATTCGTCATGCCGCAGAATGACAATTGGCTATATAGATTGTTGAGGTGCGGGAGAAGATATTTGGTGTGTTTGGCTATGATGTTGAGTTACAAGTGAGGAATGTCAGCTCGAATAATTAGATGTGAGGAGTTAGGAACTTCAGTATGCCCGTTATTTCTATGAGGTATGCTTTCGTGAATTTGTGGGGGATCCGGTAGATCGAGAAGAGATGGTTAGATTGATTGTTGAGGTTGAAATCGAATTTGAAGATTTGAGGATTGACGAATAATGTGATCTGATGTTGTCGTCCATGTTATTAAGGTTGCTCTAGATGTAATTATGTAGTAATTATGTAAAAAGTGTTTATCAAAAATAAATATAAGCTTGATGAATTTAACAGAAAAGATGTAAATCAAGTGGATCCTCTATAGTTGCAAATGCCAATTGAGACTGTTGTGATAAATATTTTGAAATTTTTGTTAGCTTTGAAAATGACGTCACTATCATTATAAGTATGATAAACAAGGACAGAGAAACAAAAATGAGGAAATACAGAACCTTCTAGTTTTGTTTTGTATGTAAAGTTGCAGAAATTTGATATCGTGTAGGGTGAGTCATCATGAGTGTGGGAAGGTCAAAAAAAGATATAGAAATAGGAGAGAAAAATATGTTAAAATATAAGGGGATGGGTAATGATGGAAATGTGGATTTATTAAAAAGGTACAAGACGTTCCAAAACCGAGGACGGGTCGTGCGAGGCGCAATAATTGCCAGCGGCTAGAGAGAGAAAGAATAAATAGTGCTTCTTCCTCATCATTCAAACACTTTTCAACTTCTAAAAATTTGGACAGCACAGAGAGAGGAGCACTAAAAAATTATAGAGGAATTGATAATAATTTATGTGAGGGTGATCAACGGTCGAAGAGAGTGAAAGACATTGGATCACGTAGGTGGCTATACAGCACCGTCGTGTGGGAAATACTTAGCACTACTGCGGATTCTCATTCTGATACTAAAGGTTAGTAGAGACGTATGCAGTATATATATGTTTATGCAAATCGTAATTGTTTTTTAAGCAAATCTTAAAAGCAACTATTTATGGCAATCTATGCAATTTTGACATATGCACATAATATATGAAAGATATGTTGTATATGAATGACCGATTTGTACGAAATAATAATAGATGCCTGTACCTGTATGTAGGTCAAATGCGAGAGGTATTTGTAGGATCAAATCTTTGACTGTATAGTTGCAATTTTGAAATGGATAGATCTCCTGTTAATGAGGCGTCGACCTTAGGCCTGAACATAGAGTTTGATAGTGAAGGTGAGGTAGGATTAGAACAATTTCCTGGTTTTCCTGGCCAATTGATATCATATCCTCCTGTTTTAGATGCCTTTAGAGAATTCTGTAAAGCAAAGGCGGCCGTAGGAGGGACGTGGGGTAACTGTGTAGAATACATCGATAAGCAGTTTTGGGGTTGTACGGTAGTAGCGGGGGAAGAGTATTTTTATCTGTTGGCTGACTTGGAAGTGGAAAAATGAGATAGGGGTATAGATGAATCGATCTCATTAGAATACTTTAATGGGGGAGTTCGGAGTGACCTCTCCGAGGGTTTTTTGTGTTACCTGTCTCAATTTGAGTATGGGTTGAGTCTTCCCCTTACCAACTTGGCGAAGGGGATTATGAATGCAATTGGGGCATGTCCTGTTCAATTGAGCAGGAACATGTGGGAGGTAATAAATTTTTGCCACCATCTGAATGATAAGTGGGAGAATGAGAGGAAAATAAGGAGGATATCCCCTGAAGATGTATTGCAGTTTTATGGGGTAAAGAATTATCATGCCAGTGGTGGGGCATATTTTTGTGTGAGCGCAACTCGGTGTCGCTTCGTCGATCTGAATTCAGCAGGTCAAACCTGGAATGACAACGTCATATGGGTGAAGGGTAATTGCCTTCAGAGAGATGAAGAAGAACCTTTGCACCTTCGGTTTAGAACTGTAAAACAAAGTAAGTATAGCCATGCATAGATAATATTATAGCTATATTTGAACTGATGCCTGTAGTTGATAATAAAAATATAACTGGGGGTGTCCTTGAAGTAGACCACCCTCGAAAAGTATAAAAGTCAAATTTTGGCGCATAAACCAACCCACACGTACGACCAACGTTATCTAGTCCAACGAGGACTACTTAAAAAGTTTGTCTGGCACTCCGTGCCTGGTTAATTTGAAACGGTCGCATGTAAGACCAACGTTATGTAGTCCAATGAGGACTACTTAAAAAAAATCGGGCACTTCGCACCTAATTAAATTGACCTGGTCGCATGTACGACCAACGCTATCTAGTTCAACGAGGACTACTTAAAAAGGTTTGTCGGGATCTTTGCGCCTAACTAAATTGATATGGCCTCTTATACGACCAACGTTATCTACTCCAACGAGGATTACTTAAAAAGTTTTATCGGGCACTTTACGCCTAATTAAATTTACATGGTCGCATGAACGACCAATATTATAAAGTCCAACGAGGACTACTTAAAAAGTTTGTCAGGCACTCTGTGCCTGTTTAATTTGAGACCGTCGCATATACGACCAACGCTATATAGTCCAACGAGGACTACTTAAAAAGTTTTGTCGGGCACTTCACGCCTAATTAAATTGACCTGGTCGCATGTGCAGCCAATGTTATCTAGTCCAACGAGGACGGCTTAAAAAATTTTATCGGGCACTTTGCACCTAACTAAATTGACATGGTCGCATATGCGACCAACGTTATCTAGTCCAACGAGGACTACTTAAAAAGTTCGTCGGGTACTTTCCTGCTAGTTAATTAGTATAACGACCACGGCAGATATTATTTTTCGCCTAGTTTAATTTTAAGGTCGTTGACAACAAAAAAAAGATCTAAGGAGAATACAATCCAATTCCCAACAACTTTCCAGCACGGCAATTAATAGGCAAGACCAAACAAAACAAAAAAAGACAAAATACGGCTCCAAGGCGACGACATCAGGAACAACAAGGACACGGCCTCTCCTAAATTCTATAGCCCGGTCCCTCGCAACTAGCCGCTTTCACATCTTCTTCGGCCATCACCCGCAGTACAACTTCATGACTTACACAGTTTTGAACTTGGCCCCACAAAAATAGGTACCAAAACTACCATTTTTCCTGCATCTTCCTTTCTGGAGTGGGCAGGGTAGAAGGCTCAATATAAGATAGCACCAATAGTTTCCCAACAAGCCCACGTTCACCAAAATAAAACTTACTATAAAACTGCATCCACGCTATTACCCGCACTTTAAACCTTGCCTTTGGCCGCGTTTGTATCTTTCTCCCTTCGAAATCTGATCTTCCGGTTTCAGGCTCCAAGGTCTACCTAGAGTTGCTCCTCCCACAGGTTTGGTGGTGTGCGTCTGCATCTTTCTCCCATAAGCCTATTTATATACAAGGCCCCATTAATTGCCTTGGGAAATCGAAAAGCCATCTCTCTCTTTAAAACATCATACTCCTCATTACTGCGCCTATGAAATGCCGCCCAGATCTCCCCAGATGCCCCACTCACTGCCCTTTCCTTGGAACTTACATTTCGCATTAATAACGGATATGACACTTCGCCTTGTCTCCCACTTTGTTGTCAATACGAGGGCCTCTTAATGAGGACATAGCCACGAGGGTCGCCCAGCGAGGGCTCACCCTACGAGAAAGCTGCCAGTCGGAGCTATTCCTGAACATTTAATCGCCACACTAATCATATACTAAGCATACGTAAGCATAAACAGTTAGATAACATAACCATAAATATGTTATGAAAAGCATAACCGGTTTGACAACATAAGCATAAATATTTTTACATACAGGGGGCCCACGAGCATCTTAAGTTTATATATAAAAGCATCAAGTCATCTTAAGTTCACAGATAAAAGCATCAATTCTTCCACGCCCTCGTCACTTCGGGTACTACAGCATGACCTTTCCATTTATACTGGGGGTTGGGCAGCGGCTACTCTTTCCTCCTCCTCTAGTTGTTCCTCCTCTTCAGGAGTATTGTTCATCCTGTCCCTGAGAGGCAGAGGGCATTGTCGCCCAGAATAACCCATATGGCATAACTTTAGAACGTCTTGCATTTGACGCAGCACAAGCAACGGCAGAGCTACCGTAGACACCCACCACTTGGTGGACAGGCGAAACTCATCTTCTAAACGGGCGTTGCCTTCCACCAACTCAAAAAGACGGCCCAACAACCCATCTGCCACTTGCTTCGCCTAAGCCAACTTCTCGTGAAGAACCTGCTCGCTTGCTTCCTTCTCCAGCCCTAGAGACCTCAGCCGCCCATGGGTCATCTCCAAGTCACCCTCGGCTAACAGCTTCTTATCAGTCACAACTTTTAGTCACTTCTCGAGCTCAGTGGTCGCGCTCGTCACGTACTCCGCTAGCTCACAATGAACGACCTCCGTAACGAGCTCCTTCTAGAATATCTGCATTTCCTCAAGCCGCAGATCTAAATCGGCATTACGACTGGTGAGGTTCACGACCCGAAATAACGCGGCCTCAAGTGTCAGGGTACACTGCATAAAATGAACAAATAAAAGATTTTACTCCTCGTACCTTAGTCGACAATGTACGTATAACCAATATAGCACTAACTTACCCGGACAGCTACCACGACTGTTGCACGACAAGCGTGAGAATCATCCAGCGCCTCGGCAGGATCTTTCTTTTCTTTCTCCTTGTATGGGGTACTTTGCACTTCCTTATCCAGCAAACTGCCCCCAAAGAGTTTGCCACTTCCCACCGAACGGGTCCCCTCCTCCACAAAATAATGTGACAACGGCTCTTTTTCCTTGCCTCGTAGTTCCCCCAGATCATCATCCAAAAGTTCGATGATCACTGTCATCTACCACTTTGCAACTGGAGCATCCTCCGTATGACCACTGACCCCCCGTAGCCCAGGGCTCTTTCTAGAGAAAAGAGGTACAGTTGTATTCAAGCCAGACACGTCCCTCCCCCTCGTATTTAGGAATCTTGGCTTCATCCTAACACTCTATGATGATTTATAACTTTGTACACTTTCCACAGAATAAGTGTTTCCCCCTGGACGTGTATGAGGCTCGCAATACTTTATCGCTGACCAGTATTTGTCTGAGTCGAACTTCCCATCTAAAATTTTCGTCAACACTTGGCACTCTTTGTTTTTTAGGCCGAGCACACGCAAACGAGAACTCATATATGATACCTTCGCAAGTGCCACACCTGCAGGACAGTGAGCAACTATTTAGTCAACGAATAACAAGCGCTCGCAAAAGATTTTTACATTTTACACGAGTAACGTACACTTCGTGTTAAACACATTATGATGTAAGCGACGGTTAGGCTCGTCGTCAAAGTCAAAGACCCCCGTTGCCAGGATCGGATGCCGACACCAATAATTACCACTCGTCGGCAACTTAAAAATATTTAGCTTGCCCGACTTCTGAGCTATATAATACCAGTGCCTTCACTCGGGTGCACAGGTACGCATGATTCTCTGATACCTCGGCCCGGTATCACACTCTTTGCCTAGGGCCACCTTGCCAACTGCCCTTTTTGCCTTGGCCGAGGTCTGAGCTTTTCGCCCCACGTGCACTCATGAATACGTAATACGAGGCGACGCCAATTCCTCAATCATCTCGGCCCCATCATGTTTTGTCCCCATCTCCTCCGGAATGACATCCCATTGACGTGGATAATATCCTGTCTTATAAGCGACCATTATATTCTCATAACCTACGTCCCAACTTGGCGCCACCGACTGAATAATCAACCGACATCCCGTCATCACCCGATAAAAATTCTCATTCATTTTCCCTGGGGCCCGCCCAAACGAGTTCAGACATTTTTTGGTCAAATCATCCAAGGGAAACCTCAGCCCCGCATCAAATTTTTTGGTCCAACGATACATTGGTTGGATACCAATATTTGGCAATCTGGCCATATCCACTCACTGCTGCCCCGAGCCCTCTCCCGCTTGTTGACATCGTCCAGAAACTCCATCATGATCCTTGGACTCTCGTACTCGGTTAGCGAGCCAGGCAACCTCCACTAGCTGGGATAAGGCCAAAATGACTCAGAAGCCTCCCTCTCACGGCCACTTATAATGGCCACGTAGGCCAAATCTCCTGGCACTCTCCCTTACACCATAATATCCGCCCGTGACTCCGCCCTTATGTCATGAGGCACCGACGTCCCGGCCTCGTGATCATGGCAGCCCGCCCACCCCACATCCACGATACAAGATGGCATGACCGTAGAGCCCTTCGTTGATGATTCGCCTGTAGACACTACCATTTCTTGATACGTTTTCCTGTCCTTCCCACGTTAAAATATACCAACCCGTACTCAGCTCTCTTATGTCCCTGTACAAGCCAGGCACAAACGTCAGACACAACCCTAAGGGTACTAAGGGTAGAATGGCCACTTAATTTACTAGGGTACCCTAGGGACAAGCTACCCCCTCACTCTCATTTCTTGGCATGGCCGCCCCACATTGTTGTGACTCCGTGAGGAATAGCATGATTTTTCCTGGCGTCACGGTCACCCCACCCTTTCCAGTTACCACCATTAGGCAGTACATTCCTCGGTTAGTTCGGATGCTCTACGCGGTTCAAGAACAGACACAAGACAGCATATTACGCTAAATAAAATGAATTACCAGGAAACGTACCCGTAAAACCACACGCATGAATGCACAGCTCCCAAATTCCTTCGATCGGCCTTCCTCCAGCTCCCAAATCCTTCCAGCTCCAACGCAAATGCCCCAACGTTCCATTCTTGAAAAACAAAATCAAACCAGAAGAGAGAGAAATTATATGCGTACTTCAGTCCTCTTATGGTGGAGCAAGTAAAAAGAGGGTTTTCTTTAAATAAATGGGGCCCACGCATATGATTTATCACATTGCCCACAGCGTCAGCAGTCATACCACACACTTTCCGATGAATTTAATACTTTGTTCCCCTCCCAAGACGCTGCCAGAAAGACCGTCACACGCCCCCCCAATACGGCGAGCTCCGCACATATGGCCAGACCACCTCAGCTCTCCCTCCCTACAAGCAAGACCTGAGGGGGGCGATTGTAGGAGTACGCTCCTGCTAGTAGCAAAGTGGCAGGTCATCCAACGAGCAAGCTTGGCCTATGAACACCACCCCATATAGGCCGAACAACGAAGCGGCAGGTCGATCAATGAGCAAGCTCGTCTTACGACCAACACTCACAATACAGAGACTCCAGCAAGACCACTCTACGAGTATCTCCGAACGACAAGCAAAAGCCAGCGACAAGAGAACCGTACCTATGACCACCCAAGCCCACGACCATGGAGGGATAGCCTAGGAATTTCCCATGGGCACGTGAGCAAGAGTGTTCCTAGGTCAAACCCTCCCTATAAATAGAAGGGAGGGGGTAATCCAAGGAGGCTCCTTTTCATCTTCTTCTTCCAGTATTTTACTCTTCTTCAACATCCTCTTATGTAACCAGAGGGACAAAGAGGAATCCGAACAGAATTTAGCGGTGGCCTCCTCCGGTATAGTATCAAACCCAATCCATCGACTGACTATTGTTGTGTCTTAGAGGAACTAAAAAACTATAACCAGAGAAAGAAAAAAGAAAAAACCTTAAGAAGAATAGAATTCAAGAAGAACCTAAATCCTCAAATATACTTTTCCATCAACATCTTCATTGCCAATTTTCTTAAGCTCAATAAAAAAATCCCCATAATTCAATTTAATGTATCCAACAGCTGCATTGAGCACTTTAACCAAGTGGTCAAATAACCTATTAGTCTCGTATTTGAGGAAAATTATGAACTGCCCAAACTGAGCTATAGATTTAAGGATGGACTAAAAAGTGTATCTAACATCCTAAGGAGGGTCTTCAATCAGTTGAACAATGCTAATGGCAGCCTTAGAGCCACATCCAAGCATGACTTTCTTGGATCCCAACTCAATAATAGTTTTAACCCTCTATCAATGGCTTGGAGTTAATGAACTCTAATGGAGCTTCTATGTGTATACTCTGCACATGCACGAAAAACTATGCCCTTTTCCTCCTTGACCACAGCTCTAATTCCACCTCTAACATTGTTGAGAGCACCATCAGTGTTGACAAACCAGGTTGGGGATCAAGCCACTTGCATTGGGTAGGTTGAGGAATTGTCCATTCTAAATCCCACTCATCATTGAAATGCCTATTTCGAGCAGAGTCTTCAACTTTAGAGCAATTAAGACTCAAAAATTAGGTTATCTCTATTTGAGGTCCCCGTTACACCCTCAGCATGCACAACTCAATGTAACTGCCAACTACTTCCTTCTGACTTCCTCGCCCTCTACCGTTTTTCCTCCCACAGGTAGGGCAAAAATGGTATTAAATTTTCCCATAGCATCTACCAGCATATGGCAATAATTTCTTGTTGTCATTAACCTCTATCAACCATCTGGCTCTAGTCTCTAGACTTGCTCTCCATTCCACTCCTCCAATTTCTCTTTTAACACTTCAAGCTTGAGTACAAAAACATTTTCAACCCTGAAAGAATACGCATCTGACCATCCCCCTTCAATAGCTCTTAAACACCTTCACCTTCAGAAACATATTCTCGGATCACAATCTCAAACTTCGAATATGCCTTACTTTTGTCTTATATAATCCCAGGTCATTGTAATACATAGGGTTTATTGGAAAGCCTGCCTTTCTCTAGAGAATTGAAGATCCTCATCAAACTAAGCTAGATGATTTGGTTGAGCTTCGACTGCGTAGCATGTCTGCAGCTAAGTCCTGCATTATTCTTCTAGCCAATATTTTATATTAATAAAACTTGCTTACCTTTCACAAAATAAATAAATAAATGGGCTTCGCTCCCAAAGATGCACCCATCAAACAATTGATTTCTCTCCATAATTCTAACCTTTCATAAAAAGCCTCCTTCAAATTTAAACACTTAAATTTCTTGTCTTTTAATCAAATGAATGTAAACATACATTTTGAAGCCACTAAGGTAAGACTCCGAAATGCACCCAAACATAACGAACAAAAATGGATAGTAAAATCCGCGTATAAGATGCAGTGCAGAGTTCAAACACGCCAGTTTCAGTTATATATATATATATATATATATATATATATATATACATTTTTAACAAAAACTAAGATTACCTCGAGCTTGCTACTATCAAAATGATATCTGAACATCAAAGGCAACATATGGCATAACAAACTGAGCAGTAGAAGTTGGGAATTCACATTGTTTCTGGCAAAGCAACAACAATGACAAAGATGAAAATCAGATAGCTGTTTAAGTAACCAAAACTAAAATTGTATTGTAAGTAGGAGTGTTTTAGATGACTTACATTATCATATCTTTGTTCCCTTCTTAAGTTTGCTAGACTTCCACAAAATAGAGAAGTTCCAAGAACAAGAAGAAGGTTCGAGATGATTGAACCCAAAAGAGAATACTTGACAATATCTATTTTTCTCTGGTATAGAGCAAATATTGCTATTATCAGCTCAGTTGCATTACCACATGTTGCATTCAAAAGTCATCCAACTGTAAATATTTCAAAAACATATATATATATATATATGAGAAAATACAATCGAATAAATACCCAAAAGATGGAAGATATAAGATAATTTAGAACCTGTTGGACCAGTGTAGAATGCAATCTGTGTGAAATATTTCCAAAACCGACAATTTAAATTAATTAATAAAATCAAGAATTATAAGAAATAGAAAAATGATAGTGTGATAAAACATATAAAAGAGAAGTTAGCCCAATTAAGCTTAGAGAAAATATTCATGGTTGTTTAGACAATTAAAAGTTTACATAAGAAATCTAGTATGAAATAACAATGGTTGGAGTAAAAGCCAGATGAATGTCGTAAACTCTAAGGAGAAAAAGATTTATTTATTTTTTGCTAAGGAGAAAAGAGATTATCTCTTAGTTTATTGTTTTGGCAAGGCGAGATCCTAAGACGAAATGAATTTATAACTATAATATCTCAAGAACTCAAGTAAAAGGAACACTTACTCTTCCAAAATTGTAGGATTGGGTAATGATAGCAAGAGGAATAACAGGGAAAAGAACTGCTAGTTTGGTTCCCAAGATGACTTTCTGGAGGTTTGTCAAGAATTGTCTAAGTAATCCAATCTTCACTTTGGAAAGAAGTGAAAGATCAGACTTTTTCTGCAGAGAAGAAGAAGACATATTATGTACAGTCCGTCCATGTCGGAACTCCTTGCTAAACCCCCCTCATATTACCACTTTCGAAGTTCCAGGGCTCTTGTGATACCATAATGCTTATTTGAGTACACTAGTAGTAGCGCTACTGCAAAGTTTAACGACTTCAATGAATATCAAGTCTATTCTACTTGGATAAGACTGAGGACTGTGCTCACAAAACCATGTCCAAAGACCCGTTCGTAACGCAATATGTCACTGTACATTATCAAAAAATCATTAAAGTCCCTTATCATCGTGAGAACTAATTTTCTAAAATACCCAACAGATCTGTACAGCACAACAGACCATCAATGGGATCAGTATAGTAGGCTATTATATTCTACAAGCGAAGCTGTAAATGGGGAATATCTCATACACTTGCCTGATATTGGTTCCTTTTATTTTTCACATAAGCTCCGATATACTTGTAGCTAACAAGAGAAAGTTCAAAGTAATTCCCGTATTCACCATTGTAGTATCATATTCCCCAGATTCGACAAAAGACAACTCAATACTCTGTAGACGAAGCCAACTCAACATTCTATAGTCGAAGATAACTCAACACTATGAAGTCGAAGACAGCCTAACAGTCTAGATGATTCTGTGAGTCCTCGACTTACCAAAAGTAGCCATTGCAACCCGGTCAAGAAGGAACTGTTAGAGATCTGCAAAGTTCGCCCACTACCCCCAGAATAGGAGACTCTTTCTTTCTTTCTATAAACTGCCTGTATATACTATAAATACAGGCATAGAATAAGTTCTAAAGGACAGCACGTCTTACATTTCCCTATCCTAATCACTAGCAATACTCGAAAAACTTGTAATAACTAACATCTACTAGATTTTACATCAAATCCTCCTCGAGGTCATGGTTTTTCTCAGCTTCTACTGAGTTTTCCATGTAAAATCTTAATTGTTTGCCCTTTATTACGCGATCTTTACGAACAAGTATTGGTAAAGATTTTTCTCCTGAAAAACATGCCACTACAGTCATGCATCTAAGATTCCTTAAAGACCAGCACTAAAATCTATTAGAGAATGAAAAGATCTTCACGCAAGTATAAAACTATTACCAAAAAAATATGGGTCCTAGCAAAACAATGTCCATCTCTGGACATCTGCAAGTGGGGACTGAATCAGAAACATAGTTAATATCTACATACATACATACATACATTCATAGATACATACATAAGCAACTCTATATATACATAAATCTTAAGTCATCTCAACCAATAAAAATATATGTAGTAACTATATGAGACGAATATCGTGTTATGCAAATAGAGGCAAGAAACCATAAATGAAAGAATGAGCATAGCATAAATAACAATGCTGAGATAAAAGAGGATAAGCAATCAAATAATCCTTATTTGATGATAGCAAAGCTAGGAATGACTATACTTACAAACCTATATGAAACTAAAATGGAATTCAACTAAATATTTTGCACATGTAAATAAAGACCTGGTTTTCATAATGGATGACCTCTAATAACCTCATGTAGTATCAACACATAGGGGGAAAAAAGAAGAAGATATATACATATGGAAGCATGACATACCTTAATTTCACGATGTTCTATGACATAATAGATATATAAAGGTAGGTAGCTTTTTTTAGTGATCACTGCACATCAGATCTAATGGCACAATAACATATAATGAAATATATGATGATAAATGATTAAGGTCATATTAGATCAAATATACGGGGCGTAATAATCTTATAAAGATAATAAGGGAATGTTGATTAGATACCACATCCTGGTTTGTTGAGGTTACCGTTATTGTAACAAAATATAAGTTTGTATCATCATCAATATGCATTACTCATAAAGTCATGGCAGTTGTCTACGAATTTCAACATATATGCCTATACAAATGCTTTACTAATACTTATAATATTACCTCTTCAAGTAACGAGTTCATACCTAATGGCATGCATTTTTTATGTTGTTGGCAATAGATGATATAACCAATACGATATTACGTGACATTTTGTTTGTTATTTAGTAGATGAAAGGATTTCTTTAAAAATAAGATTAAGTGTGTATGTTCTTGGTAGATCTGGTACTCTGTTATTACGTATTAGTACCTTAATCTTGTCTTTTGAAATGCCTCTAGATAAAGTAACATATAATTGTACGTGGCTGAAAGCTGAATCGTGTAAGAAAATCCCAGTTTTGGGTATTGCTTGTCCCTGTGATTTATTAATGGTTAAGGCGAAACATAGTCTAATAGGAAATTGTTTACAAACCAAAACATAAGAGAGGTTAACATTTTCTGATGATTTTAAAGGTATACGGGGAAAGAATAGAATATTTTCTTTATGATGTCTGGTCATTATTTCAACTTTTATACTATTTTTATTGAATTTGTGACAGATTAATCTTGTTTCGTCTTTCAAACTAATGTTACGTAATAGCATAATGGATGTTCCTTTCTTGAGAGTTAATTTATGAGGGGGCAAACCTCCAGGAGTAATTGAATCCTGCGCATATAAGTTGGGTAGTATGTGACAGACTCACCAAGAAAGGATTTTATTATCTTTTCGTTCACAATATCAGCAGTTTCATTTAGCGGGGTGAGTATAGCTCTATTAATCATATATGATATGTCTTCCGTAAATGTGTTCAATTGGGGAAATACAAAATCTATTAAATCATTTATTGATTCTTCATTCTCCCATTTAATAATCATTTCATCAGGAATGCGTATTAAGTTACTGTCTACTTTAATATTATTGTTTCCATCGCAACTTCTAGTAAGAATTTGGAATGTTCTGAGTCGTTTCAGGCTTTCATATTATTTTTTAATTGTATTACTTCAGTACTTTTCCATATTTTAAATTTTACAATGCATGCATTGATTGTTTGTGCTCTTGTTGAACAGGGAATTAAGGGTAGGATTTGGCGAAAGTCTCCGCCCATAACAAGGGTTTTTCCACCAAATGGTAGTTCATATTCTAATATATCTTGTAAAGTTTTATCAAGGGTTTCGAAAAAGTATCGATGCAACATGGGGGCCTCATCCCAAATTAAGACTTTTTCTTCTTTAATAAGTTTAGCAAAATTTGTACCTTTGTTAATATTGTAAGTCGAGGTTGGTTTAGAAGTTAGTGGCAGTTTAAATCTTGAATAAGCAGTTCGGCCACCTGAGATAGCGGGGCTACAATTCTAGATGAGGTTGTTGCTAATACATTATTACCTTATTGTCTCAATTCTTTAAAGATTGCTCAGTAGAGGAATGTCTTTCCAGTTCCACCTCGTCAATTTATGAAATAAATTTTACTCTTGTTTGTATTTGCAAAATTAATGACCCTATCATAAGCATATTTTTGTTCAGTATTCAACTTAGATTTCGATAAATAGTCCTCTAGTAGTGTTTTAATATCCAGTTCGTCCCTCATTAATGTAGTAGCCTCCTCGCAACCTTCTACCCCCAGTTTAACACTCGAAGGCTACATCAGAGCCTACCAGAATACCTCGAAGCCCAATCATTTCGTAAACAAGCCTTCCGAGACTACACGAACATTCGAACATTCGACTATGATCAAGTCTCGAAGACGAAGGCAGATCTATTAGCGTCAAAAATACTTCGACCATAGTCATACATGGTCGAAGGCAGACATGTCAAACAGCTAGTTCACCAGACAAGAAAGGCGGCGTTGTTGGTCCTTACAGCTACAGAGACAGAACCAACAATGGCTACAGTGTCAGAGCATAGTACTAGACCTGACATTTCCGGCGTCAACACCAACTCTGGGATACCCACCCGATACCCAGAGGATACCCGGATGGTAAACTTATAATGTAACCTCCCTTGGTGACTCAGACCTCCCTATGTTCTATAAATAGGAGGGAAAGGGAACCAAGGAAGGGTTACAAAATCTCCCCCTAAACCCTTGAAGTTTACCTTCGATCACCCTGTAATTTACCCAGTACTCGAAACATCGACTACTCGACAGTAATATCAATACTCTTAAAAATCCTCATCAAAGGTCGCTGAATGACCCATTCTAGGCCTCCACACAAGTATATTGCCAATAGCTTAAACATATTATTGATCGTATATTTGTACCCTTTGATAGAGGATAAATCTCGTGGTGCAAGAGCTGACTTCCCCTCCTCGCAAAGTTAGGCCCCTACATTTGGCGCCGTCTGTGCTTTCCCACCCTACCAATTCCCCCCTGCCTCATTTTTTTCTTTCTCAAACTCCTATAAATCACTCCTAATGGCACCCACCCTCCGTTCCACCTCCACCCACCCGGCAACTCCACTGACGGATTGACCACCCAATTTGCCCTACTTTCCCAGCAATTCTCTCAGGCTAAGGAGCGATACCGAAAACAACTGCACCAGGAACGCGAAGAGCACTGTCAAGAGTTTGAAGCCGAGCGGCAATGCCGCTTGGACGATGCCGACAGACAATACCATGCTATTGACGATTTACGCAACACAGTCCGCGAGTTACAACGTCTACTGCCTCTAAATGCCCCTCTGCCATCCCGAATACCCGCCCCATTACGTGTGTCTGCCCGCGCTCGATTGGGGCAACTTTCACATATTGAAGTACCCCCGGCCCATCTTGGTGCCGAGGGTGTCCCCCCTATTATCCCCCCCTACTGGCTCTATCCATCTCGGTATCTACCCCACATAGGACTCATCAGATTCCACCCTTTATCCTACTAGGCAACCAAAATGCCACCCTGCCCGAGATTGTCTCGGGAAACGCATCGCCGAGCATACGCCGAACATTCGGCCTCATCCGCTTCGACCAGAAAGATCCCCTCCTCATCCTGCCTATTTTACACAGCCTGACCTCGACTACAAAACTCATCCAACCATCCATATCAGTGCGAGCCCCACATCAAATTCATGAAGTCGACTAAACAACTCCCTCTGCCCCAAACTCCTCACTATCGAGGTGCCTCCAAATTTATGTGCCCCCAAACTCAGCAAATACCGCAACACCGACCCTCAATCTCACATTTTCGAATTCCAAAATGCTCTAAGCCTTTACTCCACAGCTGACCACCTAATATGTCAACTTTTTCCAACCATCCTAATAGATAGCCATCTTCGATGGTTTCATAACCTTTCCAATGGCTCAATTCAAAGCTTCAAGCAATTATCCAGTCTGTTTATCGCCCAATTTGCCTTTAACAAAGATTAAGAGGTCAGAGTCGACGCCCTCTTGAATTTTCAAAATTCCAACAGTAAAACCCTTAAAGCCTTCACCAAGAGATTTCTCGACGAGTCGCGTAAAGTTGAAAACCTTGACTGCGTGAATGCTGTACTCACGTATTTGAATGCCTTACCAGATCACAGCCGTGTTAAAGAATACTTGGTACTCCATTAACCGCGAACCCTCAAGGAGATGCCCCCAAAAGTCAATGGGTATATCGACCTTGAGCGCCACCGCGAATCATACAAACAAGAGTAACCTTCAACCACGACTATCAATAAACCTCGATAAGGCCCACCCTCTATTCCAACAACCCTGATTGCTCCTGTCTTACAGGAGACTGAGAACCACAAACGCCCTCATACTGACAACAATGCAGAGGCTCGTTAGAAACGACCGAAGCCGGT
The DNA here is from genome assembly GCA_014058105.1 of Kingdonia uniflora. NCBI lineage: Eukaryota > Viridiplantae > Streptophyta > Magnoliopsida > Ranunculales > Circaeasteraceae > Kingdonia > Kingdonia uniflora. The sequence goes on along the minus strand of JACGCM010001204.1, from coordinate 1,920,011 downwards.
CTTACCCAAGCTTACCGCCCCACTCAACACTCTTCTACCACAGATCCAGGAAGACCCCATTTGGTGCACCCCTTTCCCCATCAAAGTTAAACAAGGCAAACCTTATTACGCTAACCACAAGTATAACTGCCACCATACTAATAAGTGTTTTGCCCTGCAGCACTTTCTCGAAATCTTACTCAAAGCAGGTCATCTACATCAGTACGTTGCCAACCTCCCCAGTTATCTTGACGATTTGTACCTAAAACCTCAACCCGCGCCTGCTGTTAACCCAGCCGAGGTCCACATCTACCAACTTCACCTCATCGAGGTCAATAATATCGACAGCATCCCTGTAAGAGCAAGCGTAAGCGTGTCGAAGAATGTTACAAACTCACTTTCCTGGAGAAGCTTCCTGCCCTCTTGCCATAATCAAGTCAATATCTTCGACCCGAGGGTATCTGTTTTATAGACTGCGATACCTCGCATATTCGTTTCCCCCATTTTGGCCCTTTAGTCATCATGATTTAGGTCAAACACCTCATCCTCCATACCATGCTTATCGATACAGAAAATGCAGCCGATATACTTTTCCTTCAGACTGTCCAAGACATGAACAAAATAGACCTCATCACTGCCACCAATGTCAAACTAAAAGGTTTTAATGGGGACACCGAAGTTGTTGTTGGTCAAATCAGCCTTCCAGTTACCACCGTTACCACCGGCCCAGTCACACTTCAAACCAAATTTCTGGTCATCGATAAGAAGTCCGAGTACCTTGGTATCCTCGGGCGTGGCTGGCTCCATGCCATGCACGCCATACTTTTGACTTATCATCGGGCCCTTCATTTCACTACCCCCTATGGTATATGGAATTTAAAAGGCTCTCAACACCTCACCAATTCATGTGAGCATCTAGAGATCGATCAGACCCTGAAACTCGTCAGACTCCCATAGCAATCACTGAATCTTTCAATCTCCACTCCTTCGACACCCGCCATCTCACCCATCGAACCTACTATTTATATTGAACTCGATGGTCCTGGTTGAGGTACGTTCATTGGAACCTTTATAGATGAGGCAGAGTGCCTCGAACTCACAGACTTTCTTTGAGCAAATAAAAATGTCTTTGCATAGACGTTCTAGGAGATGCCCGGTATTGACCACAGTTTAGCATGCTATTTCCTCGACCTTATCCCCCACTCTACAGTGGTAAAACGGAAGAAGCGTACACTGGCACCACGACTTCGAGAAGTTGTTAACCTCGAGGTTGATAAACTCATAGCCGCGGGTTTTATTAGAGAAGTCAAGTACGCTGAATGGATATCAAATATTGTTGCAATTCCTAATAAAAATGGCAAGATCAGTATCTGTATCGACTTCACAGATCTCAACATAGATACACCGAAGAACAACTTTCCCCTTCTAATCATTTCAGTTCTCCTCGATGCCACTGCTGGACATGAATGTCTATATATGATGAACGCAGCTTTGGGTTACAATTAGGTACCCCTCTTACCTGAAGATCAACTTAAAACTTCTTTCATTACTGAGCAAGGCCTTTTCTGTTTTAATGTCATGCCCTTCGGCCATAAAAATACGGGTACCACCTGCTAACACCTTGCCACAACCATGTTCAAACCCTTGATTGGAAATTTGGTTGAAGTTTACATCGACGACATGTTATGCAAGAGCCTCTATAAACTGAGACACATCCAAGACCTAACCAAAGTTTTTTTGATACTTCGAACATAAAACATGAAACTTAACCCAGACAAGTGCCAGTTTGGTGTTTTATCTGGCAAATTTTTAGGCCATCTTATCAGCAAATGAGGTATCGAGATTGTCCTGACCCTTATTCAAGCCCTCATCGATATGACTTCCCCCCGAACCAAGAAAAATGTCCAAAAAGTGACTAGCAAGATAGCAGCCCTCAATCGTTTCATTTCAAAATCCTCATACCGCTGTGTTTGGCTCTTCTTTCTCTTACGTGACCAAGGAGTCCACAAGGCCAAAAAGAAAAATAATCCTGAGATCAATTGAACTTTCGACTGCTACCAGGCCTTTCTCAAACTTAAAACATACCTTGGTCGACCACCCATCATCAGCACCCCTATCGAAGGAAAAATACTCTCCTTATATCTGGCGATCACCGATACTTCTATCAGTTTAGTTCTCATTCAACTCGAATCAAACATTGAGAAACTTATATATTTTATCAGCAAAACTCTAACACCCACAGAATCTTGATACACGAAACTTGAGCGTTTGCTCCTCACCCTCGCCTACACCACCCAAAAATTGAAATCATATTTTTAAGCTCACCACATCCGTGTTATAATAATCTACCCTCTTCGAGAAGTACTCAGCAGGAAAGAAAAATCTAGATGAGTACAACAGTGGTATGTTTACCTTGGTGAACATGACATTACATTTGAGAAGCAGATATCCATCCCTAAAGGGCCAAGCAAACGCTGATTTCCTTGCTGACTTCCCGGTCGAAGATGTCGACTGGGAAGAACACGAAGACAACCTACCAGAGGATCAGCCTGAACCTACCGACCCATGGAACCCTAAAATAGGCTGGCAATGATTGGTTGGACCTAATAGTTTGGGGATCGGTATCATCCTGGTTACACCTACCAATGATCGAATATAGAAGGCAGTCAAGTTAAACTTTGAATGCTCTAACAACGAGGCTAAGTATGAAGCCTTGATCTATGGCCTAGACCTCGTACTCGAACTTGGTATCCCTAAACTAGCCATTTTCACAGATTCCCAACTTATTCAAAGACAATATACAGGTGAGAATCAAGCCAACGGCCGCATGGGTAAATATGTTACTCTCGTTTGCCAGTGCATGGACCGTTTTCCTAAAAAATCTTCTATTACTTACTACCCTCGAGGAGAAAACACACACGCAGATGCCCTCGCCTACATAGTAGCTATGTTAGGCCAATCCGAATCCTGAGCCCTCTATATCGAAGTACTCGAACGCCCAAGTATCGACCAGATGGAAGTCAATGACATCAATATTGGGGGCGAGAGTCTCGATCTAGACGACTGGCGAACACCATTCCTCGATTACTTCAAAAATGCTACCCTCCCAGATGATCCCAAAGCCTAGCGGTCATTATTAGAGAACTGCCACAGATATACCATCCTTAAATGCGAGTTACATTGTAAATCCCCAAATGGCATCCTCCTTCGGTGCATCTCAAAACGAAGCCTCTATAATTCTAGCTGAACTTCATGAAGGTACTTGCGGTGCTCATACTGTTGGTCTATCTATAGCCCTTCGAGCCGACTCCCAAGGTTTATTCGGGCCCAATATGAAGAAGCAAGCTGAAGAACATACAAAACACTGTGACAAATGCCTGCCATGTTCACGACATCCATAGCCCTTCACAAGACCTCCATTTTAGTCAAGTCTCTTGGCCATTCAAATGCTGGGCAATCGATCTCATTGGTCCTTTTCCCAAAGCTTCGGGCAGCCGAGAGAACATCCTTGTTACAACAGATTATTTTACCAAATTGGTCGAAGCCATACCTTTGTGCCAAACCAGAGATGAAGAAGTCATCAAATTTCTATGAGAAAATATCATCACACGCTTCGGATGCCCACATATGATTCGATGTGACAACGGTCCACAGTTTGATGGGAACAAAGTCAGAAATTTCTTCAAGAAGTACAACATCATCCTCTCCCCCTCAACACCTTACTACCCCCAAAGGAATGGTTATTTCAAAGAAATTAACAAAAAAATAGTCGACGGTCTCAATAAACGTGTCGATGCGAAGAAGGGTCGATGGTTCAGGAGTTACAATATGTCATCTGGGCCTATCGAACAACACCAAGAAAAGCAACAGGCTGTACCCGTTTCCTTCTAGCCTATGGTACTGAAGCAGTGCTCCCTACTTAATTTGAAGTGCCCACACGAGATCCCAACCTCCCAGACGAAGATAATGAATTCGAACTCGAATGCAACATGTTATGGATCAACAAAACCAGAGACTGAGCTATCGCCAACCTCGACCGTTACCATCTCTCCCTCTAGAAGTCATATAACAAGAGAGTTCGACCATGAAGTTTCAATATCGAAGATCTTGTACTTCGACGTGTCACACGGTCCTCAAAGCCTCGAAATGCTGGCAAGCTAGCCGAATCGTGGGAAGGACCTTATGTCGTGTACGATAAAACTGACAAGGGTTCATACTACCTGATGACAGAAGATGAAGAACCTCTACTAAATCCATAAAATACAATGCAACTAGTCTCATACAAAAGGCTTCGGCCTCCAGCTGGTTCACCTGATGTAAATATAGAATAATTAATAAATAGATTTTTGTCCCCACTGAACTTCGTCTCCCATTTTCTAGTAAATTTCTTGGCCTAACCTAAGTGTCAAGTCAACCCTTTGACACGACTGACACTTAGGGGTGACCTTAAAAATTTTCAAGTCTTCAATTTTGAGCAAACTCAAGGGGCAAAAATGGTCGAGAGACCGGACCTTCAAGAATGTATTGGGGGCGAATAGGATTTACTTTGATCAGGCACAGGCCTTCGAAGTCCAGTGAATTTCTTGGCCTAACCTAAGTAGCATGTCAACCCTTCGACCCAACTGACACTTGGGGGCAACCCTGAAATTTTTCAAGTCTCCAATTTTGAGCAAACTCGAGGAGCAAGAATGGTCGAGAGACCGGACCTTTGAGAATGCATTGGGGGCGAATACATTTTACTTCGATCAGGCACAGGCCTTCGAAGTCTAATGAATTTCTTAGCCTGACCTAAGTATCATATCAACCATTCGACCCGACTGACACTTGGGGGTGACCTTGAAATTTTTTAAGTCTCCAATTTAGAGCAAACTCGAGGGGCAAGAATGGTCAAGAGATCGGACCTTCAAAAATGCATTGGGGGCGAACACATTTTACTTTGATCAGACACGGGCCGTTGAAGTCAAATGAATTTTTTGGCCTAACCTATGTGTTATGTCAACCCTTTGACCCGACTGACACTTGGGGATGACCTTAAAAATTTTCAAGTTTCCAATTTTGAGCAAACTCGGGGGGCAAAAATGGTCGAGAGACCGGACCTTCAAGAATGTATTGGGGGCGACCACGTTCTACTTCAATCAGACTCAAGCTTTCAGAGTTCAGCAAATTCCATGAACTCTCGACTGATACTCGGGAAATCATCTCAAGCTCTTCAACGTTCGATCATTCTACAAGTATTCTATAGTTACAACATAAGCAGATACAAGTATACAAGTATTCTACATACAAGACGTTTCAGTATAGCATATATCAGAGGATCAAGTTCAGCGCAAATCATTTCAAATCAAGTTCAGAGCATGCACCAGGAATCTAGCACATAAATTCAGTACAAATCAAGTTCAACACAAACCAGTTTTAGTACAGTTTACATCAGCAATTCAAAGCAATCACAAGTTCAAAGATAAAAAAAATCATAAATATTAAAAAAAAATAGCAATCACAAGTTCACAAGTGCAAATCAAGCTCAGCATTGTTCACATATTACAACCCAACAGAAAAATCAGGGAAAACTGCTTGGCACACCCTGTACAATACCTCATATCAGAGTGGCTACACCATCTCCTCCTACAAGATCCTCGCCAATGGCTCTAACGCTCTCAGTCGAAGGGTTCAACCCAGCAGCATCAGCGCCCACATCAGTCGAAATCCCAGCACCAGTACCTTCGACCACAAGAGTTTCCACGACACCTCCCAAACCTGTAGAAGCAACATCTACTTTTACACCATCGGCCTGGGCAGCATCTTCAACAACAGGATCTTGGATAGTGGGGAAGCGTGTAAAGTTTCAAGATCATACCCCAAATCCTCTATGAACTCCTTTAGCTTGATAGAAACCGCACATTCATCATCAAATTTCCCTTGGAAAGTCTCCCTCTGTTCTATCTTTTCCTTCTCCTCAGCAATCTTTCACTTCAACACCTGCGTATGATTGTAACATTGAGCCTCGAATCTCTTCTCAAATGCGTCGTTGATAGGAGCTTGATCTCGCTTCAAAATTTTATTCTCAGACGCCTCTGTCCCTCGAGCAATCTCCAGATTTTCAAGCTCCTATTTCAGTTGCCGCGATGTTACCTTTTGGGCCATAACGAAAGCCTGAGACCAAGCATCTGTCTGCTAGAATAGTCGAGCCATCGGTATCTCCCGAAGTATGATGCATTTAAGCAAAATTTCAGTATTTCCAAAACAAAACAGTTATCTGATATATCGTCTTATTCATCCTCCTCCCAGCTTCGTCTGGGTCAGTGGCATAGAGTATTGCCATCGAAGCAGCTACGGCTCGAGCCTGATTCTCTCGCTCAACCTCCATCAGTTCTTTGTCCACGTCCTCTGCATCATCTTCCCCCAGCGCCCTACGCCTTTTACGATGGGTAACCTTCGGCTGTTGTACCCTCAGAGACTCGGGAAAGACCTTGCCCTTCCCTTTCTCAGCCTGTGTTGATGCCTATTTTAAAGCACCACAAGCTACTTCGGGTACGGTCGCTGCCTGCTTCAGCGCCTGTTGTACCTTTGGAACATACTTTGCCTTCCTTGTCAATCTCTCTTTCTCCATTCCTTCGACCACTTTCGAAGCACCTTCGCCTCCCCTCTTCTTCGATGGCTTCGGCGTAACAAGTACATCTCAAAGCAGGGAATCCATCTTCTTCTGTCTTTTCCTCTTGATACCAAGCCCCTTGAACACAGAGTTCACCCATATCTCGTCCGAGTCAATCAACTCATCAATATAATCCCTCAGATTCGTCCAAATCCGATCAAGCAGAAAAACATTTATCATCCTATTCGATCAATTTGTCACAAAAATCTTCGACAGACAACTTACTTTGATTACAGACTTTATGCTGTAACTTATAAGGATCCTCCCCTTCGACATTCTCATAACTACCCCATACAACAACTGAGTCTTTATCCCAACCTCGACCCGTCGAGCACAGATCAAGCAACCAGGACTTATCTGCGTGACACTAGATGTGATACATGCCCACCTTCGGGTTGCTTTCAGAGTAGAACTTTAGAACGATACAAACATTTGTGTTTTTAGCTTTTTTACCATTCGATCAAGCTCCCCCCTCACTCCAATTTATAATTCATGCCCTCCGATTACCTTCATATCTCATTAAAAATTCCCCATTCATTTGAACTGGGGAATAACTTCCCAAAAATCAGAACCTCCGGAACAGCCTTTGGAAAGGTAGTTAGAATTCCTAGCCAAATTTGGCCTCTCGCAGTTCGACTTAAAGGTGTACCCGACCCGCATATTTAGCACCGCCCCCTACTTCGACAGCCTAATTTAGCCACAAATCGAACCCAACCTCAGATTCTTGGTAACCAAGACATAACCGTGCGGCAACCTCGACTCTAGGTGATTCTAATTATGATCACTATGCTCCTCCCCTCTTTTTCACCCTCACCAAAGTTCCGATATACTTCGTTCTTCTTTCTCCCCCCCACCATCTCTCTTCATCCATCTCATCAGGTTACTCGAAAACCTTGTGGTAATTGACTACTCGAAGTCCCCACCTGCTGGCAAAACCACAGCCAAAAGGGATAGATTCTGCGACATCTAACACCTCGACGTTGCTGCCCTCATCATGGGAGGCCGAACATGACCACTTGCCTCATCCTTTTTGATCTCTTCATCTATCGCCTCATTCCGCAAGATCGACGGGTACACATCTACCTACAAAAGAAGAGGCAGCAATTATTTAGAGTATATTAGACATGGCGTGACAATAATAACTTATTTGGATCTACATCTTCAATGAATACAAACACAGTCAAAAATTAACCCCAATACCCGTCTCAACATGCATACCTCATAATCCCAAATGGCTAGGACCCAGACCCCATGGTTTCTCTGTCCTCGCATCATATCCCAGACCTACAAACTAGATGATACATTACATATACAGAGAGATGAAGCCAAATAGAAAAATAAACAAAGTGTAGTCGCATCCCGTATAATGCGAGTACGCTGAAAAGTAAGCAGCCAATCCCTCAGCAATAACATGGTAGCCTTCACAAGTTTACGGGTCAAGGGCGTACGTTTGCCTCCTGTAAATTCTCTGGATTTCTATACCCGTGGGCAAAGGGGAACAGCACCCTTGCTCTCACCATTATATATACATCCTTGAAATAACAATAAATTGCCTCGATTCCCAAAACTGCCACCATTAACACAACCCCACTTTTCGTTCGTGATGTGTTTTGTCGACTTTACCCTCCATTACCCACACGTGTGTGTCCCACGCCCACATTTACATAAATTTTTATATCAAACAAGCCGAACCTTCTGGTCCCTGCTCGAAGCTCTCAAATCAGACCCTTATATCAAATCAACATTTTTATGCAAATCAGGGAAAAATCATAATAACCTATAAGGCACTCTGCCCCAGGAACAGTACCGTTCTGGCACGCCAGCTGTTTGGCTGTCAGTTCGTCCAGTCGAAGCCAACATACCTTTGAAATACTCCCCCCTCATACACAAGTAATCATCTATATCGTGTCTCGAATATTCGTCCATAGACAACCTGATATTTGATTTTAGAATGTGCCAATCACTCGATTCCATTCACGCTCGACATTTGACAAGATGTTCGCGCCTAAATTACAATCGAGTATTATTTTTGTCCTACTTACACAAAATCCAATATTTCACTTCGACAATTACCTTATAAATTTCCAATTTTATTCGGTCAGATATTCTTATAGAAAACATAGAACAAAATAATCAACGTCAATAGAAAAATACAAACATCCCAACCATCTAATTATTTTCCCATAATAAAGAAACCTTTATTTATAGACGGGACGCTTCTCATAGACCCCATCCCCAGCTAGCGTCTTCCTTATCTACCACATCCTCGGCCAGAGACTCCAGGAAGGCGAATCGATCCCTGGGGAGCGGGCTCATCATTTGTAACACCCTCCACCAGTACGCATAGGGCATCCCACCAATGGGTTCCCCAGGCTCCAGTTTAAACAGATCTGGCATGTCCCAATCCAGGCCTCGATCACTGAAAAACCTCTGCTTCAACTCCAGGGTCTACACCCGTATACGAAGGACCCTTGCCGCCACCCAGTTCTGGTACTTAGTATTAGGAATACTTCCATGGCTTTGGGTTGAAGATAAAGACATTGTTATTCAGAAAAGTCGCATATGTTTGAAGTTCTCCCATAAATACCCCATTTATACTTGAAGGTACATTTAAACCCTCCCTAATCCCAAGTCGCATATATCACAGTCTTCAATTCTTCTCCTTGGAATCTCGGCAGTTAAAACTTTACAACTTCCCATACATAACCATTTTATCAGTATGCGTATTCAGCCCCCATTTTTGAGGCCTTGTAGTCGACAAATCCCCAACCTGGAACCATCGACCCCTTTTATACATTGTCTTACACCTCTTTCATCGAGTTTCGACGATGCATAGTCAATTATTCAGTTAAGGCTGAATATTGACCAATGTTTTTGATCACCTCATTATAATTGGAATCCCATTTTCCCTCGAAAATAACTGTTTCTACTTGTTAACATTCAAAGCTATATGTTCAATGTCGCGCCTGCAGTCTATTCACTTACCAAAATCATCAGACGCAGAACATACTATTCCATTAAACTACTCTTTCATTCCAGTTACTTCAAAAACATACAAAAGAAAAAAGAAAAGAACAGCGGAAGAAGAAAGACATCAGCAACAACAACAACAAAAACATAAAAATACAGTCATACAAGCACAAAATCCATCACCGCCACCTTATGAAGAACCCGCCTTATTTACAGACGAGCCAGATTCTCTTGTCGAACCCTGTTCCTCCACCGAGTGATCCTCTGCCTGTACCAGATGTTCGACAGGAAGAGGTAGCGCTCATCGGCAGTTGTAAACCTCCATCGCATCTGCCCCCACAAAAAAGTATACGACTACCCGTTGATGGGTTCCCTCGGCTCTACTTCTACCAAGTCAGGCATGTCCCAGTCAAGCCCATGGTCACCGAAGAACTTCAACTTTAGTTTAGCATTTTTTTGCCCTATACGACGGTCTCGGGAAAAACCTATCCTCTTCTGGTAGCGAGTGTTGGGTGTGGTGTCCATGATATTTTTAGAAAATACAGAGGAAGAAAGTGAAGAAGAAGATGTACAGTATTTCACCCCTCATAACCCATATTTATAACTTGATTAACCTTATTTATTTCTCCAAAATAACCATACCTCTTTAGCTACTTTCCTTTATTACCACTCTCGAAACTCTAACAAATCGCAGTCAACCTTCCAACTTCCAATAACCAAAAGTCTTTCTCAGCAAATGCCTCTACACCTGTTTTCGAGGCCTCCGTTGAGAGGGGGCGAATGCAGTAGCCTCCTTGTACCCTTCTACCCCCAGTTTAACACTCAAAGGCTACATCGGAGCCTACCCAAATAGCTCGAAGCCCAATCATTTCAAAAGCAACCCTTCTGGGACTACACAAACATTTGAGCATTCGACTATGATCAAGTCTCGAAGATGAAGGCAGATCCATCAACATCAGAAATACTTTGACCATAGTCATACATGGTCAAAGGCAGACATGTCAGACAGCCAGCTCACCAGACAAGAACGGCGGCGTTGTTAGTCCTTACAGTTACAGAGACACAACCAGCAACGGCTACAGTGTCAGAGTACAGTGCTAGACCCAATATTTCCAGTGTCAACACCAACTCCGAGATACCCGCCCGATACCCAGAGGATACCCAGATGGTACACTTATAATGTGACCTCCCTTGATGACTCAGCCCTCCCTATGTTCTATAAATAGGAGGGAAGAAGAACCAAGGAAGGGTTACAAAATCTCCCCCTGAACCTTTAAAGTTTACCTTCGATCACCCAGTAATTTACCCAGTACTCGAAACTTCGACTACTCGACAGTAATATCAATACTCTTAAAAATCCTCATCAGAGGTCATGGAGTGGCCCATTCTAGGCCTCCATGCAAGTATATTGGCAATAGCTTAGACATATTATTGATCGTATATTTGTACCCTTTGATAGAGGAAAAATCTCGTGGTGTTAGAGCCAACTTCCCCTCCCCGCAAAGTTAGGCCCTTTCCATTAAACTAAACACCTCATCATCTTCTTCAGTATTTAAATTCAACTTTGGCAAATCATAGTCTCGTACACTCTTGTTATGTTAACTTAGTAAGTCGTTTAGTTCTCTCAACAATTTAAGATCGAGGTTTGTTCTTTTGCAGTGTCCAGTTCTAATGTAGTCGTGGGACATATGTTCCTTAAATTCTTTCCACAGATTAGCTACTTTTACAGGCTCACAGAATACCAATAGTGTAGCAAATAATTTCTTCAAAGTCAGTGCAAACTTTAACAGACTTGCTTCAATTAAACAATCTCAAATAGTAGTATCATCATGTAATAAGCCAAAAGCCTTTGTGGATCACTTAAAGGATTGATACGAGATACCATTTACGGTAAGCAAATCATCAAATGACCTAGGGCCCCTAATGTTATATAACAAAAGCCTTAAATAGAAGCATTCTCCGTCCGACGATGGGACTGTATAAATCATATTGATACATTGTAGTTTACTACTGCGGGTTTTTTCCAAAACTTACCCTTACATTTCCAAGAATAATGTTAAGGAATTTCACGATATAAGAATTTCATAGCATAAGGATCCTCCAAATTTAAGGTAAAGAACTCCGTTAACATTGTTTTTATATTATTAACATCTTGAACTATATATTTAAGAGTTTAAAAGTCATAAAAGGTGACTTGTTAATTTTAAAGATGTATTTGTAATCATTCTACGGCCGAATATATTTTACTAAGTGAATATACAAATAATCTCCACGCAGCTTCTATAGGATATATCCATTTAGCATCTACAAACTGTTATATTTCATCGACGTTGCCTGATCCACCAACTTCCATTGAAACACGGTAAAGACCTTTGTAAACATATTTATATTAATACTTAAAACACTTAATGTTGTTGCAAACCTCTATATTGATGTGGCAATTGATTTTTTTTAGCAACCATGCATTATAAGGGACTATCCTACTATTGTTGGACTTTCTTTTACCGGAACTACCCATTCGGATTGACCGTCGATCAAAACATCTACGATACACAGGGTAAGAATCATTTCCTTGAATTGTATGTTCAGCAAAATCTTTTAGGAATCTTTTTTTGCACTTTCCATCTGCCATACATACACAATTACGATTCTGGTCACCACACGGTTCATGCACCATATACCTTTTAACTATTTCCAAAAGTTCAGGCTCTTTATTTTTGTTTGGGAATTCGGCCCGTACCATTTGGTCGTAATCTTCTGGTCCTCTGAGGCGATCTTCTTTTTTAAATATGATAAACATATGTGCGTGAGGAAGTCCTCTTTTCTAAAATTCAATAACGTGCACGTGTGCCTTAACAAAACCTAGGACTGATAACTTTATTATGTCATCTTTTAATTTTAAAAATTTTGTGTGGAAGATACAGGCAACTAAGTCGGGATGAACCTGAGGTTACTGTCCTTGGCCTAATTCTTCTATTATTTTTGGCCATTTAGGGTTACAAGTTATGGTAATAAATAAATTAGGTTTACCGTATTTCTGCACTAATGTCATTGCGTCTTGAAACATTTTATACATAGTTTGCAGACTACCGTTATGTAAAGAATGAAGAATAATACGTTTTCCAACATTCTTACCTAGTCTTTCTCCAGATTTAATTGCATCCTCTAACCCACGATACATATCAGCTCTTATTTTTTCTTGGTTATTTCTAATATAGCACAGGTTGCTATTATGTATTTTTACTGCCAGATCACTATATATTGTTGGAATAAGTGGTCTCCTTTATGTATAAGTAAATCTTATGCTTGACGTATCTATAACATATAACAGTAAAACTCACGAATGGTGACTTTTTTACAGTCTCTATTAAAAGTTCATAAATCCCATCATTATGTTCCTCTTGGTAGTAGAAGGGGATACTGTAATGGATCATAAAATCCATAAGTCTTATTTATGAATTGAAATTCTTCTATGTTGGAATTAATTACAATATTCCCACCTACATTATCTTCGTCACTACTGACTATAATACCAACAACATCATCCGATGTGGGTAAAATATATTATTGTTCGCCTTTCGGGCATTGTTTAAGCACAATTTTTTGATTAACAAGATCTGACAATTTTGTGATTTCTTTAAATTTCTTAATAAACGCATTATCTTTTAGAATATTTGTTTGCCTAACAATGGTTTGTTCTTGTAAAGAATCATTCTCTTCGAGCCTTTCCATTAGTTCACGAAGTGGGTCATAAAAATATAGTTGTTAGAATTTTGATCACCCAACATTTAAAGGTAGAAAACTTCCGATTTTATGGTATATTAAACCGTGAGCCTTAAATATGTATATACCACTTGTAGCATTGGAGAGAGATTCGTCCAGTGTTACCCAAATGGACGTGAACTGGAAAGAGTGATTGTACATTCGAATATTTTTTCTAAAATCAAATCCTAATGCAGATTCACCGTGATAAAGTTCTAAAAGTTCTTCTCACACTGGTAGTAATCCTAAGTCTACCTTTCCACTCATACAGCATAAACCTTTGGCTTCCCTAATGAATAATCACGATTGGCAGTGTATACACTACTTTGGGGGTAGAAGTTTATAGATTTTGAATTTTTTAGAATCTACAAAATTTATTACACAATTGTGACCACATAGTCTAACACTAGGCTTGCCATGCAAAATAACGATGGGTATTTCCATTTATGGAAGTGGAGTATTATTTATTTCCTGGTTTATGGTAACATTAGGGTTATTTCTTTATGATATATTACTGGCTATTTTTGTTTGTCCATTACAATCATCAATAGCCATACGAGTAGACGTATGAATTTTGATAAAGAAGGATCCATTAGAAGTATTAGGTATGCATGTATTAGACATACCTGCTGTATTGGCAGACACAATAGTAGACGGATTGACGGTTATTGCAGATTGGTTAAATTAAAGTATAGCATTGGTATCAATAGAGTTTCTCGTAGCCAATATTACAGTATTCATAATCAAACACGCCTCAGAGATATCTCTATTAATCATATTGCTAATCCCACAATTTGTTATAATCAGTCCATTCTGTTTTATTCAACGGATTGATTAATGCTTATTCCACCGGAATCTGTTTAGTAACTATATATGTAAGATTACAATATCAAATAATTGGGTAAAGGAATATGATATGAATTTATTATTACCAAATATTACAACATTAACCTTCATTTTTCGACATTATTTTGTAAGCAGTACTTGATTGGACAAAACTTTTTTTTGCTATTTCAGAATATCATATTGGGGATTATAACAAAGATATAGGATTATACACTACATTGTTAATATAAGGCACTATACTCAAATGCATACCTTTTCACGCTTATTTGCGTATTCTTGACATCATTTTGCATTTGCTAGGTCCCACTTCTCTTTTTGGTAGTTCAAAGATATACAATTTGTCTGATAATTTATGAGGAACACCTGTAATGCAGATTTTTCTTTTAAACACTACTGGATTACGTAAATATATTACATTAGCTAAAAAATGAAGATTTTGGAGTGTTAAGATTACTAATGAATATATAAAGAATATTTCAAGAAATACCTGTTAAAGCTAAAGGATTTTTAACCAGATATGTGTAAGCCACATTAGCGGATGTCAAATGTGGAAGGGCCTACCCCTCGACCTAATCTAAACTCGAACTAACTTAGTATCAGACTTACGCATTTCATACGTGACATTAACAATCAGCATGGCCACCTAGACCACGAACTGATAAAGAACGTGGATCAAGCACTACATAAAATATGAACAAATCAAAGACACCTGTCTCCTACGAACTAAGCTGTTACATAGTCAACTACCACTTCCCTCATTATTCGGAGAACGTGCTTCAGCACGATAACGAGTTGCAGATAAGGTCTATATAAAGAAAAAGTTCCAGAGGAGATAAAGACTAAGAAAAAACCAGATTTTCTACACTCTAACACAAAACTTCTTATTTCAAGATCAAGCATTTATAGTTCAAAAGATCATTTGTAATAAGATATCAGCCTCAAGCAATAAAAGTTATTATTACTAAAGCACTCAACTCGAGGTCGAGGTTCTTTACCTATTCAAAGGTTTTCCACGCTAAATCACCTGTGTCATTTCTTACATTACATTAATTTTTATCACAAGTACATTTGGTATAAGAGCTAATTTCGAGCTATTTCGAGCTACGGAATTAGGCCATTACATTTGGCACCGTATGTGGGAATTAAGACATTTCTACGATATCCTAAGGTATACATTCACTCTACTATCCATTTTTAATCATGGTCACTTCCAAGCGACCAACAACAGGAATCCAGCACGATCTTTCAGTCGAACTGGAATAGCTCGCTGAACTACGAGTGAATCTCTATGCCAAAATAGAGAAGCAAGATTTGCTCAAGCATCAGTTAACTCTTGATCGTGGGATCCACGATAAAGAGCTCAAAAGCGAACGCCAAGCTCGTTTGACAACATTCAAGTGACATAAAGAACAGATGACGGTAATACAAACTATATTACAAGCTTTACATGACACTTAATAAGCTCCCCATACCAGAGATCATGTTCAAGTACCGATGAACTCCCAAGTTTTTGCACGAGAAAGATTAGGACCTCGAGGAGCAACCAGCAAAGCCATTTCCATAAATCTCCAGCATGAATTTTAACCTTCCATTCAATTGGGTAACGAAGTTCATTCCGATATCAGCAGACATTAGCGGCCTTCAAAGCGTTAAGAGGAAGAACACCGATCTAAACCTCAAATTCCCGCACGTCATTGTTTGAGTGAAGGCACCGGCACTCATAATCTTCAAACACCTTGCCAAGCCACTCGGGCCACACGTCAGTACGTCACACAAGAGCATATAGATCAGCATATCAAGGAGTTGATGAAGCTTAAGCTCTTGGTAATAAAGGCGATCTTACCATGTTGCAGGGTAGTCTGATTAACAAAGAGTTATTTGATATGGAAGTGCCAAAAGGTTTCCATACTCCAAAGATACAAAAGTATAAGGGTACTAATTCAAAGAAACACATTCAACAATTTTGTGGTTCACTGGGATTGTACTCCGATCTCAACCACATTCTATACCATCTGTTCACAATAAGTCTACAGGGAGAACCGCTCTGGTGGTTCCACTCTCTACCTGAAGATTTCATCCTCACATTCGATCAACTATAGAAGCAATTTATCAAGACATATGCTCACAATAAAGACAAAGAGGAAAATTTATATTCTCTTATTAGTCTTAAACATTCACAAGGAGATAAGTTTGAAGTCTTTACAAAGAACTTTCTAGAGCTCGCAAGAAAAGTAAATAACCTAGATCAGAAAATAGTTGTTACTGCTTTTACCAATGCACTCAGCTCGATTGTAAAGCTAAGGAGCATCTCTTCTTAAACAAAGCCATGACCTTAGAAGATATGATTACCAAGGTTAATAGGTATGTCGACCTGGAAAGGATGATGACGGAATGGCATAAATCAACTAAATCTATCCTAACCACTAAAGATCCAACTACATAACAAAGCAGCTAACAGAAGGAGGACCAGGATGATCAAAAGTGGCAAACCTCGGAACGGTAATTTATTACCCAATCTGGTCCTCCCTAGGATGAATGTCCGCATCTCCGCTATTCTTCCAATTCAAGTGAAAAACATGTTCTACCGTTAATCTCAACCGCTGGAACTAATCAAAGGCAGACCGTACTACATGCATCATAAGGTAAATCATCATGACACTGACAACTGCTATGCTTTACAGAGGTTACAAGAATATATCTTCAAAGATGAGAAAATGTATGAATACATTGTCGACCTGGAATCATACAAGAATGGTAGCTACAAAATACAGGTCGAAGTAGTCCAGGTCGAAGATCAAGCTGAGGAGAAACACCTTTACCATATGTACTACAACAACATGATCGAGATTCACCAAATTAACAACTCTTACCGATTCAAGCAATGGAGGTTGTCAAAGTGCTGTGATCTCATACCTCAAGATAAAGAAGTCAAACTTCTTCCTGAGTCGAGCAATCGCTGGCTTGGAATTTTATTCAAAGATTGCGATATCAGTCAAGTAAAATTTCCACATCATTATGCATTAGTAATAATGCTCAAGATGAAAAAAAAAAATTCATGCAAATAATGATGATTAATACTGGAAGAGGTATTGAGATTTTCTTTTAGAGCATAATCGATCATATGGGATTGGTCGATCAAGTTATTCTAAGCGACACCGATATCAGTAGATTTAATGGTTCTAAAGAATAAAGAGTAGGCAATATCATCTTACCTATCACTGCTGGACCAACCACAATCGAAGTCGTAATCTACATCATCAACGCCAAATCTCATTATCTTAGGATTATGGGCCACTGCTGGATTCATAACATGAAGGCAATCACTTCCGCTTATCATCATGCATTTTGCATCAAACATAATGATGGCATCTACGTAATCAAAAGTAGTCAAAAGCTTTCCAGAGCTTGTGAGAATACCGTCTCTACCATTCTAGATACATCAGACATATACATTGTATATCAATTACAAAAAGCTGATCACATTAATGATCAGCCTTCCACAAAAGAACCTACAAAGTACATAGACATTGATGAACCTAGTAGCGGTACTTATATTAGTACCAAGCTGGTCTAGCATGATAAGGATATTCTCGTTCACTTCTTACGAATGAATCGAGACATCTTTGCGTGGATATTTGAGGAAATATCAGGAGTCGGTCCATCCAAGACATGTTACATATTGAGCATCAACAATAATGCCACGGTGGTCAAATGGAAAGAGCAATGTCTCTCACCTCGGCTTCGAGATGAAGTCAACATTAAGATCGATAGTTGATCAAAATGGGATTCATTCGAGATGCCAAGTTCCCTGATTGGATCTCCAACATCGTCGTAGTTACAAAGAAGAATGGAAAGGTCCGAGCTTGTGTAGATTTCACTTATCTAAACAAACACACTCCGAAGGACAGTTTCCCTCTTCCAATCATTCATCAAATTCTTGATTCCACAGCAGGTTGCGAGCTCTTCTCAATGATGGATACTACTTCTGGATACAACCAGATACCTCTCTTGAAGGGTGATCATGAAAAGACCACTTTCATCACTGAAAGAAGGCTTTACTGTTACAAAGTAATGCCCTTCAGACTAAAGAACATAGACGCAACTTATCAACGGTTAATGGAAATTATGTTTAAAGCACACTTCTGGAAATCGTTGAATTTTACATCAATGATCTTTTGTGCAAGAGCTTACAGTCAAAGGGCCATATTACAGATCTATCAACAATATTCAACATTCTCTATTCTTACAGGATGCAGCTTAATCCAGATAAGTATCAATTTGGAGTGCATTTAGGCAAGTTCCTCGGCAATCTCATCAGCAACAAGGGAATTGAAGCTGACCCAGATCAAATTCTAGCTCTTCTTAACATACCCTCTCCAAGAACAACGAAGGACGTATAAAAACTCATCGGCAAGATTGCTGCTATTAACTGGTTTGTTTCTAAGTCTTTAGATCGATACCGAAGGCTAATCTTACTACTCCGAGGGTATACCAAATGAGGAAAAGTTTAGCCTAACGAAGAGATTAAGTAGACATCATAATGTGAGGCAGCTTTTCAAGAACTCAAAACCTATCTGGGGAAGTCTCCCATCATGAGCACCCTGGTAGAAAATGTGGAACTGATCATCTATCTCGCTGTTACAGATAATCCTATCAGCTCAGTTTTCATTCGACTTGAGGGTAAGATTGAAAAGCCAGTCAATTTCATCAGTTAAACCTTTACTTCCGCAAAAATGAGGTATTCTAAAATTGAGAGACTTCTTCTTACTCTTGTTTATACTTTACAAAAACTTAAACACTACATCCAAGCTAATTCAGTCGAAGTCATGACAAACTACCCACTTCGGGAAGTTTTATCAAAAAAAGAAAATTTTAGAAGAGTGCAGTAATGGTCAGTCAGTTTGGGAGAACATGATATCAAGTTCGAACAATGTCATTCAGAAAAAAGTCTGGCTGCTGCCAATTTTCTTGCGGATTTTCTTGTGGAAGATCCCGATTGGAATGAGCATGATCCTGACCTTACAAAAGAAATTACAAGAGATCCACCCACCAAAGTATTTAACGAACGAGCTTAATGGATTGCACAGAAAAGGTGGAGACTATTTACAGATGGTTCAACAGGACCCGCAGGGTCAGGAATTAGAATCGCACTGATTACCCCTTCCAACGACCAAATCGAAAAATCAATCTGCTTATATTTTGAACCCACCAACAATGTCACAGAATATGAAGCTCTGATTCATGGACTCGACCTAGCACTCGAGCTTAGCGTCCCATAACTTTCAGTCTACGCAGATTCTCTACTCATTGTCCACCATTACTCATAACAATACAAGAAGAATGGCAAGATGATCGAATATGCAGCCCTCGTTGCCGATAGGATGAGCATATTTACGAAAGCAACCCTCGACTATCTCTCTCGAGGTAAAAACCAACACGTCGATTCCTTGGCTTATTTAGTCAGGGTCTAAGGTACAGAAGCGTGATATCTATAGATAGAAGTGGCATTCACCCCCAACATTGATCTCTATTTTGAATGCACGATCAACACTGGGGGCGATGAAGAGGAGGACGACGATTAGCAAAGGCCCTTTATTGCATATCTCGGCCCAGAGAACAAATGCGACGGACCCCTTCCAACAGATCTAAAAGAATGCTAATAGTTGATAGAAAATTTGAAGCGTTACACAGTTTAGAATGGTCATCTCTATCACCGCCCAGTCACAGGGCCTTATCTTAAGTACTTCTCAAAGAAGAAAGCAGATGGAATGCTCAAAGATTTACATGAAGGAACTTGTGGCTCCCATGTCGCAAGTCGATCACTAGCAAATAGAGCAATCACACAAGGACCATTCTGGCCAGGAATGCACAAGCAAGCAGAAGAATACTTACACAAATACGACATTTGTCAACGTCATGGACACATGATCCTCACTCCTATACTTGAACTACATGTAAGTAAGGTGTTCTGACCATTCAAGCTGTGGGCGCTGGATCTCGTCGGAGAATTCCCCAATACTCTAGGTAACCGACATTTTTTACTCGTAGTAACCAATTATTTTACGAAATGGGTAGAAGCAGTTTCTCTTTGCCGAACTAGAAAAGAAGTGGTCATCTCTTTTTCTCTGGGAACAAATTATCACACGATTCGGTTACCCCCACCTGATTCGGATCGATAGCGGGCCACAGTTCATTGGTAAAATGGTCGTAGCCTTCCTCAACAAACACAACATCATCCATTCACCATCCAATCCATATTAACCTCGAGGCAATGGCCAAGCCGAAATCACCAACAAAACCATAGTAAATGGGTTTAAGAAAAGGCTTTACTCACACAAAAAAGGAAATTGGATATGGGAACTTCCTCACATCTTATGGGCATACCGAACAACTCCACGTCAATCAACTGGCGGTTCCCTTTTTCTCCTGGTTTATGGCACAGAGGCCATTATTCCAACAGAGTACCACCATCCTTTCAGAGATCACAAGCTTACAGACAAAAAAATGAGTACGAATTGGCATGCAATATGAACTGGATTGATAAAACTAGGGAACATGTTATTGCTAACCTAGCTCGATATCATCATATGCTGGCCAGCTCGTACAACCGAAGAGTCTGAAGCCATAAATTCTAAATTGACTATCTTATCCTCAAAGAAATTCCACAGTACATAAAAAAAGCACATGTTGGGAAGCTCGCAGAAAATTGAGAAGGTCTATTTCTCATAGTCGGCCGAACTGGCCTGGGGCCATACTATCTCATGATAGAGCAAGGAGTTCAAATCCCAAATCCATGGAGCACTAGACGACTAAAACAGTATTATCTTTAAGTTTCTGGTTTCTCTACTTCAATATTCCCGTTTTTTACATTCCAAAAGTGAGACTTCAATCTCCATAAAGTGTACATTCTATTCTACTCAATGAAAACTTCCAAGTTTTTTCCCATATTACTCTCTACATACGTAGACTCTACTAAATCTCATAGATTAAAGCAAAGGTAATACTCGCTTTTAATCGACCATCTATACATAAATTAAGGCAAAGGTAATACTAGTTTTTGATCGACCATCTATACACTGATTAAAGCAAAGGTAATACTAGCTTTTAATCGACCATCTATACACATATTGAAGCAAAGGTAATACTAGCTTTCGATCGACCATCTATATACAGATTAAAACAAAGGTCATATTAGTTTTCAATCGCCCATTTATACATATATCTACGATTAAAACAAAGGTAATACTAGTTTTCAATCAAAGATCTCTATCAGACATAAGATAAAGCAAAGGTCAAACTGGCTTTCATCTCTCTATGTCTACAACTGCAAGTTACTTCTACAGGTTACTTCCAAAGGTTCTTATCTTCTTATGGGAGGTCAGCTACGCTTTTCCCAACACAAGAGGATGCTTATACATAAACTCTGGGGAGTTCGAGCCCATACAATAATCCTGTCTTGCTCTACCAATTCATCAGGTCCAGAACCTAACTTTATTTCTATGGCATTCAGATAATTTCCTCCATTTATATCAACGTTACAAATGCATCATCATAATGACACACAGTCATGCAAGGTATCCCTCTCAAGCTCAAGCCTTTTTACTTCCTCCACAAAATAGGCAATAACAGCCATTAGCTCCTGCGAGTGCGCTATTTCTTGAATAGACGTATTTTGATCAAGCATCACTACCTCTGAGAAGCGTTTTTTTAATCTATGGTAATGATATTTTAAGTCTTTGTGTATTATGTTTTTCCACTCTATGCGTTTCTCTACGCGTGTCATAATCTCATGATGCTTTGCCATCTTCTCCCTTGATTTATCTAACTCAGCCTTATTCATCGCCCTCAACTCTACCAATTGAGCACGAAGTTCCTCCAGCTCCCAATCATTTGTGTTACTTCTCCCAGCAAAACCTTTCTTCAGTAGCTCACCTTTCCTCTTAATTATTCACTCTAACTCTTTCTCTTTACGAATAGCAACATGTAGCTTATCCGCGCTCTCTTGTAAACGTTCATTCCCCCTTCTAACCTGAGCCTAAATACAAACAACATCCACCTCCAGCTCTTTAATTTGAGCTAAAGGGTTAATCACGTCACCCTTACCAATCGATACCCCGGCATCATCATTTTTCTTCTTTGACCGCTCTCCAGCCTCGGCCTTCTTGACACGCAAATTAGCCACAGCCAAATCTACTTTCAGTTTGGCCACCCTCTCGTTCAGTTCATCACATTATTTTTGAACCATCCAAAAATCAATCTCCTTAGCAGGCAAAGCCTCACCCAACTACTCAACCGCACTTTTAGACTTAGTCGGGTTAGCTCAAACCCTCTCAAGCTTGTTTTCTTTCCTAGTTATTTTACTCTTTAACTGCGCAGCCACACTTTCAGAGCTCGCCAGGTCAGCTCAAACCTTCTTAAGCTCATTTATTTTCCTGGTCATTTGACCCTTCAAACTAGCCACAAAATCTTGTAACATTTTTTCTGTCACTTCAAGCGACTTGATACGATATCGAGCGGCATTCACTTCCTTTCTTTTCACCATCAACACATCGATCCTACTTTTGAGCTTTATTATTTTGGCATGAGCCTCAGCGAGCTCTTTTTACACTCTTACTATTTTAACATCATTCCCCTCGATCTTCTTAGTCAGGTCATCAACAATTTGTGTCGCCTCAACAAACTGGATCTGTACTTTGACATGTTAATCCTCCCTATCTTTAGGTGCCTATCTAATCCTACTAAACTCTTCCATAAACTCATGATTATAATAGAGCGTCTATTGTTTACTCAAGCGTGCAGTCTCTAATTCAATCTACATCACATATATAATATATCAAGCTCGATTCAACAATACTTAACAAATATAATCAAATCATAATACAGATGATTTTACAAGATTCTAACAGATTTCTATTTTATGACATTTCATTGTTATTGTAGGGACTTATCCCTCGATCTCACCTGAAATCGAGCTGTCGCCAGTTCGAATTACCTCCATCTCAGGCTCACGCGTTTTTTAACATAACTTCTCCAGTCAACGTTTCAACCTACGCCACGAACTGGTGAAGAACGTTGTTCGAGCTTAAACAAGAAAACCTGAACAAGTCAAAGACACCTATCTCTCACAAACTTATCAGTTACTCGGTCAACCGCCACTAACCAAATTGTTCAAAAAACGCGCTCCAACATGATGATGAGTTGCGGAGAAGGCTTATATAAAGAAGAATTTCCAAAAGAGACAGGGACCATAAAAATCAACCTACTCCATGAACTGGTGAAGAACGTGGGTCGAGCTTAAACTGGAAAACCTAAACAAGTCAAAGACACCTATTTCTCACGAACTCATCAGTTGCTCAGTCAACTGCCACTAACCGCATTGTTCGAAAAATGTACTCCAGCACGATGAAGGGCTGCGGAGAAGGCCTAAATAAAGAAGAAGTTCTAGAAGAGACAGGGACTAGAAAAATTATATAAGAGATCATCTAGAAACTACTTTTCTAGATTCTCAAAATACTCAAACTTCTTAGTTACAAGGTTCAAGCGTTTCTATATCTAGGAACCACTTGTAACAAGATATTCACCCCCAGCAATAAAGATACTTTTACAAAAATCCTTCACTAGAGGTCATGGTTTTTTTACCTATTCAGAGGTATTCTACGCTAAAAATCACCTGTGTCATTTCTTACTTTCCATTAGAATATTGTCACAGGTTCATTAGTGTGATAGCGAATTCCAAGCCATTTTGAGCATACAGAATTTGGCCATTACATTTGGTACCGTCTGGGGAAAAGATTGCATTTCAACGATATCCTAAGGCATTCTTTCACTACAATTTTCAATCATGGTTACTTCCAGATGACCAGTCTACTTTATTATCAAAACCTTCACTCCAACAGAAATGAGGTACTCTAAAATTGAGAAACTTCTTCTCACTCTCATTTACACTTCACAGAAACTGGAGCACTATTTCTAAGCTCATTCAGTCAAAGTCATGATAAACTACCCACATCGGGAAATTCTATCCAAGAAAGAAAAATCTAAGATAGTGCAACAATGGTCAGTCAGTTTGGGAGAGCATGATATCAAGTTTGAACAACTTCATTCTGAAAAGGGTCAAGCCGTCGTCGATTTTCTCACGGATTTTCCAGTGGAAGATCCTGAGTTGGAGGAGCACGACCCTGACCTTACAAAAGAAACTCCAGAAGATCCACCCCCCAGACTATTTAATGAGTGAGCTGAATGGATTATAGTAAAAGGGTGGAGACTTCTCACGGATGGATCAGCAGGACCCGTAGGGTCAGGAATCGGAATCATATTGATTACCCCTTCCAATGATAGAATTGAGAATGGTATGTTATACCGCCTTTCTGTTATGGGGACAGACCTCAAGTGCCTTTCCAAATCAAAAGAAGATGATATGCTCTGTGAATTACATGAAGGGACTTGTGACTCCCATGTCGCAGATCGATCACTAGCAAACAGAGCTATTATACAAGGA
Organism: Kingdonia uniflora; assembly: GCA_014058105.1. NCBI lineage: Eukaryota > Viridiplantae > Streptophyta > Magnoliopsida > Ranunculales > Circaeasteraceae > Kingdonia > Kingdonia uniflora. The sequence goes on along the minus strand of JACGCM010001204.1, from coordinate 1,895,307 downwards.
GTATTCTAGCCCAGCGTGCGCAAGCAAGCAGAGGAGTACTCACGTAGATGTGACACCTACCAAAGGCATGGACACATGATACGCGCCCCTACGCTCGAACTCCATACAAGCAAGGTGTTCTAGCCATTCAAAAGATGGGTACTTCATTTCGTAGGTGAATTCCCTAACTCTCCAGGTAACTTCTGTCACCTCCTTATAGTAACCGATCATTTTACAAAAAGGGTAAAAGTAGTTCCACTATGTCGTACCAGAGAAGAAGTGGTCATTTCTTTTATCTAGGAACCCATCATCACTCAGTTTGGGTGCCCCCACTTAATTTATATCGATATTGGGCCTCAATATGTTGGAGAAAAGATCGTCTCCTTCCTCAACCAACACGATATCATCCACTCACCATCCAATCTTTACTATCCTCAAGGCAATGGCCAAGCCGAAATCACCAACAAAACCATCGAAGATGGACTCAAAAAATGGCTTCACTCACATAAAAAAGGGAATTGGGTTCGAGAACTATATCATGTCCAATGGGCATATCGTACCATTCCATGAACGCCAACAGGATGCACTCCATTCCTCCTTACCTATGGTATTGAGGCTGTTATTCCTTCCAAATATCATCATCCAATTAGAGATCACGAGTTGAATGACGAGGAAAATAAGTTTGAATTGGCTAGCAACCTCAATATGATCGATGAAACCAGGTAATGCGCCATCGCTAACCTAGGACGATATCATCATATGCTCGCCAGATCGTACAACAACCGAGTCAGAAACCGTACTTTCCAAATCAACGATCTCGTCCTTAAAGAAATTCCTCAACATCGTAAAGAGCCTCACCCTGGAAAATTAGCTGACAACTGGGAGGGTCCATTCATTATCAAAGGTCTCTCAGGCCTGGGAACATATTATCTCATGATAGAAGAGGGAATCCCTATTTCAAATCCTTGGAATACTAGGCGACTGAAACGGTACTATCGCTAACCGTCTTACTACACTATTTCTATTTCTCGCTTTTGTTTTTATCAATTCCAAAAGTAAGATATTCATCTCCATCTAATGTAAATTCTGAACTAATCAATGAAACTTTCAAGTTTTTCACAACATCTCTCTACTTACGTAGATTCAACCCCATTTTGTTGATTAAAGCATAGATAATACTAGCTTTCAATTGATCTTATACCAGTTAAATCAAGGATAACACTTGGTTTGGCTTACTCTACTAAATCTTTGCGATTGAAAAAAATGTAGAAACTTATTTTCTATCAAAGACTCTACCAAACAAGAGATAAGGCAATGGTAATACTAGTTTTCATCTTTTTCAACTTGTTTGGGACATTATACCAGTTAAATCAAGGATAATACTTGGTTTGGCTGACTCTACTAAATCTCTACGATTGAAGCAAATATAGAAACTTGTTTTATATCAACGACTCTAACTGACATAAGATAAGGCAAAGGTAATACTAGCCTTCATCTCTTTTAATATGTCTACAACATTACTAGAGTTAAATCAAAATTTACATGATTTGACTTACTCAACCCATCTCTGCAATTGGAACAAATATAAAAAATTGTTTTATATCAAAGACCCCACCAAACACAAGATATCTCTTTCAATATGTCTACAACATTACTAGAGTTAAATTGAAATTTACATGATTTGACTTACTCAACCCATCTCTGTAATTGGAATAAATGTAAAAACTTGTTTTATATCAAAGACCCCACCAAACACAAGATAAGATAAAGATCATACTAGCTTTCATTTATTTCAATGTATCTGCGACAGATAATATTTATTTTCAGGTCATATTACAAAGGATTATTTTCTGCTGATGGGTTGTCAACCATGTTTTCCCCTGTAGCAAGAGGTTAAACAGAATTTACTTCACGAGTTGCAGCAACTCTACCCCTCTCTATCAGATCAATAGGTCGAGGGCCTAAGTTTGTTTCCATGGAGGCCATACAGTTCCCTCGATCTATATTAACTCCACAAATGCATCCCTTATCCGATAGACTTTTGAATAAGGTATCTCATTCTAACTCAAGTCTTTTTACTTTCTATACAAAATACGTGATAATCGACTTTAACAGGTCTGAGCGTGATGCACGAGGTACAACTGTCTTTAAAAATTGATACCTCACCATTCTGAGATGTGACTCCAAAATTGCATACAGTTTCTTCTTATATGCCATTTCCATTTTTGTCCGAGCATCAAAAGTTATAGTCTCTTCTAATTTTTTGTCAAAATTAGTTGATTCTGCCTGATTAATGGCCTCCAGGTCAGCCATATGGACGCGAAGTCTCTAAATTTTTGTATCTAACTCTTCCCTCACCGAACTATCCTTTAACAGGTCATCTTTCTTCTTCATCAATATTTTATTTGCCCTGATTTCCCCTTCCAAGACCTTCACCCTGATAAGAGCACCATCCAACTTGCGCAGGCATTCCCTTAAGTTTGTATTCCCTTACTGTACATGTCCCTGAATTTGAGCTACGTAACCTTTAAGCTCTTTAATTTATCCTGATAAGCTAACCACATCCCCTTGGGCTAGAGTAACTTTAACATCATTTTTACTCCCCCTCGAGCGCCCTCCAGCCTCAACTTTCTTGATGCGCGCGTTGGCTTGTGCCAATTCGACCTTTAGTCACGCCACCTTCTTATTTAAGTCATTGCATCTTCGTTGCATCTCCCGAAACTCCATATCCTTGGCAGTTAAGGAAATATGCAATTGTTCGGCAGTAGCCTCCGAGGCCGATGATTCTCTCGGGCTACCTTCAACTCATTATCTTTTTCAACCATTGTCTGTTTCAGTCACTCCAGCTCGTTTCTACAGCTCTAGAGATTAACTCGAGACTTCCCTTTTGATCTTTCTAGCGCCTGAATATAGTATTGAGCCATTTCATCTGACCTATTCTTTACCATCAGCGTGTCAATCCGACTTTAAAGCTTTACGGTGTGTTCTTTTATCTTCGTAAGCTCTTTTAACCCTTTATCAACTTTGGCAACTTTTTCCTCGTGCTTATGAGAGAGGTCGACAGCAGTCTATGTTGCCTTAACAAATTTGAAGTGCGCCTTTACATGCTTGTCTTCTTTGTCCTCATTCGCTTCCCTCGCCCTATCCAACTCCTCTACAAATTCTCGGTTACATTAGAGCACTTCATCTTCGTGCGAGCAAACTGAATCCAATTCGACCTGTACAATATAGATCTATTATATACAGTTCAATTCTGAGCACCCATCAACATACATATAAATATGTCTCATTTCTAAAATGATATCTGATTTCTAATGTCTACCATGTGCAAGCTACTTTTAGACTTAAAAGTTGAAATACGATCTCAGGTGGATACTCTAGGACACATATTTCGAAGTATAAGGTACATGTTTTCTATATGTAACTTTATCTAAAAATTGTGAATCGTTCTATGCACCATGTTAGGGTAATTTTTCTAAGAACTGATAAAAAAAATTGGTTTGCCTCTACATTCTATGATTGTCTTGTTTACTTGGTAACTATACGTCAATATGACGTATAAGTCAAGAAGCCTATTCCGATCTAACCTGCAGCTCCGCTTGCGAAGATAGCGAGGGTGTGGAAATCTTTTTCTCTTTGGCGAGGTTGGTCTCTAGATCTTTTATTCAGAGACCCATTTCTCTAAGCGCCTTCAAAAGGATTACAAAAAGTAACTCAGCCTACAAGAATTTATTAAACACACATAATCCAACAGCTTACAGTACACATCCAGAATGTTCATACAAAGTCATTTCTCTAACCTACCTTCTCATTCTCGCCCTCTGGAAGTTCGGTGTCATCCCCTTGATTGTTTTGCACCGTCTGACAGGAAACACCGTCTAACTCATCAACAACTCTCACCGCGGCCTCTTCCATTCCTTTATCATCTTCCTCCTCAACATAGGTGTCTACCTTAATGGCATCTACCTCCTCCTAAGAATAGCCCTTCAACATCAGGTGGCACCTAAGCCTATCGCGCTCCTCCACCATCTCCTCTAGATTGGCCCCCGCCTCCGCTTGTAGCAGGCCAATCGCCACTACATGGGAGACTTTCAGGGCCTCAAACATTTTGGTTTCCTTAAGAGCATCAGCTTTATCTCGAGCTACCTTCTTCTCCAGCTTTATCTTCGTCCTCTTTAGCTTAGACTTATATTCTTCCAACTCCGAGCCAAATCTACTTTACCAAACGAGCAACCTGCAGAACACAAATCGACCTCAGCGTCAGCTCGAAGCGCAATAAATAATTTTTTTAGAGAATCAATATAGACTTACCAACGTGCTCATGTCATCCTCTCCTTGAAGAGCCGCCAGCCTGGCCCTTTCCTCCACCTCTTTAAGATCATCCACCGCATCAGATCGCTCTTCAGCAATCTTTTCCCCCAACTTCCCCGAAGGTTTGATCCTTCTCCTTTTTCCTTCTCCTTTTTTGACCTCACCACTTTCCATGGAGCCAGAAGCTGACATAGCCTTTAACATCCATCTTTTCGGAAACATTTGAGCTAATTTTCTCGATGAAATAGGCTCTGGCAGAACCGAGCTATCTATTCTAGGGGTCTTGGCCACGTTGATTCAACCTTCCCCATCAGTTCCTCTCTTTTTTCCATCATCGATACCCGCCATCAGCCTGGTCGATTGAGCTTTTCAAATCTTCTTCGACTTACTCCCAGCCATTTTCTTTCTACTAAAGCCAAGTCCTTCCAATACAGATTCAAGCTCAGCCTCCTCCTCAGCAACTTCGTTCAGCAATGAATCTTTCCTCTCCACGTGGGACTTCGGGCCTGCCATGAGCAAAAAATTTACTATCAATACAAGGTCATCAATTCAAACATATCAATATTATACTCTATGCATGGTTATACTTACTTTATTTTACAATTCTAAATAGAAGATCCAAAGGTTCCTCGTCATCTCTCTGAAGGCAATTACCCTTCACCCATATTACGTTGTCATTCCAGGCTCGACCTGCTGAATTCAGATCAAAAAAATGAGGCCAAGTTACGCTCGTACAAAAGAATGCCCCACCACTGGCATGATAATTCTTTACCCCATTAAACTGCAATACATCTTCAAGGGAGATCTTCCTCACCTTCCCCTCATTCTTCCATTTTTCATTCAGATGGTCGCAAATACTTATCACTTCCCACATGTTTCCATTCAATTAAGTAGGACATGCCCCGATCTCATTCATAATCCCCTTTGCTAAATTGGTAAGGGGCAGACTCAACCCGTACTCTAATTGGGACAATTAACACAAAAAAAAACCCTCTGCTAGATCACTCCGAATAATCCCATCAAAATATTCTAATGAGATCAATTCATCTATCCCTCTATCTCATTTTTCCTCCTCCAAGTCAGCTAATAAATAAAAATACTCTTCCCCCGTTGCTACCGTACAACCCCTAAATTGCCTTTCGGTGTATTCTGCACAGTTACCCCATGTCCCTCCTACAGCAGACTTAGCTTTACAGAATTCTCTAAATGCATCTAAACCAGGAGGATAGGATACCAATTGGCCTAGAAAATCTGGAAATTGATCCAATCCTACTTCAACCTTACTATTAGACTTTACTGTCTGACCAGAGGTCGACGCCTCATTAGCAGGCGAACTATCCATCTCAAATTATAATTCTACAGTCAAAGATTTGACCCTACACAAATACCTTTCACGTTCGACATACATACATGTACAGGTATCTATTATTATTTCATACACATCGGTCATTCACATACAACATATCTTTCATATATTCTGTGTAAATGTCCAAATACGAAGATTGCTATAAATAATTTTTTTATTTTTATATATACTTTGCAAAAAACACAAACATATAGCACACGTCTCTACTAACCTTCAGTGTCAGAATGGGAATCTGCAGTAGCACCAAGTCCTTCCCTCATAACGCTGTTGTATAGCTACCTACATGATCCGGTACTTATAACTCTCATCGACTGTTGATCACCCTCAAATAAATCCTTATCAAATCCTCTACAATTTTTTTGCGCCTCTCTCTCTCTATGCTCTCAAATAAATCCTTATCAGACGCCTTATACCTTCTCAATAAAACCATATTTCCATCATTACCCTTTACCTCATATTTTAACCTATTTTTCTCTCCTATTTCCATATCTTTCTCTAACCTGCTCAAACTCATTTTGACTCGCCCTAACACGATATCAGATTTTTGCAGCTTCACATAAAAGACAAAACTAGAAGGTTCTGCATTTCTTCATTTTTGTTTCTCTGTCCTTGTTTCTAATCATTATAGTAATAGTGACGTCATTTTCAAAGTTAACAAAATTTTCAAAATTATTCAAAATTATTTATCACAAAAGTCTCAAACGGCATTTGCAACTATGGAGGATCTAATTGATTTACATCTATTCAGTTAAAATCAGCAAACTTATATTTATTTATGATAAACACTTTATACATCATTACATCTAGAGCAGCCTTGATGACCTAGACGACCACATCCGACCACATTACTCATCAATCATCAAATCTTTAAATTTGAGCTCCACCTCAGCAATCAATCCAACCATTTCTTCTTGATCTATAGAATCCTTAACCAATTCATGAAAACATAACTCATAAAAGTAATGGGCATACTCAAGTTCCCTACCCCTTACATCTAATCCCACTAGCAGGCACTCCCTCACTGGTAACTCAGCATCATAATCAAACGATCCAAAAATCCTCTCTCGCACTTCTGCGATCTTTATAGCCAATCGTCCTTCAGCGGCATGACGAATCCTCTGAAATCGAATCCATACCATCCTAATCTCCTCTTCATTTTAAAATAATTCAACTTTTATTTATACATTTTTACCACCTTTCCCCTCAAAACGTGATTTTGACCTTTTATCTCGTAACATAAAGCCTATAATCTTGGGTAAAACTATTTAAACTTATCTCTTCCTTCGAGCTCGTATGCTATATTACTTTCCAAATCGAGTGTATTCTATCCAATTTTATTCTTCTATCGACCTCTAATAGATTGAATTTTCACATTACAAAATTCTTAAAAAAAATTGCCTCAAACATTTCTGACGCGCAGATAAAATTATACTTGCATCACAACATATATTTTCGCACATATTTGTCTTAGTTCGAGTACAACAAAAGCAATACTTACGGTACTCATACATTTTATGCAGTCTTCATAATATTTCAGTTCGATTTATATATATTTTATATCTACATCAACACAAATGGTCGAATGACAAATTTTATTCACGTCCAAAAAGATTATACATGTTTTTACAGATAGCAAGCCTTTAAGTATCGATCTCAGGTAAATTATAGATACGTAATTTGTCCAGCACCAAACCTCAAGTACTTTACAGATAACAAGTGTTTCAATACTTTTGTAAGTAACACGTCATTCCGACACATCAAGTCCTTCAGTTTGCCCTGCTTCAGTGATCTTTTACCCTAACGTAAAGCAGAAATTGGAACTAACAGAAAGCTTCCCTCACATGAGTTAGGTTTAAGTCTAGTCGAACTTCAAATGGAAACTATGCCAACAGTAGACTCAGTGCTGGAGCCAACTCTGCAAACTGAAGGTCTTCTGTGTACTAAAAAGAGATGGAAATACTGAAGCAGACCACCGCCGTTCATCTCCTTCCTCCACTACCATCGCCACGTCCTTTGAAACTACCACCACCGAAGAGCTGGTAGAGATGAAGAAGGCCCAACCTTAGAATCCATGGTGATACAAGAAATTAGCATAACTGCCCCGCAGTTATGCCTATCCCTGGATATGAAGCCCTAACATTGTCCTCCGCTGGAGTACGAAGACAAGCCCAACGTTCTTTGCCTGTCAAGACGATAACATGAAACTTCCACTTACAGTAAAATTCCTCCTCAGCTTCAACCGCTTCCTCTTCCGATATGCCTTGATACGTCGGAGGAATAGGAGCAGGTATTGACATATTCAAGGGTTGGTCACCAAAGTATTTCAACTTCAGCCTCTGCATTTTTGACAAATTCCTCTCTTTAAGGACCATCCTCCTAGTCTTCACCATTTTTGAAAATTTAAAGAAAGTGGCAAAATACAAAGCGTACTATGCTTCAAAGATTAGATACAGGTACTCTTTATATAACCCTACATTTATTGTGTATGTACATTTTTCCAAACGTCATCATTCATTATAGACGCGACTCTTCAAAATCCTTAATGTCACATCCATCAAGATCAACGCCCTCATTTAATACCCATCATTTCCCCATATACTGCATAACTTTCATACCGTCAAACGGCATCATTATTCCGTTTCAACATTCAAAATCTTCAACCTAAATACCAAGTACCTCAGATTTTGTCTCAACCAAAGCCACTCGTGACTTCAATTGTGTGGGGGCAATTGTAGGGACTTATCCCTCGATCTGACCTGAAATCAAGTTATTGCCAGTTTGAATTACCTCTATCTCAGGCTCACGCATTTTTCAACATAACTTCTCCAGATAACGTTTCAACCTACTCCACAAACTGGTGAAGAGCGTGGATCGAGCTTAGACTGGAAAACATGAACAAGTCAAAGATACCTATCTCTCAAGAATTTTTCAGTTACTCAGTCAACCGCCGCTAACCATATTGTTCGAAAATCATGCTCCAGCACAATGAAGAGTATCAGAGAAGGCCTATATAAAGAAGAAGTTCCAAAAGAGACAGGGACCAAAAAAATCAACCTACTCCACGTACTGGTGAAGAACGTGGGTTGAAATTAAACTGAAAAACTTGAACAAGTCAAAAATACCTATCTCTCACAAACTCATCAGTTACTCGGTCAACCGCCACTAACCGTATTGTTTGGAAAACGTGTTCCAGCACGATAAAGAGCAGTGGAGAAGGCCTATATAAAGAAGAAGTTCCAGAAGAGACAGGGACCAGAAAAATTATACAAGAGATCATCTAAAAACTACTTGTCTAGATTCTCAAAATACTCAAACTTCTTAGTTTCAAGGTTCGTGCGTTTTTATATCTAGGAATCACTTGTAACAAGATATTCACCCCCAACAATAAAGATACTCTTACAAAAATCCTTCACTCGAGGTCCTAGTTTTTTACCTATTCAGAGATTTTTTACGCTAAAAATCACATCTATCATTTCTTGTTTTCCATTAGAATATTGTCGCAGGTTCATTGGTGTAATAGCGAATTCCAAGCCATTTCGAGCTTACGGAATTTGACCATTACAATTGTAACTTAAAGTTGAAGTATGATCTCAGTTTGTTGGCAATATCATCTACATCCACTTTTAATGTACACATTTTCTATGTTCTGATTTTCTAACAATTTGGCATTATCTGAACATATTTGATTACCATCGCTCCTAATCTGCTGACACATTAGTGATCCATACCTATCTTTTAACTTTACTTTATAGCTCAAAAGTAATGTAGCATACAAGTCAAATATTTATTGCTCTTTTCTAACCTATAGCTCCGATTGCGAAGTCAATAGGGATATTGATGCATTTTTCTCCTTATCTAGCTCTTTCTCTAATTCCTCAATTTTGAGGCGCATGTCTCTACGTTCCTACAAGTCAATATTTACAAGCATCTCTTAACCTATTCAAATTTATCCTACAAAACAATATTTCATACAAATACCATTTTCACCCCCACGCAAAAAATACACAAATAAACTTCAAACAACTTTACTCTATCTCCTTATTATCTTCTCCCCCACGATTCTCTAGATCAGTTCTAGGAGAGATCGAATCCAACCCTGCTACCATACCTCCATCAGCAGGGACCTCCTCTTCCTTTTCGTCCTCTTTAACGTAAGTACCTTCCATAATGGCTTTGAGGTCAGCAACTGTGTACCTTACTGCGATGAGTTGGGGCCCAAGTCTATCGCGATGAGTTGTAACATCGTCCATATTCTTTTGCGCCTCCTCAATGAGCTTGCTTATCAACACCTTCTGCGAGGCCTTTGTTGTAACCTAACGCTCCCTTTCCAGAGCCAAATCAGACTCTAGTTGAGCCACCTTCTTCTCGAGCTCGGCTCTCTCATTCTCGAGCTCAGCTTTTCCTTCCTTAAGCCCGAGATAGATTCCCTTCAACATGCGAATAGCCTACAACAATTCAGCACATTTTTAGCTTAAACACAAATACAAATTTAAAGATTTACAAGACATCAACTTACCATCCTGCTCAACTCCGACTGTGCGTAGGTAGTCAGCTCCTCCGTACCTCTTCGAACTGCCAGCCTCAATCAATTCTCTGTAACCTACAACTCGTCCACCTCAGCAGGTCGGATCTCTATGACCTTCACCCCTATCACACTAGCAGGAGGGTCAACCCTTTTCTTTTTTGTACTTCCCTTGACCTGACCACTCACCGTGGTACTGGAGGTCGTGCCACCCTTCACAGCTTTCTTCTTCGGGTACTTTAAAGCTAACTTGCTCAAAGTTGTCCCTATCAAAATGTCATCCAGAGACATTTCTGAAGCTCACGGCAGTACCAGACGCTCCTCCCCGTCCGTTCCTCTCTTCTTGCTAGCCCCAGCTTCCTTCATTGGTCTCTTTGCCTGAGACTTTTGTACCTTCTCTAACCTATTGTTAGCTATTTTGTTTATGTTGATGCCGAGCTCTTTCAGAACTATCTCAAGCTCAAAAACTTCTCAAGCAACAGTATCTAACAGTGATACCCATCATGTCACCTTAGACTGAGGACCTAAAATAAAGCACAACACATTGTTAAACGGCATACAAACCTACAACTACGACAGTTCAATTTTATACACTATTACTTACTTTTCTTTAGGGTTTTATACATAAGTTTCATTGATTCTTCGTCCACACTCTAAAGGTAATCACCATTCACCCATATCACATTATCGTTCCAAACTCGACCTGTTAAATTTAGATCAAAGAAAAGAAGTCGAGACAAACTCGAACAGAAATACGCGCCTCTAGTTATGTCATAATGTTTCACAGCATAATAATGCAAAACGTCCTCAGGAGTTATTCTCCTCTACACTTCATTCTCCTCCCACTATCTATTCAAAGTCTCATAGACATTGATCACCTCCCACATATTCACATTCAGTTGGGCAGGATAAGCTTCTATAGTATTCAATATACATTTAGCAAGATTGCTAAGAGGCAACCTCAGTCTGTATTCTAATGGGGATAGATAACACAAAAAGCCCCAGTCTAGGTTACTCTGAACATACCCATCAAAATACTCTAAATGTATCGATGCCTCAACCTTTTTTCTTTTCTCCTGTTCTAAGTCAGGCAAAAAAAAATATTCTTCCCCACTTTTCATAATACATCCCCTAAACGACCTCCCAGTGTATTCTACCATATTACCCCATTTTCCACTTATAGTAGCTTTGGATTTACAGAACTCTTTGAATACATCAGACTTTGAAAGGTAAGAGTACAAAATACCAGGGAAATCTGAAAATTATAATTCATCCTCCCCCTCAAAGTTTGCATTTACACATTCTACATTTTTAGACTCAACCATGCGACCAGAGGTCGATGTCTCCGCATCGTATGCAACCTCTATTATATATATAGGCTAAAGGATGAGGATTTATATTTATAACAGATTATCCTCACGCCCCAACCTTCATACAGGTCCAGGTATTCTGTCAATTCTCTCAAATCTTTATTTTATCTATATACATCCAGACACGCATCTACCATACATCTATCATACATATACGTACATCATATACAAATCTATTTTTATACATAAATCAAATAAATATTTATAGGTTACTATAAATAGCAATTTTTAAAATTTTGAAAACCCACAAGTATTTCAAACATCACGTTCACAAAATCATAACTTGATTACTAACCTTTGACGTCTGAGTATAAATCAGAAATAATGTCTACTCCCTTTCTCACCACGGTGTTGTGCAACCATTATTGTGACTCTATCTCCACAACCTTCTCTCTCCTTGAATAAGGATTAATCTCCTCCAATCTCACGCTTAAATCTCTATAAATGTCCCTCTTCTCTCTCCCACTGTTCTTTCGTCTTGCTGAAGTTGGTAAACGTTTGAATAAGAAAGATAAACTATTATTTATACTTTTTCTCTCTAACTGTTGGCAGCTATTGGGCCTCACATAAGCCACCCTCGGTTTTAGAACTGAGGCATCCCTTCCATAATTAATGTCAGACGTTTCATACCTTGTGGTAAAAATGTCTTCCCATCATTACCTCAAGTCCTATGTTTTATTATATTCTCATATTTCTTGTCCAAATCTCTCTCTGACCTTTCCACACTCATGATGACTAGATACTCACGCACAATCAAACTTTTTTTACCCTTACATAAGAGACAAAAATCAAAGCTCACCTATTTTTTCTATTCCTACTTCTGCTACTTATAGAACTACTGACGTCATATTCGATGTTATCACATTTTAAAATTCAAATTTTTTATTAGCAAGCAGTTCCAAACAACATTTATGACATAGCAGGAACAGATTCAAGAGAAAAATTCTACCTACATATTTATTTTAGTTATTCGAACTAATTCAGTCCACTTTATTATACATAATCACACATAAAACATCCCAGATGTCCAGGAGAGCCACACCTAATCAACTCGGCCTCAGCAATCCTCATATCTTTCTCTTTTATCTCTTCTACGATAATTTTCCTCACAACTACTTTTTGAGCTAGAGACTCCATAATCACTTCACGAAATATCTCCGAATAGAAATGACTCCCAATCTCAAGTTCTCTCGCCCTCGCATCTAAACTTTCAAACTGAATTTCAAATTCAGGCAAGCCATAATCATAATTTAGTAACCCAAAGATCTTCTCTCACACTTCTGTAATCTTTATCGTTAGTCAACCCTCTACGGCACGACGAGCTCTTTCAGAATGAGTCCTCACCATTTTTACTTTTCTTTATCCTCTTTACATCGCATCCCCACCATATTTATACACTTTTTTGAAGTCACTTCAAATCCCCCATATTTCATATATATTATAATCTATTTTTCCATTACTAGAAACCCTAAGATAATGATAGAAACTTATTTGAACTTATCTTTACAAATTGACCTTTTTGGATTCGTCCACTCCTGTTTTGACCTACTTCTCACAATCTCTCCCCCTATACAACATTTCCAAACAATACCTCCATAAGCTTGATATTTCAATTTCTGCATATTTTATTCCCTGTAAGTTTATTCCGTCAACATGATTCTTGCAATCTAGTCAGTTCGATAGACATTTTCAAATATATATACATATTTACAACTTTACATATATTTTCCAACGTTCGACTAAACAAAACTCCATTTTTTTGTTCACCTTCACAATATTAAATTCTCGTCCTCTAACATACATATATATACTTCTTCTAGCCCTATTTTAATAGAAATAGTTAATTCTATCTATTAACATAGGTTTTGAACAAATATTTTTTCATTAGCTCGAATATCAATTATAAAATACTTTACAGATAACAAGTTTTTCAGATGTTGCTACAGATCGATCTACATGTCACATTGCATGTTAGTTTTTAGTATTGTTTCACTCCTAAAATCTTTTGAAGCAAAATACAGGAACTGGAAATCACTAATTTTGGTCACTCGTTCACGTCATTTACTTCTACAAGAAACTGAGGAAGCTATAATGTCAGTGCTTAAACCAACCCTCAGTGAGAGAACTTTCTTCATGATAAGAGAAGATGATTGTGCAGAAGAAAGACTTCCAATCTCCGTCTCCCTTCTCCACCACCATCGTCTCCTCCTCCATAATCCCCACCAACTAAGAGTTGGAAAAGATTTAATGAGGTCCTACCTTAGAACCCAGTCCCTCGTAGGATACCGGCATTAATGCCTCGTATATACGCCAGCCTCCACATCTGTCTCCTCAACCTTGTCCTCCGTCAAGATGTGAAGGCACCTCCGACGCTGCTCCCTAAACAAGGCAACATAATAAAATCTCTGCATATGGTAGAAATCATCTTCAGCTTTAGCCAATTTATCTTCCGACATCACATGGTAAGTTGGTGGTATGGGAATGGGCGTGGGAATCTCCAGCGATTGAACCCCAAAATATCGCAACTTCAAACTTTGAGTACCACGTCGATGAGAGATATATGGGGTTTAAATTATTTAAATCTTAATGCATCACCGATTGTCTCTTCGGTTATCCCTCCAATTGTCACGAGAAGTAATGCGCGCAGAAAGGTGAAGCCTAAAAGAAACACGGCACAGACACCTATTGTAGTTAAGGATGGAGTTGAGGTTGAGGATGAAGTTGATGTTGACAAAGAAAGATACAAGAATTCCAAAAATTGGATATCCGATAACTTCATGAATCTCTTATACGTTTGGTCCCAAATGTCTTAAAACATTGCAACCACGAACAACCAAAAAGCTGCTATATTTTGGTTCAAGGTACGTGACCAATTCAACTCATTCTATAATGACCAATCGATGTTACGATCATATAATGGTATTAATAGTACGTATAAGGGGCAGCTCAATAAGGATTGCTCAATCTTTATAGATATCATTCAAGACCAAGAAAGCTGACATTTTACCGGCAAGGGGTCGAGCGATGTAGTAAGTATTTAAATTTTTTTCTCATTCCATTAATTTTGTTAGGTTAATCGTACTCATAAAAATTTGAAACTTGATTTGTAGCTTAGTATGGCATACGAGACCTTCAAAAAAAATATACAATAAATCATTCTAATTTTGTGAGGCTTACAAAGTTTTGGAGAGATGCCCAAAATGGTTATAAATTCATCACATCAGGTAACCCATCTAAAATGTCTCTTGGAAGTCAAATTTTAGCGATAGCCCAAACAATGCCACCAACACTGAACCCTCTATACCTACTTTTGTCACTTCAAATATCATAATTCCATATGATTCTACCGATATGGATGCACCACTATACGCTTGTGGGTAAGTACGACCATTCGATAAAAAAATACAAGGCAAAAGAAGCGACAAAGTCAAATGTTTGTTATTGGGGGAAGAAGATGTTTAAAATGATGATAAACATGATAAAGGCATAGAATGAGAGAGATGAGAAGAAGAAAGAGAAAAAGGAAGCTAGAGTTAGAGCTAGAGCATGAGAGGAACAAAGTTGGTAAGAGAGGTAGAAATTCAAATGAGGCATGAAGCGGAGCTAGCTAGAAAAGAAGTCATCGAAGAGAAAAATTTGGTTAAGGTGATGACAATTGACACAACTAACCTACTACCGGTACAAAAGCGTTGAATAAAGAAGCAACTTAAACTTTATTCTAAGAAGTTAAAAGAGAAATGTCCAAGTGATGATGACATTTCAAGTAATGAAGATTGATATAATCCTTACCGTTAATAGTAGTTCTTAATTTTTATGTTATGGTTTATTTGAATAAAATTATTATCAATCCTTTTATTCCGTAAAATATACTTCAATCAAGTATAGAAAATACATTACAACTTTAGCATAAAATTACAAACTTCGAAACAAAATACATTACTTTAAGAAATCAAAAAAAATCTACATTACTCCGCCCCTTTTTGATTACACAAATACGCGACAAGTTCATTTTGTAATTGTAAATAAGCACCTTCATTTCTGATTTTACGAATCTTTTTAATGTACTTTACCATAGTATTGAGAGCGTATGTTGAATTTAGTGTCTCATGCACCCTATTCACAGATTCTCTAAACTTTGGATCAATATCTACTTGTCAGATATAAGTATGACGTTCATCTGAGATAATCATGTGCATAATGATACATACATACATAACATTTCCTAGATCACTAAGCTTCGAAAACCATACACTGTGTGCCAAAATTTTGAACCTAGCTTGTAATACCCCAAAAGCATGTTCTACATCTTTCCGGCATGCTTCTTGCATCTTTGTAAAATGTCTTTTGGCATCGTTCAACGGATTTCATATGGTTTGAACAATTGTTTGCCATTTTGGATAAAATCCAACTCTAAATAATATCCCATAGTGTGCGGGACCATACCTATATTATAATTGCATGGCGGTGCAACTCCATTAGACAAGTTGTTAAAAAACCACCCTTGATACAAGATGTTCACGTCATTGTTAGAATTGGGAACCCCAAAGAATCTGTGCCATATCCGAAGATCTTGCAATGCAACCACTTTTAAAATCACTGTTGGATAGTTATTATACCCGGTATATTGTCCTGCCCACCCAGTAGGACAATTCTTCAATTTCCAATGCATACAATCTAAGCGACCTAACATCCCTGAGAAGCCTCGTGATCCATTCATTTCTAACAACCTTAATGTGTAATTTTCATCGGGAGATCTAAGGTATTAAGCTTTTGAATTATTTTATATTTGTGATGCAAAATTCTTTCAAACTCAAATTACCCATAGATTCCCTAATCTGAACATATTTACCTTAGGCGTTTGCGCTCGTACCGTAACATAACATGTGAAGTGTGTACGTTATCTTTTGGGGCAAAGATAAGCCCATCGTTTTAACAAAATTTTCTTTATGAACAAAATAGTTGTTCAAAGAAATAACTTGATCATAAATATGTTGATACACAGCTTTGCTCATACGGAATAGACAATGAAATAGAATACCTTTGAAGTTTTGAAGACTGGGTTGGTACCAAAATACTCCCGATTAAGGCTAAACTCACCAAATCTATGTGATCACGTCTTTTTTGCTTGTCAATCATTCCCATTTTACTACTCCCCCCTCCCCCCATTTTTGTGATAATGTCCTCTTGCCCTTTTTCTTATGCTTCTCTTATCTCAATGAGAACCTTGTTATACTTATGCATTAATTTAATTTGACACTAGAAGAGCTCTTTGGTTTCAGACGAGGATGAAGATGGTGATAACAAGGATGAGAGTGATAGGTCAGACATGATTAAGCAAAATTGATAACTAGAGAATAGAGTATAGTGTGGAAGATTAAGATAATATAGTGTACAAGATGAATGGCCTTTATAGATAAAAAAAACTAGCCATTGTGTTTTTTGTCAAACAAATTTGCCCAAAAATAAAGCCATTGAGCTTCTTGTAAAACAAGTTTAGCCAAAAAAACTAGCCGTTGAGCTTCTTGTTTAACAAGTTTGGCCAAAAAACTAGTCGTTGAGCTTCTTTTCAAATAAATTTTTTCATGGATATAGCCGTTTTGATCACAAAAAATACCTAACATGGAGAGGGGAAAAAAAGATTTCATACAGGACCTAGCCGCGTATTTCAGAACTGCGGGGCATCAACTAGCCGGTACAAATACTTTAAACCACAGCTGTCCACGTGTCTCCATCATAACCGTATATATACCCCGTAGTTTTGAACTGCGAGGCATGGGAGCTACTTAAATCTTAACAAGTGTCAACATATAATTAGCTTATAATCTACGCGTAGTTCAGAACAACGGGGCGTTAATAAAGTAAAAATATACCCTGAGGGACATCAGCCAATCGACCTAGATGTTGTGGGTGGATTTGGGACAAAACAAGGTGAAAGATTGTCATGTCATCCTTCACCTAGCAGCTATATATACTCTTATACTCTTCTCTGCAATGTTATCTTTGTAAGTTGTAACCAATGGAATTAATTTTTGTAACGGTTCCTATAATTATTAGGACTTAATTCCATTTAACATTATTTCATAGTGTAAAGGGTATGTGTGTAGAGGAGTTTGAGTGAGATAAATTTTGAATTTACAAGTAACTAACATTTATAAGAGTATCTCCTAAAGTATCTCACTCAGTTAGGTGAAAAAACCTAAAATTCAACTGAGTGAGGTCCAATTATATCCAACTTTACCGCAGTTGGTTTTATCAACAGGCGTCCATTTTATTTTTATTTTATTCTTCTTTAAAAATTCATCAGGCTTTTGTAAGAGCATAATTTTGTATCTCAAACTTAGTATCTCACACCGAATATGATTAAAACGTAGTAAACAACAACTAATCAAACACAAGAATTAGTGTGGAAACCTCTTAATAGGTAAAAACTGCGACCTCTCTTGAGGATTTAGAAATAGAGATATTATTGATTAACTAGCTATTACAAAGAACCTCTCTTGAGTGTTCGTTGAATTGAGTTGTTGGTGTGGAGGTTTATATCTAGACTTAGGTCAAGAATTAGAAATAAGCCCTTCTTTGTAACTGCTCCATAATGTGCCATATCTGTAATATGTGATCGTATGCTGACGAGGTCGAGTAAATGTATGATGGTCGATGCAATGGCCAAATTTTGTGAGCTCAAAATGGCATGGATTTGCTATCACACCAATGAACCTATAACAATATTCTAATAGAAAGTAATAAAATGGCATAGGTGGATTTTAGCATAGAAAATCTCTGAATAGGTAAAAAAACCATGACCTCGAGTGGAGAATTTTTGTAAAAGTATCTTTATTGCTCGAGATGGATATCTTAATACAAGTAATTTATGGATATAGAAATGTTCGAACCATGTAACTAAGTTTTAATATTTTGAGAATCTAGATAAGTAGTTTCTAGGTGATCTCTTGTGTAACTTTTTTTTGTGCTTGTCTCTTATGGAACTTCTTCTTTATATAGGCCCTTCCCACAACTCTTTGTCGTGTTGGAGCACATTTCCCGAATAATGTAGTTAGTGGCAGTTGACTGAGTAACTGATGAGTTCGTGAGAGATAGGTGTCTTTGACTTGATCAGGCTTTCTAGTTTAAGCTCTACCCACGTTCTTTACTAGTTCGTGAGGTAGGTTAAAATGTTGACTAGAAAAGTTATGTTGAAAAATACATGAGCTTGAGATGGAGGTAATTCGAACTGGCGACAGCTTGATTTTAGGTAAGATCGAGGGATATGTCCCTATAATCGCACCCTCATAACCGAAGTTACGAGTGGCTTTGGTTGAGAAAGAATCTGAGGGTAATGGGTATTCGGGTTGATAATTTTGAATTTCAAAACAGAGTAATGATACCGTTGACGGTATAGAAGTCACGCGTTATTGGGAAGTGAAGGGTATTAAATGATGATGTAGATGCTGATGTTTGTAACATTTGCGATTGAGGAGTCGCGTCTATAATAAAAGATGACGCTTGGGAAAATGTACCTACATAATAAATGTAGGGTTATATAAATAGTACTTGTAGTAAATCTTTAAAGTAGTGCATGTTTGTACAATTTTCTCTGAACTTTGCAAAGAAATGGTGAAGACTCGGAGGATGGTCCTTGAAGAGAGGATTACGACTGAAACGCAGAGGTTAAAGTTGAAGTACTTTGGTGACCAATCCTTGGAGTTGTCGATACCCGCTCATGTTCCTCCGATTTATCAAGGTATGTTGGAAAAGGAAGCGGTCGAAGCTGAGTAGGAATTTTACTGTAAGTAGAGGTTTCATGTTCTCATCATGACAGACGAGGAACGGCGGGCTTGTCTCCGTATACTGGCAGAGGACAATGTTCGGGCTTCATATGCAGGGGTAGGCATAACTGCGGGGCAGATATACTAATTTCTTGTATCGCCATTGATTCTAAGGTTGGGCCTTCTTCATCTCTGCAACCTCTTCAGGGGTGGTGGTTATAGGAGAGGCAGAAATGGCAGTGGAGGAGGAAGACGGAAAGTGGGAGTCTGCTGATACATTTTTATCGTCTTTTGGCGCTCAGAAGACCTTTACTTTGTGGGGTCGGGTCCTTTTTATATCTACCAGCTCTTCGGTGGTGGAGGCTTCAGAGGATGAGACGATGGTAGTGGAGGAAGGAGACGAACGGTAGTTTTTTGCTTCTGCATTTCCATCATAATTTTGCGCTCAGAAGACCTTCAGTTTGTTGGGTAGAGGCCAGCACTGAGACTACTGCTTGCATAGTTTCCATTTGAAGTTTGACTGAACTACAACCAGACTCATGCGAGGTAAGCCTTTTGTTAGCTTCAATGCCTTCTTTGCATCAGGGTGAAAGACCACTAAAGCGGGACGAACGAAAGGACTTGAAGTGCCAGAATGCCTGAACGACCTGTTACTTATAAAAGCATTGGAAAAACTTGTTATCTGTAAAGTACCTAAAGGTTGGTGTTGGGCTGATTTATGTATCTATATTGTACCTGAGATCGATTATTAAAAGACTTGTTATCTATAAAAACATGTGTAACATTTGTTGACATAAATAAAAAAAATTATCCAATTACTTGTGTTGCTGTAGATATAGACCATGCAGAAATTGAACTGAAATATTATGAAGGATGTATAGAATGTATGAATATTGTAAGTATTGCCTTTCTTTATTTGAACTGAGATAAGTATGTGTGAGAATTTATGTTGTGATGTAAGTAGAACTTGTTGTGTGTGTTGAAAGTGTTGGAGGCAAAAATTTCAAGAATTCAGCAATGCATAAATTCGATCTAATAGAGTTTGTTGGAAGAGTAAATTTAGACAGAATAAGCTGGACCTAGAAAGTAATATAACGGACAAGCTTGAAGGAAGAGATAAGTTCAAATATTTTTCCTCAAGATTCTAGGGTTTTCTGTTACGAGATAAAAGGTCAAAATCACGTTTTGAGGGGAAAGTGTATGAAATATGTATAAGTACGGGTAGGATGATCTGTGAAAATGGACAAGAGGTTAGGATGGTAGGGACTCGATCTTAGAGAATTTGCTATGCCCCGAAAGGACGATTGGCTATAAAGATAGTTGAAGTGCAGGAGAGGATTTTTGGTGTGTTTGGCTATGATGTTGAGGAGTGTGAGCTCGAAGAATTAGATGTAAGGAGAAGGGAACTTGAGTATGCCCAGTATTTCAATGAGGTATGTTTTCGGGTATTTGTGTTGGATCCAGCAGCTCGAGAAGGAATGGTGAGATTGATTACTAAGGTCGAGATTAAATTTGAAGATGGCTGATTGAGTGGTAATGTGATCGGATATGGTCATCCAGGTTATTAAGGTTGTTCTAGATGTAATGATGTAAAACGTGTTTATCATAAATAAATATTTGAATTTTAACATAAAATAATGTAAATCAAGGGGATCCTCTATAGTTGCAAATGTCATTTGAAACTGTTGTGATAAATATTCTAAATAATTTTGAAAATTTTGTTAGCTTTAAAAATGATGTCACTATTACTATAAGTATGATAAACAAGGACAGAGATACAAAAATGAGGAAATGCAGAACCTTCTAGTTTTGTTTTGTATGTAAAGCTGCAGAAATCTGATATTGTGTAGGGTGAGTCATCATGAGTGTGGGAAGGTCAAAAAAAGATATGGAAACAGGAGAGAAAAATATGTTAAAATATGAGGGATGGGTAATGATGAAAAGTTTGTTTTATTGAAATGGTACAAGACGTCTGACATGGATTGTGGAAATAACACCTTAGTTCAAAAACCGAGGACGGGTTGTGGGAGGCACAATAACTACCATCCGCTAGAAAGCAAAAGGATAAATAGTGACTCTTCCTAATAATTCAAACGTATTTCAACTTTAAAAAATTTGGAGAGCACAGAGAGATAGGCGCAAAAAAAATTTAGGGGAGTTGATAAGGAGTTATCTGAGGGTGATCAACGGTTAAAGAGAGTGAAAGACACAGGATCACGTAGGTGGTTATACAGCAGCGTCGTGAGGGAAGGACTTAGCGCTACCACAGATTCTCATTCAGATTCTGAAGGTTAGTAGAAACGTATGCAGTATATATGTGCTTGTGCAAATCATAATCATTTTTTACGCAAATCTTAATAATAACTATTTATAGCAATCTTTGTAATTTTGACATATACATAGAATATATAAATAATATGTTGTATATGAATGACCAATTTGTATGAAATAATAATAGATACCTGTACCTGTCTGTAGGTTGAACGTGAGAGGTATTTGTAGGATTAAATCTTTGATTGTAGAGTTGTTATTTTGAAATGGATAGTTCGCCTGTTAATGAGGCGTTGACCTCAGGTCGGACGGTAGAGTCTGATAGGGAGGGTGAGGTAGGATTGGAATAATTTCTAGGCTTTCCTGGTCAATTGGTGTCATATCCTCCTGGTTCGGATACATTTAGAGAATTTTATAAAGCCAAGGCTGTTGTAGGAGGAATGTGGGGTAATTGTGTAGAATATGCCTGTAGGCGGTTTAGGGCTTGAACGGTACCGTCGGGGAAAGAATATTTTTATTTGCTGGCGGATTTGGAGGTAGAAAAATGAGATAGGGTTATAGATGAATCGATCTCGTTAGAATACTTTGATGGGGGTGTTCGAAGTGACCTTGAAGAATGTTTTTTGTGTTACCTATCTCAATTAGAGTATGGGTTGAGTCTTCCCCTTACGAACTTGGAGAAGATAATTATGAATACAATTGGGGCATGTCCCGTTCAATTGAATGGGAACATGTGGGAGGTAATTAGTGTTTGTGACCACCTGAATGAAAAGTGGGAGAATGAGGGGAAGGAGAGGAGGATATCTACTGAAAATGTGTTGCAATTCTATGGGGTAAAGAATTATTACACTAGTAGTAGGGCATACTTTTGTGCGAGCGTAACTTAGCCTCGCTTCTTCAATCTAAATTCAGCAGGTCGAGCCTGGAATGATAACGTAATATGGGTGAAGGGTAATTGCCTTCAGAGAGATGATAAAAAACCTTTAGACCTTCAGTTTGGAACTGCAAAACAAAGTAAGTATAGCCATGCATAGATAATATTACTGATATATTTGAACTTATACCTGTAGTTGATGATAAAAATGTTGTGCATAATAGGTGTGAAGTCCTACGTGAAGAGGAAAGAGTCATTGCTGGATGAAATTATGGAGGAGGAGACTGAGCTTAAGTTTGTATTAGGAGGACTTGGCCTCAGTAGACAGGAGAGGGTTAATAGCAGGTTGAATAAGGTTAAAAAAGCTCAATCGGTTAGGATTATGGCGGGCTCTGACGAAGGGAAGAAGTAAAGAACTGGTGAGGAAGGCTGAACCAATTTGGCCAAGACCCCTGGAACAGATACCTCAATTTAGCCGTAACCCATTACGTCGAGCAAAATAACTCAAAAATATCTGAAAAAATCGATGTTAAAAACTAAGTCGGCCTCTAGTACCACTGGAAGTGGTGAGGTCACCAAAGAAAAAAGGAGAAGGGTCGAACCTTAAGAGAAATCGTGGGAAAAGGTCGCTGAAGAGCGATATGCCATGGTAGACAACCTCGAAGAGGTTGAGGAAAGGGTCAAGTTGGCAGTTCTTAATGGTGAGGAAAACATGAGCAAGATGGTAAGTCTATACTGATTATGTGAGAAATTTCCGTACTATATTTCGAGTTGATGTTGAGGTCGATTTTTGTTCTGCAGGTTGCTCAGCTGGTGAAGGGGATTTGGCTTGGAGTTGAAGAAGACAAGTCCGAGTTGAAGAGGGTGAAGATCGAATTTGAGAAGAAGTTAGCCCGAGTTAAAGCTGATACTCCTAAGGAAGAAAATTAGTTAGAGGAGGCTCTGAAGGTCTCCCATGTCATGGCAATTGGTCAGTTACAGGTGGAGGCGAGAGCCAATCTGGAGGAGATGGTGGAGGAGCGCGACAGGCAGGGGCGCTACCTGATGTTGAAGGGCTATTCTGAAGAGGAGGTGGATGTCATTAAGGCGGACACCTATATTGAGGAGGAAGATGATTAAGGGATAGAGGAGGTCGCGATAAGAGTAGTTGATGGGTTAGACGGTGTCTCCTGTCAGACAGTGTTAGATAACCAAGGGGACGAAAATGAACTCCCGGAGGGCGAGAACGAGAAGATAGGGTATATAAATGATTTTATTTTGTATGAACATTTTTTATGTATATTGTAAACTGTTGGATTGTGTATATTTAATAGACTCTTAGGTTAAGTTTTTTCTTTTGTAACCCTCTTGTAGGCACTTAAAGAAATGAGTCTCAGGATAGAAAACCTAGATACTAAGCATGCCAGGGAGAAGGAGATTTCCACATCTTCGCTATCTTCGCAAGCGGAGCTGCAGGCTAGATCGGAAAAGGCCTTTTGGCTTATACGCTAGATTGACATAACTACTAAGTAGAGAGAACAATCATAGAACGTAGAGACATATATAAAAAATTTAGACAGTTGCATATAGGAAATGTGTACCTGAGACACCGAAATACATGGTATGAAGTGTTCCGCTGAGTTAGTACTTCGACCTTAAGTCTAAAAGTAGTTGTACATAGTAGATGTTAGAAATCGGATACCTTTTTATAAATGAGACACATACATGTATGTTGATGGGTCTTTTGAATTGAACTGTATATAATAGATCTATATTGTGCAGGTCGAATTGGATTTAGTTTGCTCATGCAAAGATGAAGCGCTCCAATGTAACCGGGAATTTACAGAGGAGCTAGACAGGATGAGGGGAGCGAATGAGGACAGAGAAGACCAACATGTAAAAGTATACTTCAAATATGTTGAGGCAACCCAGGCTATTGTCGACCTCGCACGTAAGCTTGAGGAGAAAGATGTTGAAGTTGACAAAGGGTCAAAAGAGCTTGCGGAGATAAAAGAATGCGCCGTGATGCTTAAGAATCGGATTGACACGCTGATGTTAAAGAATAGGCCGGTTGAAATGGCTCAATATTATTCAAGGGCTTGAAAGATCATAAGGGCAATTTCGAGCTGATCTACAAAATTATAGAAGTGAGTTGGAGTGACTAAAGCAGAAATTGCTGGAAAAAGATAACGAGCTAAAAGTAGCTAGAGAGAATCTACCAGGCTCAGAGGCTGTAATGGAACACTTGCATGTAGCCTTACCTACAAAAGATGTGGAGTTTTGGGAGATGCAACAAAGATGTAATGATCATAATGAGAGGGTGGCACGCCTAAAGGCCGAACCGGCTCAAGCCAACGCACGTGCCAAGAAAGCAGAAGCTGGAGAGTGCTCGAGGAGGAGTAAAAAGGATGTTCAAGTTCCTTTAGTCTGAGGGGATGTAGTGAGGGTCTTTGATATAAAACAAGTTTTTACATTTCTTCCAATCGCAGAGATGGTTGAGGCATTCAAATCAAGTAACTTTTGATTTAACAGTAAGAATGTTACAGACATATTAAAAGAGATGAAGGCTAGTATTATCTTTGCCCTGTTAGAGTCGTTGATATAAAACAAGTTTCTACATTTGTTTCAATCGCAGAGATTTAGTAGAGTCATCCAAACCAAGTGTTATCATTGATTTAACTGGCATAATGTCCCAAAAAATTTGAAAAAGATGAAGACTAGTATTACCATTGCCTTATCTCTTGTTTGGTAGATTCTTTGATATGAAACAAGTTACTGCATTTGTTCCAATCACAGAGATTTAGTAGAGACAACCAAACTAAGTGTTATCCTTGATTTAACTGGTATTAGATCGAGTGAAAGCTAGAATAATCTATGTTTTAATCTATATAATACGGTTGAATCTACGTAAGTAGAGAGATATTGTGAAAAACTTGAAAGTGTTATTGGTCAGATCATAATTTGTATTGGAAGGAGATGAATATCTTACTTTTGGAATTGAAAAACAAAAGTGAGAAATAGAAATAGAGTAGTAAGATACTTAACGATAGTACCGTTTCAGTCGCCTAATGTTCCAAGGATTTGAAATGGGGATTCCCTCTTCTATCATGAGATGATATGATCCCAGGCCTGAGAGACCTGTAATAAAAAATGGACCCTCCCAGTTGTCTGCTAATTTTCCAACGTGAGGCCCTTTGCGATGTTGAGGAATTTCTCTAAGGACGAGATCGTCGATTTAGAAGGTATAATTTCTAACTTTTTTATTGTATGATTTGGCTAGCGTATGATGATATCGACCTAGGTTAGGATGGCGCATTCCCTGGTTTTATCAATCATATTGAGGCTGCAAGCCAGTTCAAATTTTCTTTCTTCATCAGTCAGCTCGTGATCCCAAACAGGGTGATGATATTTAAAAAGAATGGCAGCCTCAGTACCATAGGCAAGGAGGAATGGAGTGCATCCTGTTGACGCTCATGGAGTGGTATGATATACCCATAGGATATGAGGTAGTTCGCGAACCCAATTCCCTTTTTTCTGTGAATGAAACCATTTTTTGAGTTCATCAACGATGGTTTTGTTGATGATTTTGGCTTGGCCATTGCATTAAGGATAGTAGGGATTGGATGGTGAGTGAATGATATTGTGTTGGTTAAGGAATGTAACAATCTTTTCTCTAACGAATTGGGGACCATTATCGATACGAATTAGGTGGGGGTACCCAAACTGAGTGATGATGTGTTCCCAGATAAAAGATATGACCTCTTCTTCTCTGGTTCGACATAGAGGAACTGCTTCTACCTATTTTGTAAAATAATCGATAGCTATGAGTAGGTGATGGCGATTACCTGGAGAGTTAGGGAATTTGCCGACGAGATCATGTACCCATCTTTTGAATGGCCAGAACACCTTGCTTACATGGAGCTCAAGCACAGGGGAGCGTATCATGTGTTAATATCACTAGTTGGGGTCACATCTGCGTGAGTACTCTTCTGCTTTCTTGCGCATGCCGGGCCAGAATACTCCTTGTGTAATAGCTCTGTTTGCCAGTAATCGACCTGCGGCATGGGAGCCATAACTCCCTTCATGTTATTCTTGGAGCATTTCATCTGCTTTGGATTTGGAGAGGCACTTGAGGAAAGGCCCCGTGACAGAAAGGCGATATAGCGTACCATTCTGATTTGTCTAACATTTTGAGTAGTTGATCAACTGTCGATGCTCTTTTGGATCCTCTAGAAGTTGTCTGTTGCAACTGTTGTCGACGTCGGGGTAGGCTAAGAAAGGCTTTCGTTAATCATCGTCTCCCCCTTAATTGCCCCCAGTGTTGATCATGCATACTAAAATACGATCAATGTTGGGGATTGAAATGATCTCGATCTGGAGATATTAAGCTTATGTACCCAAGACCCCAGCCAGGTATGCCAAGGAATCGGCGTGTCTATTTTTACCTCGAGGAAGATAATCAAAAGTTGCTTTTGTGAACTTGCTCATCCTATCTACAATGAGGGTTGCAAACTCTTTCATCTTTTCATTCTTCTTATATTGTTCAGAGTAGTGGCAGACGATGAGTAGTGAATCTGTGTAAACTGAGAGTTTGGGGACTTCGAGCTCAAGAGCAAGATTGAGTCCATGAATGTGAGCTTTGTATTCGATGACATAATTTGAGACCTCAAAATCCAAGCGGATTGATTTCTCAATTTTTTCATTGGAAGGGGTATTCAATACGATTCTGATTCCTGACCCTGCGGGTTCTGCTGATCCATCCGTGAGAAGTCTCCACCCTTTCGTCGTAATATATTCAGCTCGCTCATCAAATGGTTTGGGGGTGGATCTTCAGAAGTTTCATTAGTAAGGTTAGGATCATTCTCTTCCCACTCAAGATATTCTACTGGAAAATCTCTGAGAAAGTCGGCAACGGCCAAACCCTTTTTGAAATGACGTTGTTTAAACTTGATATCATGTTCTCCCAAACTGACTGACCATTGCTGCACTCTTCTTGATTTTTCTTTCTTAGATAGAACTTCTCGAAGTGGGTAGTTTATCATGACATTGACTGAATGAGCTTGGAAGTAGTACTCGAGTTTCTATGAAGTGTAAACGAGAGTAAGAAGTTTCTCAATTTTAGAGTACCTCATTTTTGCTGGAGTGAGGGTTTTCTTGATGAAGTAGACGGGCTTCTCAATTTTCCCTTCAAGGCGAATAAGAACCGAGTTGAGTGAAGTATCAGTGACTGCTAGGTAGATAATCAGTTCCTCATTATCTATTGGGGTGCTTATTATGGGAGACCTCCCTAAGTAGATTTTATGGTCCTGAAAAGCTACTTCGCATTCTGGTGTCCATATAACCTTTGTATTTGGCTGAACCTTTCCTCATTTGATACAACCACGGAGTAACAGGAATAGCCAACAATAATGGTCAGAAGATTTAGAAACAAAACGTTTGATAGCGGCTATCATGCCGGCAAGTTTTTAAATGTCTTTTGTAGTTCTTGGAGAAGGCATGTTGAGGAGACCCCGAATCTGATCTGGATCGGCCTCAATCCCCTTCTTGCTGATGAGGTGGCCTAGAAATCGGCCAGAATGGACCCCGAATTGACATTTATCAATGTTGAGACGTATTCTGGAAGATCGTAGGATATTGAATATAGTATTGAGATCTAAGATATGATTGGCTTACTGTACGCTCCAAGAGATCGTCGATGTAGACTTCAATAACTTTCCCTAGATGTGTTTCAAACATAGTAGTCATCAATCATTGATATGTGGCACCTGTATTTTTGAGTCTGAAGGGCATGACTTTATAGTAATAAAGACCTCTTTCAGCAATGAAAGTTGTCATTTCTTGATCTTCTTCCAAAAGTAGAATCTGATTATACCCCGAAGCAGCATCCATCATAGATAGGAGACCATGGCCTACTGTAGAATCGAGGATTTGATGAATATTGGGAAGAGGGAAACTGTCATTTGGAGTATATTTGTTCAGATCGATGAAATCAACGCAAACTCGGACTTTTTCGTTCATCTTTGGTACAGCGACAATATTGGATATCCAATCAGCATATTTGGCTTCTCGAATGAATCCCACTATGATCAATTTGTCGATCTTGGTGTTAACTTCATCTCGATGAAGAGGTGACAGTCGCCACTATTTTTATTTGAACGTCGTGGCGTTGATGTTGATAGATAGTTTATGATATACCTTGGTCGGGTCGACCCCAGGCATTTCTTTGAAAGACCGTGCAAAGACGTCTCGATTGAGTTGTAAGAATTGAATGAGAGTATCTTTTTCGTGTTGAACCATCTTAATACCAATGAAAGTACCTCGGCCAGGTCCATCGAGGTTAATGTATTATGTAGGCTCATCCGTGGAAGATTGATCTTTGAGGTGATCAGCTTCCTGTAATTGCTATGCAGCAAATTTTTTGGAGGTACCTAGGATTGCAAAGACAGTATTTTTACAAGCATGAGAGAGCCTCTGACTACCTCTGATCTCATAAATACCATTATCGTATTTGAATCAGAGTGCCTGATGATAGGTGAAAGCAATTGATTCCATGTTATGAATCTAGCAGCGGCCCATAATCCTGAGATAACGAAATTTAGCGTTGATGACATAGAAGACGACGTTGATGGTGGTTGGTCCTGGGGTGATAGGTAAGATGATCTTACCTACTCATTTTTCTCTGGAACCATTGAAATCACTAATATCGGGTGGCTCTGAATAGCTTGGTTAGCCAAATCCATTTGGTCGATAGTACTCTGAAACATAATCTCAATACCGCTTCCAGTATCAATCATCATTGTGTGCATGACAAACTTCTTCATTTTTAACATTATTACTAACGCATCATGATATTTTAATTTGACATGGCTAATATCGCAATCTATGAAGGAAATTTCAAGCCGGCGATTGCTCGACTCAGGGAGAAGCTTGACTTCTTTGTCTTGTGGTGTGAGATTTGGATCTGTTAGAATTGGAGATCTAATTGATTTCGATCATGTTGTTGTGATGTATATAGTAGAGGTGCTTCTCCTCAGTTTGATCATTGACCGGAATAACTTCAAGTTACTTCTTATAGCTGCCATTTTTGCACGATTCTAGGTCGATAATGTATTCGAACATTCGTCCTTCTTTGAAAATGTATTCGAGCAACCACTGCAAAGCATAGAAATTTTCAGTAGAATGATGGTTTACCTTATAATGTATGTAATATGGTCAATTTTTTATTAGTTCCAGTGGCTGAGAAACGCGGTAGAGCTGATCCATCAAAAGTATTGGAAAAATTGTGAAGATTCGAACGTTCATCTTTAGAAGGATAGGTTTGCTAGGCAGACAGCTTTTCTTAGGGTAGCCAATGTTGCCCTTGGTGCGCTTCTTATCTCCCTGATCCTCTTTTGCTTCAGCATTATGATCTGTAGATGGACCTTTGGTGGAGAGGACGGATTTAGTAGATTTTTGTCGCTCAGACATCATCCTTTCTAGGTGGACATAACTATTGACCTTGGTGATCATATCCTCCAAGGTCGCAGATTTGTTAAGAAAAAGATACTCTTTTGGCCTTATAATCGAGCCGGAGCGTGTTGGTGAAAGCAGTAATAGCTGTCTTTTGATTGAGGTTACCCACTTTACGTGCGAGCTCCAAGAATTTCTTTGCAAAAGCCTCGAGTTTCTCTCCGTGTAACTGTTTGAGAATAATTATAGAATACAAATTCTCTTTTTTGTCCTTGCTGTGAGCATATGTCTTGATAAACTATTTCTGCAGCTGCACGAACTTATATATGGAGTCTTTAGGGAAAGAGTGGAACCATCAGAGTGGTTCCTCTTGCAGACTGGTAGTGAACAAACGGCAAAAAATGTGGCTGAGATTGGAGTACAACCCCAATGAATCACGGTAGTGTTGAATGTGTTCTTTCGAGTCAGTACCTTGGTATTTACAATTTTTTTGTGTATGGAAACCTTTTAGTATCTCCATATTGAATAGTTCATTGACAATCGGGCTTCCTTGTAATCTTGTGATCTTACCGGTAGTACCCAAAACTTGTGCTTTGATCAACTCCTTAATCCGTTGGTCCATATGCTCTTTCGTAACATAATGACGTACTGGCTGAATCGTTGTGCGGGCGGGTAGTGTATGATGAGTACCAGTACCTTCACTCACACAATCTCGTGCTGGGACTTGTTGCTGAGGTCGATGTTCTTCCTCCTGGCGGACGGATAATTGGTGACCTCGGCTGGCTTTGGACTGAACTTCACCTCCTAAATGTATGGAGGGTTGTGGCTCATACGAAAGATTTCGGAAAATAACTCCTCGAGGCCCCAACCTTTCCCTTACATAAATATGGGAAATCTCTGGCAATTGATTGTGACCTCACATTGGTGGGGCCTCTTGAGTATTTTGTAGAGCCTCAAGTGCAGTCTGCATTGTTGTTAATTGGTCTTCATGTCGTTTGAGCGTTGTCAAACGAGCTTGTCGTTCTGCATCTAGCTCTTTCTCATAGAGCTACCAATCATTAGTTAACTAAAGTTTGATCTCAGCGTGTTTCTCTATTTAGACATTGAGATTAGCCCATAACTCTGTAAGCTGTTCTGGCTCCATTAAAACATTGAGCTGGACACCTGTAGCTGGTCATCTAGAAGTACCAATGATTGAAAATCATAATAAAAGATTGTCTTAGGATATCGTAGAAATGCAATCTTTCCTACAGACGGCGCCAAATGTAATGGCCAAATTCCGTAAGCTCAAAATGGCTTGGAATTCGCTATCACACCAATAAACCTTTGACAATATTCTAATGGAAAGCAGCAAAATGACACTGGTGGATTTTAGCGTAGAAAACCTCTGAATAGGTAAAAAACTACGACCTCGAGTGGAGGATTTTTGTAAAAGTATTTTTATTGCTCGGGATGGATATCTTATTACAAGTGATTTCTAGATATAGAAATGTTCAAACCTTGTAACTAAGAAGTTTGGATATTTTAAGAATCTAGATAAGCAGTTTTAAGGTGATCTCTTGTGTAATTTTTCTGGTGCTTGTCTCTTCTAGAACTTTATCTTTATATAGGCCCTTCCCGCAGCTATTCGCCGTGCTGGAACACGTTTTCCGAACAATGTGGTTAGTGGCAGTTAACTGAGTAACTGACAAGTTTGTGAGAGACATGTATCTTTGACTTGTTCAGGCTTTTCAGTTTAAGCTCGACCCACGTTCTTCACTTGTTCGTGGAGTTGGTTAAAATGTTGACTAGAGAAGTTATATTGAAAAATGCGTGAGCTTGAGATGGAGGTAGTTCAAACTAGCGACAACTTAATTTTTGGAAAGATCAAGTAATAGGTCCCTATAGTCGAAGCTGAGACTTGAGCTCGAGATTTGGAATAGGCCCTTATAACTGCCCCCTCTTAACCAAGAGCACGAGAAACATCATGAGTGAGTGGTGTTGGTTGAGAAGCATCATTAATACTGTAGTCATTGTGTGGGGATCATTTCCAATGTTCCTTCTTGAATATCTGTTGTGGCTGTTGGGTTCCCAGAACCAATTTCTGCAGATTGTTGCATTGGAATTCATTCTGACATTGGTAATTTGGAACGTAGTATTGAATGGAGTTTTGGTATAAATACTATTGTGGCTTGTACTGGCAGCTATTATTCGTCAAGTACTTCCTTTATTCCAGATTATCGACAAATCAATTCTCTGTAGCTGTTCCGTTTAGAGAAGATGATGACCACCAGACATCAATCTTATGAGGCCAAGGTTCTTGCCAAAGTGCAAGAGCTGCGGTTTTGATATTTTGGAACCCAATCCCTTGACCTTCCTACTCCCATTCCTGTGCGTCCTATCTACCATGGTATAATATATAAAGAGGTAAAGGAGGAGGATGACGATTACTATCAAATGGTGCGCTTTCATTACATGGTGACGTTGGGATAGGGGTGCAGAGACGGTCTGTATCATCTAGCAGAGGAGGCAGTTATAGAGGCGAACGAGATGACTGGTGTACATCCAAGGAATTCTCGCCGTTATCCAGCTAGTGATTGGATTTTGCAGGATTTTTGTTTTGTAATTCAGGTTGAGCTTTTGAAACTCTTATTGATGGAATAACCGGTTTATTTTGGTCTTTTGCTGTTCTGGCTAAAGGTATTGGTAGGGATTGGACAAAAAAATTATTGAACTGTACTAGGTTTGTATGAGAATGCTTTCGTCGAACTGTGTTATACAAACTATTTATAGAATTTTCGATCTACCATCTTGGAATTATGCAATGGAATTCAACACAGTTGTTATTCCCAATATCCTGGTTGTTAGAGTTCCAATTAACTGTGCCCTTTGACTTAGTAGGAGTTGTAAAGTATGTTGTTGGCATGCTATAAGTATCATTTGTTGTCGATAAAGAATATTTTCTCCGTACTTCAATATTCTGTGATTGACGTCGTCTTTTGGAGATGTTTCTCGAACTGTTTCAAAAATGTCTTGATGTAGTCGTATAATGGATATCTGTGTTATGTAGTATCTTGGTTAGAGTTGTCTTGGGATAGACTTAAATTGTTGTACTATGTGCGATCTTTATCTTTTTGGACACGTTGTTTGTTCGAAACATGTGAGGAATAATATCCATGTACTGCATATAATATACATCTTAGGATGGCAAGTATGAGTTTTCCGAAAATATACCCAAAAATCTACTGATATACTTGTTGCTAAAAATTTGTTCCCGTAGAATATATCGTCCCTCAAAATATGGTTTGTAGGCGATATTGGTGGTGTAAAAAAAGATCTACATGTTGGCTATATAAGATCGTGATCCTTGGGTGTTGTTCATCGTATTCTTCTGTATGAAAAAGTTGTTTTAGGTTGATTAGAAGCTGCCAGGGTAAGGACGCATTCTCATCGTGCTCGACATACGGTAGAAGGTAGGCTAAGCATTAAGGTATCCAAACTTCATATGCGGTACTTTTGCTTGTTGCCTTATAATACTGTGTTACCAAAGTGGTCTTTCAGTTGGACATTTTAGATGATAAAGGTAGGCGGGTGGATTTGGATCATTATTTTTGATGTGATGTGTTCCGTGCTATATTTCGAGACACGACCCTGCGAGAGGTCAGTAGGGGGGAGATAATTCCATGTGGTAAATTAAATTACATGGGCTACTTTAAATGTAACTATATTTGAATATAAGCTCGAAATGAATAAGTAATCTATTTGCAGTGTTCTGTGTTTATTATCTGTTAAATTTAGGATAAAGTTTAGATTGAAACTGCGACCTGAAAAGTAGGACTAATGTGATTGTTAAGCCGTTTATGGGGCAGTTATGATGGATAACAGCCGTCTGGTTTCAACAGCTGTATAGATGATTTCGAATTTTGAATATTTGTTATTTATAAGAATAACGGACGGTGTGGTACGAACTTGATTGAGTGTAAGCAAGGTGAGGGTAGATTTACTTGGGAAGGAAGAACTAAATTGTTTAATAGCTGAAGTGAGGGATAGACGTGATAACAGAACACGTTATTCCATAATTAATGATGATATCGTGAGGTGAAAAGACGTGCCTGTAGAGGCAGTAGGGGTGACCGACACGTGTCTGAGGGAGCCATCATTCCAAAAACTGAGGGAGAGTATAAAAACTCGTCTCTCTCCCCCTCATAAATTATCTACAATTATAAAGAGAGAGAAAAGTGGTGTAACCAGTATTTCTAGAGAGAGAAAATGTTTGATTTCTAAGCATAATCCTATAGTAACAAAAACTTCGTCTGGTGAAAGGAGTTTGTTGGAAAAATAGCATAATCACTCAACCTCTGTGAAAGTTGTGGGCAAAGTAG
Source organism: Kingdonia uniflora (assembly GCA_014058105.1). Lineage (NCBI taxonomy): Eukaryota > Viridiplantae > Streptophyta > Magnoliopsida > Ranunculales > Circaeasteraceae > Kingdonia > Kingdonia uniflora. The sequence goes on along the minus strand of JACGCM010001204.1, from coordinate 1,861,062 downwards.
AAGATTATGGATTTTCCAGTACAAGTATGAAAAAAAATTATTCTTTATTGCGTTAGAAGTTAATAGTATTTTGTATATTTGTTGTTTGGTGAATCACCTTTGTATGTCACTGATTGGAAATGGATAATATTATAATGTAGGGTACGAAAAAGATTGTTCGCCTGTATCTGTGAATATTGTAGAAACTCTATATATTGTAACTATTTTTGTGGGAGAAGGGGGAAAATCGAACTTTAGTTTATGTTGTTGTGGAAAGTTTTAAAAAAAAGTTGTTACTGGGTAGTAAGGAGAAAGAAAGTATGGGTGGGGGTTTCTATTTGCTGTATTTGTGGAATGTCATGTGATTGTGTAAGGAATGAATCATCGAGACATATTAAATAATAATAAATTGTTTTTACCTGTAGGTCAAGTATGTGTTCTAAAAACTTACGACCTAGTAGTAAATTTATAGTTTCATCCAGCTTGGAGGAAACATCATCGTCGGGTAGAGAGGATAATTATAAAGGCATGGAGGAGACTTTAGATGGTAGGGAAGTCACCGTGAAGATAGTAGTTGATGTGCCCATTGAAGTTGGTGATATATTAGAGCAGGATATTGAAACAAGTGTGGAAGTTGAGATATTTTACACATATTCGGAAGGAGTAGATATAGGGAAAGAATTTCTAAAATTTAAAAAAAAAGGTAACAGGGAAGTAGGGGGGTACGTAATTGAGCAAGGCCTGTGGTTTAGGACCTTGCTATCAAAGCAAGGAAAAAAAGTATATTATCAAGTACTGAATCTGGATCTGTGGAAGGTGAAAAAAGGAATTGAGGAAGACATAGATATTGCGTACTATAATGGGTGTGGTATGTTAGGCCCGAATGATAGGTTTCGGTATTATCTGAACCAAGTGGTATATGGTCTTAGGATATCCATGACGTACTTTCAAAAAGGGGCTATGAATGTATTACAGTGTTGCCCCGCACAACTAAATAGGAATGCCTATGAGATGATGAGGGTGCGTAAAGTCTTGAATGAGAGGTAGAGAGAGAACGGGACTGCAAAGCAATTCGTTGCAGCTGATGTATTGAAATATTACAAAATGAAGTATATGAACTAGGCCAAAGTTTTTTATTTCAAATCTTCTGGTAGACCATGGAATGACCATCTTGTATGGGTAAGGGGTAATTGTATGCAGGTTCCAGATGAACCAGCGCTCGGCCTAGAATTTAAATATTTTAATCCGAGTAACCAACTTATGTTATCTTGACTGAACATCTATTTGTCTACAAGCTTCTAATAATTTCTTTGATTTTGTTTGTCAGGTTCTGATTTTAAAACCATTCCTGATAAGTCGAGCTTATTTGACTGCATAGCCCGTGAATAGGTTGAGTTGAAGCAAGTGCTTGGGGAGTTGAATATCCGTAGGGATAAAAGTATGGACTTAAAAGTTTCAAAGGTTCAACGAGCTCATGAAAAATGGGCTATGGCTGGTCAAGATGGTGTTAGGAATGTGGTGAACACGGACCTTCGTTCTTTAGGGGATTCAACTGGTACCCCCCCCCCCCCCCGCTTCCGCCAGGGAATTCGAGCGGAAAGCGGAAGTTCTATAGGGTGAAAAGAACGCTGCAAAAATCTTCTCACTCTTCTGTAGAGGCGGCCCAAGGGGAAAAGGGTGGCAAGCTGGCTGTTACGGATGCTATGGAGCAGCAGACATTGAGTGAGGTTGTTCCGCAAGAGATAGAAAAGACTATTTCTCAAAAACGGAAATAGTATAAGGTCGAAGGTAGTGACTGAACTTGGGCTAAAGTTGTGGCCAAGCTAAGGGTAGTACAACAAAGCTATTTTAATATGACTGGGACTAATCTGAGGCAGCTCGAAGTCATATTTCAAGACAAAATAGTGCAGGTATGTATTAAGATGCTTTGTTTGCTGCAGTGTGGTTGATATATCCATTGCTGACTCCGTTTATTGTATTGGTAGCTCTTTGTTGGTGAAAAGTTCTATGGAGTTTATTGAGAAGAGAAACCAAGAGTATTTAGAGCTTTCGCAGAAGTTCGATGCACAAATAGCCCAGTTGAAAGAGGTTGGTGAGGAGCTCGAGAAGGAAAATGAGAGAACAATGGAAGTGGTGAATGGCGCAGAGGAGCTGCGTTCGCGAATGTCTAAGCGCAAAAAAACCCTGAAGAAGGCTATGGGGACGGTAAAGGTTGGCAGAGACCATTTGATCCAGTCCTATCATCACTTTGGGTTAACCGAAACCTATATTTCTCTTGGTCTAGAGGGCAAGTATCATGATATAGTTTTCCCTTCGAATGCTGAAGATGAACCGGTTGATGATAATGCTACTCCAGTGAATGCACCCCGCTCCCAAGTAGAGCAAGCTCGGGATGCTGGTACTAGATTGGAGTCACCGTCTGAGGTAGAGATTGGCAAGAATAGTTAATATCATTCGGTAGTGCCCTGTTTGAACTATTTAGTTCTGTTTTGACTTTGATGATATTGCTTCTGTTTGTTTTGAACCTGCAAAATTTGATAGACAAGTTTATCGTACCTTGTTTGAATATTTGTTTGATAATAAAAAAAATTGTAATCTGTGTAGGAGATAGAGCGGTTGAGGAAAATTGTTACCATAATGGAGAGAGCGCGGAACTCCGTGGCTCGTACTCAGCAGGTATTAAATAAAACTAAATATGAGAGAAGGCAATTTAAATCTAATTCAGAGAAAAAATTTAAAGAATTATATGACCTACAGTATAGATTTGCAAAAATAAAAATAGAGAGGGATGAGGTGTGAAGAAAAGATAAGGATAGATTTGCTCTATTATGAAAATCTAAAGACTCTGTGTATTTTGCTGATACGAGTGATAAAGCCAAGTGTCAGAGGATTTTGTTAAATCATCTAGCTTTGTGGCTAAGTGATATATAGTTCTTAAAACCCATGAAAGGTCATGGGTTCAAGCCATTGCATCCACATTTTTATTCATCAAATATAATTATGGTCGGATCGGATTTCAAATTTGGACCTCAGAAAATAGTTTTGGACTGGATCGGATTCGAATTTAACCATAGAAATTTTAGATCGAATCGGATATGGATGTTACTTACAAAGATTCAGATCGGATTCAGATTGTAGCAGATCCAGTCCAAATCTGATCCATTAACAGCCCTACCTATAATACTTGTGGTAATTCTTATACTTAATTACCCTTTTTATCTGTCAATCATTTTTTTATCCCGTCAATTATAGTACGATTAGTGATTTTGGCCTGACCATTTCCTTGTGGGTAATACAGATTTAAAGGAGAGTGAATGATGTTATGCTGATTGAGGAAGTTGACCACCTTTGATCCAATAAACTGTGCTCCATTATCTATTTTGATAAAGTGAGGGCAACCAAACCATATGATAATGTTTTCCCATATGAATTTGACGACTTCGTCTTCGCGTGTTCGACTCAAAGGAACTGCTTCAACCCAATTGGTGAAGTAGTCTGTTACGACAAAGAAGTATTTTCATTCTCTAGGTAAATTTGGGAATTCTTCTACGAGATCGAGGGCCCACCTTTTGAATGGCCAAACAACTTTGCTAGAATAGAGTTTCAAAGTCAGAGCTCGAATTTTGGGTCTATGTTGTTGACAGGCGTCACACTTGCTTACATATTTGATGACTTGAGCTTTCATTCGGGGCTAAAAAACTTCTTGAGTAATAGCTTGGTTTATTAAGGACCGTCTTGCCATATGAGATCCGTAAGTGCCTTCATGTAAATTATGTAGGAAGTCTCAGGCCTCCTTATCAGATAAACACTGGAGATAAGGCCCCGTAAGTGACTTGTTGTGAAGGAAGTTGTCGACAATGGTGTATCGTTTAGCATTGTCTATTAGTCGTCGTCTTTCATTAATGTCTTCGGGTAGTTTGCCATCGAATTTGTTATCTGGTCCAATATATGTGAGGAAAAGTCACCTCCAATCGTCTTCGACCTTTATATCGCCCCTAATATTAATGGCATTTGAGCTGATGATGTTAATGCTGGGGGTGGATACTACTTCGATCTTTAAATATCGGGCTTCCATTCTAAGGACTCCAGCAAGATAAGCGAGGGAGTCTAAATGTTTGTGGCCTTTTAAAATTTGCTCATTTTGTCGTCTACCACAGCTGCATAATCCACCATCTTTCTATTTTTCTGATATTTGTTTGTGTAATGGTTCACGAATAATAAAGAATCCATGTAAATAGATAATTCAGGCACGCTGATTTCCAGTATCATATCAAGTCCGTGGATTAATGCCTCGCATTCTGTTTCATTATTGGTAGCTTCGAAGTTGAGTTGAATTGATTTCTCAATTCTATCATTGGAGGGTGTGATAAGAACTATCCCGATGCCTAACCCAGCTGGTTCGGCAGAACCGTTAGTTAAAAGGTACCAACCTTTTTTGGATACCCAATCTGATTTTTCTTTCAAGTTGTTCTTATATTATATCAGTATTATCCTCTTCCCAATCAGAGTCATCTACAAGAAAATCTGCGAAGAAATCTGTTACTGCTTGCCCCTTTTCGGAATGTCATGGTTCAAAATGAATATCGTGTTCGCCAAGAGTAACCGACCACTGTTGAACTTGTCTGGATATCTTCCGTTTGGATACAACTTCACGCAGAGGGTAATTTGTCATTACCCAAACTGAATGAGTTGGAAATATTATTTTAACTTCTGCGATGTATAGACGAGGGCTAGGAGTAGTTTATCAATCTTAGTATACCATATCTCTACTGGAGTAAGAGTCTTACTGATAAAGTAGATGGGTTATTTTTTCTTCTCCGTAAGTCAGATGAGAACGGAGTTGAGTGAGTTATTAGTAACTGCAAGGTATACCGTAAGCTCTTCCCCTTCAGCAGGTATACCCATTACTAGCGGTTTTCCCAAGTTGCATTTCAGTTCTTAAAATGTTATTTTACATTCTATGGTCCATTCGATCTCTGGATCTTTTTAAGTTTTGCCCTTCTTCATCCCTTCTCGTAGAAGGTCGGATAACCATCTACACCGCTCTGAAGATTTGGAAATAAAACGATTTATTGCTGTTATTTTGCCGACTAACTTTTGGATGTCTTTCATTATCTTTAGTGAAGGTATGGATAGCAGGGCATGGATATGATCTGGGTCAGCTTCGATACCTTGCTTGGTAATCAAATGTCCCAAGAATTTTCCCGATTGAACTCCGAATTGGCATTTATCATAATTTAGTCTCATTTTATATAATCGAAGAATTTCAAAGGTCGTGTGCAAATCTGCGAGATGGTTTTCCTTCTTTAGACTTTTACACAGCATGTCATCAATGTAAACTTCCATCATTTTTCTGAGATGGTATTTGAACATCTGGGTCATCAGTCTTTGATAAGTGGCTCCGGCGTTCTTGAGGCCGAAAGGCATGACTTTGTAACAATATAATCCATGTTATGTGATGAAAGCTATTATTTCTTAAACTTCAGGCAAAAAGGGTATCTGATTGTACCCTGACGTGGTGTCCATCATGGATAAGAGTTCATGTCAAGCAGTTAAATCGAGCAGATGATTGATGAGAGGAAGGGGAAAACTATCTTTTGGAGTATGTTTATCTAAGTCTCTGAAATCTACGCATAATCTGATTTTGCCATTTTTCTTTGGAACTGCTAGGATGTTCGAGATCCAGTTGGGGTAATTGGCTTTTCAGTTAAAACTAACTTTAATAAGTTTGTCGATCTCTTTATTAACTTCTTCTTGTAATCTTGCTGTCAATGTCCTTTATTTTGGTTTGACTGCCTTGGCTTTATCTTTTAAACTAAGCTTATGGCAAGCCAAAGTTGGGTTGATGCCTGGCATTTTAATGAATGTCCATGCGAAAATGTCACTTTTATCTTTTAAAAACTGAATAAGAGTATTTTGCTCCGTTATGAGCTAAAGAGACCCAATGTAGGTACCCCATTTATCTCTACTAATTTCGATATAATCTGTGATTTTTGTACTTGGTAGCTGGTTTTATGTAGTGTTCTGTAATTGTTATGCGACGTATTTTTTGGGAGGTTCTGTCACGATGGTTACAGTATTATTCCAAACTTGAGCTAGTTTCTGACTGTATTTGATTTCATATAGACCGTCATTCCAATCAAACCGTAATGCCAGGTAATAGGTTGATGGGATGGCTCTTATGTTGTGGAGCCTGCATCGTCTCATGATTCCTAAATAATAAGATTTTACGTTTATAACGTAAAATACAACGTCAATTATTGCCAGTCCTGTAGTAATAGGAAGAATGATCTTTCCTACGCGTTCTTCTTTGTAGCCATTAAAACCACTGACATCGATGTCACTAGGCTCAACTTTGTCGGCTAGTCCCATCTGATCAATTTTACTTTGGAATAGTAGTTTGATAATATTGCCAGTATCTACCAACATTGTATGTAGTGTAAGGGCCAAGTTTCGTATGGAGGGAAACTAGCTCTTACACTAAAGGATGTATCCTCAACCAGAGGTTTGCAAGCATATAAATAACTATAATAAGAGCTACTAGTGAGACAATATACTTGCGTGGAGGCCTAGAATGGCTTACTCCACGACCTCATGTGAGGATTTTGAAGAAAAATGATATTTATCGATATAGTCAAGGGATCGAGGAGTGGATTGTTACAGGGTATTCGAAGGTAATCTTGCAGGGCTGTGCGGGAGAGATTTTTCTAACCGCCTCCCCCCCCCCCCCTTTGCGCCTCTCCCCTCCTATTTATTGGATATAGAAAGGGATGAGTCACCATGGGGGTCAAATTACATATATGTCCTCCGGAAACAACTGACTTGTACCCAGAGTCAGTTTTGATACTGTAGCCACTAGGCCTGATACTATAGTTGTTGGTTCTGACACTATAGTTGTTGGGTGGCTTGTTTCCCTGTTCTGTCTGGTGAGTTGGTTATCTGACGAGTCTGCCTTCGACCATGTACATCCATGGTCAAAGTATTTCTTGTATTGATGTTGAGTTCTGATGCCGTTCTTCTATCTTCGACTACGGGGATTATCTTTTATGACTCCTTCAAGTGTTCGATTAGTCTCGGAAGGCTTCGGGGGCTCCATTATTGTCTATCGGGCTTCGAGTCTCTAGGTAGGCTTCGATGTAGCCTTCGATTATTCAACTTGTGCTAGAAGGCTACGAGTAGGCTACTACATTCGCCCCCTCTCAACAGGGGCCTCGGAAATTGGTGTAGAGGGCGCGTGCTGAGAAAAACGGTTGGGCTTGGGGAGTTGGAAAGTTTAAGTGAGTGGTTGTTGCAATTCTGAGGAGAGTAATTAAAGATGGTAATTAATGCGGGTGCTAATTAAAGAGGGATTAAATGTATCTGCATTCAAGTATAAAATAGGGGGTGTTAGGAGTGTTTTAAACTATCTGCATCTTCTTCTCCGAGTAGTCGAACCATGGACACCACACCTAATACCAGGTACCAAAGGAGAATGGCTACAAGGCAATGTCGCACACGGGAGAAGACCCGCGAGCTGAAGCAGAGGTTCTTTGGTAACCGAAGTTTGGATTGGGTGATGACATATTTAATTAAGCTGGAGCCAGAGGAGCCGATCGGTGGGATATCATATACACACTGGTGGAAGGTGCTGCAATGGATGAACCCACTCGCCAGCAACCAATTCTTCTTCCTGCAATGTATGGCTAAAGATCTGGCAAATGAAGAAGATCGAGTGGAAGATGAGGAGGTTGGGCTTTGCAAGAACTGCCCCGTCTATAAATAAGGACGTCTTGGTTTTGGTAACGACACTGGTTTAGGAAGGGGGATAGGAAGTTGTTTTATTTTTTGTTAATGTTTTGTTGTCTCTATTTTTTTGGTTTGGTGTTGATTTTTTTTTTTTGAGTATGGACATGTATTCGAATGAAATTGGTCTGTTTTGAAGTATACTCTTGTAAGTGCGACACACTCAGTAGACGTAGGTAATGTAGGCGCGATAGCTCTTTGTCGAAAGTCAAACTTTAGTAACGAATACTAAAAAATGGTAAGAAATTGGAGTAATGTCAAATAATCAAAAAATATAGGCCGAAGTATCGAGTACTTTGTATGTATGGATGCATGGTCAACGTGGAATGTAGACGATGGTTCACAAACGAGATCTGGAGAGGTTTAAAAATTTTCATTATCGAAGGCAAATGGGCTTCGACTGCGAAACCTAATAGTCGTAACGGCTGACATGTCAGAGGCGGTACTGTTCCTAGGGCAGAGTGCCCTGGAGGTCATCATAATGTTTCCTCAGGTTATGGGAAAAAGGTGGAAGTGATAGGTAGGTTTGAGTTGACATCTTCGGGCATGGTACCTGGAGGTTCGAAAGGCTTATGAAAGATTTTGGAGAGGGGTGAGCGATACGCACGTGGGAGCAGTTGAGGGTAAAATAGTAAATACTCATCTAGGCCAAAAAATGAGGGGGAGTGGAGGAGTGGTAATGATGGTGAGAGGGGAAACCGAGGCAGTTTTGTCTGAGGTGGTATGAGAGAGATGAGGGGGAGCAGAGCGATAATAATAATAGTTCAAGTAGTTTGAGGGGAGTTGCAGGGTCAGTCTCAGCTCAGGAAAGGGCGAGATTGGATCGATTCATGTCAAAACATGAATTGTCGAAGATTGGAGTGACACTGGCGCCAGTAGGGTCCGCATTCACTTTTAAGGATAACCCTCGAGATGGTTTCTTGGAGTTTAAAGGTCAGATTCGACTAGGTATGCGACTACCCCTTCGAAGACTAGTGAATGAGGTATTGAACTACTGGGACGTTGCCCTGTGCTAGATAAATGGTATTTTTTACGAGATGATGAAGGTGGTCAAGGGTATGAATGCAGAGTTGAAACGTGAGAAGAGGATAAAAACCTGGTTGTGGTAAAAGGTAGCTATAAGAATGTAGAAGGGGGGGAGGTTTATAAGCTTAGGCACAGGGTATATAATCCAAGTAAGTTGACCGTCAAAGGCAGTTTACTATGTTGATCAAATAGTTTGTTAACTTATTGTTTGTTGTTTTGCAGAGCCCAGTTCCAAAGCTTTGGCGAATCCAATGAGGTATCTGGATGAACTGATAAACTTTGATGAGGAGTGGATAAACAGGGTCTTTAGGAAGTTGGGTATTGCAAGGAAGAGGTGGAAAAAGACAGATGAATTGCTTCGAAACGAACCTGTTGTTGCCAGATCAGCAAAGAAGAGAAGAGAAAAAGGTACTTCGACAGGTCCCGAAGAGATGGAGAAAACAAGGTTGATTCAAAAGTCGAGCTATATGCTGAGGGAGCAGCAAGGAGGGTCGAGGACCGTACAGCCGAGTGTGCCCGAAGCAATACCTAAGGTGCCAAAGTAGGCTAACAAGAGTAAGGGTAAGGTCGTTTCCGAACCTTTGAAAGTTCAACAGACGAAGACTACTCAGCGTAAGAGGCCTCGGGAGCTGGGGGATGATGATGCGGATGATGTCGACGAGGCGCAATGCGAAGCTGAACTAGAGGAACAGGCTCGAGCAATGGTCGCGTCGATGGCTACCTTTTGTGAAAATGACCCAGAGGAGGCTGGGAAGCAGATGAATAAGGCGCTACATCATGTAACTATTTTCTAAGATTCTAGAATTATGATAACATTCGCTATGCTTCGAGAAGTACTAATGGTTCATGTATTCTAGCAGGTGCATGCTTGGGCCCAAGCTTTTGCCAAAGCCCAGAAGGTAACCACGAAGTAGCTGAAACAGGTAATTGACAGTCTGGAGCTTGCTCAAGGGATCGCGATATCGCTGGAGACCAAGGTTAATGTACTAAAGCGATAGAGGTTGACTATTATAACTGAGTATCTGAGGGAACTCGAGGCTGAGTGTGCCAACAATTCTCAAATGCGAAAGATATTGGAGTCGAAGCTTGCTGAGAAGGAGGTGAAAATGAAAGAACAGAGGGTAACTTTCCATTGGCAATTCGATAAAGAGTGTGACATAACCACCACTTTAAAGATCTTCATAGAGAGTTTGAGGTATGATCCTTTAACTTTCAAGTGCTTTCCTGCGCTCGAAGAACCTGTTGTTGAAGGTGTCACTCAGAGAGAAGATATGGAAGTGGATCCTGCTGGCGGAGGTGTTGGAGATGGTGTGGAGACTCCCGTGGTCAAAGAACCTGTGGCTGGTGTTGTAATCGATGGAGTACCAGATGTTGTGGGGCCGAACCCCTCTATCGAAGGTACTGGAGGTATTGTTGTTGAAGAACCTGTAGAAGGAGTTAGCGTTTCTACTCCTCCATGAGTGGAGTGCTGGTAAAAGGTATGTATTTGTTGTCTGCTTGCTGAAACAACTCCTTCTTCTTATCTTGATGTGATGTTCGAACAATCTGTAACGTATTTAAACTTAGGTTGCTTGTGTGTACTGAACTTGAATTACTGCTATATATTGTGCTGGAACTTCTTGTATGTATTTGAATTGTTGATATTCTTGTATGCTTATATTTGTGTGTGTGTTTGAGATGTATAGAATGCTTGATTTTGATGGCTTCGGTATGGAACCTTGAAGAGCTTCAGGGTCGCCCCTGAGTATCGGTCAAGGCGAAGGGTTGGCATGATACTCGTATTTGACCGAGTTGAGAAATGTGCTGAACTTCGAAGGTCGCCCCGAGACTATTCGCGGGGTTCATCTTGAACGAAGCGTTATGTGGTCGCCCCCAATGCATTCATGAGGGTCCAGTCTGTCTACCATTCATGCCCCTCGGGTTTGCTCGAATATGGAAACTTGAAAAACTTTGAGGTCGCCCCCAAGTATCAGTCAGGTCGGAGGTTGGTCATGATACTTAGGTTTGACCAAGAAATTTACTGAACTTTGAAGGTTTGGGCTTGACCGAAGCATAATGTGTTTGTCCCCAATGCTTTCCCGAGGGTCCGGTCTGTCGACCATTCATGCCCCTTGAGTTTGCTCGAATTGGAAGCTTAAAAAACTTCAAGGTCACCCCTAAGTACCAGTCGGGTCGAACGGTTGACATGATACTTAGGTTAAACCAATAAATTCACTGGAAGACAGGATACGAAACTTAAAAGATAAAAAATGTGTTCATTGGTTATACTGTATTTACATCAGTTGAACAAGGGGGTGGTCGTGGCCTGTTATATGAGGCTAGCTACATTGTGTTCCATGGGTTAGGCAGAGGTTCTTCATCATCTGTCATCAGGTAATATGAACCCTTTTTAATTTTATAGTATACAACATAAGGTCCCTCCCAGGATTCGGCTAGCTTGCCAGCATTTCAAGGTTTCGAAGAGGAAGTGACTCGTCAAAGTACAAGATCTCCAATATCAAAACTACGCAGTCGAACCCTTTTGTTATAAGACTTCTGGAGGGAGGGATAATATTGGCCGAGGTTAGCGATGGCTCGGCCTCTGGTTTCACCGATCCATAGCATATTGTATCCAAGTTCGAACTCGTTCTTATCGTCAAGGAGGTTGGGGTCGCGTGTTAGAACTTCAAATTGAGTGGGTAGCACTGCTTCAGTACAATAGGCTAGGAGAAAAGGTGTGCAGTCTATCGTCTTTCATGGAGTTGTACGATAGGCCCAGAGTACATGTTGTAGTTCTTGAACCCATCATCCTTTCTTCTCATCGACACGCTTATTAAGACCGTCGACTATAGTTTTATTGATTGCCTCGACCTGACCATTTCCCTGTGGATAATAAGGTGTTGATGGGGAGAGAATGATGTTATATTTCTTGAGGAAATTGTGGACTTTGTTCCCAACAAACTGTGGACTGTTGTCGCATCAAATTATGTGAGGGTATCCAAAACGTGTGATGATATTTTCCCATAAGAACTTGATAACTTCTTCTCTGGTTCGACACAAAGGCACGGCTTCGACCCATTTAGTAAAGTAATCTGTTTCCACAAGAATATTTTCTCGGCTACCCGATGCTTTGGGAAAAGGACCCACGAGATTGATGACCCATAGCTTGAATGGCCAAGAGACTTGGCTGAAATGGAGGTCTTGTAACGGGCTATGGATGTCATGGGCGTGATGTTGACATTTGTTATAGTTTTTAGCATACTCTTCAGCTTGTTTCTTCATATTAGGCCAGAATAACCCTTGAGATACGGCTCGAAGAGCCATAGATCGACCAGCAGTGTGAGCACCGCATGTACCTTCGTGGAGTTCAGTAAGAATGGTAGTGGCTTCGTTTTGGGAAATGCAGCGGAGGTGGATGCAATTTTGGGATTTGCGATATAACTCGCCTTTAAGAATTGTGTATCTGCGGCAGTTTTCCAGTAAAGAACGTTTGGCTTTGGGATCATCTGGGAGAGTAGAACTGTTGAAAAAAGCAAGAAATGGTATTCGCCAGTCATCGAGATCGAGACTCTCACCCCCAGTATTGATGGCATTTATTTCCATCTGGTCGATACTTGGGCGTTCGAGTACTTCGATATGGAGCGTTCGAGATTCGGACTGGCCTAACATGGCTGTTATGTAGGCGACGGCATCAGCATGTCTATTTTTGTCTCGAGGGTAATGTGTAATGGAAGACTTTTCAGGGAAGCGATCCATGCCCTGGCGGACGAGGGCAACATACTCAGTCATGCGATCGTTTGCCTGATTTTTACTAGTGTACTGTTGTAATAACATATTCCCCAGATTTGACAAAGATAAGCTATCAAAGCATAGTCGAAGACAACCATACATAATCGAAGGCCTACATTCGAGAAGACAATACATTATAGTCGAAGATAACTCAACATTCAAGAAGATTTTATACGTCCTCGACCTACTAAAAGTAGCCGTTGTGCCTGGTTAAGAAAGAGATATTAGAGATCCGCAAAGTTCGCCCACTACCCCCGGAATAGGGGACTATTTCTTTTTTATAAAACTGTTTATATCTACTATAAATACAGGCAGAGAACAGATTGTTCAAGACCAACCAATATACACACCAGATATAAACTCTTAAACCTACTATCACTCCAAAACTCTATAATAACTAGCAATATACTAGATTTTACATCAAAATCCTCCTCGAGGTCATGGTTTTTCTTAACTTTTATTGAGTTTTTCACATAAAATCTTGTCTATCTAGTCTAATTGCAGTCTCTTTACGAATAAGTATTGGCAAAGATTTTCCTCCAGGAAAACCCGCTACTACAATTGTCTCTGAACCAGTTGGGAATCTGTAAATACTGTAAGTTTAGGAACACCAAGTTTGAGTGTGAAATCAAGGCCATATATCAAGGCTTCGTACTCAGCCTTGCTGTTAGAACATTCAAAGTTTAACTTGACAGTTTTTCGATTCGGTCATTGGAGGGGTTAACGAGAACAACACAGATCCCTGAACCGTTAGGTCCAGCGGATCCATCTGTAAGGAGGTGCTAGCCCATTTTAGGGTTTCAAGGGTCGTTCAGTTCGGGCTGGTCTTCTGGTAGATCATCTTCATGTTCCTCCTAGTTGATATCTTCGATGGGGAAGTCGGCTAGGAAATTTGCGACTGCTTGGCCTTTTTGAGATATCTGTTTCTCGAAGGTAATGTCGTGTTCACCAAGATAAACAGACCATTGTTGTACCCGTCTGGACTTGTCTTTCTTGCTAAGGATCTCTCGAAGGGGGTAACTGGTGATAATACGTATAGAGTGAGCTTAAAAGTATGGTTTAAGTTTTTGAGCAGTGTAAACGAGGATAAGGAGCAATCACTCGAACTTGGTAAATCGAGTCTTTGCGGGTGTCATATTTTTACTAATAAAGTACACAGGTTTCCCGATGCTGGATTCGAGTCGAATAAGGACCGAACTAATAGAAATGTCAGTTTTTTACATGGCTCGAACAGTCTGGAGGAACAGTACGTCAGCTGCATTGCCCGTGTCGATGAGCATGGCATGGAGGACGAGGTGTTCGATCTTAATCATGATGACTAAAGGGTCGAAATGGGGGAAACGAACATGCAAAGTATCGCAGTCGATAAATGATATACCCTCTGGTCAAGGGTGTTGGCTCGATTCTGGTAAGAGGATGGGAAGCTTCTCTTGATAGGTAAGCTTACAGCACTCATCGACTCGTTTGGGTTTGCTTCGAGTACGCCTATTGTCGATGTTGTTAACTTTAATAAGGTGAAACTAAAATATATGTACCTCAGCTAGGTTGATAGCTGGGGTTGGTTGTGGCTTGAGGTACGATCCCTCGAGGTAGCTGGGGAGGTCGGTAACATATTTATATAGACTACCCGCTTTAAGAATCATTTCGAGATAGCGCTATAGAGTGTAGCATTTGTTGTTGTGGTGACAGTTGCATTTATGATTTTGGCAGTAAGGTTTGCCTTATTTGACCTCGATGGGGTAGGGGATCCGCCAGATAAGGTCGGCCTGTATTTGTGTGAGAAGGGTGCTGATGGGAGCGGTGAGTTTTGGAAGGACCGCCTTGGACCATCTTTTGCAGATCTCGTCAGGGGTGACATCGGAGTGAGGACATTTGTGGCTCTCGGTCTCCTGTGAGACGGGAGTGACCATAGGTGAAGAAGTTTATCGGGGTTTGTTGTGGTTAGTAGTCAAAGCTTGCCCCTGGCAATTTGACTCGCGGAGGCGCTCGAGGTCGATGTATCCGTTAACTTTGGATAACATCTCCTCGAGGGTTCGTAGTTTATGCAGCACAATGTACACTTTTACACGACTATTATCTAGTAGGGCATTAGAGTACGTGAGAATGGCATTGGCGCAGTCGAGGTTTTCAACTTTACGCGACTCATCGAGAAACCGCTTGGTGAAAGCTTCAAGGGTTTCGTTGCGGGATTTGCGGAAGTTGAAGAGAGCATCGACCCAAACCTCACGGTCTTTGTTAAAGGCGAACTAGGAGATAAAAAGGTTGGACAATTATTTGAAGCTTCTGATAGAACCATTAGGGAGGTTGTGGTACCATTTGAGGGGGTATCAGCTAAACTGGTGGGGAACATTCGACACAAGGTGTTGTCGACTGTAGAATACAGACTTAAGGCATTTTGGAATTCGAGGATATGAGACTGAGGGTCGGTGTTGCAGTATTTGCCGATTTTAGGTGTATGGAAATTGGGAGGTACTTCGACCGTGAGGAGTTTGGGGCAGATAGGGTTGTTTAGCCAACTCCAAGAGTTCAGCGTGGGGCTCGCGCTGAGGCAAATAGCGACGTAAATTCTTTAATCGAATTCCTACTGAGTAAGATAAGCAGTGTGAGGAGGAGAGTGCAGCGGTCGAGGGTGCAGAGGTTGAATGTTCGGGGTATGTTCAGCGCTGCGCTCCCCGAGACGTTCTCGAGCAGGGCGGCGTTTGGGTTGTCAGGTAGTTCGAAGGATGGAGTCAGAAGAATCTTCTGTGGGGTGTATACCGAGGTGGATTGAGCCGGTAGGTAAAATGGTGGGAGCTCCCTCAGCACCGAGGTGAACCGGGGGAACCTTAACTAAGGAGTGGGGCCCAAGACGAGCGCGGGCTGAGATGTGAGAAGGGGAAAGTACCCGGGATCGCAGAGGAGCGTCCTGAGTTTGGCCCTGCTAGAGCTTTTGAACTGTGTGGTGCAATTCGTCGAGGGCACGATGTTGGCGCTCATTATTATCCAAACGGCACTATCATTCAGCCTCGAGCTCGTTCTGTCTGTCTTCGCGTTCGAGACGCAACTGATTGGCATGGCACTCTTTGGCTTGGGCAAACTATTGACTGATGAGTGCAAGTTGGGCAGTTATGTCATCGGTAGAGGTCCCGACGATAGTAGTAGTAGAGCGAAGGGTAGGAACCATTGAAGATGACTAGAAAAGTGAGCAAATACGGGGAGAAGAGGGATTGGTAGGGTGGGTATAACACAGACGATGCCAAGTGTAGGGGTCAAGTTTCATATGGAGGAAAACTAGCTCTTACACTGAAGGATTTATCCTCAACCAGAGGTTCGCAAGCATATAAATAACTATAATAAGAGCTACTACTGAGACAATATACTTGTGTGGAGGCGTAGAATGGGTTACTCCACGACATCAGGTATAGATTTTGAAGAGAAATGATATTTATCGATATAGTCGAGGGATCGAGGAGTGTATCCCCCTTAGCGCCTAAGGGCTGAGTCACCATGGGGGTCAAATTACATGTATGTCCTCCAGAGACAACTGACTTGTACCCAGAGTCAGCTCTGATACTGTAGCCGCTGGGTCCAATACTGTAGTTGTTGGTTCTGACACTGTAGCTGTTGGTTCTAACACTGCAGTTGTTGGGCGGCTTGTTTCCCTGCTCTGTATGGTGAGCTGGCTGTCTGACGAGTCTGCCTTCGACCATTTACGTCCATGGTCGAAGTATTTTTGGTATCGATACTGAGCTCTGATGCCACTCTTCTATCTTCGACTACGGCGATTATCTTCTATAACTCCTTCGAGTGTTTGATTAGTCTCGGAAGGCTTCGTGGGATCCATTATTGTCTTATCGGGCTTCGAGTCTCTAGGTAGGCTTCGATGTAGCATTCAATTATTCGACTTGTGCTAAAAGGCTGCGAGTAGGCTACTACATGTAGGACGGTGTTTCTTATTTTTAACATGATTACGAGTGCATCATGATGAGGGAAGTTGACGTGGTGAACGTCGCAATCCTCGAAGGAGATCCCTGTTCACCGAGTACTAGATTCTGGGAGTAATCGAGCTTCTTTGTCGACCATGGCCAAGTCGTGGTATTGGCCAAGACGTCGTCTTTTGAATCTAATCGATTTGTTGATGGTATGAGACTCTATAAAATGGCTGAGGGATATGTGATACAAATGTTTTTCCTCTTTTCCACCTTCAATCTGTACTATCTCAGTATTAATCTTGTAACCCACATTTTTGTAACTCTCTACGTCTACGATGTACTCGTACATTCTTCTATCCGCAAAGATGTACTCCAGAAGTCTCTATAAAGTGAAGCAATGTTCTGTGTCATGATGTTAGACTTTGTGGTGTATGCAATATGCTCTATTTTCAATGGGTTGGAGGTATTGGGAATTTCGAAAGAATTTATCCTTCTAAAGTGTGGGATACAGGCTGGCTATCGTAAGTTACAACCTCCTGAGGTCGATCTTCATTAGATTTGATCCGTTTTCTGTCTTCTCCATAATCTGTAGTACGATTGAAATCTAGTTATGTGGATTGATCTCTTGTTGTCATGATTGACTTTTGGGACTTCTGTCTTTCGGTTAGCATCCATTCGAGATCAATATAGCCATTTACCTTTTCGGTCATATCTTCTAGGGTCACAGGTTTGTTTAGAATTAGGTGCTCCTTTGCTCGACCTTCCACGAGCAAAGCGTTTGTAAAGGCCGAAATAGTAATCTTCTGATCAAGTCTATCTACCTTTCTAGCCAACTCCAAGAATTTCTTAGTGAACGATTTAACCTTCTCTCCCGGCATTATTTATGGCTAAACAAAGAATAAAGATTTTCCTCTTTGTCTCTGTTGTGTGGGTAGTTCTTGACGAAAAGTTCTCGAAACTGCTCGAAACTGTGAATGGACCCTTCTTGCAGCGAGTGAAACCACCGCAAAGGTTCACCCTGGAGACTGGTAGGAAAGAGACGGCATAAAATGTGATTTGATGTAGAATGCAAACCTAAAGCGTCATGGAATTCTTGCACGTGTTCCACGGGAACTGTTCCCCTGTACTTTAAGATTTTCGGCACGTGAAAATCGGTGGGAACCTCGTTGTCTAATAGATCCTGAGCAATCGGGCTCTTTTATAGCCTATTGTAGATGCCTTTGTCGGCTTCAAATAATTCTTTGATGTACTTATCGACGTGCTCTTGAGTCACGAACTAATAAGCTGTGATGGTCTGACGTTGGATACGTCCTTCCCGGGGAATGTATTCGTCACTTCCCTCACTTAGTCGTTCACGTACAGGAATGCAAACTCTTCCTCGATGTGGGTCCTCCGCCTGCCTGGGTTCAGCGGGAATGTCATCGACTTCTTGTTGGATTCCTGGTATCTGTATGGGCTTGGGCCCCAGCTGATTATGATTGGATCGAATATCAACTCCCTGGTTGTTGCCTCGAGGTCCTAGCCTGTCTCGAACTGAAATTCTTGAGGTAGCTAGTAGCGCGTCTTTGTTCTTTTGGGTTGCCATCTGTTGTCCCTGAGAACTTTTAACGCATCTCTTACATCTGCCAGTTGTTATTCCAGAACGGCCCATCTTTCTGTCTCAGAGTTTAGAGTGGCCCGCAATTCTACCAGTGTGGCGCTTCCTTCTATTGGCCAACTATCGTATTCTGGTCTGGAAGCAGCATTCTGTGAAGAGAGTATGTATCAGCTGTATCTGAGAACTGTGGCTAACTGCTTCGTTCCCACAGACAGCGCCAAATGTAAGAGCCTAATTTTGTATCTCGAACTTAGTATCTCATACCGAGTACGATTAGAAGGTAGTAGTACGCAACAACTAATCAAACACAAGAATTAACGTAAAAACCTCTGAATATGTAAAAACCGCGACCTCTCTTGAAGATTTAGAAAAATATATATTATTGATTGACTAGCTATTACAAAAAACGTTTTGGATAATTTTGTGTAGAGTTTTTGGATATAATTCTCTGTCTAGGATTTTTAGTGTAGAATTTCCTGTCTCCAGACTTTCTTAATAAGAAAAATCTGTCATTAATCTGTAGTTCTCTGGTCCTATTTATAAGTCTTATAATATGACCGTTTTATGACCGTTATTCACATTTAATAATGAACATTACAATATGATTTTGATGAGTCTTTGAACTGATTGCGTAACGGTCTGATCATTCTGTTTTGTAACGACTTCTTTAATGACTCTGGGTGCTCATTGAATCGAGCTGTTGGTGTGGAGGTCGATATCTAGACTTAGGTGGAGAATGAGATATAAGCCCTTTTTTGTAACTGCTCCATAATGTGCCATAAATGTGCTACGTGATCGTATGTTGACGAGGTCGAGTAAATATATGATGGTCGAAGCTGAGACTTGAACTCGAGATTCAGAATAGGCCGTTACAACTCCTAACTGTTAGACGCACGATTTGTTGTTTGTTTTTTTTTAAAACAATCAGGCGTCCGATTTGATTTGATTTATTTTTTAAACAATTGGACGCCCGATTAGAAAACAAATAGACGCTCAACACTTGGGCGCCCGATCGGGACGTAAAAAAAACAAGGTTGCGCCTTGCTTTTTATGAGAAAAACCGAGGGAGGTACTTTTGGAGGACGAAAATCCTCCGGGACACCTCAAAAACCAATTGTGAGTTATGAGTGACCAATTGCTCATATGGATACCCCGTGCAAAGGGGCTTCAAAGTCTTTGGAACGTTGCTTGACAAAAACACATTTCAGAGGTATCGCCACCGCAACCAACACGCCCACGCCCACGCCCTAAAGACTACAACGGGGAGTTTTCTAGAACTTGGTTAAGCCCTGGCCAGCATAAGCTCTGCTGGTGAAAATGGACAAAACTTCACACACCATTCGTGTTTGTCCACGTGTCAATACACGAATCGTGAATTAAGATCTTTTTAAGCTTGCACCATATACATGAGTTGCTCCTTGTATTAGTTTTTCCTCTTAAAAAAAAAACACTCAAGCTTAAAGCTCTCTAACTTATTGTTTCTTTCGAATATCCGAAGAAAAAGATATCGATATGGCAACCGTTTCGTCTTTCAACCATTTCACTTGCAAGATTGTCTCCCTTCAGCATCAACCGGATGCTCGAAAACCGCTCTCCCTGACTAACTCCGTGAGAATTACGTCAAGGAAGGTGACCCATGAATTGTCTGGATTCTCAAACACCAAGTTGAATCAGGCTAGACCTGTTTTCCGAGTACGGTCTACTAAAGATGCTGAATATACACCTGTCCCGGAGGAAGTCAGTGGAGGGGGAGTCGCAACTGAGGTTGCAGAGGAGGCCATAGAGCCTAGCGAGATTGATACGTTGAAGAAAGTTTTGATTGATTCGCTTTATGGGACCGATAGAGGACTGATGGCAAGTAGTGATACAAGAGCGGAAATTATTGAACTCGTCACACAGTTGGAGGCAAAAAACCCGACTCCGGCACCCACAGAGGCGTTAACTCTCCTTAACGGCAAATGGATCTTAGCGTAAGTCTCGTTAAACATAATTTATTATCAAATTCTTTTGGACTTGTACTTGAGTAATATAAAATAATATAATCTATAGTTCAAATATCTTGATTATAATCTCATATGGAATCTATGTATGTGTAACTAAGAATGATATTTTACTTATCTATAGGTACACATCATTTGTGGGTTTGTTTCCGTTGTTAACGAGGGGTACTCTACCCTTGGTGAAGGTGGAGGAGATTTCTCAGACAATCGACTCCGAGAATTTCACCGTCCAGAATTCAGTCCAATTCACAGGGCCACTGGCCACTACTTCCTTGAGCACCAATGCCAAATTTGAAGTACGAAGTCCCCAACGAGTTCAGGTAAGTACCATCAACATCTCTGATCACTGTCTTCTGAAATATTTTTAACGTTCAGTCATCGATAAAATCGTATGGCTATCATAAGTTAGAAAGAAAGTTGTACACGAGAAATTTAATGGACCATACAAACTCTAGCCATTAAAGACACTTTCACAAATTATACTGTGGTCACTATTTGATGTATCGAAAGGTCGAGGCAGGTTTCGGTTTGTCAATCCATTTTGTAACTCTAAACCAAACTAGTCAGTTCTCAGTATTTTCGGTTTTCCCTTGTCATTTGATAACGGGTGATATCCAATCTTTAAGAGTTTTTGAAAACATAACTCAGCTCTCTGACAATGTTTTTGCAGATCAAATTTGAAGAAGGCATCATTGGAACACCTCAATTGATAGACTCCATAGAGTTACCCGAGGATGTGGACTTTCTGGGACAGAAGATCGATCTCACACCGTTCAAAGGCTTAATCACTTCTCTACAAGCTACAGCTTCATCTGTAGTCAAGTCCATCTCCAATCGTCCTCCGCTGAAGTTTGCAATCACCAATGATAGAGCACAATCATGGTTGCTAACTACTTACCTTGATGAAGATCTCCGTATTTCGAGGGGAGACGGAGGAAGCGTGTTTGTGCTCATCAAGGATGGAAGCTCCCTCTTGAATCTGGACACCTTAAGCAACCCTTAAATCCTCCCTTCCTTTCCACCCCCAATTGGTTAGAGAAAATAAGACAATGAATTTGCTATACTCTTTTTTGTAATAATACATATTAAAATAAACTATGATTATAACGATTTTACGCCCGTTTGAACCGCTCAAAACAATTCTTGATCATCACGCAACCATCTACGAAAAATGGAAGTTGAAATACAGGTATCTGATAATATAATAAATATCAACTTTACTCTCAATCCTAAACTCCATTTGTCAAAAGCAATGACCTACGAATATCCTTGCAATCTCTAATTCCTTACAAAAAATGGAATTAGCTCTATTTTCTCTTTCTTTGAATTGCCTCCTATTATGGGCAATAAGATCTCACTCTTCATCTTTGAAGTCCTTAATGAATACATTGGGTCATAACGAGAAATAAAAGGTTATCGGATTTATATGAGAGAAGAACCAAATATCTACCTTGTCAGTAAAACTATGGAGAACAACTAGCTTAATCTTCATGCTATGACATGATCTTTGTCACTTGCCAATGCCAGAATACTTTCATCAAAACCTGCAAAGATAACACCAAATAATATTACCAAAACACTTTCCAAATCCCAATTACATATATATGCATATCTAAGAAACCCGTCATTTATGAAAGAAGTATTTCAACTTCATATCATGTCAAAATGCAAGTCAAAATATTTAATCAGATACTAATCCGATTACATAAGAGTCGTGATCTCTTTCTATGGCAAAAGGTATATTTGTTAAGCTCTTTAGCAGAATAACAATGGAAGCATAGCATGAAACAAAATAATACTTATCATGCACCAAGGGCTTCTTTTCACGGGAATAACCTACCTCACAGTATATACCGCTAAACAAAATATTTTCACAGGTTCACAAGTCTCTATGGCCTGGAGAGAGCAAAAACCAAAATTTAGATACTAGTACTACAGTATTATTTTAACGTATAACTAGAAAATCTGAAGACACAATTATCAGTAGAAAATAATAATATTTACATCAAATATATATAGGTTGAATCCCCTTAACCACAGTCACTTACCAAATAAATATATATAGCCCCACTATATATATAGCACCATTTTAACACTCGGCACTAAAGTTCTGGGCATGCAAATAATTTGATCATATAATTGAAGTCACAATCAGATAATGTGATCATATGGCGAGATAGTATTATGGCGGCTAAACTTCAAATATTCTTACTTGAAATGGGTTGAGTGCATACATGTGAAACAAATTTGAGTAAGCTCCAGTATCCAATGAACAAGCTTTCACTGGCAAGTATCTATTTATAGCCTACTTCCCTCATTAAATGGCGATAGCTGCGGCCACGAATAACTCGCTGCCACCTATATTTTAGCGACTGCCAAAAGTTCATCTGCATACGCTCCTGAACAAGCCTGGAGCCGAGCAGAGGATTATGAGTAAATAACCATGTAATGATTAAGTCAAATAATCAATTCATGTTACTAACAACTAAAATTGCTCACCATCTGACGAGGCATCTCTGAATACCTCGAGATACAGGACGAATGAAAGATGGATCTCGTTGTTTATACAATAAACCAACCTGTTATAAGTACGGATAAAAGAAAGGGGATGGGAATCATTATATCAAGTACATAAAACATTTGCATGTACATATACACAAACAGA
Source organism: Kingdonia uniflora (assembly GCA_014058105.1). Lineage (NCBI taxonomy): Eukaryota > Viridiplantae > Streptophyta > Magnoliopsida > Ranunculales > Circaeasteraceae > Kingdonia > Kingdonia uniflora. Next base: position 1,838,334 of record JACGCM010001204.1, on the reverse strand, counting down.
CACACAAGCATCCACAAATACACAAAAACAGACACACACACACACACACACACACACACATACACTCATACACACATACATATATATACTAGAAGGAAGGAAATACTACCTCCATCATTGCAGTTACACAAGGATCTTCCAGAAACTCAAGTCTACGATCAGCAAAATAGTTAATCTAGAACAACCCAAGTTAGCCACGGGTTAGACAATATTTAGAGGAGCAAATTAGAACAAAAGGGGAGCATAAAAGGAAGAACATGAAAACATACCCCAAATTCAGCATTCACAAGAGATTGAATAAAATCCAATAATTGAATCTTTGCCCACTCAGATCTCAGGGTGGGATTAGTTGTACGTGGAGGATGTCTCCAAGGAGCACCAAAACGCAGTAGATCTTTTGAGATTTTTCCATTCTGAGCATCAGCGGCGAATTTTTGCAGAATAAGCAACACCAAATCCATGGCAGGATTCACAACAGTCACCTAAAAGATCAACCAAATAAGGAGAGGGAATGATTCAGAGAACACGTCTTGTTGAAAAGAAGAGTAATAAGAATAAATAAGGATAGGCAAGAGTTCTTCTCATCTAACTTTATCAGTTAGAAGAAAATTTAGAGGAGAATACTTTTTCTTTCATTAATCATTGGGTTTTTGTGCTTGTTTCTATATTTCTAGTGTATCTATACGCCTTCTGATTACCATTTTGTATTCTCACAAAACATGGTCAACAAAACCACTATGAAGAAGATGATGTACCAATTAAATTAAGTAGTTTCATTATCATGAAATAAGCAGCGGTCGATATAAAGAACATACTTGAAGATATGCTAAGTATGCCTCTACTATGTCTTCAAAAGTACTCCCGTTGATGTCCTGCATGATCCTATCAATAAAACAGAGAGAAAAACCGAATGATATCATGCAAATTAAAGTGTGTTACTACTAATACACAAGAAAAATGAAAAAGTATAGATTACTGCAATTTGGACATAGGATTTAGACTAGAAGAAAGAATGTGCAAATCTTTTGTAGAAATTGGAATATTTTTGAATTTCGGAAAGCTATAGCCAATATCTTTTAAATAGTATCCGTGATTTTTTAAAAATACTTCTATATACTAAAGGCACGTGGAATAATGGTATGGGGTACCAAAGGAATCCGTTTGGCAGGGTTAAAATCACAAAGGACTTCAGTTGAGTGTTGAAGGCACGTGGAGTGCCGAAGGTACGCGGATAAATATGTGCCCGTAAGAATATCTAAAGTTACACAACTTTCGAATCTATAAGATAACATTAAGTTGCAGTGATTCAACACAAATCAAGCCACGTTAAATGCGTACATATTATGTGAAAAGAGACTTGGCTCAACCGATTTTACGCCCCTCTCTCTTAAAGAAAAGTAGTGAAGTCAAACCTCAATGGTATGTTTGGGGGTGAATATTTCACAATTAGTAGCTACTTTGGTGGCATAAAGATGTTAGCCCGCGGGATCAAGATGAATATGTGAACTAATCTAATACTTGATCCCAGGCAGCCCACTAGTCAAGCACGACAAGACGTTTTAAGTACGAAAGAAATATGTATGCATCTTAGAGATTTTCATATAACTACTACTTACAAAAAACAAGTAGAAAACTACTAGATTGATGATATTGATATATGATTTGTTTAAAAGAGCATAACACTTACTTTGGGTGGTCTCTACTTTGCTTGAGTGCATAGAGCTCAGATAGATGTCGTGGGTTTGGTCCAAGCACCTCCATGATCAACATCCACTACAACTTCAAAGAAAAATAATTTTATAATTTTCTCAAGATGTACACTAAACCAAAGAGGATAAGCACTATGAAGAGTACACTGAATTGGTTGTTATTGACAGAGAAGTTAGATCATCAAGAAAGAATGCTCACCTCAGATTCGCTGAAGTAATCAGTAACCAAATGCATTTTAGCTTCTTTAGGGGTCCAGCCAAAGGTCTTCACATCAAACAAAATAACGGAAGTTAGATACAGATGAAATCTTCAAAGAGAGAAAACTTAACCCACGATAAGTGGATCTCATTACTGACAGACATATTAAGACAAACACAATGGATGGTACGGATGATGTGTTGCACTTCTGAAATCTCACGAGGCACATACATGTGGAGATCATTCTCACAAAACATAGGCTCTTTATGAATCTTCTAAAAACATCAAATGTAGCTTGAAAAAAAGAAATAATACATAATGGATGGTTCAGCATACACCAAAAATTGCAACTCTTTTTTTGAGGTGTTTGAAGTTTTGAAAACATTTGATCTTTGATGAGGATTGATTTTTGGTAAGGATAATTCATATGGTGATAATAGTATCCTCACAGTCACAGGAAATTAAACCTTCACTCATTCCCTATAGGTGTTTATCAAAATTGTTATGTCAAATTCCTCCACCCAACAGATTTTGACATAAAACCCGTATCTTACATTACACATTACGCATCTTGAAAAAAATTATACACCCTATAATACGGTAGTCAACAACCTTATACCGATTCACCAAAATTATTGATATATGGGGTTCTTCCCAAGAAGAACTTTCCTACCAATTCAGTAAGAAGAAAAATTGTATAACACGAAGTAATGATTTAGCTTAAGTACCTCACGGGAAATGAATACATCTGGATATCCAAAATCTGCAGAGGCTTGATATGAATAGTAGCTGAAAAATATAAACAAATATAGTATTAGTAGATTCATAATCTAATTCAATCAGAATAAAAGCCCAGTTAACACATTAATAACTGTCTGTTCATAGCTTACAAGCTAGATCAGATATATGTAAGCATTAATATTGACATATGAGGATGCCAAAAATATTAAATTACACTACTCAACTTGCAAATAGTTCATCTATGAGCAAATTAAAGGTCTATAAACTATATTATCACTGAAAAAGAGGGCAAGTGTTCTGAAAATAAAATGCCAACTAAAAGAATATAATACATCAACAGAAAGCATTGGGCATATACAAATCCAGTGTAACCCAATTGAAGAAAAAGTAAACTTACCTATCAGATGTTAGAAGAATGATGGGTAAACTCATCTCGTTTACACCCAATGCTATTAATCTCCACAAAAAACTATCATGATACATTGACGCGGAAACTGATGAATCGTCAGTTAGAACTGCATCTCGAAGAATCTCAATGTTGTTTATGACCAATTTTGGCTGATGAATAAGGAAATAACACATTCTATTAACAAAATACTTGAGCTAGACATGTAAAGACTTTCTTTGATAAAACTGGCGACTTAATAAGGCCAACTGAATTTTATACCTGGAAGTAATCAGTCTCGGCAGTTACTGACAACAACTCCACCAAAAGATACGGCCAATCAGTGCATGAGTGCGCCAGAGATCTCGAATACCCACCAGTACGATTCAAGTCAGCAATAGCATTGGCCCTCCAACTTTGATGAACCTCAATCACCTCTTTAGCTAATCTCAATGACAATATAGCTTCTCTAAAGTGCGGCTTCTCTTCAAGTGTAATACCATTTTCTTTCTCATCAAACCCCAAAATAGCATCAATCTCATCAGTCTTTAATCGACTAGATATAGCTAACACGGCCCTCGACCACAAAACGGAAGTAGAAGCCTTCAGTCTTTTATCAACAGTCTTGATGGTGGCGTGATTCTGTAAGATGCGTCGAAGGGCAGTGTTGAGGCCGTGCCATCTGTTGAGGGTGGCGAAAACATCATTTGATCCAATGCAACCGAGACGAACTCCCTTTTCTACCATTTCTTCGAGGCAATGCTCGAGTTGCAAACGAACCGAGGTGAGACTGGGTGGTGTTGGAGAAGTAGATGACCAAGACACCCATGGAGAGGATTGTCGGTTTTGGACGGATCGCCCAAAGTCTACGTACCCAGTAACATGGCGACCTTTGTTCCAGTCTTCAAAAAGACCTAAGCCAATACAAATACATTAGTAACGAAAGAAAGGGGAATTAGCACAAAGAGAAAAAGAAAGGGGGAGAGTGAATTACGGTCCAGAATAAGAGTGGTTTTGCCGACGCCTCTAGGACCATGGAGAAAGAGAAGTTGAGGGACTCGGTGTTGGCTTGCGTGATTATTAAGGATTGACTCCAATAATGGCCTTGGGATTATCTTCCACGCCTTGTTCGACATTTCCCTAACTCCAACACTCTACTAAACTCAGACTTGTCAAGTCCTAAATTTGATCAAAACAACGAAAAATCAGATTTGATATAGTTTGTTCCAATAATTTCACTCTTCTCATCAAACTCAACTCAATATTCAGGCATTAAAAATCAAACCCAACTCAATATTAATTGGGTAGAACAAATTTGGTGGAGCAATCAACACAATTAAGGCATTAATCTGCAATTGCAAATTGGATAAACTAGGGTTTGAACAGAGTACCTTCAAAGAAAGCAAACATGAGCAAATAGCAGAAATTGGGGTTGCAGAGAAGTACACATTAGGGATGCAGGAGGAGGAAAGGTTCATCATCGCATTACTCACCCCATTAATTGCCCACTATGGGCAATGTTGCTTACGAGTTTTTTTAAACCTAAAATTACTTCATTCATTCTGCATTGCTTTAGGGTTTAATCAGCCCTAATTATTTAACTTACAGTGTGTGTGAATGAAAACAAACAAGTAAGAACTAAGCACAAACACAGAAAACAAAACAAAACAAAAAAAGTGAGAGATGATGATACTCACTTCAAGTAAGCAATGCTTCAAAGATTGAAGAATTAGGTTAAATTGCTCTGGCCTTGATGAATCGCCATTGTTTTACAACAGAAATGAGCTTCACTCACATAGAAGCCGAGTGGAAATTAATTTCATATTTTTAGGAAATTTTATTTTCTACCTGCTATGTATAACGGCAAATGATTGGGCGTCTTTGATATGAATCATTATGGGGCAAATATGGTTCTCAATATAGATCCTGGTTTTGCAGTTTTGACTTGGTCAACCGAGTATGTATATTTGCATATTCGACAAACCGCGGGACGGGACTTAAGTCAAATATCCATATAAACAGGGGTAATATCTCAAAACCCCGTTTTTGATCTTTACCCTGAGGTCTAGAGTGCCTGAGGTTGACTCATCGTCAAGCCCAGCAAGCAATAAAACTGGTTGAACTTAGAGCATTTCCAGCAATTGAGATTTTGAGTGTGGGTTGGGTTTTTTTTTGTCAACCCACACTTTCCTCCTTCCAGCAATCAAAAAATTGGGTGGGAGTTGCTGAGTTGGTAGTGACATAACTCAACCAGGTGCGGGGAGCTCACACTAAAAAAAATGGGTGTGCAGAATTTAAGACACCGCACAGTCGCGCACGGATTAAATATTTTTTATTGGTATGAGAGGAGATGAATAATTGTGGCGGAGTAAAGAAATCCAAACGGACTAAAAAATTATTTTCATTAAATAAAGACTCGCCATATTAGCACCAACTACTGAAAGACTTAGAGCATATGCAGCAGTAAGGTCAGTTGCTTATGTGGCAGCAACCTGTAATGGCGTGTTTTTCGGAAGGAAAATTTTTGTTAATACTATTCGTAAGGAAAATGCAACAATAGGTTAAACAAACAAGATTTTACGTGGAAAACTCAGTAAAAGCTGAGAAAAACCACGACCTCATGAAGGATTTTGATGTAAAATCCAATATATTGCTAGTTATTACAAGTTTTTAGAGTGATAGTAGGGTTAGGAAATATGGATAGTAAAATTGCGGATGCCAGGTCGTGAATAATTTACTTTATGCTTGTATTTATAATAGATACAGATAGTTTACAAAAAGAAAAAAATAGTCTTCTATTTCGGGGGGAGTGGGCGAACTTCGCGGATCTCTAACAGCTCTTTCTTGACCAAACACAATGGCTAATTTTGGTTGGTCGAGGACTTATGGTAGCTTCTCGACTGTTGTCTATCTTCAACTATGGAATGATTACTGTCTTCGACTATGTTATGCCGGCTTATCCTTGTCGAATCTGGGAAATATGCTACTATAATTTTCTCATTCTCGATAGAAGTACTTGTGGTTTTGTCGAGAAGAAGTTGGAATTCAAAAATGTTGCCGATGTTTGTGAAAGTCTTCGTGTTGTCATTTCTGAGGTCAAAGTGAAGTGTATCTGGTCGTTTCATTCCCGAGGAGTAATTAATGCTGGACATTGAATCTGGCAGTTTTAATGCGGTATAAATAGGTTTGTTTTGAAGAAGGGTTTTGTGGTGGTGGATTTAGAGGATACCGCCCCAAGTGTGACGTAACAAGTTGCCTGAGGATGAAGACGGTGATCGATCTGAGGTAAAGCTTTGTCCCAAACCGGTTCTTTGGTATCCTTCAATTAAAACTTTTATGGTGTAGAGGGTGGGGGGTAGAGTCAGAGAATGCTTGCAAATTGGGGATCCGTTGGGTTCACTATGCAGTGCTGAAGGTAATGAAGTTTATCAAATTGGGGGAGAAGGAGTTATTGTTTTTAGCGAGGATGGGGATGTGAAGGCTGGTTGGGCGTTCAGGGATCTTGTCGAACGAAGGAGGCTTCTTACAATTTTCTGCTACCTTTCATCTGTAGAGGCAGCTCTGTTTAGAAGTTCCCTAACCTGAGATTCATTGAATTTTTTAGGATATCGTTGCCCTTGCTGCCAGAGATAATTCCAAATTCAGGTGAAAAGAAGTAATAATGTCAGATCCTGGCGAAAAGAAGCATAGAGCAATTAGTCGTTAAGGTCGAATGTAAAAATAGCATTGTAGTTTGATGAAATATAATCGAAGGAGCTAGTTGTCGAATGTAATATGTAACAATTTTTTGAAGAAATAAAGTTATTTTTTTCGACTTCCGCTTGTCTGTTTTTTTTTTTTTTTTTGTCGATATATATATATATTTATTTTGTCGAAATAAAATATGAGTAAAACGACTGCTGGATGGTCTAAACAATTTGAAGTACAGTTGACTAAGTAGGTCCAGGAACGAATTTCGAGGTTGATTGATTTGACTGTTGAAAATGTAAAGTTCCAAAGTGAAATAATTTTTTTTTTTTTACTTGGACCGTGGTAGGCTATAAATATCCCTTGTTTTTGTAAAGGTGAGAGTTGTGTGATTTTAGAAATGGCGAAGACGATATCTCAGGTGCGTAACAAGGTATTTAGTCGTGTTCAAGCGAAGTATTAGGAATTATTAAATCGGTACATTGGCTTTCAGAATGTTAATGTTCACTTGGAAGATCCAGTGGAACCGAACTATGAAGGTATGAGCAAGGCAGAGGTGAAGGATGCTGAAGAGGATTTTCACTTTTGATGCCAATTACAATATTGGAGTCTTCCTGAACGTGTAAGTTATATGTGGACTCGTGCGAAGATGCTGATTAGGAAAGAAGATGATGTTGCGGTTAGGAGTTTGTAATTTGAATTTGAGAAGAAGTATATGTAATGGTCGAATTGTAATTGAAATGAAATGAGAATAGAATTTGATGTTAGAATGCAGTTGTCGATGTTTTGCAATGACAAAATGTTATCGAATAAATTCTGACTTGATAAAATTGTGGAATACAGTAATGTATTGTTCGTTGTATTTACAGTCGAATGAATTTTAAAAATTGATCGGATTGATTGAGATTTGCAGTAGATATAGGGATTTGTGAATAATGTTTAAATGTGCGAAGGTAGTGAGAGGATTAAATATGGCAAGGTGTGGTCCTGTAGGTGAATTTTGGAAGTACAAGGAAGATGATGTACAGCGTCTTTTTGACAAGATAGGTTGTGCGTTGTTAAGTATGAACGTGTCAGAAGGGATTCTTTGAGATATGAAAGGATTGGAGCAACAATATAGTGGTATGTTGGTTATGAGAAGGCGGATAGTCAAAGACTTCGAGAAAAGACGTGTAAGGCATTATGTTCGAGTACTCGAACAGTCGCGAAGCGGTGCGATGAACAGTCGCATGGGGTCTATAAATAGTTTGGAGGCGAGCGACTGTTCACATTTTGCAAACTCTGAAAAAAAATTCTCAAGTGTGAATTGTTTGTGCTCGTCTTTGGATTTGTTGTCTACAATTAGGAATGAGGAGATCAGTATTTTGATTGCGAGGGCAAAGTGGGCGAAAGAGAGGGATACAGAAGTAATGCGAAAACAAGGTTAGTATTTGTGATGTTTTTTGTTGTTTCGTGATTGATTGTTTACATAAATCTCTAGAGATAGCTATGCTTAAAGTAGTTGTAGAATGAATTGGAATGAGTGTGTATGGATTGAGATGTAGGGAAGATTTAACTGTGTTAGGGTTTGATGAGAAAATTACGACAGTGATTGTTGGAGATTGGCAATGGAGTCGTAAGTGTAAATAAAGGTGTTGGGGTGCGAGAGATTTGTGTAATGGGTGGTGAGGGGTGGAAAGAGTATGTTTGGTGGCGCGGTGAGGACGGCGCAACTATAGGGGATCTGTTTGATTTTTGGCAGGATATTTGGGAATTTTATTTTCGAAGTAGGTTTGATATGGCTGGAATTTGTGTCGGAGAAAGCGATATCCATAATTTGAATGAAAGTTGTTTTGGCGGGAAGCAGGTGAAGCATCTTCGAGAACTATTGAGATTCCTGAAATTCGACCAAAACTCAAGTTAATATAGTAATCGATGCATTATTTAAAAAATAATTAAATAAAATTACATCAAGAAGTAAATGTAGTAAGGTGTAGCTGTAAGTAACAACAGTAGATTGTAATGCTAGTAATATGATAATGATGTGTTGGAGAGTTAGCTCGACAACTATATGAATATGATCATGTGAACCGATGAACATATATATGTATCAGATATGATAGATACTAACTGTGGTAAAAAATGGAATCTGATGTACATGCTCTTAAAAATGGCTGAACCAAATCAAATCAATGATAAAAAATATACGAGAATCTTCAAGATGTAGATCCCCTGCAGATCGATGTTATCACCTGTGTACAACAGTTGGGTGGTAAGTATAGGGTGGGGTCGAGTAGTGCAGACATAGCTAGTGTGAGCCAGTTAGAGTGGCACCTAGGATTGTCAAAGTGTCTGACGAGGAGGTGACCAAAACAGACATGGATCACGAGCCACAGGTGAGTGATCGAGAAGGTAGCGGGGGTGGGGAGGAAGATGTGGAGGAGGGTGAGGAGGCCTATTACGAAGAGGGTCCAGAGACAAAAAAAAAAAGAGTTTCAAGAAGAAGTACGGTATTCTTGGAGATATTAGGCTAAAGGAGTACCAGTACGATATGATTGACCAAGAAATACCCTTGGGTGGGATTCTGGTTCATCGAGAACAAATTAAGAAAGGTTTAAAGCTTTTCCTTTGAGTTGACCAAAAAAAGTTGATAAACTTTTTTGATGTGGCACCTGGTCAGTATAATCCAAATGTATATGACATGTTTAGGGTATGTAGGGCGATAAACGGTCGACTTAAGGTAAGGGGGAGGAGTTGATCACAGTTGATGTCGTTACTTGGTGAAGTTCTTGAAGAGATCTATGTTCTATGACATAGTGTCAACAGGAGGGCGATATAGCGATGAACGTTTACTCATTTCTGGGAACTACGATTTCGACAAGAAGGACCCTGGGGAGCCTTTAAGGAGAAAGACCTTTCACCTAGGTTTGTGGTTAGGTAACTTAATTGTCGATATTCTAAGTCATGAATGTTTTGTGAATTGTTTGTAATTGTATTGTGTTTATGTACAGCGTTGAAGGAGATCGATAGGAAGTTTGAAGTTAATGAGGAATTGTACAAGATAAAGAAAGGGAACTTTGGTAGGATCGACAATCTGGTCATCGACCAAGATCGTGTGAGCACCCTTTTTCAAGAGGCCGGGCTAAAGATGTCGAGGGCAAAAGGTGTTAAAGTCACTGTCATCGACGGTAAGATGTCAGCGAAGAACATGAGGCTGCAGAGGCTAGTCTGCCATTATAAATCCTTCCTTGGCCAGGTACACGACAGACTTGCATACGACTGATATAGATTCGATGTTTGCTGAAAAATTAGGAAAGAGTAAGAAGAAATGTGCAGCGAGCGAAGTTGTTACTCCGCTACTTCTCTTAAGAGGAATACTCGATGGTAGACAACAGAGGAGGAGGTGAAAATGATAAGCCAGTTGTTATTTTGGATATGCATCCTCCACGGGGTTCGACAAGTATACTCCCAAAGAAAAAGGGGAGTGGAGAGACGTCAAAGAACAAGTTCGTCGAGGAATCTAAAGTTAAAGTCCAGAGGACAATGGAGTCTTATATGTCTGGGACAGATATGCTGCAGTCTGAAGTCGAGGACTGTCTAGTGGGGGCTGAGAGCTTGATTACCTTTCTCAGTGAGGGCCACTACAATATATCGAAGGTGAAAAACTTTTTTGCTTTGCTGCGATTAAAGAAACTGGTATGTCAATCAAATACTCAATTTATTAATGTAATATAGATCAAGAAGATATTGACGGAGGCGAAAGACCGTATTGTCGGTAGTAGTGACCTTGCAAATCAAGTGCTGGCGTACAAAAATATCAAGAAAGATTTGACGAGGGAAAAAGAAACGCTGATCAAAGATAAGAAAGGGTTGAACGCAACGCTGAATACTTACAAGCTCGAAGCACGAAAGTCGAATAAGGCTGCCCTTCATGAAGCGAAGAAAAAGTAGGAGAAGGAAAAAAGATGAGGTTTTGGCGTTGCTTCGAACAAACTTTGAGAATGATGTAAGGGAGCAGATTGCTGATGCGCGAAGGGTGATGGAGCTGGAACAAGGGAAGTTGCTGGACGAGGTGAGGGCGGAGGTGACAGCAGAGAAGTTAGATACGTGTCAGAAGGTGAGGGCCCATTATGTTCAGCAGTACAAAGAGTTGAAGGTGAGGAAGGATTATTACAAGAGTTTGGTCAAGTCTGGTGGTGTTGTATTCGAAGATTCGGGTACATAGGACGATGCTCCAGAGACTCCCTAAGTTCCTAGTGGGACGGAGTCAACGAGGATTTTATGATGATGGAAACTGATGGAATGCGTCCTGGGGAATTAGCAGGGGTGTTTGCTCCGAAAGGCGTTGTGAAGGTAGACGAAGTAATCTCTCATCCTGTAACGTAGAAAAATTTGTGAATCAGTACTTGTTTTTTTTAGATTGGTGTAAAAATGGTCGATGGGACCGATATAATTTTTAATTATGCGATATTTTGAATGATGATTATTTGTTTTGAAGAATTTTTTTTTTAAAGCCTTGATGCACACATTTTTTCAATTATGCTAAGTGGTAGGTTCGACAAAATGATATGTGTCGAATCTGATTGTAAATCATAGTAGATAAGTAAGGAACGCTTGTTGGCGTGATAAGTAAACGATGGCCATGAAATGGCAAGTAATAAGTATGAGTACCAGATGTGTATGCTCATGTAGGTATCTGGATTTAGATTCGAAAAGAATAAGAGCTAATATAGTATGTTTGATAAGTAAAGAATGCAAAGTAGAACATCATGTAATTGGATAGTGTTTGCATAAAATTGAATGATAGGATGGATGCATACTTATAAAGTATGGATCGAGATCAATTAAAGATTGTACAGATGCTTAACTGAGTAATGCATGCCTATCAAGTATGGATCGAGAGTAAGTCAAGATAGTAACGATTGATTGTCTGATGCCTACTTATAAAGTATGGATCTAGATCAAGTCAAGATAGCAAAGATGATTGATTGTCTAATGGATACTTATAAAGTATGGATCGAGATCAAGTCAAGATAGCAAAGATGATTGATTGTCTGATGCATACTTATAAAGTATGGATCGAGATTGAGTTAAGATAGTAAAATGATTGATTATATGATGCATACTTATAAAGTATGGGTCAAGATCAAGTCAAAATAGTAACGAGTAAAGTGACAGTAAAGATTGTTTATTTGAATCGATGTAAACGGTTACAGTGTTTATCTATTAAATTGTTTTAGTTGAGCAGTATTCCACAGATATTTGAGCTGGATTTCTTCTTCAGTCATAAGTTCCACTATCTGGTTTGTCGCTGACAATGTATGGCCCCTCCCAGTTTTTTGATAACTTTCCAAAATTCTTAGGCCGAGTATTATCTTGGATCGGTCGAAGGACAAGGTCTCCAATACCAAATTTCCATTTTTGAACTTTTTTGTTATAAGCTTTTTTTAATGTACCATAGTATCGTCCCAAGTTTGCAATGGCTTTGTCTCGGGTCTCTTCGATCCAGTTGAGGTTGCAGAGGAGACTGAGTTCATTGTCTTCATCTGTGACTTTCCTTCGGGTACTTGGTAGATTAAGGTCTGAAGGTATGACTGCTTCAGTACCAAAGGCCATCATGAACGGAGTACAGCCTGTTGAAACCCGAGGAGTGGTTCGGTAAGCCCAAAGAACACTGAGTAGTTTGTCAACCCACCTGCCTTTCTTGTCGTCGAGACGCTTGAGTAGACCTGATTTGATGTTCTTGTTAATGGCTTCGACTTGTCCGTTGCCTTGAGGGTAGTATGGTGTGGAGGTTGATATATGTATTTTGTATTTGTGGAGGAAAGTGAGGACTTTTGCGCTTATAAATTGTTTGTCATTGTCAGAGCGTATCATTTGTGGGCAGCCAAACCTGGTGCTTATGTACTCCCAAAGGAACTTGATGATTTTATTTTCATCGGTATGGCACAGAGGAACTACTTCGACCCATTTTGTATAGTAATCAATGGCGACTAGGAGGAATCTTCTGTTTCCCGATGCTGGATGGAAATGTCCAATGATGTCGATTCTTCATCGTTTGAATGACCAGAGGACATTGCTAATATACAAGTCAAGGGATGGACTTTTGATGTCTTGAGCGTGGATTTGGCATTTGTAACATTTACGCACAAATTCTTTACAATCATATATCATCTTCGGTCAGTAGATTCCTTGTGTGAACGCCCGTTGGGCTAATGATCTCCCCGAAACATGGGCTCCGTATATATTTTCGTAAAATTCCCTAATTTTGATATGGGCTTGTTTTTTAAAGATGCATTCAATAAGGGGTCCTCCTCCGGTGATGTGATATAAGATTTTATCTTGAACTGTGAATCTGGGGCACTTGGCCAAAAGTGAACGGGCTTCTTCTTTGTTACTGGGAAGGACGTTGGAGTTGAGGTATGCATAAAATGGTATTCTCCAGTCTTCAGTGTCTTTATCTTCAGCAATCGTGATCTGTAGTATTGACAGTATATCGAGACTGGAATGTTCGATGATTTTGATTTCTAAAGATCTTTTCGTATTGTCTCCCAGCATGGCAGCGATATAAGCTAATGCGTCGACATGCTAATTTTCTTGTCGAAGTAAGTAAAAGATCGATGCGTGTTTGAATTTGTTTATTTTTTCTTCGACCAGGGCTGTTTAATCAACCATTTTCCCATTTTGTAGAATTTCTTGTTGTAATGATTGGCCACGAGTAAAGAATCGATGTAGACTACTATTTCTTCTGCTCTGAGTGTGAGTGCGAGATCTAGCCCGTGAAGGATTCTTTCATATTCGGTTTCATTATTGGTAGTATAGAAGTTCAGCTTAATAGCTTTTCTTGATGTGATGATTGGAAGGTATAACAAGGACGATACCAATCCCCGAACCTCGTGATCCGGCGGATCCGTCTGTAAAAAGTATCCAACCAGAGCTTTTAGACCATGCGTCTGGCTCTGTAATTGAGTCATCTGTGAAGATTTCTTCGAGTTTTTCCCAATCGAGGTCTTTGACTGGAAAGTCTGCCAAAAATTCAGCTACTGCTTGTCCCTTGACAGATATCCAGGGTTCGAATGAGATGTCGTATTCGCCAAGAAAAATAGACCATTGTTGAATTCGTCGAGATTTTTCCTTTCTTGTTGAGTACTAGTTTGAGGGGATACTTTGTGATGATTTTGATGTGATGAGCTTGAAAGTATGGACAAAGATTTTGAGAGCTGTAGACTAAGGCGAGTAATTGTTTTTCTGTTGGTGTGTATCTTTTTTCAGCAGGCATGAGTGTCTTGTTGATGAAGTAGATTGGATTTTCTATACCTTTGTTTTCTCGAATAAGGACAGAACTAATAGAGTCTTCAGTTGTGGATAAGTACATTGTCAGGATTTTCCATCAACTGGAGTACTCATGATAGGAGGACGCCCCAAGTATCATTTAAGATCCTAGAAGGCGAACTCACAGTCAGGAGTCCAAATGATCTCCTTGTGTTGTTTCTTGGAAAGTGTAGTGGGATTGCCACGAAGAAGAAGATAAAGAAGTTTGCATCGATCAAATGACTTAGAGATGAATATGTGAAAAGCAGCGATCTTGGCTATAAATTTTTGGACATCTTTTTTTGTTCGCAGAGATGGTATTACGATGAGTGATTTGATTTTTACAAGATTAATTTCGATTCCTCTCTTGCTGACCTAGTATCCCAAAAATTTACCAGATGCGACTCCGAATCGGTATTTCTCTAGATTGAGCTTCATCTGGTATTTGCAAAGGATATCAAAGACGGTTTAGAGATTGTTGGAATGATATTCGCACTTCAAGCTTTTACAGATCATATCTTCGATGTAGACTTCCATGATTGTGCCTAGGTGATCTTTGAATATTTTTGTGACAAGCCTTTGGTAAGTAACTCCTGCATTCTTTAACCCAAAAGGCATCACTGAATAACAGTAGAGACCTCTTTCAGTAATGAAGGTTATCTTTTCTTGATCATCTTCGGCGAGTGGAACTTGATTATAGCCGGAGGCTGCATCCATCATGGAAAGAAGTTCGTGCCCTGCGACGGAGTCGAGGAGTTGCAGAATCAATGGTAGCGAAAAACTATCCTTGGGTGTAAACTTGTTGGGTTCTGTGAAATTAACACAAATCCTGATCTTTCTATTTTTCTTTGGGACTGCTACGATGTTACAAACCCATTTTGGATACTCAGCTTCGCGAATAAATCCTACCCGAAGGAGTTTATCAATCTCTTCGTTCATTACATCGCGGAGGCGGGGAGCTAGATTTCATCGTTTCTGTATGACAACTCTGCTACTTGGAAGGAGGTTCAGTCGGTGGCACGCGATTGATGGATCAATGCCAGGCATTTCTTGGAAAGTTCAGGCAAAGACATCGACATTTTACTTAAGTAGCTAGATCATGGCTTCTTTTTTGTCGGTGGATAGCTTGGATCCAATGAAGGTATGACGTCCTGGACAATCGAGATCAATGGATTTGACTATTTCGGTGTCATGCTGCTCGAATGTAGGGTGTGTTTTTTGCTGTAGTTGCTATATTTTGAGAAGTTTGGTTATATGAGAGTTGGTAGCGGTGTTCTCGCACATACGGGCAACTGCTTGGGTACCTTAAATTTCGTAGATTCCATGATCTGTTAGAAATCTTAATACCAAATGATAAGTAGAAGGTACTGCTTTGATCGAATGTAACCAACTTCGTCCCAAAATTCCCAAATATTTGGACTCAACATCGATGACAAAGAATTTCATGAATATTGTTTCTGATCCTGCATGAACTGACAGAGTAATTTCACCTGTGGCTGATTCTTTTGAACCGTTGAAGCCGGTAATAGTTGTTGTCGAGGCTTTGACAGAGTATGTGAGGCCTATGACTTTAATTATTCTTCAAATTGGAGAGATAAATATAAAAATGTAGTGGGAGTCCAAATGATCTTCTTGTGTTGTTTCTTGGAAAGTGTAGTGGGATTGCCACAAAGAAGGAGGTAAAGAAGTTTGTATCGATCAAATAACTTGGAGATGAATCTGTGAAGAGCAACGATCTTGCCTATAAATTTTTGGATAGCTTTTTTTGTTCGCAGAGATGGCATTGCGATGAGTACTTTGATTTGTGCAGGATCAATTTTGATTCCTCTCTTGCTGACCAGGTATCCCATAAATTTACCAGATGCAACTCCAAATTGGCATTTCTCTGGATTGAGTTTCATCTGGTATTTGCAAAGGATATCAAATACGGTTTAGAGATTGTTGGAATGATATTCGCGCTTCAAGATTTTGCAGATCATATCGTCAATGTAGACTTCCATGATTGTGCCTAGGTGACCTTTGAACATTTTTGTGACAAGCCTTTAGTAAGTAGCTCTTGCATTCTTTAACCCAAAAGGCATCACTGTATAATAGTAGAGACCTCTTTCAGTAATGAAGGTTGTATTTTCTTGATCGTCTTCGGCGAGTGGAACTTGATTGTAGCCGAAGGCTGCATCCATCATGGAAAGAAGTTCGTGCCCTGCGACAGAGTCGAGGAATTGCGGAATCAGTGGTAGCAGAAAACTATCTTTGGGTGTAAATTTGTTGGGTTCTGTGAAATCAACACAAACCCTGATCTTTTTTTTTCTTTGGGACTACTACGATGTTAGAAACCCACTTTGGATACTTTGCTTCGCGAATAAATCCTACCCGAAGGAGTTTATCAATATCTTTGTTCACTGCATCGCAGAGGCGAGGAGCTAGGTTCTATCATTTCTGTATGATAGCTTTGCTGTCTGGAAGGAGGTTCAGTCGGTGGCATGCGATTGATGGATCAATGCCAGGTATTTCTTGGAAAGTCCAGGCAAAGACATTGACATTTTGCTTAAGTAGTTGGATCATTGCTTCTTTTTCGTCGATGGATAGCTTGAAGCCGATGAAGGTATGACGTCCTAGACCCTCGAGATCAATGGATTCGACTATTTTGGTGTCGTGCTGCTCGAATGTGGAGTGTGTTTCTTGCTGTAGTTGTTATGTTTTGAGAAGTTTGGTTATATGAGAGTTGGTGGTGGTGTTCTCGCACATACGGGAAACTTCTTGGCTACCTTTGATTTTGTAGATTCCATGATTTATTGGAAATCTTAATACCAAATGATAAGTTGAAGGTACTACTTTGATTGAATGTAACCAACTTCATCCCAAAATTTCTAAATATTTGGACTCAGCATCGATGACAAGGAATTTCATGAATGTTATTTCTGATCCTGCCAGAACTGGCAGAGTAATTTTTCCTGTGGCTGATTCTTTCGAACCATTGAAGCCAATGATTGTTGTTGTTGAGGCCTTGACAGTCTGTGAGGCCTAGGACTTCAATTGCTCTTCTGAACAATACATCCGTTGCACTTTCTGTATCGACGAGAAGCGTATGTAGGTAGCCCTGTCCGACTTTGAGCATAATGACGAGAGGGTCATCATGAAGGTATTTCACGTGGCTGGTGTCACAGTCCTCGAAGGTGATATGGTATGGACGCTTCGATTTGCTCGAGCTTGGGAGAAGTTTTGTCGATTTACCTGAGGAGGTCATTTTGCAACAGAATGTAATCCAGTCGTCTTGTTTCCTTTTCTTTTCTTTTTCAATTTCCATCATTTACAGGTGGCGGACTTGTCCTTGACCTTGATTTTGTTCAACATCTTTGTTCTTTGTCTCATCCTCGAGGAACTTTTGGATGTCGATGACATAATTATGAAGCCTTCCTGCTAAGAGGATGCGATGAAAGATTCGAATTAGTGACTAATAATTGTCAGTTTCGTGACTATGCACATTGTGATACTGACATAGAGGTTTGTTGGGGAGATCGGGTATTGTTTGTGGTGCTCGATAACACTCATCTTTCTTTATCGTTGGTAAGATAGCGGAAATAGTCATTGTCATTGGGGGTAAAACTGGGATAGGCCTGTCGGGTCTCCTGTTATTGTCGACGTTTCTACCGCATAGTTTAGGTGCTTCAGTGGTGGTCGAATTTTGGGGTGGAGAAGAAGTTGTGAGTCGAGAATGGATGGCAGATGAGCTTTTCATTTTATTCTTTTTGGATCGTTCCAGTTCGATGTAGTTATTAACTGCATCAATCATTTCTGTCACTATTCTGGGCTTGTGCAGAGTAAGCTCTTCTTGAACTTTAGAGTTGATGTGTAGGGCGGAGGTGAAAGCTGGAATGACAATTTTGGGATCTGAGTTCCCAATTTTTCGAGTTTCCTGCAATAAATGCTTGTAAAAGCTTGTCAAGGTTTCTTTTACACCCTGCTCGAAGAAAAACAAGGAATCCACAATAATCTCTCACTCCTTAGCATGAACATAATTGGGCTTGAATAAACGCTACAATTGGCTGAATGTGGTGATGGAGCCTTCTTGGATTGTTTGGAACCATCTGAGAGGTTCTTCTTTCAGGCTCATATTGAATAACCTGTACAGCATGTGGTCAAGTTTGGAGTATAATCTCACTGCGACTTTGAAATGTCGTACATGGGTAAGTAGATCAGTGAGTCCTGCATACTAAATAAATTTTGTCATGTGAAAATTTTCTAGGATGGGAATAACTTCGAGATGTGGGGAGATGGGGTTTGTCTCGATTCTATCAAGAGCGGATCTTCGGTCTGGGATTTCAGAGTTTATGGCTTGGATCCTGTTGTTTAGGTCGTCCAAGGTAATGAATTGTTGTTGAGGAATTGGTAAGGCTGTAACTTACGAAATAAAATCTCCCTATCCTTCTGGTCCCAATCGATCTCTGATTAGTCTTCTTTCTGGTGGTGGGGGAGTTTGATGACGCGTGCGTCGACTTCCTTAAGTTGTCGATGCTGAGGATGTCAAACCAAAATGCCAGGAAACTCTGTTCGGATTTCTGGATCTGGATCGAGAAACTCGTAACTCGTCCTCTCTTGGTTGATCATCACGCTGAGTTACTCTTGACCGATGATCGCTTCGGGCAAGTAGAGGTAACGTTTGTCGGCCAGTGAGTCGATCTTGGGTTCTCCTTAATCTATCTATTTCCTTTTGATGTATTCAACTCTGTTGGTCCAAGGCTTTCCTTAGTTAGTCTCTCTCCACCTGAAGAGCTTAAGAATGGATGCGCTGATCTTTCAACCTTTTGGCCTTTTCTGATTCTATTTGTTTCTGAAGCTCGATCACTACACTATGCAGGTCGAATGTTTATGGTATCGGATTGATCTCGTGATCTCTTACAGTGCTGGAATGGCTTCGGAGATTCATATTTGTCATCAAATTGTTACTAGGGCGGTGATGGTAAAGAAAAGTGTGGTATTTCCCACAGACGGTGCCAATTATAATGGTATGTTTTCCGGAAGGAGAATCTTCGCCAATACTATTCGTAAGGGAAATGCAATAATAGGTTAAACAAATAAGATTTTACGTGGAAAACTCAGTAAAAGCTGGGAAAAACCACGACCTCAGGGAGGATTTTGATGTAAAATCTAGTATGTTGCTAGTTATTACTAGTTTTTGGAGTGATAATAGGGTTAGGAAGTATGGATAGAAAGTTGCGGATTTTGGGTCGTGAATAATCTACTTTATGTCTGTATTTATAGTAGATACAAGCAGTTTATAAAAAGAAAGAAACAGTCTCCTATTTCAGGGGAAGTGGGCAAACTTTGCAGATCTCTAACAACTTTTTCTTGACCAGGCACAACAGCTACTTTTGGTAGTTCGAGGACTTATGGTAGCTTCTCGACTGCTGTCTGTCTTCGACAATGCAATGCTGACTGTCTTTGACTATGTTATGCCGGCTTATCGTTGTCGAATATGGGAAATATGCTACTACACAACCGACCCTCAAATCTCCCAACCGACCACCCATCAACAAGGTCCTCTTGCCCATCTGGCAACCTGCAGACCAGAAAAATTCACCTTGTGGGTCGGTTTAGAGACCCACAAGGTGGATTTGTAAAATAATTATCCCGCACAATTCAGAACTGCGTGGCACAAATGAACTAATGAGGGGGATGCCACTTGCCATGTTCTGGTTGGTTAAATACGCCGCGGCTGTCTTATATTGTCTTTCATGCCGCGCAGTTTTGAATTGAACGGGGTATATAACCGTTATGATTTAAACACGTGGCTACATCCTGACCGTCCTTTTATGCCGTGCAGTTCTGAACTGTGTTGGGTTCAGTCTCAGACGCCCCTGGGTGCTTGGCACTATTGTATAGTCGTCAAGGGTGGGTTACTGTTGAAGGTGGGTAGTCGGTTTGAACCGACCTTACTGCTGCATATGTTCTTAGAATATAGGTTGGGTTTTTTGGGTCTGACATGTGGGCGGGTGGCAACGGGTCGAGTCTTCCTACTTCAGGGCCCAGAACCATTTAAGTCGGATATATCGGGTTTGGGTCCTACTCGGGTTCGGGTCCTAACAAGACAGTCCCAAACCCGATCTATTTAAATTTCAGGTTTTTAGTCGGGTTCGGGTCCGACCTTTGACATATCTTACTTCGTGTATCAGTTTGGTAAACACTTCTTGCAGAACTTTGTAATTATATATTATATAATAATACTTTGACTTGACATCAAAATTTACCTACAAGCTAAAAGAATTCACACACAAATGTACAGGCACATATCAAAAACATAATTTATAAAGCATATTCCCAATAAAACACATCATATCTTACTAAAGTAGATTAAATTAAATTCACATAAGAAAATTAAGTCTTACTACAATAATAGAAAATAAGCAAACCGGTTTAAAATGTTCAGCATCATAAATAAATGGTACTCAAAAATAAATAAATGGTGCGAAATCTGGAAGATCTAAGTTCATCTTTTATTGTGCTTCAAACTTGAAAACGTGTTTCACTCGAGATATCAACCAAACAAACAAAATCAAGATTCAAGATAGACAAATACAATCAACTAAGTAAAATAC
Organism: Kingdonia uniflora; assembly: GCA_014058105.1. NCBI lineage: Eukaryota > Viridiplantae > Streptophyta > Magnoliopsida > Ranunculales > Circaeasteraceae > Kingdonia > Kingdonia uniflora. The sequence continues at coordinate 1,817,730 of JACGCM010001204.1, read as the reverse complement.
TTATGACCTCAAGAATTTACCTCATAATAATATTAATATTCACCATCTTCTTAAAGTTAAACACTTAAACTTGGGTTTTAATCGGGTCGACCCGAATACCCGAAATACTCATCGGGTTTTATATCATCGGGTTCTGGTCCTATCGGGTCGGGTCATAAAAGACCCGAATTTAAATGGGTAGTAGAAAAGATGATTCAAACTTGACCCAAATGACTTCGGTTCGGGTTCGGGTTCAGGTTCGGGTAATCAGTTCTACATTGCCACCCCACTGGGTTAGGTGTATACACCTAACTACACCTAACCCACACCCAACAGCTGGAGATGCTCTTAAGAATTTCTTTTGATCACTAGCCTAAACTTTCCCAATTGGCCATTATACATTGCATGAGTATCTTAGGGATCTAAAGAGCCCGGGAATTAGTCAGGCAAATGGGAATAATTTACCAAACGAGTCACATTGTCGTATGAAGATTTTTTATTTTGAAAATCATAGCGTAGAGTAAATTTAGTCCAGAGTTAATGAAATTCATCGCAAGATGAACGCGTATATATATATATTATATATGACCGTAATGTGGTAGTAATTTTGCAAAGTGCGGTTTAAGAAAACTTGAAATTGAATTTCACACAACTTGTACATTATACAGTTAACGACGTTCCAAAATTTTACTTACCTGAATACTGATATTTGCAAACTAATATAATCAAAAAACTCCTCGCCTTTTTTTCCTTCAAAAAATCAAACTACATGTTTTGCTATAATCTTATTTTGATGCTGCAGCCACAACTGTTGTTCATGAAGGAAATGTTGTTGCTGATTCACGGGATCCTCTGTGGTTTGAACTCTCTCAACCGCTGGACTAAACGACGTAAATGGGTAGTTTTCTACCTGCGATATCCCAAATGTATTGTTGTTAGAACTCTCTGCACAAAATGTTGGAGTCGCTTGAAACGTGGGGAAACATGCGAAGGCGTCAAATGTTGGAGGCGGAGTGGTTGTGCTTGGAGTGGTATTGTATGCGGGACTAATCTCGTTTGCACCAGTAAGAAAGGGGTTAATGTAGTTGATTTGATGCTGATATTCGGGTTGATCGTGTACTTGTACGGGTGATTCTAATATGTTACTAGCAGTCTCGACTAGTACAAGTTCCCACCCATCTCGTCCATTCTCCGCTGCATTGTACCCGGAGACGGACGGTTGTTCTTGTTGCGGTTCTTGATGTGCTTGATCGAATAATATTCCAAGATCCATAACCGAACTATTTCTTTGATCTGCGGTCATAGACGGGCTTGTTGCACCTATGTCCATAATTAACAAATCTTCGATGGGGGCGTATTTATTAGCCAATTGCTCCAAATAATGATTTTGGTCAAAAGAAATGTTCGAGTTCATTAACTCGTCCAATGTAGATTGTTGTCGTAAATGATCACCGTGTCGTTCTAGATCAACGGAAATGGGTGGGCATGTTGTTCCCGATATTAAATCTTCTAGTAAAGTTCGTGGAGCTTCCAATCCCTTATCTGAGTCCATCCCTCGTGAAATCCTGTCGGGGGAAATGTCACACTGCTTGGAACTTGACTTAGTGTCTTCTGCTGTTAGTGGTGGTGCTATGAGAAGCAATTGAGGAGGCAATGATCGGCTCGGGAAAGAAGCTTGGTCTTTGAGAAACTCTTGCAAGGTTTCGATTAGCTCGTCGGATATCTTTTGAACACTTGGATACTCGGACATTCTTCCTACGCCAATGTTCTTACACAATGTATAATACCCGCTTAATTCTTCGAATTGTTTCGAGGCCTTAATACACATTTGATAGGCGCTAGCACAAGATTGGTATTGCAAATGAAAAAACCTATCGAGGAGGAGCGCTAAACCATCAGAAATATCACGGTAGAGATCGAAACTCTCTCGTACCACAGAGTATAAAGATATTTGCACCAAACGGTTATTCTTAGCGGCCCCGGTAGGCCTAGTGCCAATTGCTCTATCAAGCAATCTTTGCCAATAAGTTATCTTATCCAGCAAAACCGCAGGCTTCATGTCCCTTACGGTTCTCATAAGTTGTTGTGGATCCTTCTGACGTTGCAGCTTCCCGGCAAGGAAGCAATCGAGACGTTCGTCAAGGTACAATGCAAATGTTCGTACAAACGCGGTATAATCCCACGGGCTTGAGTTTGAATCGTCACGAAAGCTTGAAAGATTCAAAATCTTGGAACCACGTTTCATAGCTTGTAATATTTCGCGAGGGAAATAAGGATCACCCTCTTGGAATATCCTTAACACTAGCATTAACGCCTTGAGCGCTACGATCCAATTACGTGTTCGTCCAATTCGTTTAGCTATAATTTGCGTACAAGAGGACGCATATAGTTTATCAGACGATGTAAGAAGGACAACCTCGTTAACATATCGGTCTTCCACGGGGACTTCCTCGTGAGTTGTGGCTTTGAGCACCGCAACATCAAGATTCACAGAATTGTTTCTTATGACTTTGGCGAAACTAATGCTCGTCTGGTCTTTCACCGCACCGATAGCTTTTCGCAACTTGCTTGGCATGATTGAGCAATATTTTTTCTTGGCAGATTACAACAATGAGTAGTCAAACATTGGTGTTTTGGTTCTGTTTTTTGGGTTCCTCTTGAAGTGGGGAGTAATCTTCGGAGCCGGCCTTGTTTCTGCACCGTACAGAGAGAGATTTGTTGTAATATGTCTTTTGTGTTGGAGGGAAAGATTCTTCTGACCAAGTCCGTGGTTGAAAACCGACTAAAATGCCTCAACAGTAACCACCCATGATTTTTACACAGCAGACCTATTTTGTTTTAATACAAGCCAATCATAAAAAACCACGTGGTAATGAGAGATGAGAGAGAATGATGCCGCGCGCAATCCTTATTAAAAAAAAATATATCACCCACAGCCCCATTAAAACTTGTGACGTGTGTTAATCTGAGGCATCTATTTTGTGTCATTCAAGAAAAAAAAAAAAAAAAATCACCTCGAGGTAGGTTCTAAAAACAAAAACACATTAATACTTTAAATTTTCATTCCAACATTTTGCAAATAACGTTAATAACACTTGAATTTTATCTAGAAAGTTTATCGGCATATTTTTCGATCCAACGGAAATATGAACCCAGTTGTCTGAGAGAATATCAACTCGGTACAAATCATCAAGGTTGGGACAAGATTATTTTCTGTAAGGTGTAACGGCCACGTGTTGGTTACCATTTCTTTCCCCATTCGCTTAACTTCGGCATTTACATTACATCTAGTTTTCGGATATATATAGCCTGACTGCAAACTAAACTCTCCCAATATTGTGTAGGTTTTAATGACGTTCATTTCGGTATAGACATTTTGAAAAATGTTGGTAATATGTTGGTTTTGAATTTATTTGGCTTAGAGAGAAACTTGTGAAGAAAAACTAAATGTGGGAGGGAGAAGGGAGTGGTTTTTTCTTTGCAAACCATACCGCACAATTCTGAACTGCACGGCTTTATTTAATTCAAATATGTTATGTGGCATTGTTTGATTCGCTTTCATACCCCACATTTCAAAACTGCGGGTAGAGTAGTAAGCGGTGCAATGTGGCTAACTCTTAGGCGTTTTTTTCAACGGCGGTGAGTAATATTAAATTTGTTTTTGAGGTGAACTGTTGTAGGGTAGATTAGGTTATGGTAGATTTGGGGGAATTCACCCACCTAGCTGCTACATATGCTCTAAAAGCATCCACAGCAGCTAGGTGCACCCTGACGTGGCAATGTGAATTTCAAATCCACCCTCTTTTCCACCCAATTCAACTCCTAGTAGCTAGGTGAATACCTGACGTGGCAAGAGCAAAATTTATCCAACCTTGTAGGTGAATTTGGGGTGAATTCACGCCGCGCAGTTCTGAAATGCACGTAGCCATCGGTTCATAAGTGCGTGGGGTGAATTCACCCACTTGGGGTGAATTGAAAACTGGTGTGGGGCGGATTGGATTCACCTTGAAACTCATCCAATCCAGCCTCCTAACTGCTCTTAATGCTCTAAAGGAATCCAACATGAGACAAACACAAGATATTCTAGCATGGGAGACCCTAACATGCATGCAAATGTACCTTGCTAAAGACCAAGTACAACATTTCATTACACATAATATTAGGTAGGTAATCCACATTATCATCTCTATCAAATACCAAATACCAAATACCAAACAACAACTACTAGTCTATTTATTTAATACATTATGATCTAACAATATCGCATTGATGAAAAAAAGTTAAAAAAAGCTACCATCTCCAACAGCCTCCTCATTTTAATACCCTGTTGGAAACTCACATTTCCCGAACTCTGCATAAAAAACAAAACAAACTCATTTCAGTTATTCACACATGTGAGAGCAGTTGTTTAAAGAGAGAGGATTACGTACTTGGTAGTTGTGTGACCACGTAAGCGGCTCCACCGAAATAACATGTTCCCATCACACGTCCCCTTTTCTGGTAATAACTATTGAAAGCAAACGAAGCATGAGCCTGCAACGTATTAGGATCGTAACACGTGGAACCAGGTTGAATCGAACGGCAATCAGCACCTCCTTCACCACAAGCAAAATCAAGAGCTTCTTGCAATTTCTCCTTCCTGTACTCCTCATTCGCAACACACCATGTCTCTCCGGACGACGTACTTCTTCCTTCCTTTGACCCAGTCCTACTACCTTTGACTGGTATTTGACTACTCTTTGACTTTAATTTCCAACTCTTGCTCTGCTCCTTCACCTGCTCTACTGTGAACGGTACATCGTAAACTTTCTCCTCAGAAGGGTAAAATAGTCCGTAATTTCTCTCTGATGTGGGCCCGTTCTTCTTGTTCTCGTTAAACAGCGCAAACAAGTAAACCTCGAGATCCGCGTCGGGTTTCAACGGTGTTCCGCTTTTCCCGGTCAAAAGTTTCGTCACAAGGTTACCGTTGTACGCAGCAGCATTCTCCTCACCCGCGCCGGTTTCGTTCTCGTCACCCTTGGAAGGCCAACCGGTTTCAGTCACCACCATCTTCAAATCATTGTATTTCAACGCTGCCATTGCAGCGAAAACCGCATCGATTTGCGCGTCAAACAGGTTGAAGTAACGAAGCCCATTACCCGAGTCCACTACACCCGGGTTCTCCCTAAACAAAGCGTAGTCAAGGCTGATGACGTCAGCGTTACCCTCATAAGCAAAAAACGGGTACGCGTTCACCATTAGGTACGACCCGGTTTGCCTGAGAAACTCCAACATGGGTTTAATAACCGGTTCGACCAACTGGGTCTTGAACGAACCGGCTGAAGAAGGGTAAGAAGATTGAAGAGCACTGAGAGCAATGGGTGAGGAGACCTTGATGAGCTTATTGAGTTTAAACTTGATGAGAGAAGCGTGAATGTTTCTCATTGCGGTGACGAGAAACAGACTAGTGTTATGTGGGTCTACGAAAACTTCATTTCCAACAGCAATGGCGATGATTTGGGTTGATGGGTAGTAAGAAACAATGTTATAGTTCACCCATTTGTCTGCAAAAGACTGTCTCTTTGCAACCGAGTAGAGTAACTCGTTAGGCAACGAAACGGTGAGTTTGATGTTGGATCCAGAGAGGGCTTTGAGGACGGATGATTCGGTATCGTAGAGTTTGATTCGGTCGATGCCTTGTGATTTGAGGAGTGAGACTACTTTTGTTGCTGAGGGGAGATTGTTTGCGATTCTGCCGTAGTTTACTCCTATCAAACCTGCTCCATCTGTAAATGCAACAAAGAGGGGATGGGTCTATTAATACGTTTTGAAGTAAAATGAGGTAACATTAGTCAAGTTTTTACCTGCAAGAGAGAAGAGTGAGAGAGCTATGAAGATGGCGAGACGACCCATCTCTACAACTTGCTTTCAAGACTCTGTGTTGAGTACATATGTATAATGGGGTTCTTGAAGATATTTATGGACCCGGGTGGAGGTAAAGTTTAATCGGCTTAAAGTGGGTCGACTCAAATCGGGGTCCTTTTGAGTATACACTCACGCACTCACGTGCTCTTTCTTGACTTGCGAGTCGGATCAAATGTTTACAATGTTGTTTGCAGGAGTGAGCAATTACATTTTTTTTTTAGCAAAGAGAAATATTATAAAGCGCCTATCGGCGAGAGGAGGGAGGATAAACAGAGCTTACAAGGTTAGTAGCCTCTATCGGCTCAAAACAAGCAAAATGGGGGGAAGAGGCACCCCGGGCGGTTAAACAATGCGCCTCAAAATTACAACCACGATCAATATGTTCAAAACAGAAATCAACAAAACAATCAGGATCGCAAATCTGGAGCGAGTGTGAGGGCTCCCCAGGTCAGGTCATCGGATCGGTCTCTGAAGGCTCTGACCAACCTCTGACAGTCAGTCAACAGAAGAACTCTAGACAAACCACACCGCTGAGCTGCCTCAAGCCCTCTAATCACTGCGATCGCTTATGCCTCTTTCGGATCAGATGCTCGAGCATGCCCATAGACTGCACAAAGAACAGATGTAAGATGGTTTCTAATAGTAAACCTCGTCTCGCTTAGGTTGGCCTGGGTTGTCCAGGAGTCGTCCACCTGGATGATGTGCCACCCCTCCTAGACTATGGGTGGGAGGTTCGGGGGCGGGCGGGAGCGATGGACAGGCGCTGAGAGATTATTGAGACGTAGGTGTTTGGCGTGTTTCACGATTTTCTTTTGGGTTATGGTTTTTTTGCTCAAAAACAAGATGGTTCATGCTCATCCAAATGGCATGCATAATGGAACAAAAATTTATGCAATACAAAGAGATGTTAGAACCGTTGCGAGAAAGCAGAAAGCATCGATGGAAAATATCCAATAAGGAATCTGAATAGGTCGAGAGACGAAATTCAATGTTGAGGTCAGATTCATACCAGATGTCTCTGATCTTTGGGTATAAGAAAAGCGCATGAGCTGTTGCCTCAGTTTCGGTGCCGCACCGGGGTCAGTTTGTGTCCCAGTCCTCATTACCATGCCAGAGGTAAAATTTTGTCGGGATGCCATTTTGGACCGCTTTCCAAAGGAACAATTGCAGACGAAAAGGCACCTGTAACTTCCAAATAAAATCCCAGGACAGACCAGAACGGTTTGCAAGGAAAGGGTTCGGAGTTGTGCTGGTGGTTGGTGGGGTAGTGTGGTTGTGAACAAATTTCACAGTAAGGATGTCATTCTTTTCCAAAGTCCAACTAAGGGTATCGTTTGTAGGATATTTGCTGAGGGGAATGGAGATAATACGGTGCGCAATGTCCAGGTGAAAGAGGCTGAGGATGAGATGCATTTTCCAGGTCCTGCTCTCAGGCCAGATAAGATCCGCTAATCTGGTTGCGGCCCGGGATAGAGGGGGAGGCCCCGCAGGGCGGCCGAAACGAGTGAGCAATTACATTAGTTTGTAATTGCAGCAATGCAATGTATTCCCACATTTATCGAGTAACTTTTATCACATTGGAATTCATTGCAAATTCAACCTTACATTTCATTTGAAGCTAATCAAACTGATTATTGGGTCCGCAATTGAACTTTATTTTTCTAAAAACATTTAGGCTCAGTTTGGTTTGTTGTAAACATAATGCAAGTAATTTGTATTTCAAGCCGCTTTCATGTGTTTGGTTCAATTTGTAATTACAATGTGGTGCCTATAAAATATTTGCATGTGTTTGGTTATTTTTGCAAAGCAAACAACTTGTATTTCCATGTAAAAGTTTTTTTTTTTCTTCTTGTATTTGGTTGTAGCGAAAAAAATTTACAACTGAGTTTGTATTTAGACTTTCTAGTGAGTAAATAAGAGAAAATTAAAGACCTCTTTAAGGGATAAAAAAAATGTAGTTATCTTTGCATTTACACTTAACCAAACATAAACATTAATCTGCAAATAGTGCATTGTATTCCCGCATTTATTGAAAAAAATTAATTAACTTTTATTGTATTGTAAATACATTGAATTTGCTTTGCATCGGACTTAGAGCAAACCAAGTTTAGCCTTAAGCTTTTCTAATGTGTATGTGTTCCTAAACTGAGGTCCAATTTCAGGCGATGTGATATGGTCCTAGTCCTCATGAACCCAAATAGATCCGAGTGCTACTAGATTTGCAAGGTCCAGATGCTTTTGACACTAGACCCTATATAGTGAGACTGAGTAAATCGAGAGGGGTCGAATTAAGCAGTCAATCAACATAGAACAATGTCTGAAACGGAGCATTACTTTCCTGCACTAAACAAACCAATTTGCAAGGTGTAGATATTCACTAGACCATATATATAGTGGGGATTGAGTAAATCGAGAGAGTGAGAGAGGGGTTGCTGTGGGTCCAATGAAGCAGTCAATCAAACAGAGAACAATGTCTGAAACGGAGAACCCACTAAATACCATACCGGACCCACCAATTGACCGTTTCCTACTAATAAGCAGTAAAATCGTGACTCTACGGAAATGCCACACTCCGTACACGCGTTTGTATCTGACAAGAGATCTGAGCCGTATAGATTTTTGTACTAATTGAAGTCTTGACACGTGTATGCTAATTCTCTGCTCTGATGGTACTGAACTGAAATTGAATTGAGGTTTTCAAACGTTTGGCAGGGAGGGACAGCTGGTGCTTCTTTTTTTTGTTGACAACGTTCAAAAACGGGCGTGGGTACGTTTATCTCTTGATTAGAACGACGCACATGTTAACACGTAAAAGTGTCATCATATTCTTCTTAAAAATTTACTACTTCATCGAAAAGACTATTATACCCCTCTAGTTTTTGTCACCATTCACCATTGAAAGGTAAGGGTCTTAACTTAACTATTCGGGGATGCACAAGAGAGCCGTCCGATTGTATCGAAATGCTCAAAACATCAGAATCTGAAATAAAGACTCCTCCGAGCGGCTAAAAAAAGCAACTTCGCTTCTCTCTGTCTCTCAAAGCTTTTGAATCAAAACGCTTAGTATCGGGTGAGAATGTCGGGTGTTACGAACCAGGAGGAGGAGAAGAAACCCAACGAACAATCTGTTGCTCACATTAACCTCAAAGTTAAGGGGCAGGTTTGTTCTCAACTTCAAACTATGGGATCTTGGTTTTTCGAAGTTTTAGATGTTGCTGCTTTTTTATTATCTGTTGCTCAGCTATTACTTGTGCCTGTATTATGGCTATTGTAACTTATTTGTATTACATCTATTTGTTTTGGACTAGTAAAGTAAAACAATATGACATTTGTAGGATGGAAACGAAGTGTTCTTCAGGATCAAGAGGAGCACTCAACTACGGAAGCTAATGAATGCATACTGTGACCGTCAATCAGTGGAGATAGCCTCAATTGCCTTTCTATTTGATGGTCGTCGTCTTCGAGGAGAACAGACTCCGGATGAGGTTTACGATCGCAGCTTTTATCCTCTGCTAGCTACTTCAACTAAGTGTTCGATTATTGTTTTTGATTGTTTGTTTGTAATTACAGCTTGAAATGGAAGATGGAGATGAGATTGATGCTATGCTACACCAAACTGGGGGGTGGACTAACTAAATTCTCTCAAGTCCTTAACTTAAGGATCTAGCTAGATTATGCAAATCTTGGTTTTCTGGTTTTTGTAGCAGAATTCATCTTTGCCAGTGTGGACTTTTTACTAATACCAAATTGAAAAATGTTTGCTTCTTTTGGATTAATATTTGTTTCTTGCTCAACTGATAATATTATGCAATTGCTGTAAGATCTCATAATGGGCTTGTTGTATGAACAAAGTTTGCAAAGGCTGGAAAGTTTGTAATAAATTTTTTCACTCTTACCAGAAATGCTACATCTATTATCTGCACCAATCTAACAGGCTTAGCTATCCATCTCAATTCTCACGATTCCATTTCCTATTCCTGTATTGTTCTCATTGCCCCAATTAGTAACAACTAAACGATAAAATTTTATATAATGGAGCGCGTTCATCATCTTCGCAGCAGTTTCAAGTCCGGAACAGATATACTTAATATGCAAAGCTTCTTTTGTCCAGATACTTTAAAACATATCACCATCAAAACTGATTACTCATTAACAACATTTACAGGAAAAACGGATCATTCGGAAACTATACAGATTAGAACCATTTAATATTTACAAACGAAAAAACAATAAATGGCAAAGGGAAAGAATATTGAACTTGAGGTATTTCTTAACTCTAAATAATGACAATATGGGAATGGTAACACAAATTTCCTTCGTTCCCATGTGTATCCATTCTTCTATGTTTGTTTTCCAGTAGAAGGTTTCTCACGGTTTATTGGGAGTGTTTGGCAAAGTATATGTTATGTTATGTCAGGCCAGGCTCCGTGTATTTATATTTCTGTGATTAGATTACACAATATGTTCGACCTCAACTGGAGTGGGCTTTCCTCCTGGATTCGGAATGGGCTTTCCTCCTGGATCCGGACTGCGGAAATACATAATAAGCAAAAAAACGGAATCTTAGTAATGATAGTAGCCATTAAATAGGGCATAGAAAAGCAAATTTAACTACTGGCAAGTTTGAACTAGTTACATGGTACGAGTTAGAACTTCCATACATAAGTATGCTTCAATGTACATATAATGTAAATATAAGGTTCGAAAATCAAGTACTACAGACAAATCAATATATCAAGTTTGCTAAAGAGGAACCTAGACTCATACAAATGCACTTATATGCACAAATATAAGAACTAACCGGACTTGGATCTTCACATGTCCTTCTGCGTTGCCTATAATCCAAGGGCTGCGATCTATGGGTTAGGCATGATAGTTGTCGGAAAAATTCCAGCATATGGTTATAAATACTGTGTACAATCACAAATAAAAAGGAAACATCGGATAATTTTAGTTAAGCTTGAAATGAGAATCACCTGAACAAATAAACAAAGAGAAACGCTATACTAAATTAATCCTAGAGTGTACAGCCCAATAATACAAATAAATACCATAAATGTTGCGAACAAGTGTAAGAAACTCCAATAGTTTACTACAACCATATGGCATAAAGTTCTTGAAAATCAGAAAATTGAGATATTATGTATTGCATGAATACAATAGATCCATATGAAGTTAGACTACATTCTTTGAGCACTCCACATCCTCCCTAACAAATAAATAAAGGTAAGAGTGGTCGAAAAAACAATTCAATCCTTCCATATTAAAAGAATTATTGAGAGTTTTTCAAAACCCATAATCAATTACTGATGTTGTGAAAGCTATCCAATCCTTCTTCAAATCTTCAAAAATGCTTAAAGAGATCAATATTACTGTCATCAAGCTAATCCCAAAGGTTAGAAATCCTAATTCTTTCTCTGAGTACAGGCCTATCTCACTTTGTAATGTCATATATAAGTTTATATCAAAACTTTTGGCATTAAGGATGAGGTCAATTATGGGGGATATCATTGATCAAAGTCAGTCCGCCTTTGTTAAAGGGAGATATATATAAGATAACATCTTGCTTGCCCATGAGCTGTCTAGAGGGTTGGATAGAAAAAGTGGGACTTCAAAAATGTTGTTGAAAATTGATTTGCATAAAGCTTTTGATTATGTCAAGTGGGGGTATCTTCTGAGGATCCTTCAGAATATGAAATTTCCAGCCGTTTTTGTTGAGTGGATAAAAACTTGCATAGCTACTCCCAAGTATAAGATTGATCTGAATGGTAGTCTTTTTTCTGGTTCTAAAGGTATACGACAAGGGGACCCATTATCCCCTTATCTTTTTGTGATTGCTATGCAACATCTTTATGAGCTGATGAATGAAGCTGTGCGTAATAGAAAGATGAACTTAATCCCTAGCTGTAAAAGTGGTACTCTATCCCACATGATGTATGCAGATGATCTTTTTGTCCGTCTTAAAGCCTCTACTGAGAATGCTACCTGCTTTAAATCCCTACTCACAAGCTTCTCCAAGTTGTCTGGGTTGATTACAAATGCTTCAAAGAGCTCAGTTTTTTATTCAGGTTCCACAACAAATGCTTTACAGACTTCAATCAATTGCATTCTGAACTTTAAAGTTGAATCGCTGCCAGTTAAATATCTTGGTTTGCCTCTCCTTGCTAGTAAACTAACTGAAAAGGACTGTGAACCTATGATAGAGAAAATTCATAAAAGAATCTCAAATTGGAAGAACAAACAACTTTCTTATGGTGGTAGATTAGAACTTATTAATTCTGTTCTTGGATCCTACTCAGTATATTGGGCTGGGTGCTTTGATTTCCCTAAAGCAACTCTCAACAAGATAGAAAAACTCTTTAGGAGATTTTTATGGGGCGGAGATGATAATAAAAGAGCTATATCAGCAGTTGCTTCGTTAGATGTGTGTGTCCTTGAATCAGAAGGAGGGCTGGGTATCAAAAGGTTGAAGGAGTTTAATGACTGCATGATGTTTCGAACCTCGTGGAACTTAATTTATGGTGTTAAAAATCCTTGGACAGTTTGGATCAAGAATAACTATCTTAAAGATAGATCAGTCTGGACAGCAGAGATACCAACTGACTCTTCTTGGGCTTGGAGATCTTTGTTAAAGAAAAGATTTGCTGTTCTAAAATTTTGCAGAGTTATTGTTGGAAATGGGAGTAACACTCTCCTTTGGTATGATCCATGGTTGGATAAAGGGGTTCTCAAGCTTCAGATGAGCAGGAATGAAGTTATGCTTTCAGGGCTTCTTACCAACTTCAAGGTGAAAGACATTATTACATAAGATGGCAATTGGTTAATTCCTGGTGGAAGAATCAGATCTGAAGAGCTTAGAAGTATGTGGAGAAAAATTCAGATGCAACCAAAGCCAGATATTACTGAAGAAGATACCATGATCTGGACTCTCACAGCTAATGGTAATTTTAAATCAAATACTGCTTGGAGGAAGTTAAGAACTCATCAAACTCCTCCTATTTGGATCTCTGCTGTTTGGGATGTTGATGCTATTCCCAGACACTCATTTATCCTCTGGCTAACTCTTAGAAACAGACTGAAGACAAGAGACTTCCTTGTTAAAATAGGGAAACTTGAAAGTTCTTACTGCTCATTTTCAATGCCCTTTCTCTAACAAGATTTGGACAGCAATTCTGGTCTCCTTGAATATTGATAGAGTGGTCCTGGATTGGGATGATGAAGTTAGTTGGATTTGTAACTATAACAACCAAGATATACAGAAGATTCTCAAAGTTGCTTTGCCTACAACAATCTATCACATCTGGTCAGAAAGGAACAGGAGACATTTTCAGCAGGTTAGTAAAAATGAAGACTTTATCCTTTCCAAAATCCATTCTGAAGTCTCCTTCAAGTGTGGAAAATCTGCCTACAAATTTTATGACTCTTCTACCAATAGGGATATATACCTTAGATGGGAAATAAATCCAATTAATAAGCCTGTTAGGTGTATTCAAAGGGTGATATGGTCTCCCAAAGCAGAAATTGTTGTAAATGTTGAGGGTTGTAGATCCTTCGAAAGAGCTACTTATGGTGGGATTATCAAGCTAAAGAATGGGTTCCCTGTCTTTGCTTTCAATGGTTTGGTTGATAAGAGTTTTGATTCAAATGAGATTGCAACTGTGGCCATCTGTGAGGGTGTGACAATTATGAATTCTCTGGGTATTAAGAGGTTTGAAATTATCACAAGTTCAGTTTATGCAAAAGGTGTAATTGACATAATTTGGAAGCCTCCATGGAAGTGTTTAACTCAAGTTAGACAAACTCTAAAGCTGCTTCATACAGTTGAGGAGTTTGTTTGCAGCCATACATACAAGGATGGTAACAAAGCTGCCCATTATATTGCTTCAGATCAGAATCTTGTATTGTGTTTCCTTAGGATTTTAATGTAGATTTAGTCTCTATGTGTATAGCTGATGTAATTTAGTTCTTTTACTCCTACTTGTAATAGCTGTTTGTGAATATATGAATTCTGGTGGGGGTTTTGCCTTAACCCCAGCTTACCCCTAAAAAAAAAAAAAAAAAAATCTTGAAACTCACTATCATCAGAAGGCTAATAGACATCCACCTTTGTCCATCTGCAGACGTTGGAGCAAAAAAGAAAAAAAAAAAAAATGGACGTGCAAATAACATTTTGCGCACATTATTCCTTAAGCTTTTCTACAACAATACTTCTATTGTATGTTAGTCATTTTTTACAAACCAAACAACGTCATACTTTGCCTACGGGCTCCTCGGTAAAGATATTAATATAATAGGGTGCACCTATTTATCTCACTCAATACTTAAGGGAAAACTCCCTCTAGAAAGGAGGCCCCCTAGAGATTAACAGGAGATGCTCTTCTCGATTAAAATGAAGGTTCCTAAACTCTCATAGCAAAATAGAGTTGGTTTAAAGGTGGTAGACTTCGATTTTTTGTTGGTTTGAGTTCCATCATCCTTAAAAAGACTTCATAAGTTAAGTAAAAGACATAATTGCAAAGTTCATAGAAACCAGTGCATACCTCAGACGGTGTCTGTTGCATGCTACAAAGAAGGCAACAAACCCATTCACAATGCTACGGATTGCTCGGAAAACCTGCAATAGATGTATGTTAAAAAAACCAAAGAACCGTGGTGCGTAACTTATGAAATATTAAAAATACACAGTTTCAGCAACCTGTGAGAAAAGGTCATTCCAAAGTGTACGCCATATGGAAACCTCGTACGTGCTTACTGTCGCCTCTGTAGCTGTCGCTAATTGGCAAATGCTACTTATCAACAACCACATTTCGCCCATAAAATCAAATATGAATGAGAACATGGAACCTATGAATCTCGATAGTACAAGAACCAGGCGTATAGGAGCATATAGTATTTCCCAGAGTGACCAAAATATCGGGTATATAACGGATGAAGCTGCAATATAATAAATTCAAAAGTACAACGTTAAACCAAGATTCAGCAAAATAATATATATACCAGCAATTGAAAACATTGCGAAAGTGTTTCCTTTTATAGTTAAAACTAGGGTTGTTCTTCGGATGGATCGGATCGGATTTAAGGCTTTTTTTTTTCTTCAGATGTAAGAAATCCATTCGATTCTGATTCCGATCCGTTTTTTTTTTTTTTTTTTTTTTTTTTTCGGATTATGGAAAACATATCCAAAATTGGAAAAATCGGTTTTTTCGGAAAAATCGGAAATCCAAATAATATCGGAATATCTGATTAAAAAATTGGAAATTCGAGTAATGGAAGGAATGATGTGCAAAGACCATCTCCTATAATAAGTAATAGGAATTGGTTCAGGTCATCTCAAGCCCACAGTATAATGACAGCCTTATAAGATAATTAAAAACAACACTAAGTAATGTGCTCTTATCAACTATTAGTTATCAGAATCTACAAGTTATAAACAGCAAAATTTAGATCAAAACTACACAAATATAATTTTTTTAATTATCACACGTATATTAAGATTTTCAATGAATATATGGTGAAAAGTTGCAACTAAGAGAGATCATTATCCCCACAAATAAAAGAGGATCAGTATTACTAGTAATGAAAGGTTCAGAAGGGGACCAGATAGGCAAATGAAATACATAGCTTATATTACTAGTAATGAAGTTCTTCCCAATTAGGCTTTGATTTGCAAAATTATACATTAGCTAAACCAATACAACATTATATTAGAGTTTAGTAGGATCCACATTATATTCGGGAATTTCAGATCGCCTATATTTATCGAAAATATTGGATCACCATACATTCAGAAAAATCGGATCGAAATAATCAAAAAATCGGAATTACCAAATCATATCCGGTTCTAACCCATTTTTTATTTTGTGTGGAAAAATTGGAATTTGGAAATCCGAAAATCAATGTAGTATTCCAAATCCAAAAAAAATCGGATTGGATATCGGAAATTCGAAAAAAATAAAATGCAGCCCTAGTCAAAACTTAAAAAGAACGATATTTTAAAGGCCTTTTTAAGGTTTTTTTTTGCAGATTTTGCATATTGAGTTCCCCCCAATAATATAAGTAATTTAGTGTTCCATTTCTTTTTCCTAAAATTCACTCAAAAATAAATGGTAAAATCAGCTCAAAACATACCAATGTTCCAGATTGTAGAAAGAAGAAACCACAGTGGCATGAATAAGATCTGCACTACGTTCACTACTAAACTGCACGAAGAATCCATAGCAATCCAAACAACCGAACAGACACTCTCCGCACATTCAAGACATATGTTCCAGAAAGGGAGAAGAATACCGATGAACTCCGCAAATGGCCCTGCCATTGGCTGAGTGAAAACTGAAAGAAACGACCTTATAGAGCGTGTAACCATTAAAAACCACTTAACAGATTTCTCAAAATTATGAAGAAATAGCATGGTTCCCAAGTACTTAATCCTTGATATCATCTCCCAAGTTTCTATCCAATCCAAAAGAGGCCCACACAATTTTGATGCAGTTGCCTTCAAAACTGGGACATTTTTGTATAAATCGTAAAATCCAATGAGAACGGTGACAACAGAGATAATCATATATAAAGCTCTTACCAATGGGCACATCCATGGACGATAGAAATGACAAAAGACTGGATACGACTGAAGGAAAATAACCCAAGATGGAAGCCCAGATTCCAGTAAAGTAAGTAATCGCAGATTGGACATAATTATTTCCCTTAACTTAAATGGGAGGTTATGGTCGTTGAATTTAAACAAAATAAGAACATCTCTGTATTCCATAGCTTCAACTGTATTATCACCGTATCTGGGAGAACTAACAATTCCAGTGTGAATATCCTCGGAAAATTCATTGCCATCACTTCCAAAACTAAAGGATCTCGTTATCTTTCTTCTCTTGTAGGGTCCAGTGGGTGGTGGTGGAGGAGGAGGTGTATGTATCATATTTAGTTTAGATTCCAAATTTTCACTGTACAAACTGATGTTTCCACTGAGACCATCGTTATATATAGCTTTCTTATCACAATCACGAGCATCACCACATATATTTTCAATATCAATTGTAGGATCACTTGCTGAAAAGTCTTCTTGAGCATCATAGAACACCTCCCCTGGAAAGATTCAAATAAGATCAAGTGTTAAAAGCTAACAGAGTTAAATAGAATGCTGGGTAATACACAAATGCACATAGTGGTTTACATATTGGATCCTCCAATAGGATAGTTTTTAGTATGCTGTATTGTCTTGCGAATTTGGTGGATATTGATAATAAGGTTGTTTATTTAAGGCTCAAAGGTAATTGTCTATGCATAGTATGTTGGAACAGGCACTTGAGCTAAGAGGAGCCCCTGGCCGGGGTAATCAAAAGGGTTTTGAGGCGTTTAAACAGATCCATTTGGTGGTGTAACCTACTTTGTTTTGCAACAAAACAAAGTAGGTTACCCCCTCATTGCTGGCGTTCTGCGACAAAGGGAGGAACCAGATATGCGTTAAGATTTGGGAATCATGATAGTTGATCAATGTACCTCTGATGGAACCAAGATATTCTCTCAAGAGAAGCAACTCATATTGTGTCCCTGAAAACCATGAAGAAATGCAGCTCAAAGCCTGTTCTATGCTGTCGAATTCCGATCTTTTCATAAATTTAGCCTCTATCGCCATTGATGTATCGGTCTGCATAAAGCATAAGTAACTTTTAAGAAGAACTAAAGAAGATCGAGAGTGAAAAAAGAAAGGAAGAAACAATACCTGAAGTTCATTCAAATAGTTAATGCCACGCACATTAGTCCATGAAACTTCAAATACGATAAAACCATACAAGGTCCGATGCAGCTCACTCTTTAAGAGCATAGATTCTCTCAGTTTCTTCACAGGAAGCAATGCTTTCTTTTGAGATGATGCCGCAGCGTTGATCAACGTGAACCATCGGTCACTCTTATCGGGTTTACTGGTATTGGATATAGAAGGATCATTAAAGTCAAGCCTCTTCTTAAAATCTTTACGCTCCCTGCGTGCTTTAGTGTTAGCAAAAGGGGACAACCTTGACTGTAGAGAAATAAAAAATAATTTGTTACGTGCTTATTAACTTAAACACATTAAAACGTGAAGATAAAAGTGTTCTTTGTGGTTATTATCGTCGAAACATGCACCAAAATATCGAATATCCACCATTCAAAACATTTTGTTAAGAATGGCAAATTACCAATATGTAGTAATAATTAGCAGATAGGAGATATAGAAATGTCAATAGAATGTGAAACATGAAAGTTTAATATGCAACCTTGGTAACCATCAATTGCCATAGATGTGCTGCCCGTGAATCCAGGTCAGTCAACCACGGCCGGTTGTCTACTAGGATAAAGAACTTGTCACTTTCGGGTGCCAAGAAAAGGTTAAGAGATGACCTATAAGATTGTAAGTCCCTGTAAAGATACAACAACGAAGAATTGCATGTAAAAAAAGTCTATAGTAATGTCCATAAGCATGCTTTTATTCATAAATACGTTCTTTAGTGAAAGTAGATCACGAGGGTCTGAACAATCACATTTGGGTAAGTTAAGATTAGTCTGAATATAAACTCATCATCGTTCAAACTTATATATCTGAATCAATAGTGATTGGTTCACAAATACAAAATTTCACTTAGAAACTATGCATGCAACAGTTACCTACCTAAGCACAAAGAAAAAAAGTTACCCAATTTGCAAACTTGTTAAAGGGAAAACACATTGGTTGGTGTTGGTGTTGGTGTTGGTGTTTTCTTCTGCTGTGTCCATCTAATAAGCGCAGATGAAAATATGCGTTTTCCAAACCTAATAATAATCAAAATTAGAGACTCTCAATCAAATTTATCGAAAATAAAAATACAAATTGGAGAAGGAGAAGGAGAAGTAATTACCGCCGAACTTCATAACCAACCAACCAATTGCTCCTCCAGACTGTCTGTCTCTCGTACTTCAACAAACAAAACACGTCACTGCTTTTGATCGAAAGATTTTATTATTATAATAATAATAAAATGTAGAGGGTTTGCGTCGTGTCGAAGGAATGAGAAGATAAAAAGCACAGAGAGTCAGAGACGAAGGGAAGAAATATAATTGAGAATTTTCAAATCTTATTCTTGGGATCTATCTTTCTTATCTTCTCATCCTATTCTTATTCTTGGGATCTATCTTCTCATCTTCCGCCATTTTAAAATTTTATTTTGTGTATGCCACGTAACCAATTCACGTAACTGTTGGGAAGAAAAAAGTGTGGATTCACCTTCAAATCTACTTGCCACGTCATAATTCACCTAGCTGCTGTGGATGCTCTAAGGGAGAGAAACTTGTATTTGAGAGTTCGTTGAGATAGATACAACCAAAAAAGATCTTGGAATATCCTACATCCGGGTCTATAGTATATCATGCTCCACAATTTACTGGTGCTCCCTGTCCGACATTAATAAATAAATAGCCTTGTCCCATTATTATAAAGGTTAATATTCAACTTTCAAGAGGCATATACATTAAGGTTTAAAATCGTATTTTATAACGGTGTAACAGACAGAGGCCGTTACCGTTATAACGGTATTATAACAATGTTATATTTTAAAAAGCCAAATAAAATGTAAGGATAGTCAAATTGTTTAAAAATTCAAAAATAGTGATAATAATTATGTATTTTTATATTGAGGTTATATGGGTACTTAGCTCGTACTTCCCTCATTAAAGTAGTAGACATTACGACATTGTTATTTATTTTCTAAAATTTTGCATTAGTTTTTGATTAAAACGGCTGTTATTTTACAAATAACAGTGTTATAAAACCGTTATAACGGTATATAACTTTAGTAAAAAATGTAAAAGAAAATACTGAAAATAACACGTTATTATAACGGTAGCAACTGTTATGGCGTAAAATAACGGGTGTTATTTTTTAGAACGAAATGGGCTCAAGGCGTTACTGTTATAACGACGTTATAACAGTTATTTAAAACCATAATATACATGCATACATACACTCATGTGTTTGTCACCCGTTTTGATTGAAATTTAGTCACACACAGATTATGCGTTATATGTATATTTTTAAAGGTAAGCTATTTGTGAGAGAAATTGATCATAAGACATCTTGATTTTTCAAGCATTAACCTACCAATTGACCAAGCATCAGTTGGTTGCGCCTCTGTTTTATTTCAGAGGCGCGCATCTCAATTATAAAGTTTTCACACTTTTTGAGTCGTTTGGAACACATTTTCTTAGGGAAGATTGGCTGGGAGCATAACTATCTTATGCTACTCATCTAAAATTATAATAGGCGCATAACAATTATGTGCCTGATCTAAATTCAAGAAAATATTAACCTTTGGCTTTGGTAAATTATATGACCTCGTGCTATGAATTTCAAACTCCATCTCCAAGCATTGTTGGAAATGCTCTAATAACACGCTCCTCCCACATAAAACTTTAGGGACAAGGCTCAAACGACACCGAAGAAGCGTTTGTAGTTATCAAATGATTGAGAACAAGAAAGTTTGGTTCTTCGTGGTAGGGGCCACCGTTGCGAATTGAAGATAAGAAGAATGCTTGCATGGAGAATAATTATTTATTTTTTGGTTACTTACGTTTGTATATTTTCTTAAAGTTTTTATGTTTGTATCTTAACGATCGATTCCACATGAACAGGTCGTGCAACACAAGGAGAAGAAACCCATTCAGTTATTGTGGTGTGGCCGGGAGTGGGGAGGGCACAAGGCAAGTGGGTGTTAGAAAGAAAAAGGGGCATGCCTGGCATGCTATTTAAGCGTGGGCAACAAATGTATGATTCGTCCTAATCACGCCTGCATGACAAGTATTTACTCACCCTATACAGGCTACAAGGTGAACACGCTCATAAGGCCCTGTTTGCTGAATCCCATCCACCATTCTTATCCCATAAGTTAACTACTACTTAAGCCAACAACCTTAATCAAATTGATCGAAATCGCAAAATAAATGACACCTCAGAGATAGAATTATGTGATTAAAAATTGCATTATCACACTGAAGAGCACAAAGGGAAGCAGATACTTCCAACGTTACCGACATTTGTTTATAATAAAGGCAACCCATTTCAGCACTTATAAATATGAGGATAATTGACATATTCCCCTTTCAGCTTACACTTTTAATTCGATTAAGAAGAATAAGATGACTGTAAGATTTTGTTTACATGGAGGTGTTTTTAGTAGTGTGAAAAAAGAAGTATAAATGGCATAAGAAACAGTAGCACACTCAAGCAATTTTGTCAAATGTTGCTTCTCCTCTCCATTGAGGTGGAGTCACACATTCAGACCTGGGAGAATGATTCTTAGCTGGAGTTGATGGCGAGGAGTATGAGGAACCACCCACTCTCAGATTCTGCAGTGTAGCAAAAGTTTCTCTCATGGCAGTCATGGCTTCAAAGTACCGAGTGCATGATGCCAAGGCGACGGGGATAGGCCGGAGCATTTCCTTCATGAATAAAACCAACAGAGTGTGCAAAAAGTGAGTAAGCCCCTTGTGTAGTAATAGTACACAAACTGATAAAAGAAAAGTTGTACAATCTTTTGCTCATGACTTCTAAATTTTGCATGGGTTTGAATCAACCTATCAATTGGATATGTCATTGCTTTTAAAAAAGTGCGGCCTGACCCATAGTAATGGATATGGAGATCCCACCACCGTAAGGTGGTACTGGGTCCCTCAAGGTGCAACATAATGTGAAGAGAAAGAGGGACCTGGTGTCAGAAAAGGTTTGGTGGACCATGAAGAGTGATGTAGTATTAGATTCTTCTAGTTAAGATTCAAAATTATTTGCAACATTTTCAAGTCAGCGTTTTCAGTCTAAACTAAATTAGCACAGACGGATTGTAAGAGAAGGCTGATGGTTTCTGTAAACATACCCCCCAAATGGTTGGCGACTCCCTAAAGTTTTGGCTCCATTGGAAGTCTGCTACTGATGCTGTCAAAGCCCCATAATCACTTGCAGCCTTGAGCAATAACTCTGAAAATTGTTTCTATATCAAAACAGCAAAATATGTCAATTTCTAGTTTTCTTCAAGCTTCTAGGCCTTGCTTTCCATTACAATTTAGAATAGCAGAACTTACCTACACAAAAGTTTTGAGCTGTATGTAAATGTTTGCAGAAGAAAAAGGGAAACCAAGTATCCAGAACATAACTCCCAGTCATTTAAGTAGTGAGAGTTTGTAGAAATCAAAGGAAAAAGAAAATAATTTACTGGTCTTTATGCTGAAATCAATTTTCTTCTGTTTGTTAGACAAATGAGAAAGTGGAAAACACTATCTAAAATATTAAATATGTTTATCTACAAAACAGATCTTAGTTCATCTCTTTGTGACTAAACTAATTCATTAAATAATGTTTTCATAAGAAAAATGTCGTAATTCTGTATGTTCTCAAAGATCTACAATCTCACAGTTTGTCTGAAATTAATCATGCTAGAAAGCATTGAAGATTTACCATTTACTTGTGCCATTAAAAAATTGTTAAGGTCCCCAGAAATTGAAGTTATGTCCATATAGAGCAGTTTCTAACCTGATATTCAGCTTCCACAGGAATGCAATCTAGTGAGTATGGTTGTTGCAGTCTGGCAATGATACGGTCCTGCCAAAATAAAAATTAACAATCAAATCAAAAACACAGAATATAGGCCCACATAATAGAATAAGGGCATGATACGCGCTAATATTATTGTGCCCAGAATCAGTTGTAAACCAAAAGCATTGAGAGCATAAAGTTAAACAGAGATCAGCAATCCAAAGTCATCACTGATAATAAATCCCAACAGAAACACGTCAGTGCCCGACATTGTACGAGGTGTAAAATACATCTTTAACAAGAATGGGAAACTCAAGTGTAATTGTTTAGAACAAAAATCAAACCTAAGTTTCTATAGCCAAAAAGTAAGAAAGAAAGCATCTACTTTCATTAGCCACGGTAGAGCTTTAAAGCTACTACATAAACCAAAACAGATATCTGAGAAAATATATCAACCAGATTGGTAGCTGCCACAACAAGTTACTAATCCTAGGACAAGCCAACTAAAATTAACACTGGAACTTCGAAAAGTTCAACTAGGATATTATTACCTTATTCTGAATAACATCTTTTAATATGGCAGTAATCCTTGCCAATGATTCGATCTTCTTTTCCATTTCGCTCACATGAGTAAGATATGCTACATTCTTATCGTCCTGAATAAGGGAGCACAGACATTAGAAAAGTTCCAGAAAGAGAAAACCCCGAAATAAATAATATAAAAGATTGTTCTACAATTTTTCAAGCCTAATACTGTTATAAGGTGAATAAATTTACTGTGCCAAACTTGCTCCAATATCCACAATAAAACATCTGTGTATATTTAACAAATAGTTTGTGGATACAAAAAAAAACTTAATACGAAGTTACCCCTGAGATTGTCTTGTACTGCGATACAACTTAAATAGAAAGTCTAAATAGGAACCTATAAACTGAAAATATCTGGGTTTTGTGCGGAAATCAAGAATTATACCCGAACAAAGTTACAAATGTTAGGATCTATGTAACATTGACATGGGTATGCGCGTTGGTGTCTGACACGGGTACAAGGTGTCGAACACGACGGCTTCAAAGTAAGTGAAAACGCGGACACAAAGTTATACCTATATTTCTTCACATTTCATGTATTGTTTCTTAGTATCGAGGAAGTTAGGTTACATCTTTTTCTTTCCTATTCCTAAGCATGGCACGCCAGGTGAATGTATTATGATTGTATACATTAGGATATTAACCCATATGAAAGTTTACAACTACAAAAAGGCATAACAAAATGATAGTAGGGTTGAATAATATGTCTAATAAGTGAAAACTTTCTAAAAGTTGTCATAAAGTTGATGATTTAAGCAAGAATTACCGATTGGAGTGTCCACACGAGTGTCGGTGTCTCCGAGTAGACACGTTTGGACACGGATTTTTTTAAGAATATGGAGTGTCCATGTTACAAAATTGGGATCTAAGAGTAGAATTTCTAATTTCTATCAATAGGCTCCTACTTCTAATGGTTACTATCAATATTACAAGAAGAAGTTGAGCTGGATTTATTTTCCTATCTATAACATTCACTCTCCAAATAATTTTCAAAACTAAGAGTTTTTCCTGCTGATCTTTGTACTCAATAGTCCACTTAGTAACGGAATCCCCTAACAATATTCAGAAGTATCAAAACATGATTCTTTATCAAAATAGAGTAAATATGGCACCAAATTTTTCTAGTCCTACGGAGAAACCACCACAACCAACAAATACTCGAGTTACCGCTAGCAGGGGTGGACCTATCGTTTTAGAGTAGGGGGGGGGGGATATAGTAAAGAAAATGTTCTGGGGTATATTGGGGGTTCGGGGGCGGAGCCCCCGAAAAAAAAAAGGGTGTTCAAGGGTATTACATCTTTAGAGATCATGATCATACCAGTAGTTACAGAGAACAATCCTTTCTAGTGATGTTGAATGTTGATAGTTGATAGTTGATACAGTGAGGTTGAAGGAAACAACGAACAAATCAAATGAACCTTATGATAGTCGATAGAAACAAAGAGAGAGAGATATGCTTAGAGAGAACGCAAAGATAAATACTTGGAGTTGGAGACAAAGAGTCAGAGATGGATGCTTTTAGATTGTTTGGTTCCCACACTTTCTGGGTTGGGCTGTGGGCTGCCAGGGCTGGGCTTTAGGTGGATATCTATAGGTTTTTTATTTTTTTATTTTTAAATTGCTATATATAAGGGCTTTTTTAGCAAAAATTAAGGGGGGGGGGGGGGCAGTTGCCCCCCCTTCTAAGCCTATAAATCCGCCCCTGACCGCTGGATTATGTTAGATGTGTGTTGCTTATCTGTAACACATTCTCCTTTGTTATGCTTTCCTATTAAGAACAATATGCGGGTAACTGTACGAAAAGAGTGTACTTATAGGGGCAACTTTACGAAAAGAGTGTACTTATAGGGGCAACTGTACAAAAGAGCGTACTAATAGGTTATCGTAAGACAATAAAATTGTTTGCTAATGAAATCCACTCAAATACGAGTTTTTTTTTTGGAAAGGCATGCTGAGGTTAAGGGAGACCCCATGACCAGGAGGCTTACGAATATACCTGTTTTAGCAGGATCGTAAAGAAATTCACAAAAGAAGATATGCTTTTAGATAATCTTGAGTTAGGAGATCATTCTTCCTTTTGATCACACAGTTCCTTTTAATGTCTTCACAAACAAGCTAATCATATCTTCTCTATAGGACAACTGGGTACCTCCGCCAAAAAACAAACTCTTAAAATTTTCAAAACTCATGAGGAATTTATCTAAATCGACGAGAAAAAGAAGAAGAATGTTATCGCTAACACTCTAAATTGAGTGAAAGCTATTAGCAGACTGGTAATTTACTTATGTGATGTATGAAAAGTAGGCCTTCTTAAATGAGATGTCTCTAGTCCCATAAAACCTCTGTAATTTGACATGAGGAAAATTCAAAGTAGTTCTTTTAGATGCCTTAGAAACTTTAAGAACCGGCATACAACGTACAGTCTCAACTCTTACAGCACTTGAATTTTTGGTTTCATTTGCCTCTGGTGGGAAGTGATCTGGGCATGATATAAATGTGGTTGTTGATGTTATACTCGATTCCTTTGTATGTGAACTTGGTATTGGAGTGATTGACTGTTAATGCTCCGTTTCATGTACCTTACAAGCATTGCAGTTACTTAGTCCAACGCTGGAAGATTTAGAAACACCCCTCACTTATCAATACAAGTTGTTACAGTAATATTATTTGGGCAAACTCATTTTTTCCTTTCACCAGCTTGTTCCCATTCGATCTAAGCAGCAATAGCTTTATCCTTCCTATGTTAATATCCCCACGGAATCGATCTGATAACAACCACAACCAATATTCATTTAACTCTCAATTCGAATTCCTTACATACTTGCTTCAACAACAGTTCCCTCTCGTTAGCAGTGTTTCCTAGAACAATCTCACATCCTCTCTTCATGACCATCCCACGAACCATCTTTTTGCTATTTTACGTTGAAACAAATATTGAAAGCAATAAATGCTCAAGACTATCTATCACATACAATATAATTTATGGATAACTAACGAGAGAAGATGTGAGATTACTTAAGGAAACACCTTTAAAGAGAGGAATTGTTCTTGGAGCACGAATTTAAGAAATTCGAATAGAGTGTTTTCAAATAAACTATTGTTATGGACATTATCAAGGTTGATTATGTGGGAACATCATCATAGGAAAGATAAAGCCAGTTTTGTTAGGTTCGAGTGGGAATAAACAGAGGAGATGAAAACGATGAGATAGCCCTAAAGTATTAGGGTAAGACCTTGTGGCCCCAGAGAGGTGTGATTTCAAATCTTCCATAAAATATTGACCTTGGAATAAGTAACTGCTATGCTTACAAGTTACAACAAAGGACAAGAATAAAGTGTTATGAAAAACACACTCCATATCGAGTTTCACATACAATGGGACCGAGTATCACGTCAACGACTAAGCTTATATAAGCCCAAATTACTTTCCAAGAGAACCAAATGAAATCGAAAAATTTATATGCTAAAAAATTAGAGGGTTGAGACCGTGCGTTGTATGCTATGTAACATTGACACGGATACGGGGTGTCGGACACCGCGGTTTCAAAATAAGTGAAAACGCGGACACGGCCTTATACCTAATAAGATAGTATCATTTTTCACGTTTTCTATATTGCATGTAAATATATTATGAATATATAATTACGATAGTAGCTTATGGATTAATTTACAACTTATAACAAACATAAAATAGTGATAGTAGTTAATAGGGTTAAATAACATGTATAAGAATTGAAAATTTTCTAAGTGTTAAGTCAAAAAGTTAATAATCTAAGTAAGAAGTGTCCGTTGAAGTGTCCACACGAGTGTCGGTGTGTCCGACACGTTTGGACATGAATTTTTTTAAGAATATGGAGTGTCCATGTTACATAGGTTGTATGCCATTTTTTGAAGATTGAAGTTTCTAAGGAATTTAATGATATTATTCTGAAGTCCCCTCAGGTCAAATTACATAGCTTTTACAGACCTGAATACATCCCATTTAGACCTGAGAACATCTTATCCGAGAAAGCCTATCTTTTTGACATTAGAGAAATGAGTAATTAGTTAGCTAATTAAGTTTATAATTTCACTCATTATAGAACGTTAGGTATAGGATTATTTTGTTTTCAAGAATTCTATAAGTTTGATTTTTGACCGTGGTACCCAATTGTACTACAACAAAGACATGATCAGTTTAGCTACAAAGATCTTCAAAGGGAAGTGTGAGATCAGAAGGAATAATGATCTCCCAATTTCTTTGCGGTCCTCCTACAGGATCACGAAAAACATGTATATGTATATCTTTAGCCTCCTTGTATTTGAGTAAATTTTATTAGCAAACATTTTAATTCTCAACTTTATTATTGACTATTAATAATCCTATAAATACGTTACTTTCGTACTATTACTCGCTTATGTTAGGACACTAATCTTGAAAGAGAAGGGAAAGAATAATGTGTTTTGGATAAGCAAGACAGATTTAACATAAACTGGCTAGGGACCCTTGAGATATTTGTTATTTGTGGTGGACCGGGGGACTAGTAAATCTGGTAATTACATTTCCTTTATTTTGAAGAAGAATCAAATTTTGGTATCATGTCTCGATGTTTTAATACTATTTCTAGGAGCTTTCATTACCAAGTGTGTCACTGAGTAAGAAGAGTCGATAGCAAAAGCTTAATCGTCCAGAAGACATTGATGTTTATTGATAAAATCAATATGAATTCATGTGTCCATAGCATTCATTTTGGTTTTAAATATAGACCAATGGACCAATGGATGTCAAGAGTGCCTTCTTGAATGACATATTGAATGAAACGAGTCTTCATTTTTAGCTATAAATAATGAATTATGATGATGTTTTATCTGTAGAATGCAACTAATTCATGATATTGATTCATTTATTTAAATATATGTGGGTTATTCCAATCTGATACTTCATGGCGTGTTACTTAAATATACATCCTTTCAGTACATTAATCACTTTGTGAAGAGAATCCCCTTTGTTACTTCATGGTATGCTACATTTGTAAGACAACTCCCTTTGTTTATTGAGCCAAAAGGGGAAAAAGATTTCAATACTACGGTACTGCCGTTGAAAGCCTACATATATATATATATATTAAAAAAAAGAAGGTTTTCTTGAGATTTTAAAAATGGTCGCATTGTTATAATCTGCAATCAATATTTATTTTGTTTTCTGCAATTTTATCTCACACGGGCAAAGGGGGAGACTTAAAATTCATTCGATATTGTATTGTACTGCAACAAAACTAAAATAAAGATTCGTAGATCATAATGCGCGTAACTCCGTGTTTGATACAAAAGACAATTTGTGGCAATTACACATTCTTAAAACCACTGACCCATGATCTTTAACCTCTTGCAGATGTTCATTAAGTTGGTTTTAGATTTTCTTATAAATACGTATATTCCAAGACGCATGAATCTCTCTCCCATGCTTTTTGACAAATAAATTTTAATCCAAAAAGTGTTATTCATAGTTCAAAAGGTTATTTTTTTATTTTTTATTTTTGTGATTTATTGATTAAAACTCCATATCTGGAAAAAAAGAAAAAAAGAAAAAGAAAAAAAAGAGTGACAGGAACCAACAAATTGTGATGTTAAAATTCTGGGTGTTGAATAACTTCTGACGTAAGTTATAGAGTCACACCTTCATAGCACAAATCTCCACTGCCATTAACTATCCGTGCGTCAGACAGCCCCGCTGTGGGTCGGGCGAGGAAACAGATAAAACTCAACAATTTTCAACGAAATCGAGTATTCAGAAAAGGCGAAGTGTTGCAACGCTAACATTTGAGTCTGGTTAGTTACTCTTTTGTTTATACGAGTGATTATTTATGTTAACTTTTCAGTGTAGTAAATTACTTCTTCCTGCGGGTTTCTTATATCTTTCGGTATTCCACGTCAAATATGTATCTTCTGTTGCTTGCATGATTAGTCATTTGCTTCATAATTTACAACATCATTTTTTATGGCATAATAATTGCTAGAGTAGAGATCATTTTTTTTAACATTAGCATATCTACTCATCTAGGTTAGCCTGGTAAAACTTTAATATACGTAACTTTTGAATTCATAATCTTACATCTTCCTTTGCTTTTTATGATTTACTTATAAGTACATGTAAGGGATATAATGCATTGCAGAAAACTGACAAAGAATGAAGACTTTTTGTACCTTTGGTTTGAGGGAGCTATAACTAACGCAAATCATTAGTGTTAAAGCCACTAGTAACAAACCTTAATTACTGCTGTAACAGCTCCTAATTATTGCTGCATAACAACTCCTACTTATGGCTATAACTGACCACTTAGTTATTGCTGTATAACAATACTTAGTTAATGTTGTAACAACTCATAATTAGCGTTGTAACAGCCACTTAATGGTTCTTGTAACAGCTCCTTGTAAACTCTATATAAACCCTCTAGAGAGAAGAATAAAGCAAGCAAGATTTCTAATCCTTACATGGTATCAGAGCGTCTAACGATCCTATTTTTCTTCTTTATTCTTACCTAGTGTTTAGTGTATCTTGCACTAACAACCACCACCACTGCAGTTTACTCTAAATAGCATTATTGCTTCCGCCGTCGAGACCATTCTCCGGTACGCGAAATATATTAACTGATTTCAATCCAGCAGACAACCTCTTCGCTATTCTATAATCTTAAGTTTGGTCAATATCAACCATGTCAACTACTATGGCCACCGAATCCAGCAACACCAATGCCACTTCTTCATTTTCTGCAGGGCCTATGATATCCCTTTCAGGTCCTAATGTATCGCATTTTTTAAAGTTGACGGAGACCAATTAATTGCTATGGAAGCGACAGATGGAGCCTTTTCTCCATGGGCATAATTTTATGAAATACGTAGAAGGTACTTATCCGGCTCCTAGTCAGATGCTTCCCACAGAGGGTGATCAACCTGCACAAGTTAAGCTTGCATTTCTCCCATGGTATCGTACAGATCAACTTATTGTTAGCTACCTCACTGCAACGCTGTCTAAATCTATTCTTGGAATGGTTGTGAGTACCTCTACCTCACATGACACTTGGGATTGCCTTAGGCACCATTTTTTTCAGCAGTCTTTGGCTAACTCTGCAAACATTCGGTTCCAACTCCTTTCCATCACAAAGGGATCAAAACCTATTTCTGATTACCTACAAGAAGCCAAACGGATGGCTGACTCGTTGGCTTCGATCGGTGAACCAATGTCTAATATAAACTTGGTTTCTTCGGTTCTCCGAGGACTTGGATATGATTATTCTATGATTGTCACTGCCCTACTCAACTTCCCACCTTTGCCTGCTTTTCCAGACTTGTGAGCTCGTTTGCTCTCTTTTAAAAGTCAAATTTCTTCATCAACTACAGCTCCAGTCACTCAGATAGCTCTCCTAGCTGCCCAGAATCGCCCACAACAACATCTAAATCCAGGAAACCAGCAGAATAGGACCAATCAAGGCAATAATCAAAATAATAGGAACCGGAACCGGAACCGGAACCGGATGAGGAGTAGGAACAATGGCAATTGGAATAATAGTCAATTCAACAATGGTTACAACAACCACTGGAATCGCGGACAATGGAACAATGGGAATAACAACAACTGGAATCGTGGCCCTAATTACATGAACAATGGCAATTGGAACTACAATCAAGCCAACATGGGTATTTTTGGGAGCTCTCCTTTCCAAACATTTGGTGGGATTGATCATCTTTCTTCTGGCTATTCTCCGCAATACTCGGTTCCAGACACTCTTCAAACTACTTTTGCAGGTCTTCAAATGTCGCAACCAACTGATCATACTTGGTACCCAGATACTGGTGCCACTTATCACATGACGGGTAATGCAGATGCTTTGCAGAATCGCGTACCCCATACTGGTAATTCCTCTATTTTACTTGGCAATGGTGACAAGCTTGACATATCCCAAACGGGTAGCATTCCTATCACTTTAGGGTCTAATAAGTTTCAGTTAAATAACGTCAACCAAGTTCCTTCCATGCGTACAAATTTATTATCAGTTGCTAAGTTCACCGCAGATAACTCTGTTCGAGTTTCATTTGATTCGTACAGTTTTCATATTTCTGACTTACATTCGGGTGTTCCACTATTTCAGGGCCAATGTAGGGACGGGTTATATCCACTTTCACTATATTTACCTCCTCCGGCACCATCAACCTTTTCATCTCAGTTGTGGCACAAGCGATTGGGGCATCCCAATGCCAAAGTTTTATCTTTTTAACGCTCAAATAAAATGTTAAGTATGAATTTTCACCTCACACATGATTTTTGTAAAGGGTGTGCGTTGGGTAAATCCACACACCTTCCTTTTACAACTCATGAAATTCATGCTACTATCCTTTTTTATCTTGTGCATTCTGATGTGTGGATGTCCCCGGTTACTTCTGTTTTTGGTTTTCGCTATTATGTTATATTCACCGATGATTACTCTCGTTATACATGGCTCTTTCCTATGAAACGTAAGTCATAAGTTTTCTCACTTTCAAACGTTTTTAGCGACTGTTAAGAATATTTTCAGTAGTTCGATTAAAATTTTCTAAAGTGACGGTGGAATTGAATATACAAACCACCAATTTTCATCCCTTTGTCGTGATCTAGGCATTCATCATCGTATGTCTTGTAATCACACTCCTCAACAAAACAGTCTTGTTGAGCGCAAGAATCGACATATTACAGACATGGCCCGCACTTTGATGACTACTTCTCATACTCTTAATTTATGGGTTGAAGCAGTGTCTACCGCGGTTTATCTCATTAACCGCTTTCCCACCCAACTTCTTCATTGGGCTTCCCCCTTTTCTCGTTTATTTGGTCGGTCACCTACTTACTCAGGCCTCCTTACCTTTGGTTGTGCACGCTACCCGCATTTAGGGGATTATGTTTCTAATAAGCTAATGTCACGATCTGTTGAGTGTGTTTTTTTGGGGTACAGTTCACAACACAAGGGGTACAGGTGTCTTGATCCAACTAATTGCCGGGTTTATATTTCACGTCATGTGAGATTTGATGAGCTGCGATTTCCTTTTGCTCAGTCTTCACAACCTTCTTTGGCATCTACAGATTCCCAGTATGTGGAGATGGAGTTTGTTCCAGTTGTTACCTTACCAGCTCAGCCAGTTATAGTTACGTCTACGATTCCTCAGCCAGACCAAGCACAACCATATCTAGCACAATCGGATCCAACACTTCCAGATGCACCACAACCAGATCAAGCTCGGCCAAATTCTATTTCGTATTTACCTGATCGCTCCTTTCCTTTTTATGGACAGACATATCAGCGATCTATTCAGCGCCCAACAGTATTGCCTCCTGCTGCATCACCTCCACTAGAGAATACTCCATCTGACCATATCGATGTCCCAACATCTAACGTACCTTCTGGCCCTTCAGCTCCAGTTGTTCTTACCTCACAGCATTCAATGAAAACCCGGTTGCGTGATGGCATTCATTGTCCGGTGCTTCGTATAGATGGTACAGTGCGATACCTTCTTCCGAAGGCTCTAGCAGCTGAGCTTGCTGCTCCAATGCCTGAACCCACTTGTTATACCCAAGCTGTCCGTGATCCGCAGTGGCGTCAGGCTATGACAGAAGAGTTCAATGCTCTTCTTAAGAACCAAACTTGGTCTCTTGTTCCACCTTCCCCATCTCAGAACACCGTTGGTTGTAAATGGGTGTTCAAGATCAAACGCAAGTCTGATGGCAGTATTGAGAGATACAAGGCACGACTGACTTCCAAAGGCTTTCATCAGAAGGCTGGCATCGATTATGATGAGACTTTTAGCCCTGTGGTTAAACCCACTACTATATGAACTGTGTTGAGTGTGGCTATAAACAGTGGATGGGTTTTGCATCAGCTAGACGTCAAGAATGCATTTGTACATGGATTCTTGAAAGAAGAGGTTTATATGTCTCAACCACCAGGGTTTGTTGATCCACAACAACCTCATCATGTTTGTCGGCTTCAAAAAGCTATTTACGGATTGAAACAAGCTCCCCGAGCCTGGTTTACTCGTTTCAGCTCTTTCATTCTCCGATATGGCTTCATTCAGAGTAGAGCAGACCATTCATTATTTATTTATCGGCGCGTTTCTCAAATTATGGTTCTCCTATTGTATGTTGATGATATCATTCTTACCGGGAATGATCCTTCTTTTATAGGGTCTTTTACTTCTTTGTTAGGGAAGGAGTTTGAGATCAAGGACTTGGGACAGCTGCACTATTTTCTTGGTCTAGAGGTTACTTCTCTTCAACCTGGGTTGCATCTATCCCAGACCAAGTACACAGTTGATCTTCTTCAACGTAGTAATATGCTAGAGTGCAAACCATGTTCCACTCCTCTTGCAGCTAAGTCACAACTTTCATCTCTTGAGGATGATTTGTTGACTGACGCGACTGAATATCGGCATCTCGTTGGCTCCTTGCAGTATCTTACTCTTACTCGACCAGATATAGCCTACGCAGTTCAGCATGTTGCTCAGTTTATGAGTGCTCCACGTATTCCTCATTTAATTGCTGTTAAACGCATTTTGCGCTACCTGAAAGGTTCGATTGAGTTTGGAATTGCCTTCAGACCATCCCCTGGTCCACAAGCTCTCATTGTTTTCTCTGATGCTGATTGGGCCGGTTTTCCTGACACTAGACGCTCCACGTTTGGGTATCTGACATTTTTGGGCTCTCATCTTATCTCATGGAGTGCTAAGAAGCAACCAACCGTGTCTCGCTCTAGTGCTGAAGCTGAGTATCGATCTCTTGCTCTTTCATGTGCCAAGTCTATTTGGATTGCTTACTTGCTCCGGGAGTTGCATCAACCCATTCGGGCACCTATTACTATATATTGTAACAACCTCAGCACCACATATATGGCCTCTAATCCCGTCTTTCATGCACGAACAAAACACATAGAGTTGGACTATCATTTTGTTCGGGAACGGGTTGCTTCGAGGAGTCATCGGGTGCAGTTTGTTCCTTCTATTGACCAAACAGCTGATCTTCTAACTAAAGGTCTTCATAAACAACGCTTCCAATGGCTACGTTCCAAACTTGTCTGTTTACAACCGCCAAGTTTGAGGGGGAGTGTTAAAGCCACTAGTAACAACCCTTAATTACTGCTGTAACAACTCCTAATTACTGCTGTAACAGCTCCTAATTATTGCTGTATAACAGCTTCTACTTATGGCTATAACTGACCACTTAGTTACTACTGTATAACATCACTTAGTTAATGTTGTAACAGCTCATGATTAGCCTTGTAACAGCCACTTAATGACTCTTGTAACAGCTCCTTGTAAACTCTATATAAACCTTCTAGAGAGAAGAATAAAGCAAGCAAGATTTCTAATCCTTACAATTAGTATTAGCAATTTTATCACATTACTGAATTTTAAGGATACAATATTCATACTGTAGGTGTCCTAGATATGGCATAATGACTATCTGAATATCATAGCTCGTGAGTGTACATGGCATAATGACAAATAAACTAGAGAATAGCAAGGTTGTACAGGATAACTCACCTTTCGGCTTTGGAGTTCCACATACAAGTCAGCTATTTTACGTTGTGCAACAGTAAGTTCTCTTAAGACCCTTATTAAGTTATCAATCTTGTCACCTGTAGTAGTCGACATGTTTTGTAGGTCTTCTTCCTACACCATAAGAAAATAAAACTTTTTTTTTTTGAGAATGATAAGAAAATAAAACTACTGAACATTATTCATCCTCCTTTACAAATCAAATTTCAACATACAACGAATTGTAAATGAGAAGCCAATTGTACCTGAGTAGATGAAAGTGGAGGAGGAATCGAGAAGCCGAGATCCGCAGCGATAGATAACGCATCAGACATCCCTCCAAGTCGTCTAAGAGGCTTTTTCCCAACCCAAGTTGGATCGCCTCCCATCGACATAGGAGAGAGAAATGAATCCTATCACGCCCGTATTTCTGTTCTTCACTTGAATCCAAAAGTCCACTCCACGGTAAATCTACGATTCGAACTATCGCCTACTACGAATCATGAGTTTCGCTACCATAATCTCCAAATTAGAACTGAAATGCGTCGAAACATTCTATTTGTCCCTTAGAGAGAGAAGACCCTAATATGTTTTGGTAGAGAGAGAACGTCGAAGAAAAAACAAATAGAGAAGAAAGAAGCTTACCCGTTGGAGTGAAGTTGGAAATGGGAAGTGGTTTTACAAATCTTTTCAAATACGCACAAGACATTTCAAATGATATGGACAGATGGAAGTTTCCTAGCACACTTTTATAGCTGTTGTAGTAGTTCGTGTAGTAGTTCCGTTGAAAGAGAGAACAAATATAAATGCACGTTTGGATACAAATTACCCTAAAATGTAATATAGATAAGCAAATTGATTAATAACTATTTAGGTATTTTACGATAGCTAATAGGATATTAATAGTATTCCCTTAGGATGCTAATTATCATGATTAAGGGATCACAGATAATACGAAACCAAGATTAATTTAAGATACGATTAAGAGTCATATTTAAATCACAGTTAGGTGATATTTCTTTCACTGCTATTTTTTTTAGCAGCTGAAAAAAAATTCAGCAGTGGGTTTGGTGTTTTTGTTACTGCTAAAAAAAAATTCAGACTAATAAATTCAGCAAAAAAAATTCAACACTTGTGAAAAACATTTTTTTGTCAGCAGCTGATGAAACCCTCTTATGCCGAGATTGCCCTTCTTCCTTAACAAACTTTTCTCACTCACTCACTCTCTCTCTCTCTCTCACAACGCCTCACTTCTATTCTCCATTCTTGATTCTCTCTCTCTACTCGACCGTCCTCCAAATTGCAAGAGGGGTTGTTCACGGCGGTCCATCCTCGACCATCTCTCCATCTCTCCTATATACTTGATTTTACTCGATTGATCGCTCTCATCCTAAAGAGCAGAGCATACAAGACCAAAATAACAAAATTACAATCTATCATATAGCTGCCCATTGGCATCTTGAGAGATCATAAGCTTTAGCTCCTCACTAAAAAAATTCACAAGAATTTCAACATATAATTCTCCAGCTTTGATACCAACTAGGTGGTCTCCAGGTTTGATACCAGACTAGTGCTTGAAATTTCCCATTTGCATTTGAGAATAGACTAGTGATTTTTTTTTGTACATGTGTTGGTGTTAGAGTTTTTCTGACTAGTAGGTTTTCTTTGATTTAATGATTAATTGGGTTTTAAAGCCTTCTAATCTTGGATAATCTCTAAATTTTTTTGTGTAAATTGATAACAATTTATCCATTGATTGATTGATATTGTTTGATTTTGAATTTTTAAATGAAATTGTACCTGAGAAGAACTGCCATTTACCTTACGGTTTTGATAGATGTTATTTCAGTACCTCTTGAAAAAAAAATTCAAATCTTTTTATTTTGACATGTTGATTCAGTAACTGTTGTGTTCTTGTATTCCTAACGAGTTCTTGGGTCCTTTGTTGTCTGTTGCCATTCACCATATATTTGATCTAGCCTCAAGAGTTGAGTTATTAACTTCAAGTACAAATTTGTCCCAAGAGATCGTCATCTGAGATGATAAAACAAGAAGAAGAAGAAAAACTAATGCATTCCCTCCCATATATGTCTTAGAATGACAAAGAGAGCTTAACCCTTGACATTCTTTCAGACATAGTACTCACAACGATTCCTTATATCGAGTAGTTTAGATTTAACTACATATTGCCACAAGTTAGATTTAACTTCATAAGGTATAACTTGAAGCTATAACCTGAATTGCCTATTTATTATACTGAAGGTATAACCCGAACTGCCTATTTTTGTCATTGTTTATCTACTTAATACTGTATGAACTGCCTGTTGCTAGTGCCGTAGGCAAACCATTTTGTCTAGTTACCATCTTTTAACATCTGATTCAAGGGATATAGCATAGCATCGCATCTTTTACCATAACATATTTTGCCATCTTTTAACATATCATCTTTTAGCATATGATCCAAGGGCTATAACATCTTTACATGAATCTACATGGTTCCTTCACAAGGCTATATAATACTAGTACTATAAAATCTAGTAAAAAAGATGTTACTTGTTCAGCTCCTGTCTTATCTAAACATCAGAAAAATATAATATTTTGTGTGTGTGGTTATTTGGAGTCCAAAAATCTTGATACATTGTGATATACTTGTAATGACATATTTTTCGGGAGGATAATCTTTGCCAATACTTTTAGTAAGGATGAGGCAATAACAAGTTTAAAAGAATAAGATTTTAGGTAGAAACTCAGTAAAGGCTGAGAAAAACTACGACCTCGAGGAGGGTTTTGATGTAAAATCCAATAGGTTGCTAGTTATTACAATTTGTGGTATCACAGTGAAGTAAGGAAGAGTGAATTGTAAAATTACAGATCCAAATAATATATTCTCAGCCTGTATTTTTAGTAGATACATGCAGTTTCCAAAAAAAAAATAGTTTCTTATTTCGGGGGTAGTGGGCGAACTTCGCGGATCTCTAACAGCTTTTTCTTGACCAGGCACAATGACTACTTTTAGTAGGTCGAGGACTTGTGGTTGTAGACGTAGCATCTTCTCAAATGTTAGACTGTCTTCGACTATGTTATGCTGGCTTATCCTTGTTGAATTTGGGAAATATGCTACTACAATGGCCCCATTCTTGACAAAAGTACTTGTGGTTGTATCAAGAAGAAATTGGAAGCCTAAGAGGTTATCAAATATTCACACAAGTCTTCATGTTGTCATTTCTGAGGTCAAAGTTAAGTAAATCTGGTCATATTTTTTCCGAGGAGCATTTAATACGGATCATTGGATTTTGCAACTGGAAGTGGAGGTTATAAATAGACGGGGAGAGGAAGGTTTATTCGGTGGTGGAATTGTTTGGTAACTTTAATAATAAAGATGTCACCCCAGGCGTGTTGATGAGTGGTGAAAGGGTACAGACGGTTACCGTTACAACTATTCAGAGGTAAAGTTTGGTTTGAAGTTACAGCTGTTGGTAAATATGAAGTAAGTGGTTATGAGAGTTGAGATAGTTGAGGGAGGTGGAGGTAGGGAGCATGCACGGGCAGTATATCCTTTAAAATTAGTGTCGGTTGTTGTTGTGAAAGGTTGTGGAGATCACCAAATGTTCAGAGAAGTGGCTACTGCTTATATTGAAGATGATGTTGCGAAGGCTGGTTTGGCGTCCTGTGGATCTCGTCGACCCAATTTTTTTTTTTTGTAATTTTCTGCTGCTGTCTTTCTGCACGGGCAATTTTGTTTAGAAGTTCCCTGACTTGAGATTTATTGAGTTTCTTAGGATATCGTCGCCCTTTTTGCTAGAGCTAATGTCAGATTTTGGTGAAAAGCATCACATCGTATTTAGTCCTTTGTGTCGAATAACAGTTATAAATGTAGTTGGATGTAATATAATCAAAGGAGTGAATTGTCGATTGTAAAACGTAATAGATTGTTTATGAATAAACTTTGTGCTTGATCTTTATTGTGTTTGTAGTTTGTCATCTCGAAGGTTGAAATAAACAAGTAATCGAAGTTTTTGGTATTGAGGTAGATTTTGCTGAATGTACAAAATCTTGATTGTAATAGATCTCGATGTGTAGTTTGTTTCGTGTGGGGCCAGGAACGGTTTCTGAGGATATTAGATTTGACTTTGAAAGTGTAAAGTTTCAATATGAATTGAATGTATGATTTGACTGGTCGTGTTTGCTGCATATATAAATATCAAGTTAATAACTGTTGTTATGGTGGGAATGGTGATGGTGAGGATGAGAGCACAAGTTCAGGAATGGGAATGGTGATGTAATCATGTGCGTGTAAAGTATTTGGAGTTGTTGGATAGGTATTTTGGTAAGAGTTGTGTAAGCGGGCAGGTATTGGTACCAGTGGAACCCAAATATGATGAGCTGAGTAAAGTGGAGGGGAATGAGGAAAAATAAGAGTATGAATTCCACCTAATATTAGAATATTTGAGTCCTCCAGAGCGCGTCGGCAAGATAAGGAACCGAGCAAAGGCGTTTGTGAAGAAAGATGGCGAGTTGGTTGGTCGAAGGTTGGATTAAATGAGTGTAGGTTTGTAATAAATGAGTATGTGTAAGGTGTAGTAAGAAATGAATATATCTTTTGTCGATGTATATGAGTTTAAATTTCTCGAATATAATATGACTTGTGTGAGTGAATGAAAATTATTGAGATAATGTTGAATGAGTATGAGAGCAATCGATTTGTCAAATTTGGAAATTGTTGGTCGAATAAAATTTAAAATTTAAAATTCTTGTTGAAGATTTGCCCGAGAATATATGAGAATTGTAAATAAAAATTTTAGGTAATGAGAGAATGAAAATGGATAGATGTGCTCCTGTAGATGATATTTTAAAGTATATGGAAATGGATGTACAACATCTCTTTCAAAAAATAGGTTGTACTTTGTCGAGTATGGATTGATCAGAGGATGTTCAAAGAAATATGGAAGGGTTGAAGCAACAATGCATGGGTTTGTTAGCTTTTAGAAGGCGAAAAAGCAAAGACTTCAAGAAAAGATGGGTAAGGCATTATGCCCGAGTACTCGAACAGCCGCGAAGTGGTGCAATGAACAGTCGCGTGGGGTTTATAAATAGCCCTATGGTAGGCGACTGTTCACATTTCACAAACTTTGAAAAAAAAAATTCAAGTACAAATTCCTTGTCATCGTCACTAGAATCGTTGTCAACAATTAGGAAGGAGATAAGTGTTTTAATTGAGAGGGTAAAGCGTGCGAAATAGAGGGATACTAAGGCAGCGCGAATCCAAGGTTAGTGGTTTTGTTGATTTCATTGTTATCTTTAGATTATGTTGAGACCCTTTGTAGTTGTAGGTATGATAATGACAGTGTAGGAAGGAATCGTGATTAGGAAGGGTGTAGTGGAAGGAATTTGTGATTTATCGTTGTAGGGTGTTTAGTAAATTTTGTATGTTGAGTGTATGTTTTGTGTGACTGTGGAAATGTTGTCGTGAATATTTTAAGGGTGCTTGAGAGAGAAAAGTTGTTACAAATGTGTGGTAATGAGTGAAGAAAGTAATTGGTGGGTGTCATTGTCGTTACGGCGCGACAGTAGAGGAATTTGTCAAATTTGTGAGGAGTTCGGTAATAGAATGCCAGATTATGTTTGATGTGGCCAGTTTTTACGCTTGAGAAGGTGGATTCCTGTATATTTTTTAAATTCGATTCTTTTGGCGAGAAACAGGCGAAGTGTACTCGAGAAGTTTTAGGTTCCTGTATATCGAGAAACAACATGAGTATAGTAATCGATGTTTTAGCACTTAGAAAAAATAGTAATGAAATATTGTATCGAGAACTAATTGTAGTAAGTACATTTGGGTTGTAATGATATCCATCAGATAATATTTATAATAATGAGAAATTGATGTGTTGGAGAGTAAACTTGGCAACTATTTGAATATGAGCATATGAATATATAATGTATCAGATATGATAAATACTAATTGTTGTAAAAAAAATGGAATATGATTTTCAGGTTCATAAAAATGGCTGAACCTATCCATATTGATGATAAAGATATATACGAGAAACTTTAAGATGTAGAGCCCCTGATGATTGATGTAACAACCTGTGCTCAACAATTGGGCGGTAAATATAGGGTATGGTCGAGTAGTACAGACATAGCTAGTGCCAACTAGTTTAGGGTGGCACCCAGGATTGTGAAAGTTTCTGATGAAGAGGGTACCGACATAGATGTGGATCATGAGCCACAGGCTAGTGATCGAGAAGGTAGTGGGAGTGGGGAGGATGATGTTGAAGATGGGGAGGAGGCTTGTTATGGTAAGGGGCCAGAAACAAAAGGGATATTGAGTTTTAAGAAAAAGTACGGTATTCCTCAAGATATTAGGTTAGAGGAATATTAGTATGATATGATCGACCAGGAAATACCAAAGGGTGGGATTCTCGTTCATTGAGAACAAATTAAGAAAGAGTTAAAGCTCCCTCTTCGAGTTGATCAGAAGAAGTTATTGAATTTCTTTGACGTTACACTTGGTCAGTTCAACCCAAACGTGTATGATCTCTTCCGTGTATGTGGGGTGATAAACGGTTGATTAAAGGTTAGGGGTAAACTTATGCGAGACAACTTGGAAGCTTGTAAGAAGGTGAAGGCTAACATTGTAGGGCAATTCGATGTGATGGAGCAGAGGAAAGATCATTACAAAGCATTGGCCATAACTGGGAATTTGGCTTTTGGTAATTTAGATGTAGAAGATGAGGTTCCAAAATCTCCTGAAGTTCCCTAGTGGGACGGAAGTTGTCGATGATTTTGTGATAATGAATTCCGATGGTTTGCGTCCCAAGGAAATACTGATTGTGCTTGCTCCCGGTGGATTAACGAAGGTTGATGATGCAGTATTTCCCCTGTAGAGTAAGTCATGTTTGAAAAATAGATATGTTTGTGATGAGAGATGTAAAAATGGTTTATGGGATCGAAACAATATTTTGCTATGTTTTGACTGATGATGTTTATGGTTTTGAAGAATTTGTTTGAAAAATATTGATACATAAATTGTGTAAATTTATCCATTTGCTGATATTTGTGTCGAATAATATGTGATAGTAGTGTATGCATAGTTTTGTTAAATTTATGCTAAGTGTGTATATTCGATAAGATGAATAGAATATAATATGATGTAGATTGCGTTACGATAGTTTAGAATCAAACGTGTAAAATGATATAAAGAGGGCCATGTAATGGCTTTTTAATGATGATCAGATACCTCAATAGGATATCTGGGCTTTGATTGAGGTTACCAGATATTATTCTTTGATAGGATAACAAAAAAAGGGAATGATGACCAGATGTTATTCCTCAATGGGATATCTAGGTTTCAATTGAGATTATCAGATGTTATTCCTTGATGGGATAACATAAAAAGGAAATGATGTCCATATGTTATTCTTCAATGGGATATCTAGGTTTTGATTACCATATATTTTATTCCTTAATGGGAAATCTGGGTTTTGATTGGAATCGACAAAACATGACATGATTTGTCGATTAGTAATGATTGCAAATGAGATCCTGTATTTGGA
Source organism: Kingdonia uniflora (assembly GCA_014058105.1). Classification (NCBI taxonomy): domain Eukaryota; kingdom Viridiplantae; phylum Streptophyta; class Magnoliopsida; order Ranunculales; family Circaeasteraceae; genus Kingdonia; species Kingdonia uniflora. The sequence goes on along the minus strand of JACGCM010001204.1, from coordinate 1,775,625 downwards.
TAGTGTTTGTCGAAGAGAAGAAAGGTAGTTTGCGATGCATATATGTTATTATGCATCGATACTAAATGAAAGTAAAGATGGTAAAAATGATTGTGCGATGGATGTATTGAAAAGTAAAGATAACTTTATTAGAATCATCCGAAAGGAGTTACAGTTGTCATCTGTAAAAAAAAATTAGTTGGGCAGTGTTCCATGGAAATTTAAGTTGTACTTCGTCTTCGGTCATAAACCAGTAAGTCCTACTATCAGTTTTGTCAATGATAATATAAGGTCCCTCCCAATTTTTAGACAATTTTCTAGAATTTTTAGGTCGAGTATTGTATTGGATTCGTCGAAGGGCAAGGTCGCCAATGCTAAACTTTCGAGTTCGAACCTTTTTGTTGTAAGCTTTCTTAAGGGTATCATGGCATCGCCTCAAGTTTGCTATGACGTTGTCTCGGGTTTTCTCAATCCAAGTGAGGTTGCAGAGGAGTCCTTGTTCATTGTCTTCATCTGTGACTTTTTTTTGATTATTAGTGTAATGACATATTTTCTGGGAGGATAATCTTCGCCAATACTTTTAGTAAGGATAATGCAATAACAAGTTAAAAAAAATAGGATTTTACGTAGAAACTCAGTAAAGGCTGAGAAAGACCACGACCTCGAAGAGGGTTTCGATGTAAAATCTAATAGGTTGCTAGTTATTACAATTTATGGTGTGACAGTGAAGTAAGGAAGAGTAAATAGTAAAATTGCGGATCTGAATCACTCATTCTCTGCCTGTATTTATAGCATATACAAGTAGTTTTACAAAAAGAAAAATAGTTTCCCTTTTTGGGGGTAGCGGATGAATTTCGCGAATCTCTAACAACTTTTTCTTGAACATGCACAACGGCTACTTTTAGTAGGTCGAGGACTTGTGGTTGTAGACGTAAGATCTTCTCGAATGCTAGACTGTCTTCTACTATGTTATGCTGGTTTATCCTTGTTGAATCTGGGAAATATGCTACTATAATCGCGCCATTCTTGACAGAAGTACTTGTGGTTGTGTCGAGAAGAAATCAGAAGCTGAAGAGGTTGTTGAATATTCACAGTAGTCTTCATGTTGTCATTTATGAGGTCAAAGTCAAGTGAACCTGGTCATGTTTTTTATGAGGAATATTTAATGTGGATCATTGAACTTTACAACTGGAAGTAGAGGTTATAAATAGACGTAGAGAAGAGGGTTTTTTTGGTGGTGGAATTGTTTGGTAGCTTTGATGATAAAGATGTCGCCTCAGGTGTATTGATGAGTGGTTGGAAGGTAAAACGGTAACGGCGACGACGAGACAGAGGTAAAATTTTATGGTAATTTTGTACCATCAGGCATGATGGTTGGGATAATTAAGGGAGGTGGAGGTAGAGAGCATTTACACGCGTTGTATCCATTGGAACTAGTATCAGTTGCTGTTGCAGAAGGTTGTGAAGGTCTTTAAATGTTCAGAGAAGTGGTCACTGCTCATATTGAAGATGATTATGCGAAGGCTGGTTTGGCGTCTTGTGGAACTTGTCTACCCAATGAACTTCTTACAATTTTTTACTACTGTCTTTCTGTGCAGACAGGTTTGCCTAGAAGTTCCCTGACCTAAGATTCATTGAGTTTTTTTACTATATCGTTGCCCTTTTAGCTAGAGCTAATGTTAGATGCTGGTGAAAAGAAGCACGTAGCACTTAGCTCTTCATGTTGAATAACAGATTTAAATTATAACTGGATGTAATGTAATCGAAAGAGTGAATTGTCAAATGTAAAATGTAACCAAGAGTTTATGAATAAAAAGTGTTCTTCGATCTTTTATTGTGTTTGTAGTTTTGCGATATCAAAGTTCTAAATAAACAAGTAATTGATTTATTAGAAGTCGAGGTAATTGGTGGTAAATGGCCATAAATTTTGGGGGTAATAGATTTTGAAGATGTTGACTGTGTGGGGCCGGTAACGGCTTCCTAGGAGGCTTGATTTGACTTTGAAAGTGTAGAGTTCCAACTTGAATTTAATAAATGATTTGACTGGTCATTTTTGCTATGTATATAAATACTTGATTAAACTGTGGTTATTTGTAGGAGTGGAGATGGTGATGACTAGGGCTCAAGTATGAGAGAATGATCGTTCTAAACATGTGCATGTGAAGTATTTCGAGTTGGTAAACATATATTTTGGTAAGAGTTGTGTAAACGGGTAAGTATTGGTATCAGTAGAACCTAAATATGATGAGTTGAGCAAAGTGGAGTGGAAGGAGGCAAAAGAGGAGTATGAATTCACCTTAAATTAGAATTTTTGAGTCTTCCAAAATGCGTCGGCAAGATAAGAAACTGAGCAAAGGCCTTTATGAAGAAAGAAGATGAGTTGGTTGGTCGAAGGTAGGATTAAATGAGTGTAGGTTAGTAATAAATGAGTACGTGTAAGGTGTAGTTTAAAGAAATGAATATATTTTTTGTCGATGTGTCTGAGTTAAATTTCTCGAATATAATACGACTTGTGTGAGTGAATGAAAATGAGTGATATAATGCTGAATGAGTACGGGAGCAATCGATTTGACAAATTTAGAAATTATTTGTCGAATAAAATTTAAAATTTGAAATTCTTGTTGAAGATTTACCAGAGAATATTGGAGAATTGTAAATAAAAATTTTAGGTAATGAGAGAATGAAAATGGCTAGATGTGCTCATGTAGGTGATATTTTGAAGTATAAGAAAATGGATATATAACATCTCTTTCAAAAAATTGGTTGTGTTTTGTCGAGTATGAATAAATCAGAGGATGTTCAAAGAGATATGGAAGGGTTGGAGCAGCAGTTCATAGGTTTGTTAGCTTTTAGAAGGCGAAGAAGCAAAGACTTCAAGAAAAGACGGGTAAGGCGTAATGCTCGAGTACTCGAATGGTCGCGAAGTGGTGCAATGAACAGTCGCGTGGGGTCTATAAATAGCCCTGTGGTAGATGATTATTCACATTTTACAAACTTTGAAAAAAATTCTTCAAGTGCGAATTCCTTGTCCTCGTCACTAGAATCACCGTCAACAATTGGGAAGGAGGAGATACATATTTTAATTAAGAGGGCAAAGCATGCAAAACAGAGGGATGCCGAGGCAGCGCGAATCCAAGGTTAGTTGTTTTGTTGATTTCATTATTACCTTTAGATTCTGTTGAGACCCTTTGCAGTTGTAGGTATGATAATGATAGTGTAGGAAGGAATCATGATTATGAAGGGTGCAGTAGAAGGAATTTGAGATTTACAGTTGTAGGGTTTTTAGTAACTTTTGTAATTTGAGTGTATGTTTGTGTGACATTGGCAATGCTATCGTGAATGTTTTAAGGGTGTTTAAGAGAGAGAGAGAGGTTGTTGGAAATGTGTGGTGATGAATAGAGAGAGTGATTGGTGGGTGTCGATGTTATGGCACAATAGTGGAGGAATTTGTCAGATTTGTGAGGAGCTCAGTAATGGAATGCTGGATTATGTGTGATGTGGCCAGGTTTTACGCCTGAGTTGGTGGATTTTGTTATATATATATATATATATATATTTGAATTCAATTCTTTTGGCGGGAAATAAGCGAAGTGTACGCGAGAAGTTTTAGGTTCCTGTATATCGAGAAACAACATGAGTATAGTATTCGATGTTTTAGTACTTTAAAAAAATAGTAGTGAAATATTGTATTGAGATCTAAATGTAGCAAGTGCATTTGGGTATTAATGATATCCATCTGATAATATTTATAATAATGAGAGAATGATGTGTTAGAGAGTAAACTCGATAACTATTTGAATATGAGCATATGAATATATAATGTATCAGATTTGATAAATACTAATTGTTGTAAAAAAAAAATAGAATCTGATTTTCAGGTTCATAAAAATGGCTGAACCTATCCATATTGATGATAAAGATATATACGAGAACTTTTAAGAGTTAGAGCCCCTGATGATTGATGTAACAACCTGTGCTTAACAGTTGAGCGGTATATATAGGGTAGAGTCGAGTAGTGTAGACATAGCTAGTATCGACCAGTTTAGGGTGGCACCCAAGATTGTAGAAGTTTTTGACGAGGAGGGTACCGAGACAGATGTGGATCATAAGCCACAGGGTAGTTGTCGAGAAGGTAGTGGGAGTGGGGAGGAAGATGTTGAGGAGGGGGATGAGGCTTGTTATGGTGAGGGGCCAGAAATAAAAGAGATATTGAGTTTTAAGAAAAAGTACGATATTCCTCAAGATATTAGGTTAGAGGAATATCTGTATGATATGATCGATCAGGAAATATAATTGGGTGGGATTCTCATTCATCGAGAACAAATTTAGAAGGGGTTAAAACTCCCTCTTCGAGCTGATCATAAGAAGTTGTTAAAATTCTTTGACGTTGCACCTGGTCAGTTTAACCCAAATGTGTATGATCTCTTCCATGTATGTGGGGTGATAAAAAGTCTATTAAAGGTAAGGGGTGAAGAGTTGATCACGGTGGATAATTTATGTGTGTACTACACACTCAAACAAAATCCACAGAAGGTAGGATACCGGTACTTGGCTAGGTTTTTGAAGAGACTGATATTTTATGACATGGTTTCAACAGGAGGGCTGTATAGTGATGAACGTCTTCTGGTGTCGGGGAATTATGAGTTTGACAAGAAGGATTCAGGGGATCCCTTGAAAAGGAAAGCTTTCCATTTAGGTGTGTAGTTAGGTAACATAAATATTAATATTTTGGATTTGTGTATTTGATTAAATTGCTTGTAACTGTTATTGGTGTTTGTGCATCCTTGAAAGAGATCGATAGGAATTCTGAAGTTCAAGAGCAACTATACAATATCCGGAAGGGATTCTACGGTAAGTCGACAACATTGTCATCGACCAATAGAAAGTGGGTACTTTGTTTCAAGAGGCAAGCATAAAGAGTTCAAGGGCTAAAGGGGCAGAAGTTTCGGTAATCGACGAAAAGATATTTGTGAGGAACAAAAAGGTTGCAGAGTCTAGTTTGCCTTTGGAAAATCCTTCTCTTCCTGGCTATACGACGGACTCTGTATTGACTGAAAGAGATGCGATGTTTACAGAAGTTTTGGGGAAAGGAAAAAGAAGAGGGCGACTAGCCAAGTTGTTGCTCCGTTTACAAAAGTTTTGGGGAAAGGAAAAAGAAGAGGCATTCCCGAAGGTCAAACATCGAGGAAGGGGCAAAGGTCGAGATACCAATTACTGTTCATGATGGTCAACCTCTACTATCTTCGATAAGTATGCTTCCGAAGAAGAAGGCGGCTTCGAAATCTTCAAAAAACTATGTCGAAGAATATGAGATTGAGGTCCAAAGGACCATGGAGGCATATGTGTCTAGGACGGATGTGCTGGAGGTGGAAGTGGGCGACTGGTTGGTCAAGGCAGAAAGTTTGATAACTTTTCTCAGCGAGGGTCATCAAAACATGTCAAATGTGAGAAAAATTTCAGCTTTGGTTCATTTAAAGAATCTAGTACCTCACTCAAATACTCATGTTATGAATATAATGTAGATCAAGAAGTTGTTGACTGAGTCCAAAGGTCGCATTGTTGGTGGTAGTACCCTGGCAAATCTGCTGGTTTGAATGCGAAGTTGAATAGGTATAAGCTAGATGCTGGTAAGGCTCAGGAAGTTGCCCTTCGGGATGCAAAGAAAACTTAGGACAAGCAGGTCGAGGAGCTCAGAGCCAACCTGGTGAAGGATAAAGAGGAGGATTTGGCATTGCGAAAAATGAATTTCAAGAAGGATATGCCAGAACAGATCAATAATGCTTGAAAGTCGATGGAGATGGAGCATGGGAAGATTTTGGAGGAGGTAAGGACTGAACTTATGCGAGACAACTTGGAAGCTTGTAAGAAGGTAAAGGCTAACATTGTAGGGTAATTCGATGTGATGGAGCAGAGGAAAGATCATTACAATACATTGGTTATAGCTGGGAATTTGGCTTTTAATAATTCAGATGAAGAAGACGAGGTTCCAGAAACTCCTGAAGTTCCTAGTGGGATGGAAGTTGTAGATGATTTTGTGATGATGAATTTCGATGGTTTGCGTCCTGAGGAAATACTGGATCTGCTTGCTCCCGATGGATTAACGAAGGTAGATGATGCAGTGTTTCCCCCTGTAGAATAAGTTATGTTTTAAAAATAGATATGTTTTTGATGAGAGATGCAGAAATGGTCAATGGGGCCGAAACAATATTTTGCTATGTTTTGACTGATTATGTTTATGGTTTTGAAGAATTTGTTTTGTAAAATATTGATATTTGTGTTGAATAATATGTGAAAGTAGTGTATGCATAGTTTTGTTAAATTTATGCTAAGTGTGTTAATTCGATAAGATGAATAGAATATAATATGATGTAGATTTCGTTAGGGTAGCTTGAAATCAAGCGTTTAAAATGATATAAGGAGGGCCATGTAATGGCTTTGTAATGATGACCAGATACCTTAATGATATATCTGGGCTTTGATTGAGGTTACCAGATGTTAGTCCTTGATGGGATAATGATAAGCATAAAAAATGCCTATTTTTGTCCTTAAATTTACATGATCTAGAACCTTATTTATTGTTTTACTGGGCCTAATTGAAGTATGTTTTTACTATTGCAGGTGAAAAGACATTTGTGGCCAAACCCTTCTTAAAGCCCAACTTTTACAAGTTAAAAAGCTACTGGAGGTGAACAGTTGTCAAGATCTGCTGGAGATGACCTAGTACAAAGAGTTGTTGGAGCTGCTGGAAGACTTAGTAGTCAAGCCTTACTAAAATATCTCCATAAAACCAAGAGTTGTTGAAAGAGAGTAGGACTTTTGTTAGGAGATAAAGATAAAGTTGTTGAGAGGGAGGGGGGTTCATCTTTTTTCTCTCTGGGAACCCCCATAGCTTTATTTTGTATTCTTCTAGAGAGAATTATATATTATTGGAGAATCTTGGGAAATCAATGTAAGTTCTTCATATTGATTTACAATTTCTTTTTTACTTAATTTGATATGTGAAACACGATTCTATCTATGTACCCCTGAAGAACGACAACCCTAACCTATATTATTACAATACCTGATTTGATACGATCTATCAGATAACGTAAAAAGGAAATGATGACCATATGTTATTCCTCAATGGGATATCTGGGATTCGATTACCAGATGTTTTATTCCTCGATGGGATATCTCAGTTTTGATTGGAATCCACAAAATATGACATGTTTTGTCGATTAGTAAGGATTGTAAATGAGATCATGTATTTGGATAATGTTTGTCGAAGATAAGAATATTAGTTCGCGATGCATATATGTTATTATGCATCAACACTAAATGAAAGTAAAGATGGTAAAAATGATTGTGCGATAGATGTATTGGAAAGTAAAGATAACTTTATTAAAATAAGCCAAAAGCAGTTACAGTTGTCATTTATAATTTTTTTTAAGTTGGGCAATGTTCCATGGAAATTCGGGCTGTACTTCCTCTTCGGTCATCAACTAGTAAGTCCTACTATCGATTTTGTTACTGATAATATAAGGTCCCTCCCAGTTTTTGGATAATTTTCTAGAATTTTTAGGTCGAGTACTGTCTTGGATTCGTCGAAGGACAAGGTCGCCAATGCTAAACTTTTGAGTTCAAACCTTTTTGTTGTAAGCTTTCTTAAGGGTATCATGGTATCGCCCCAAGTTTGCTATGACTTTGTCTTGGATTTCCTCAATCCAGTTGAGGTTGCAGAAGAGTCCTAGTTCATAGTCTTCATTTGTGACTTTTCTTCGATTACTAGGTAGGTCGAGGTCTGAAGGTTTGATAGCTTTGGTGCCAAAGGCCTTAATAATGGAGTACACCCTGTGGATGTTCAAGGAGTGGTTCGATATGCCCATAGAACGCTTAACAACTCATCTACCTATCTGCTTTTTTTCTCGTTGAGGCGCTTGCATAATCCTGACCTTATGTTCTTGTTAATGGCTTTGGCCTGCCCATTTTCTTGTGGGTAGTATGGTGTCAAAGTTGAAAGTTGAATCTTGTACTTGTGGAGGAATGTGAGGATTTTACTGCTGATGAATTGCTTGCCGTTGTCGGATCGTATCATTTGTGGGCAGCAAAATCTGGTTATTATGTTCTCCCACAGGAATATTGATGACATCATTTTCATCAGTATGACATAGAGGAAATGCTTTGACCCACTTTGTAAAGTATTATGTGGCCACAAGGACAAATTTTATGTTTCCCAATGCTGGGTGGAAATGTCCAATGATATTGATCCCCCATCTTTTGAATAGCCAGAGGACATTGCTAGCATGTAAGTCAAGTACAGGGATTTTGATGTCTTGAGCGTGGATTTGGCATTTATAGCACTTATGTACAAAATCTTCACAGTCTTGTCGCATCTTCAGCCAGTATACTCCTTGTATAAATGCCCGTTGGGCCAATGATCATCCTGAAACGTAGGCCGCACATATTCTTTCGTGAAGTTCTTTAATTTTAATTTGAACATGCTTTTGAGGTTTGCATTGGATAAGAGGTCCCCCTCCTATAATACGATATAAGACTTTATCTTGAACTGTGAATCTAGGGTATTTTACTATGAGTGATTGGGCTTATTCTTTGTTACTCGGGAGGATGTTGGAATTGAGGTATGCATAAAATGGTCTTCTTCAGTCTTCATTGCCTTCATCTTTATTAACAGTAATTTGCATTATGGACTGGATATCGAGATTTGAATGTTTGATGACCTTGATGTCCAAAGTTCTCTTTTCGTTGTCCTCAAGCGTGGCAACGATGTAAGCTAAGGTGTCAGTATGGCGGTTTTCTGTTCGAGGTAGGTAAGAGATTGTTGCTGATTTGAATTTGTTCATTTTCTTTTCGACCAAGGCTGTATAATCAACCATCTTACCTGATATCTTGAATGTCTTATTATAATGATTGGCGACAAGTAAGGAGTCGACATATACAACTATTTCTTCTGCCCCAAGTGTAATAGCAAGGTCCAGTCTATGAAGGATAGCTTCATATTATATTTCATTGTTGGTGGCATAGAATTTGAGTTTAATAGCTTTTTCGATGCGATAATTTGATGGTGTAACGAGATCGATGCCGATTCCTGACCTTTGCGGTCCAACAAGTCCATCCGTGAAGAGTCTCCATCCTGTGCTTCGTGACTAGGCATTTGGCTCTACAATGAAGTCATCAACCAATACTTCTTCGAGTTCTTCCCAATCAGGGTCTTTGACTGGAAAATCTGCCAATAAATTAGCTACGGCTTGACCTTTGATTAATATTTAAGACTCGAATGAGATGCCATATTCGCCAAGGAATACGGACCATTGCTGAACTCTTCGAGATTTTTCCTTTATAGAGAGTATAAGTTTGAGAGGATATTTAGTAATAATTTTGATGGGATGTACTTGGAAATAAGGCCAAAGCTTTTAAGAGTTGTAGAACAAGGCAAGTAGTTGTTTTTTGGCTGTTGTATATCATTTTTTAGCAGGCATGAGAATCTTGCTGATGAAGTAGATTAGTTTTTCTATATCGTCATCTTCTCAAATAAGGACATAGCTAATAGAATCATTAGTTGTGGATAAGTTCATTGTCAGTGTTTTGCCATCAACTTGAGTACTCATGATAGGAGGATACCCCAAGTATCATTTAAGATCTTGGAAAGCCAATTCACAGTCAGGAGTCCAAATGATTTCCTTGTTCTGTTTATTGGACAGTGGAGTTGGATTTCCATGAAGAAGGAGGTAAAAAAGTTTGCATCAATTAAATGACTTTGAAATGAACTTGTGAAGAACAACAATCTTGCAAGCGAATTTCCGTGCATCTTTATTTGTTAGAGAAGATGGGATTGCCATGAGTGCTTTAATTTGTGCCAGATCGATTTTGATTCCCCTTTTACTAACTAGATGCCCAAAAAATTTACTGGATTTAACACCGAATTGGCATTTTTTAGGGTTGAGTTTCATCTCGTAGGTACAAAGGATATCGAATATGGTTTAGAGGTTGTTGTAGTGATCTTCACGTTTCAGGCTTTTACAGATCATATCATCGATGTACAACTCCATGATTTTTCCTAAATGATCTTTGAACATTTTTGTAATGAGTCGTTGGTAAGTGGCTCTTGTATTCTTTAACCCAAAAATCATTACTGTATAACAATAATGACCTCTTTCTATGATAAAAGTTGTCTTTATCTGATCTTCTTCAGCGAGAGGAACCTGATTGTAACCAGAAGCTGCATCCATCATCGAAAGAAGTTTGTATCCTGCGATAGAGTAGAGGAGTTGCGGGATCAGTGGGAGAGGAAAGTTATCTTTTGGGGTAAACTTGTTAGGTTCTGTAAAATCGATTAGGCATGGGAAGTTGAAAAGTTGACTGTTGACTGTTGAATGTTGGCAGCTCCGAGGAAAGTAATTAAGGAGGGTAATTAATGTAAGTGGTGATTAAGGGGGGATTAAATACCCTTTAATCAAGGTATAAAAGGGTCGTCAGGGGGGATGTTAAATATTTTTCATCTTCTTCTTCTCTGAGTAAAGCAAAACATGAAAACTACACCAAACACACGGTACCAGAAGAGGATGGTGGCGAGGGAGCATCAAATCGAAGAGAAGATGAGGGTCCTGAAGGATAAATTCTTCAGAAACCAAGGATTGGAGGTGGTGCTGCCTGGCTTGGTAGAGCTAGAGTTGGAGCTAGAAGAGCCTATCTGTAGGATATCGTACGAGCACTGGTGAAGGTTATTGCAGTGGTTGGGCTCGAACGTTAGTAACCGGTATTTTTTACTGAAAAGCCTAGTAGAAGACCAATGGATGTGAAAGATGCAGTCGAGGGTAGGAAGGGGTCTGCAAGAACTGCCCCGTATACAAATAGGGGGGTTCTCCGAAAAGTTGTGGTAGTGTAGTTGTTATTTTGTTGTTGATGTTGGTATTGGTCTTGTTTCTCTTTCTGTCTTCGCTTTATTTTATTTTTATGTATGCCCAATGGTTTTGTTGTTTCTAAATGAAAAATAAGTTTGTCGAAGTATAATAGTAGAACCATGTTTGGGTTGGTAGACGATGATAATTTAGGCGCGGTGTTAACAGTCAAACTTTGAACTTGAGTAACGAACACGAGTAAAAATGGTAAGAAACTTGAGTTATGTCATATAACGAAAAATAATGACCGAAGGTTTGAGAACCTGTGTGTATGTATGATGGGATGTGGAAGAATGTGGACGATGGTTTGAAAAATAAAGCATGAGAGGGTTTGGAAATTTTAGTCGTCGAAAACCTGTGGGCTTCGACTGCAACATCTGACAGTCGTAATAGTAGACATGTTAGAGGTGGTACTATTCTTAGGGTAGTATGCCGCTACAGGTTATCATGATGTTTCCTCGGGTTATGAGAAAGAGGTGGAGGTGACACGTGGGTTGGAGTTGATAGCTTCGGGCAGTGTGCCAGTAAGTTTAAGAGGTATAAAAAAGGTATTGCTTGATGTAAGCATGTGATACACATGTGGGAGGAAGTGAGGGTAATATCGTCAAGACACATCTCAGCCCCAAAAAATAAGGGGGAGTGAAGGAGTGGTAATGATAGTAAGTGGGGGAAATCGAGGCAGTTTTATTTTTCTGAGGTGGTATTTAAAGAGGTGAGAGAGAAATTCACTATTTCCAAACAATCAATCATAGAGATAACAAAGGGGGAAGAGAGGAAATACATACGCCATTGTTGTGGTGGATCTTGTTGGAGAGGAGAGAAGAACACTTCATTGTTGCTGAGAAATCTAAACCATTCGAGCAGGTATGTCTTTTAATTCCCAATAAAGATAGGTGATTTGTATTTGCGCGCTACTGTTCTGCCGTTGCTCCGTCTGAATTTGTATTTTGTTTGTATGATGGGGTAAGTGCTGCTAGGTTTTTTATTTGTAATAGCGTGACCGAGGAAGGGGGTAACCTATGTGGCTGGAGGTCCGACCAAGTGGTAAATTGGGAGGAGTGAGGGGGTGATTGTGGTTGTAGTCGAACATTTGACTGTGGGTTGGGCAATTTAGAGAGGGTAAAAAGTAATATGATATCGAAACTTGATACTCTAATATATCGAGCTAATTGCGCTCCTCTTCTTCTATAGTGTATAATGCGCACTCGTCAAACTTTGAGGATAAGGCTGGTAGATGAGGAGGATAAAGTAAACAAACCAAGTATATCTAGTGGAGGCCAAGTGGGTGAGAGCAGTGATGTAGAAGTGTTAGAAATTGCAAAGGCTGCCCCATTGGCTATGGTAGAACTAGAGGTTGAAGTTTCAACAAGGAGCCGTCGCAGGGCTCGAATAAAAGGGAAGAGTGGCGAAGAGGAAAATGAGGAGGAGGAGGGGGAGGGGGAGGGGAAGGGGAATAAAGGTAATGTCGAGCCTTCAGGTGATAAGAAGGAGGAAGGGGAAGAGGAGCAGAGCAATAATAGGGATGGTTCTGAAGATTCGGGGACAGTGGTGGGGCCAGTCTTGGCTCAAGAAAGGGCGAGACTGGATCGATTGATGGTAAAGCACGAATTGTTGAAGGTGGGTGTTATACTGGTGCCAGTAGAGGTCGATTTCATATTTAAGGATACCCCTCATGTGGGCATCATGGCGTTCAGAGGCTAGGTTCAATTAGGGATACAACTGCCCCTTTGAAGGCTGGTGAAGCAGGTATTAAATTACTGGGATGTTGCCCCATGCCAGATGAATGATAATTTTTATGAGATGATGAGGGTTATCGAGGGGATGAATATGGAGTTGAAACGTGAGAAGAGGGGTTTGATCGAGTGGTTTGATATTGTATCATTCTATTCAAGCAAAGCAAATAACAAGGCAGATACGTATTATATTTAATGCCATGTAGACAAACCATGGTTATTTGATCTGCGTTCTACGGGGAATGGGTGGGATAAGGATTTGGAGGTGGTAAGGGGTAATTATGAGAATGTGGAGGGGGAGGAGGTGTATAAGCTGAAGCATAGGCTGTATAATCCAAGTAAGTTGATGGTCGAAGGCTATTTATTATGTGGTTCGAATAGGTTGTTAAACTTGTTTTCATTATTTTGCAGAGCCCAACAATAATATATTTACGAATTCGAAGAAGTATATTGATGAACTGATCGACCATGATGAGGAGTGGGTAAATTAGGTATTTGGTAAGTTGGGTATTATGAGGAAGAGGCGAAAGAAGACAGACATGTTACTGCAAGACGTATCTGTTGCTGCTGGTCACTCAAAGAAGAGAAAAGAAGGAAGTGCTTCGGCAAGGGCGGGTGAGATGGACAAGGACAGGTTGAGTCAAAAGTTGAGCTATGTGCCCAGGGAGTGGCGAGGAGGGTCTAGGACCGTACGACTGAGTGTGCCTGAGGCTATTCCCGAGGTACCACGGCAGTCTAGTAAGGGTAAAGGCAAGGTCACTGAAAAAGTTTCGACAGTGCAGCAGACGAAGACTACTCTGCATAAGAGGCTTCGTGAGCAGGTGGCCGATGATGAGGATGATTTAGTCAAAGTGAAGTGACACAAGACTAAACTGGAGGAGCAGGCTCGAGTGGCGGCTGAGTCGATAACCACTCTCTGTAGTACGAACCCAAATAAAGTGGGAAAGCAAATGAACAAGGCTCTTCACCAGGTAAGTATTTTTTGAAATTCAAAAATTTTAAAGGTAAAATTATGCTTCGAGAACTACTGATGAGTCAAGTATTCATGCAGGTAAATGCTTGGGCCAAAGCTTATAACAAAGCCTAGAAGGTATCGAATAAAGCTAAAATAGGCGATAGACAGTCTGAAGATCGCACGGGGGACCATTATGTCGTTGGAGACCCATGTTGGTGTGTTAGGACGAGAAAAGTTGCCGGTTAGAGCCGATACTACGAGGGAAGTCAAAGCTGCGATTGCCAGTAGTGAGCAAACGCAAACAGTGTTGGAGGCGAAGCTTGTTGAGAAAGATAAGCAACTGAAGGATAACAAAGTATATATCCAGGCACAATACTATGAGGAGTGTGATACGACCACAGCTCAGAAGAACTTTATAGATGGGTTGGGGTATAATCCAGAGACCTTCGAGTGCTTTCCTTCGACCGACGAGCCTACTGTCGAAGATGTTGCACTGGTAGAGGGGATGGGAGTGAACCCTGTAGGGGGAGGTGTTGGAGATGTTGTAGCTGATCCCATGAGCAAGGGGGATGGTGCTGAAAATGTTGAAGGGGTTTCTACAAGCAGAGGTACCGTTGATGCTTCGAGAATGAACCTAGCTGTCGAAGTCAGCGAAGGTATTACTGTTGAAGATCCAGGAGAGAATGTGGCCAATCTTGTGTGAGTGTGGTGCTTGTAAAAGGTATTTTGTTTGGCTTTTTGTAGAACTCTTTTTCCTTAACTTGCTGTGATATTGAATTTAAACTAAGTGTACTGGATCGGTAGTACTCGAACAATGTGTAATGTAATTGAACTTGAGTTGTTTATACGTATGTAGTTGACTTGAATTACTTGTGTGTATGTATGCCTGTATGTTTGTATGAGAATCGAAGTATGAAATTTTTTGACGTCGAGGATCGAAGGATGATGTGGTCGGCTGCATTATATCCTCGAGTGGTCGGTCTGTCGACTATTCTTGCCATGTGAGGTTGCTCGAACTAGAAACTGGAATAACTTTGAGGTCGCCCCCGAGTATTAGTTAAGTCGAAGGGTTTACGTGATACTTAGGTTTCTCTAAGAAGTTTACTGGACTTTGAAGGTCACCCCCGGGTATATCTACGGGATTAAGCCTAAACGAAGCATTATGTGGTCAGCCCCAATGTATCCCTGAGGGTCCGGTCTTCCGACTATTCATGCCCCTCGGATTTGCTCGAATTGGAACCTTGAAAAACTTTGAGGTTGCCCCTAGGTATCAGTCGGGTCAAAGAGTTGACGTGACACTTAGGTTTGTCCAAGAAGTTTACTGGACTTCGAAGGTCACCCCCAGGTCTATCCACGGGATTGAGCCTAAACGAAGCATTATGTGGTCAGCCCCAATGCATCCCCGATGGTCTGGTCTACAGACCATTCATACCCCAATGCATCCTCGAATTGGAACCTTGAAAAACTTTGAGGTTGTCCCCAAGTATCAGTCGGGTTGAAGGGTTGACATGATACTTAGGTTTGCCCAAGAAGTTTACTGGACTTTGAAGGTCGCCCCCGGGTCTATCTGCGGGATTGAGCCTAAATGAACCATTATGTGGTCATCCCCAATGTATCCCTGAGGGTCTGGTCTACCGACCATTCATGTCCCTCGGGTTCGCTCGAATTGAAACCTTGAAAAACTTCGAGGTCGCCCCCAAGTATCACTCAGGTCGAAGGGTTGACGTGATACTTAGGTTTGTCTAAGAAGTTCACTTTAAGATGGTACGCGAAGCTCAGGAGATAAAAAAAATATGTTGATTGATTATGCTGTATTTACATCAGTTGAACAAGGTGGTGGCCGAGGCCTATTGTATGAGGCTAACTGCATTGTGTTCTAAGGGTTGGGTAGGGGCTCCTCAGCTTCTGTCATTAGATAATAGGATCCTTTGTCAGTTTTGTCGTACACGACATAAGGTCATTCCAAGGACTCGGCTAGCTTGCCGGCAATGCGTGGATTTGAAGAGGGTGTGACTCGTCAAAGTACCAGGTCTCTAATATTGAAACTGTGTGGCCGGACTCTTTTGTTGTAGGACTTCTAGTAGTGGCCGAGGTTAGCGAAGGCTCGGTCTCTGGTTTTATCGATCTATAACATACTATATCCAAGTTGAAACTCATTATCTTCATCGGGGAGTTCAGGGTCGAGCGTTGGCACTTTGAACTGAGTAGGCAGCACAACTGCGGTACCGTAAGCCAGGAGGAAAGGAGTGCAGCCCGTTGCCTTTCTTGGTGTGGTAGGATAGGCCCAGAGTACATGCTGTAATTCTTGAACCCATCGGCCTTTCTTCTCATCGACCTAATTTTTAAGACCGTCGACTATAGTTTTATTGATTGCTTCGACCTGACCATTCTCCTGTGGATAATAAGGTGTTAAGGGTGAGAGGATAATGTTGTACTTCTTGAGGAAATTGTAGACTTTGTTCCCAACAAACTGTGGACCGTTGCCACATCGAATCATGTGAGGGCAGCCAAAACGTGTGATGATATTTCCCATAAGAACTTAATGACTTCTTCTTCTCTGGTTAGACATAGAGGCACGGCTTCAACCCATTTAGTAAAGTAATATGTGGCCACGAGGATATGTTCTCGTTTATCCGATACTTTGGGGAAAGGGCCCACTAGATCAATGACCCACCGCTTGAACGGTCAAGCAACTTGGCTGCAATGGAGGTCTTGTGAAGGGCTTCGGATGTCATGGGCGTAACGCTGGCATTTGTCACAGTGATTCACATACTCTTCAACTTGTTTCTTCATATTGGGCAAGAATAACCCTTGTGTTACGGTTCGAAGAGCTATAGATCGACCAGTAGTGTGAGCACCACAGGTACCTTCGTGGAGTTCGGTAAGTATGGTAGTGGCTTTATTTCGGGAGATGCATCGGAGGTGTACGCCATTTGGGGATTTGCGGTGTAGTCCGCCTTTGAGAATGGTGTATCTGTGGCAATTTTCCACTAATGAATGTTTAGCTTTGGGATCTTCTAGGAGGGTAGAACTATTGAAATAAGCAAGGAAGGGTGTTCACCAGTCATCGGGATTGAGACTCTCGCCCCCAGTATTGATGGCATTGACTACCATCTGGTCGATACTTGGGCCTTCGAGTACTTCAATATGGAGTGTTCGAGATTCGGACTGGCCTAACATGGCTGCTATGTAGGTAAGGGTATCTGCATGTCTATTTTCACCTCGAGGGTAATGTGTAATGGAAGACTTTTTAGGGAAATAATCCATGCGCTGGCGAATAAGGGCAACATACTTAGCCATGCGACTATTTACCTGATTTTAACCGGTGTACTGTCTCTAAACAAGTGGGGAATCGATAAATACTGCAAGTTTGGAAATACCAAGTTCAAGGGCGACATCGAGGCCATGTATCAAGGCTTTATACTCGGCCACATTATTAGAACATTTAAAGTTTAGCTTGACAACCTTTTCGATTCGGTCATTGGAGGGGGTGACCAGGACAATACCAATCCCCAAACTGTTAGGTTCGGCCGATCCATCAGTAAATTGATGCCAACCTGTGCTAGGGTTCCAAGAGTCGCTCTATTCGGGCTGGTCTTCTGGTAGATCATCTTCATGTTCCTCCCAGTCGATGTCTTCAACCGGGAAGTCGGCAAAGAAATTAGCAACTGCTTGACCTTTTTGAGATACCTGTTTCTTGAAAGTGATGTCGTATTTTCCAAGATAAACAAACCATTGTTGTACCCGTCTAGATTTATCTTTCTTGCTAAGGATTTCTCGAAGATAACAACTGGTGATGACACGTATAGAGTGAGCTTAAAAGTATAGTTTGAGCTTTCTTGCAGTGTAGACGAGTGTAAGGAGCAATCGCTCGAGCTTGGTATATCGAGCTTCGACAGGTGTCAGAGTTTTGCTGATAAAGTATACGGGTTTCTCGATCATGGATTCGAGTCGAATAAGAACCGAGCTAATAGAAGTGTCAGTTACTGCCAGGTATAAAGAAAACATTTCACCTTCGATGGGGGTACTGATGATGGGTGGTCGACCAAGGTATGTTTTATGTTTGAGGAAGGCCTGTTCATAATTAGGTGTTCTATTACCTTCGGGGTTGTTTTTCTTTTTGGCCTTATTGACGCCTTGGTCACGTAAGAGAGAGAAAGGCCAAGCACAATGGTCAGAGGATTTTGATATAAAATGATTGAGGGCAACTATTTTGCCAATAACCTTTTGGACATCCTTTTTAGTTCGAGGGGACTGCATATCGATGAGGGAGCGGATATGAGTGGGATCGATCTCGATACCTCATTTGCTGATGAGGTGGCCCAATAATTTGTCGGATGAAACGCCAAATTGGCATTTATCTGGGTTAAGTTTCATGTTATAAGAACGAAGGATCGAGAACACTTCGGTTAGGTCATGTATATGGGTATGCTTTTGGAGGCTTTTGCATAACATGTCGTGGATGTAAACTTCGACCGACTTGCCAAGCAAAGGTTTAAACATGGTGGTGACAAGACGTTGGTAAGTGGCACCCACATTTTTAATGCCGAAGGGCATGACGTTAAAATAGTAAAGACCTTGTTCAGTAATAAACAAATTTTTAAGTTGGTCCTTAGGGAGGAGGGGTACCTGGTTGTAACCAGAAGCTGCGTCTATCATAGATAACCGTTCATGGCCAGCCATAACATCCAAAAGCACAAAAATGATCAGGAGATGGAAACTATCCTTCGGTATGTGTTTATTGAGGTCTGTGAAGTCGATACAGATACGGATCTTTCCATTTATCTTGGGGACAACTATAATATTTGAGATCTAATCGGCATACTTGACTTCTTTAATAAAACCTGCAGTCAATAGCTTTTTGACCTCGAGGTTCACTGCTTCTCGAATCCTCAATGCTAAAGTACATTTCTTCTGCTTTACGGCTGTAGAGTGAGGGATGAGGTCAAGTCGATGGCAGACTAGGGTGAGTCGATGCCAGGCATCTCGTGGAAGTCCAGGCAAAGATATCTTTATTTGCTCGAAGTAAAGTGGTAAGCTCGAGGCGTTCGGCCTTATCCAAAAAACTACCAATGAATGTACCTCAACTAGAACCGTCGAGTTCGATGTAAACAGTAAGTTTGACAGGTGTGTTAGATGTGTTTGATGGTGTTGGGAGAGAGAAAAGCATTGATTGCTATGGTTTGACAAGTTTTTTGGTAAGATCGATATCAGGGTGCTCGCATGAGCAGACAAGGCATTGGGAGCCTTTTATGTTCCAGGTACCGCAAGGGGCAGTAAGATAAAGTGTTTGGGGGTAAGTAGAAGGTATGGATTTCATGACATAAAGTCAGTCGTGCCCTAGAATGCCCAGGTATTCAGATTTCTTATCGATGATGAGAAAGCTGGTTAAAAGGGTGATTGAATCGATGGTGACAGGGAGGCTAAGGCGTCCGACGACGACTTCGGTAGCACCGTTAAAGCCCTTAAGCTCGATATTGGTTGGTGTAATGAGGTCTATTTTTTATAGTGCTCAAACAGTCTAAAGGAAAAGTACGTCTGCTGCACTGCCCATATTAATGAGCATGGTATGGAGGATAAGGTGTTCGACCTTAATCATAATGACCAATGGGTCGGAGTGGGGGAAACGGACATGAAAAGTATCGTAATCGATGAAGGATATACCTTTGGGTTGAGGACATTGGCTAGATTATGGTAGAAGGAAGGGTAGTTTCTCTTGATAGGTAAGCTTACAACATTTTTTGACTCGTTTGCGCTTGCTTCGAGTGTGACCAATGTCGATGTTATTAACTTTGATGAGGTAAAGTTAGAAATGATGTACCTCAGCTGGGTCAGTAGTTGGAGTGGGTTGAGGCTTGAGATATGATCCGTCGAGATAGCTGGGAAATTGGTGACATATCGATGTAGACGACCTACTTTAAGAATCATCTCCAGCGATTGTTGCAGAGTATATCATTTGTTGGTAGGGTGGCAGTTGCACTTATGATTTTGGCAGTAAGGCTCATCTTTTCTGATCTCGATGGGGAAGGTGGTACACCAGATAGGGTCAACCTTTATTTGTGTAACGACCATATGTGTAGGCTATGGTCAAGGCTTGTTGTGGCTGGTTATCGAGGCTTGACCCTGGCGATTGGATTTGCGCATGCGCTCGAGGTCGATGTATATGTTAACCTTAGATAACATCTCTTCTAGGGTTCATGGCTTATAAAGCACGATGTACTCCTTAACATGACTATGATCTGGTAGAGCGCTAGAGTACATGGGAATAATATTTGCACAACAGAGGTTTTCGACTTTGCGCGACTCATCGAGAAATCACTTGGTGAAAGCTTCAATTTTTTCATTAAGGGATTTGTAAAAGTTGAAGAGAGTATTGACTCAGACCTCACGGTCTTTGTTAAAGGCAAACTAGTACTATTTGAGAGGGCTATCAGTGAGACTGGTAGGAAACATATGATACAAGATGTGGTATGCTGTGGAATATAGACTTAAAGTACTTTGGAATTCGAGGACATGAGATTGAGGATCGGTATTGCGGTATTTGCTGAATTTGGGGGTATGGAAATTTTGGGGTACTTCGACCGCGAGGAGTTTAGGGTAGATAAGGTTGTTTAAACGACTCCAGGAGTTTGATGTAGGGCTCGTGCTGACGCGAATAGCGGCGCAAATTTTTTGATCGAGTTCCTGCTGAGTAAGGTAGGCAGGATAAGGAGGAGATCGTTGGGGTCAAAGGAGATGAGGCCTCGGATATGGAGCATGCTCGATGCTTCACTCTCCAAGGCGTTCGCGAGTAGGATGTCGTGTGGGGTGAAGAGAGGTGCGAAGGGTAGAATTGGAGGAGTCCTCCATGATGGGGACACCTAGATGGATCGAGCCATTGGGTATGGTGGTAGGAGCACCCTCGGCGCCAAGATGGACCGAGGGAACTTCGATATGTGGGTGAGGCCCAAGCCATACGCAGGCTGATATGCGCGAGGGGGCGGGTAATCGAGAGCGTTGAGGAGTGTCGTGGGTGTGACCTTGTTGAAGCTCTCGAACGGTAAGGTGCAACTCATCCAGAGCATGGTATTGCCGGTTTTAGTCATCTAAACGGCGCTGCCGCTTAGCCTCCAGTTCTTGGCGGCGCTCTTCACGCTCAATGCCTATCTGATTATTATGGCACTCCTCGGCCTGAGTAAATTATTGGCTGATAAGGGCAAGTTAAGCGGCTACTCCATCGCCAGAGTTGCCAATGATGGCGGAGGTGGAGCATAGGGTGGGGTCATTGAGGAAGGCTAGAAGGGGGTGAAAGTGAAAAAAGGAAAGGGCTAGGGTGGGAGTAGCACAGACGGTACCAAATGTAGGAGCCAAGTTTCGTAGGAGGGGAAACTAGTTCTTACACCATAGGGTTGTCTTCGACTAGGGGGTTATGCAAGTATCTAATACAATAATAGACAATATTACTATACTAAAACACTTGCGTGAAGTCCCAGAATGGGTTACTCCATGACCTCTAGCGAGGATTTTTAATAGTTGATGATATATATCGAGTTTATATGACAGATCAAATAGGGGTCGGTTATAGGGTAGTCGAAGGTAATCTTGGAGGGTTAAGGGGAGAAATTTTCTAACCCCTTTATAGTGCCTTATCCCTCCTATTTATAGGATTTAGAAAGGGCTGAGTCACCATAGGAAGGTAGGTTACATGCATATCCTTTGGAGACAAATGTTCTGTACCCAGAATCAGTTCTGATACTGTAGTTGTTGGTTCTGACACTGTAATTTTCTAGCAGCTTGTTTCACTGTTCTATCTGGCAAGCTGGCTATCAGACGTGTCTGCCTTCGACCATGTATTACCATGGTCAAAGTCTCTCTGGTACTGATATTGAATTCTGGTGCTGAGTGTCTGTTTTCGGCTTCGATTATGTCCTCGAGTATTCGACAAGTCTTGAAAGGCTTCATGGACTTTGTTACTATCTTGCTGGGCTTCGAGTCTCTAGGTAGGCTTTGATGTTGTCTTCGAGTATTAGACTGGTACTAGAAGACTGCGAGTAGGCTACTACAGACATTTTTGTACAACTACTTACTGTCTAGAAGGAGGTTGAGTTTGTGGCATGCAATCGAAGGATTAATGTCGGGCATCTCTTGAAAAGACCATGCAAAGACGTTGATGTTTTTCTTCAGAAGTTGGATCATGGATTCATTTTCATTAGATGATATATTGGAGACAATGAAGGTGTTATGCCCGGATCCCTAGAGCTCGATGGATTCGACTTCCTCTGTATCATGTTACTCGAATGTGGGGGGTGTTTCCTGCTATAGTTGTTATGCTTTGAGAAGTTTCACTGCGTGAGAGTTGGTTGTGCTATTCTCGCACATACGTTCAACTGCTTGACTGCCTTTGATTTTGTAGACTCTGTGATCTGTCATAAATCTCAATGCTAAATGATATGTTGAAGGTACTGCTTTGATAGAATGTAGCCAACTCCGCACTAAAATTACCAGATATTTGGACTCAGCATCGATGACTACAAATTAAATGAAAGTGGTTTTAGACCCTGCTTTAACTGGCAATGTGATTTCTCCTGCTGCTAATTCTTTTGAACCGTTGAAGCCTGTGATCGTGGTTATTGAAACTTTTATTGGATCTTTGAGTCTGAGAATTTTAATTATTCTTTTGAGCAAAGCATCTGTGGCGCTTCCTGTATCGACGAGAAGCATGTGTAGGTAGTCTTGTCCTACTTTGAGCATAATGACCAGAGGGTTGCCGTTAGAGTACTTGACAAGGCTGGTGTTGCAGTCCTTGAAGGTAATATGGTATAGACGTTTTGATTTGCTTGAGCTGGGGAGAAGTTTTGTTGATTTATCTGAGGAAATCATTTTACAACAAGATATAATTCGGTCGTCTTGTTTTCTTATTTTTTTTCTTTTTCAATTTCGATCATTTAAAGATGCTGAGCTTGCCCTTGGCCTTGCTCTTGTTCAACGTCTTTGTTCTTAATATCTTCTTCGAAGAACTTTTAAATGTCGACTACATAATTATGAAGTCTTCCAGTTAATAGAATATGATGAAAAATTTGAATGAGAGAGTAGCAATTGTCAATTTTGTGACTAAATACGTTGTGATACTAACATAAATGTTTATTGGGGATATCAAGAATTTCTTGCCCTGCCTGATAGAACTCATATCTCTTTATCGTTGGTAAGATAGCAGAAATAGTTGTTTTCATTGGAGGTAGAACGGGGATGGGTCTGTCTTGCCTTTCGTCTCTTCTTCTAGTGGTGGTTTATTATTGGGGTTGAGATGAAAATGTTTCACGAGACTGGATGACAGAGGAGCTCTTCATCTTATTTTTCTTGGATAGCTCTAATTCGATGTAGTTATTAACAACATCAATCATTTTTGTCACCGTTCTGGGCTTGTGCAATGTAAGTTCTTCACAAACTTTGGAATCGATATGTAGAGCTGAGGTGAATGCCGGAACAACAATCTTGGGATCTGAGTTCCCAATCTTTAAGGTTTCTTGTAGGAATCTCTTGTAAAAACTCACTAGTATTTCTTTTACCCCTTGCTCGAAGAAGAATATAAAGTCCATAGTTATCTCTCATGCCTTAGCGTGAGCATAATTAGACTCGAAAAGATGTTATAACTGGCTGAATGTGGTGATGGAGCCTTCTGGGATTGTATGGAACCATATGAGAGGTTCTTCTTTTAGACTCATATTGAATTGTCTGCATAACATGTGGTCGAGTTTGGAGTATAATCCAACTGTGGCTTTGAAGTATCGGACATGGGTGAACTGGTCAGTGAGGCCTGCATACTGAATAAATTTCAGTATGTGGAAATTATTTGGTATGGGCATAACTGTGAAATGAGAAGAAATAGGGTTTTTCTCAATTCTATCGAGGGCAGACCTTCGGCCTGGGATATCAAAGTTTATGACTTGGATCCTATTGTTTAGGTCATCCAAGGTGGTGAACTGTGGCGGAGGAATTGGTATGGCTGTAACTTGTGGATCAAAGTCTTCTTATCCTTCAGGTCCCAATCGGTCTTTGATTGGTCTTCTCTCTGGTGGTGGGGGAGCTTGGTGACACGTGCATTGACTTCCTTGAGTTTTTGATGCTGAGGATGTAAGTTCGAAGTATTGAGAGGCCCTATCTGGATTTCTGGAGCTAGATCGAGAAGTTCATACTCGTTCCTCTCCTGGATGGTTATCTCTTTGGGTTGCTCTAGAGCGATGTTCACTTCGGGCATGAGGAGGCGATGTTTGACGGTCGGTAAGTTGATCCTAGATTCTTCGTAAATTTTCCATTTCTTTATGATATGTTCGACTCTGTTGGTCCAAGGCCTTTCGCCTTTCATCTCTTTCAACTTGAAGAGCTTGAGCGTAAATACACTGATCTTCCAGCCTCTGGACTCGGTCGGATTCCATTTGTCTATGTAATTTGATTACTGCGCTATACAGATTGACTATTTCTGGTATCAAGTTGATCTCATGGTTCCTCAGCGTACTAAATGGCTTCAGAGATTCATATTTGTCATCAAATTGTTTCTTAGATCGGAAGTCGCAAAGAAAAGTGTGGTTTTCTCACAGACGGCGCCAATTATAATGGCATATTTTATGAGAGGATAATTTTTGCCAATACTTTTAGTAAGGATGAAGCAATAACAAGTTTAAACAAATAAGATTTTACGTGGAAACTTAGTAAAGGCTGAGAAAAACTACGACCTCGAGGAGGGTTTTGATGTAAATTCTAATAGGTTGATAGTTATTACAATTTATGGTATGACAGTAAAAAAAGGAAGAGTAAATAGTAAAATTAAGGATCTAAATCACTCATTCTCTACATGCATTTATAACATATACATGTAGTTTTATATATATAAAAATAGTTTCCTATTTCGGGGGTAGTGGGCGAATTTTACAGATCTCTAACAGTTTTTTCTTGACCAGGCACAACGGTTACTTAGGTCAAAGTCTGAAGGTATAACAGCTTCAGTACTGAAGGCCATCATAAATGGAATACAACCTGTGAATATTCAAGGAGTGATTTGATATGCCCATAGAACGCTTAACAACTTATCAAGCCATTTGCCTTTTTCCTCGTTGAGGCACTTGCATAACCTTGACTTTATGTTCTTGCTAATGGCTTTGGCCTGCCCATTTCTTTGTGGGTAGTAAGGTGTCGAAGTTGAGAGTTAAATCTTGTACTTGTAGAGGAATGTGAGGACATTACTGCTAATGAATTGATTACCGTTGTCGGATCGTATCATTTGTGGGCAGCTAAATTTGGTTATTATGTTCTCCCACAAGAATATTGATGACATCATTTTCACCAGTGTGACATAGAGGAAATGCTTTGACCCACTTTGTAAAGTATTCTGTGGCCACAAGGACGAATTTTATGCTTCCCAATGCTGGGTGGAAATGTCCAATGATATTGATCCCCCATCTTTTGAATAGCCAGAGGACATTACTAGCATGTAAGTCAAGTACAGGGATTTTGATGTCTTGAGCGTGGATTTGGCATTTACAGCAGTTATGTACAAAATCTTCACAGTCTTGTCGCATCTTCGGCCAGTATACTCCTTGTGTAAATGCCCGTTGGGCCAATGATCATCCTGAAACGTAGGCCGCACATATTCTTTTGTGAAGTTCTTTAATTTTAATTTGAACATGCTTTTGAGGTTTGCATTGGATAAGAGGTCCCCCTCCTATAATACGATATAAGACTTTATCTTGAACTGTGAATCTAGGGTATTTTACTAAGAGTGATTAGGCTTCTTCTTTGTTACTCGGCAGGATGTTGGAATTGAGGTATGCATAGAATGGTCTTCTCCAGTCTTCATTGTCTTCATCTTCAGTAACAGTGATTTGCATTATGGACTGGATATCGAGACTTGAATGTTCGATGACCTCGATGTCCAAAGTTTTCTTTTCGTTATCCTCAAGCATGACAGCGATGTAAGCTTAGGCGTCAGCGTGGCAGTTTTATGTTCGAGGTAGGTAAGAGATTGTTGCTTACTTGAATTTGCTCATTTTCTTTTCAACCAAGGCTGCATAATTAACCATCTTGCCTGATGTCTTTAATGTCCTGTTGTAATGATTGGTGACGAGTAAGGAGTCGACATATACATCTATTTCTTCCACCCCAAATGCTATAGCAAGATCCATTCTATGAAGGATACCTTCATATTCTGTTTCATTTTTGGTGGCATAGAATTTGAGTTTAATAGCTTTCTCGATGCGATGATTTGATGGTGTAACAAGAACGATTCCGATTCTTGACCCTCGCGGTCTAGCAGATCCGTCCGTAAAGAGTCTATATCATGTACTTTGTGACCAGGCGTCTGGCTCTGTAATTGAGTCATCAACCAATACTTCTTCGAGTTCTTCAAAATCAGGGTCTTCAACTGGAAAATTTTCCTAGAAATCAGCTGCGGCTTGACTTTTTATTTATATTTGAGGCTCGAATGAGATGTCATATTTACCGAGGAATACAGGCCATTGCTGAACTCTTCAAAAAAGCTTCCTTTTTGGAGAGTACAAGTTTGTGAGGATATTTGGTAATGATTTTGATGGGATGAGCTTGAAAATAAGGCCAAAGTTTTTTAGAGGTGTAGACCAGGGCAAGTAGTTTATTTTTGTTATTGTATATTTTTAGCAGGCATGAGAGTCTTCTCGAATAAGGACAGAGCTAATGGAATCATCAGTTGTGGATAAGTACATTGTCAGTATTTCGCCATCAACTGGAATACTCATGATAGGAGGACGCCCCAAATATCATTTAAAATTTTGGAAAGCCAATTCACAGTCAGGAGTCCAAACGATTTCCTTGGTCTATTTTTTGGATAGTGGAGTTGGATTTCCTCGAAGAAGGAAGTAAAGAAGTTTGCATAAATTAGATGACATTAAAATGAACATGTGAAGAGCAGCAATCTTGCCATCAAATTTCTGTACATCTTTATTTATTCGAGGAGATGGCATTGCCATGAGTACTTTAATTTGTGCCAGATCGATTTCGATTCCCCTTTAACTAACCAGATTCCCCGAAATTTACCGGATGCTACACCGAATTGGCATTTTTCAGGGTTGAGTTTCATCTGGTAGGTACGAAGGATATCGAATATGGTTTGGAGGTTATTGCAGTGATCTTCACATTTCAAGTTTTTGCAGATCATATTATCGATGTACACCTCCATGATTTTGCCTAAGTGATCTTTGAACATTTTTTTGACGAGTCGTTGGTAAGTGGCTCCTGTATTCTTTAACCCAAAAGTTATTACTGTGTAACAGTAAAGACCTCTTTCTATAATAAAAGTTGTCTTAATCTAATCTTCTTTGGCGAGAGGAACCTGATTGTAACCAGAAGCTCCATCCATCATTGAAAGAAGTTCGTGCCCCGTAACAGGGTTAAAGAGTTACGGTATCAGTAGAAGAGGGAAGTTATCTTTTGGGGTAAACTTGTTGGGTTATGTAAAATCAACGAAAACTCTTATTTTTCCATTTTTATTTGAAACTACTACTCTGTTAGAAACCCACTGTGGTTATTTGGCTTCCCTGATAAATCCTACACGAAGGAGTTTATAAATTTCCTCATTTACGGCTTCGCGAAGGCGGGGAGCTAGATTTTGATGTTTCTGTACAACTGCTTTGCTGTCTGGGGCAATTTTATGATTGCTCGGCATACTAAAATGGCTTTGGAGATTTATGTTTGTCATCGGATTATTTTTGAATCAGAGGTAGCAAAGGAAAGTGTAGTTTTTCCACAGACGATGCCAATTGTATTAGCGTATTTTCCAGGAGGATAATCTTCACCAATACTTTTAGTAAGGATGAGGCAATAACAAGTTTAAACAAATAAGATTTTACGTGGAAACTCAGTAAAGGTTGTGAAAAACCGCAACCCCGCGGAGGGTTTTGATGTAAAATCTAATAGGTTGCTAGTTATTACAATTTGTGGTGTCACAGTGAAGTAAGGAATAGTGAATAGTAAAATTGTGGATCCGAATAATCTATTCTCAGCTTATATTTATAGTTGATACAGGCAGTTTACAAAAAGAAAAACGGCTTCCTATTTCGGGGGTAGTGGGTAAACTTTGCAGATCTCTAACAACTTTTTCTTGACCAGGCACAACGACTACTTTTAGTAGGTCAATGACTTATGGTTGTAGGTGTATCATCTTCTCAAATGATGGACTGTCTTCGACTATGTTATGCTGGCTTATCCTTGTCGAATCTGGGAAATTTGCTACTACAATACTGTATGTGGAATATATTGCTGACATTTTTATTTTGATTTGTTCATCATGTTTTACCATGCCTCCAAAGAATAAGAAGGCTCAACAAGAAGTGACTGGTAACCCATGCCAAGATACTCCCAAACAAGCAAAACTACTTAATGGTGAGATGTTCCACACTTATCTTACATTATGCAAGCATAAACTTGAAATAACTAAAGATCTGTGGTTTGGACTTCCAAAAGCCTCTTGGGCCAATATTAAGGAGGAGTACAATACAAAATTTCACCTAATTCGTGGAACTAAATATTTTAGTAATGCCTGGTTTTACCAAAAAGAAAAGTACTTCATGTAATGGCGAAATTCCGTAGGCTCAAAATGGCTTAGAATTTGCTATTACACCAATAAACCTATGATAATGGAAAACAAGAAATAACATAGATAGTTTTAGCGTGGAAAATCTATGAATAGGCAAAAAAACCATGACCTCGAGTGGAGGATTTTTATAAGAGTATCTTTATTGCTTGAGGCGGATATTTTATTATAAGTGATCTCTAGATTTAAAAATGCTTGAACCTTGTAACTAATAAATTTGAATGTTTTTGAGAATCTAGAATATGTAGTTTTCTTGGTGATTTCTCGTGTAATTTTCTAGTCTTTGTCTATTCTGGAACTTCTTCCTTATATAGGCCTTCTCCAAAGGTCTTCATCGTACTAGAGTACATTCTTCGAACAATGTTGTTAGTAGCGGTTGACTGAGTAACTGATGAGTTCATGAGAGACAAGTGTCTTTGACTTATTCAGGTTTTCTGTTTGAGTTCGACCCACGTTCTTTACTACTTTGTAGAGTAGGTTGAAATACTGACTGGAGAAGTCATGTGGAAAATGCATAAGTCTGAGATGTTAGTTATTCGAGCTAGGAGTAGCCCGATTAGAGTCATATCGAGGGGTAGGCCCCTACAATTGCCCCCTTGCACCTGAAGTCACGAGTGGCTTTGGTTGAGAAAGAATCAGTGGGTAAGTGGTATTCGGGTTAAAAAATTTGAATATTAAAATGGAGTAATGATGGCTTTGACTGCATGGAAGTTGCAGGGGTTATAGGGATGACGTGGATTAAATGAAGATGTGGATGTTGATGTATGTGACGATTATGGTTTGAAGAGCCGCATCTGTATGAAATGATGATTTTGGAAAAACATGCATGTATAATAAATGTAGGGTTATATAAATAGTACCTGTACCGAAATGATTTTGAAGCAAAGTAGGCTTGTAAGTTGTCAAATTCTCTAAAAGTGATGAAGATAGTAAAAACTCGGAGGATAGTCCTTGAAGAGAGGATTGCTTCTGAAATGCAGGTTAAAGTTGAAGTACTTTGGCGACCAATCCTTGGAGATGTCCATACCCGCTCCTATTCCTCCGACTTATCAAGGTATGTTGGAAGACGAAGCGGTTGAAGCTGAGGAGGAATTTTACTGTAGGTGGAGGTTTCATGTCATTGTCTTGACGGGCGAGGAACGTTGGGCTTATCCCCGTAGCCTTGCATAGGACAAAGTTGAGGAGATAGATGCAGGGATAGGCGTAACTGCGGGTAGTTACGCTGATGACTTGTATCGGAATGGATTCTAAGGTCGGACCCTTTTCATCTCTACCAACTCTACGAGTGTGGTGGTTATAGGAGAGACGGTGATGGTAGTGGAGGAGTAAGACGGGGAGTGGAAATCTGCTTTTGCATTTCCATCATCTTTTAGCACTAAGAAGACCTTCAGTTTGAAGAGTTGGGTCCAGCACTGAGTCTTCTGCTTGCATAGTTTCCATTTGAAGTTCGAATAGACTTTGATAAAACTCATGTAAGGGAAGCTTTTTGTTGCGTCCAATGTCTGCTTTACATTAGGATAAAACATCACTAAAGTAGGACGAACTGAAGAATTTGACCCTTGGGGTGCCTGAAAGATCTGTTATCTGTAAAGCACTCAAAAACTTGTTATCTGTAAAGTACCTGATTTCGGAGTGCTTTGTAAGACTCGATATCTGTAAAAGTATTCGATCTCTGAGTACTTTGAAAAACTTGTTATCTGTAAACGTATCTGTAATCTGATTCAAAATGAATAATATTTGTTATCAAAACATTGTGTTGATATAGAATAGAATATCTCTGGAATCGAGCTGAGAATAATGCGATGAGTTCACCAAGATATAGATAAGATGATATATATGACATCAAAATTATTATTATCATAATCAAACTGTTTGAAATATGTTTGTAATATACATAATAGAAGTTTGACCTGGGGTTGGATAAAAATATGGAGGAAAGGAAATTGTATAAATTTCAGAATGGCAGGTCGATCTGTGATAGTTTGTTGGAAGGAATCAGGTTAATATGAAATAGGATGAAATGAAATAGTTCGATTGAAAGAGATGTGTTCAGATATAACTTCTACATGATTTTAAAGTTTATGTTGTGAGATAATAAGATAACATCCTGAGCTGCGTAGAATTTTACAGACAGGGTATAAATGAAGGGGGGTTGATGAGGAAAAATTAGGTAGAAGGAAAGAATGATGAGGTGGACTTGTTCTGAGAGAATTTGTTATGCCGCTAAGGGGCGATTGGCTATTAAATTATGGCAGTCGAAGTGCGTGAATGCATTTTTAGGTTGTTGGACTATGATGCTGAATTGCCAGTGAGGGAGGTGAATATTGTGGGTTTGGATATGATTAGGAGAGATCGTGAATACGAACGTTATTTTTACGAAAAGATGTTCTGAGAAATAATGGTAGACCGAGAAGCTCAAAAGGAAGCAGTGAGATTGTTTGCTGTGGAGGAGATCGAATCTGAAGATGTGATGATTGCTGGAGGATATTTGTTCGAATATGGTTGCCCAGGTCATCAAGGCTATTTTAGGTATAATTATATGTAAAGTGCTATTATTAATGAATACAAGTATTTGAATTTTTTCTAAAAGAAAAGATAAAAGTCAAATTGATCCTTTATAGTTGCAAATGCCGTTCGAGACTGTTGTGATCAACAATTTTGAATACATTTGAAAATTTTGTTAGCTTTGGAAATGACGTCACTAGTACTATAAGAAGAAGAAACAAGAACAGAAAAAAGTTGGAGCTTCTAATTTTGTTTTTTATGTAAAGCTGCAAAAATTTGATACCGTGTAAGTGTGAGTCATCATGAGTGTGGGAAAGTCAGAAAGAGATATTAAAATAGGAGAGAAAAATAGATTAAAATATGAGGGAAGGGGCAATGATGGAAAAGTGGCTTTATTGAAAAGGTGCAAGACGTCTGACATTGGCTGTGGAAAGGACGCCTCAGTTCCAAAACGAAGGGAGGCTCGTGCGAGGCACAATAACTGCCAGCCATAATAGGGGTAAAAAATAAATAGTGCTTCTTCCTCATCATTCAAATGTTTTTAACTTCTAAAAACTTGGAGAGCAAAAAGAGAGAAGCGCAAAAAAATTGCAGAAAATCTGGTAAGGATTTATTTGAGAGTGATCAACAGTCAAAGATAGTTACGGGGACTGAATCACGTAGGTGGCTATACAGTAGCGTTGTGAGGAAAGGATTTGGCGCTGCCTCGGATTCTCATTCTGACACAGAAGGTTAGTAGAAATGTGCGATGCATGTTTGTGTTTTTGCAAATCATAATCTGTTTCAAGCAAAGCTCTAAAAAAATCACTATTTACAGCAATCTATGAAATTTGAAATATATATAGAATATATGAAAGATTTTTGTATGCGAATGATGGATACCTAGACTTGTATGTAGGTTGATCGTGAAAGGTATTTGTATAGGATCAAACCCTTGCTTGTAGAATTGTAGTTGTGATGGATAGTTCACCTGTTAACAAGGTGTCGACCTCTGGTCGAACAACAGAGTCCAAAATTGAAATGTTTGACAGTGAGGTTGAAGTAGGGGTTGAACAATTTCTAGGTTTCCCTGGGAAATTGGTGACATATCCTTCCTATTTGAATGCATTTAAAGAGTTTTTTTAAAGCCAAGACTACTGTAGGAGGGACATGGGGTAACTGCATAGAATATGCCGGTAGGCTGTTAAGGGGGTGTACTGTAGCGATGGGGGAGGAGTATTTTTATTTGTTAGCCGATTTGGAGATGGAGAAACGGGATAGGGGTATAGACGAATCGATCTTATTAGAGTATTTCGATGGGAGTGTCCGGAGTGACATTTCAGAGGGCTTTTTATGTTACCTGTCACAATTAGAGTACAGGTTGAGTCTTCCCCTTACTAATTTGGCGAAAAAAATTATGAATATGATTGAGGCATGTCTTGTTCAATTGAACAGGAACATGTGGGAGGTG
Organism: Kingdonia uniflora; assembly: GCA_014058105.1. Classification (NCBI taxonomy): domain Eukaryota; kingdom Viridiplantae; phylum Streptophyta; class Magnoliopsida; order Ranunculales; family Circaeasteraceae; genus Kingdonia; species Kingdonia uniflora. Next base: position 1,743,509 of record JACGCM010001204.1, on the reverse strand, counting down.
ATAAGTATTTACGACCATCTGAATGAAAAGTGGGAAATGGAGGGGAAAGTGAGGAGGATATCCCCTGATGATGTTTTACAGTTTTATGGGGTGAAGAATTATTATGCTAGTGAACGGGTATATTTTTGTGCGAGCGCAACTCGGTCTCACTTCTTCGATCTGAACTCAGTAGGTCGATCCTGGAACGACAACGTAATATGGGTGAGGGGTAATTGCCTTCAGAGAGATAATGAAGAACCCTTGGATCTTCTGTTTAGAACTGTAAAATAAAGGAAGTATACCAACGTATAGCGTATAATACTGATATGTTGGAACTGTATGATCTTTTGTTGATGATAAAAAATATGTGCATGGCAGGCCCAAAGTCCCAGGTGGAGAGGAAAGATTCTTTGTTGGACGAAGCTGTTGAGGAGGAGGTTAAGCTTGAATCTATTTTGGAAGGACTAGGCCTTAGTAGAAAGAAACGGATTAAAAGCTAGTCCAAAAAAATTTAAAAATCTCAATCAACAAGGCTGATGGCGGGTACTGATGATGGTAAGAAGAAAGGAACTGGTGGGGAAGGGCGAACGAACTTGCCCAAGGCCCCTAGAGTGGATAGTTTAGTTCATCCGGAGTCTATTATGTAGAGCAAATTAGCTCTAACGTTTCCAAAAATCTGATGTTGAAGCGTCCGTCGGCCTCTGGTACTACTGGAAGTGGTGAGGTCGAAGGAAAAGAAAAAAAGAGATGGATCAAACCTTCGGGAACATTGAGGGAGATGGTCATTGAAGAGAGACCTATTGCTGAGGATGATCTAAAGGAGGTGGAGGAAAGGGTTAGGCTGACGTATCTTCATGTGGAAGAGGATATAAGCAAAATGGTAGGTCTCATGCTCGATTATGTAATATATATTTTTTATTGCACTCTGAGCTCACCCTGAGGTCAAATTGTTCTTTGCAGGTTACTCGTTTGGCGAGGGGGATATGTCTCAGAGTTGAAGAGGAGAAATCCAAGCTGAAGAAGGGGAAGATCGAGCTTGAAAGAAAGGTAGCTCGATTGAAGGCAGACACACTCAAGGATACAAAAAAGCTAGAGGCCCTGAAAGCTTCCCAAATAGTAGAGATCGGCCATCTACAAGCTGAGGCGAGAGTGAACCTGGAGGAGGTGGTTGCGGAGCGCGAAAGACTTGGGCGCAACCTTATGTTAAAGAGGTATTCATAGGATAAGGTGGATGTTATTAAGGCTGATATCTACGTTGAGAAGGGAGATGACGAAGAGGCGGAAGGGGTTGTTGTTGAAGTTGCTGATGGGTTGGATGATATCTCTCCTCAGATAATCCTAGAAAACCAAGGGGATGACACCGAGCTCCCAGAAGGAGAACATGAGAAGGTAGGGTAGAAAAATAATTTTGTACGAATATTTTGGAAATGTTTCTATAAATCGGTTGGATACTATGTATTGAATAGAATTCTGTAGGCTGAGTTCTTTTTTTGTAACCCTTATGCAGGCACTTAGAGAAATGAGCCTTAGAATAAAAGATTTAGAGATTGAGCTTTCCAGGGAAAGAGAAACCTCCACATCCTTGCTGTCTTTGCAAACAGAGCTGCAGGTTAGATCGAAAGAGGCAATGTTCGACTTGTATGCTTTATTAACATAAAACTATCAAGTAAATACGACAACATAGAACATAGAGGCAGACTAAAAACTTGTATGTTAAAGAGGTACTCATAGGATAAGGTGGATGTTATTAAGGCTGACATCTATGTTGAGGAGGGAGATGACGAAGAGGCGGAAGGGGTTGCTGTTGGAGTTGCTGATGGGTTGGATGGTATCTCTCCTCAGATGATCCTAGACAACCAAGGGGATGACACCAAGCTCCCAGAGGGAGAACATGAGAAGGCAGGGTAGAAAAATAATTTTGTATGAATATTTTGGAAATGTTTCTATAAATCGGTTGGATACTATATATTGAATAGAATTCTGTAGGCTGAGCTCTTTTTTTGCAACCCTTATGTAGGCACTTAGAGAAATGAGCCTCAGAATAAAAGATTTAAAGATTGAGTTTACCAGGGAAAGAGAGACCTCCACATCCTTGCTGTCTTTGCAAACAGAGCTGCAGGTTAGATCAGAAGAGGCAATGTTCGACTTGTATGCTTTATTAACATAAAGCTATCAAGTAAATACTACAACATAGAACATAGAGGCAGGCCAAAAACTTGTTATCAGTTTTAGGAAAATGACACTCAAATAGTATATAGGAAAAATCAAAGTTTTTGACAAAGTAGCATATAGAGAATGTGTACCTTAGACCTGGAAATATATGTCATGGAGCATCCATCTGAGATCGTACTTTGACCTTTAAGTCTAGAAGTAGTTGCACATGGTAGATATTAGAAATCAGATATCTTGTTAGAAATGAGATATGTATATCTATGTTAAGGGGGTGTTCTGAATCGAATTGGATATAACGTATCTGTATTGTGCAGGCCGAATTGGATTTAGCTCGCTCGCACGATGATGAGGCACTCCAATGTAACCGAGAATTTACAAAGGAGTTGGATAGGGTGAGAGAGGCGAATAAGGACAGAGAAGGCCAACATGTAAATGTGCACTTCAAGTTTGTTGAAGCAACCCAAACTGCTGTTGACCTCACTCGTAAGATCGAGGAAAAGGATACCGCAATTGATAGGGGGCTAAAAGAGCTTGCAGAGAGAAATGAACACGTTGTAAAGCTTCAAATTCAGATTGACACACTGATGGTAAAGAGTAGGCATGCTGAGATGGCACAATACCGTATTCAGGCGCTAGAAAGATCGGAGGAACAATTTCAAACTGATTTTTAGAATAGTAGACGCGAGCTGGAGCGACTGAAAAAGAAATTCATTGAAAAGGATAACGAGCTAAAGATAGCTTGAGAGGATCTATTAGCTTTGGAAGCTGCAGTTGAACACTTGCATACAGCCTTACCTGCCAAGGATATAGAGTTTCGAACTATGCAACAGAAGTGTGACGAGTTGAATGAGGGGGTGGCATGATTAAAGACCAAAATGGCGCAAGCCAATGAGCGTGTCAGGAACGCCGAGGCTGGAGAGCGTTCGAGGAAGAGTAGAAATGATGTTAAGGTTTCTCTTGTCCAAGGGGATGTAGTTAGCCTATCTGCTCAAATTAGGGATCTGGAAGGTGACGTAGCTCAAATTCAAGGTCATGTGCAAAAAGGGAATGCAAATTTAAGGGAGTACCAACATAAGTTGGATGCCGCTTTTGTCAGGGAAAAAGTATTGGAAGGGGAAATCAGGGCGAAGGAGATTCTGATAAATAAGAAAGATGACCTGTTAAAGGATACTTCAGTCGGGGAACAGTTTAATGCATAAATTGAGAGACTTCATGCTCAGGTGACGGACTTAAAGGCCATTAATTAGGTTGAATCAGCTAAAGTTGTCAAAAAATTAGAAGATAGTATAGCTTCTGATGCTCAGATAGAAAGGGAGATGGCATATCAGAAGCGACGGTATGCGAGGTTGGAGGTACGCCTTGAGAAGGCAAGATTGTACTTTTCAAAGATAGTTATAGCTCATGCATCACGCTCAGACTTATTAAAGTTGATCGTTGCTTATTTTGTAGAGGAAGTAAAAAGACTTGAGTTAAAATGAGATACCTTGTTCAAGAGTCTTTCTGACAAGAGATGTATTTGTAGAGTTGATATAGATCGAGGAAACCGTATGGCCTCCATGGAAACGAATTTAAGCCCTCACCCTGCAGATCTGATCGAGTGGGGTAGGGTTGCTTTAACTCGGGAACTGAAATTTGATTGACCTCCTGTTACAGGGGAAAACACGGCTGACATCTCAACAGCAGAAAATAATCCATTGTAGTAGCTGCGAATACAACATGAAAATAAATAGTATCTGTCGCAGACATAGCGAAATAGATAAAAGCTAGTATTACCTTTGCCTTATCTTATGTCTGGTAGGGTATTTGATATAAAACAAGTTTTTACATTTGTTCTAATCGCAGAGAGGGTTGAGTCAGTCAAGCCAAGTAAATCTTGATTTAACTGTAGTAATGTTGCAGACATATTGAAAGAGATGAAGGACCTTTGCCTTATCTTATGTCTGTTAGAGTCGTTGATATAAAAAAAGTTTCTACATTTGTTTTAATCGTAGAGATTTAGTAGAGTCAATCAAACCAAGTATTATCCTTGATTTAACTGGTATAATGTCCCAAACAAGTTGAAAGAGATGAAAGCTAGTATTACATTTGCCTTATCTTATGTTTGGTAGAGTATTTGATATAAAACAAGTTTCTACATTTGTTTCAATTGTAGAGATGGTTGAGTCAGCTAAACTAAGTATTATCTTTGATTTAACTGGTATGAGATCGATTGAAAGCTAGTATTATCTATGCTTTAATCTATAGAATGTAGTTGAATCTACGTAAGTAGAGAAATATTGTGAAAAACTTGGAAGTTTCATTGAACAGATCATAATTTACATTGGATGAAGATGAAAATCTCACTTTTGGAATTGAAAAAATAAAAGCAAGAAACGCAAATGGAGTAGTAAGGCGCTTGAAGATAGTATCGTTTCAGTCGCCTAGTGTTCCAAGGATTTAAAGTGTAGATTCCCTTTTCGGTCATGAGTTAATATAATCTCAGGCCTGAGAGACCTGTGATAATGAATGGACCCTCCTAATTGTTGGCTAATTTTCTAGCATGAGGCTCTTTGCGGTGTTGAAGAATTTCTCTGAGGACGAGATCATCGATTTGGAAGGTACGGTTTCTGACTCTGCTATTATACGAACTTGCTAGCATATAATAATATCGACCTAGGTTAGTGATGGCGCCTTCTCTGGTTTTATTGATCATATTGAGGTTGTAAGCCAATTCGAACTCATTTTCTTTGTCAGTTAGCTCGTAATTTCGAACTTGATGATGGTATTCAGAAGGAATGACAACCTCAGTACCATAGGCAAAGAGGAATGGGGTGTATCCTGTTGACTGTTGGGGAGTGGTACGATATGCCCATAGGAGATGAGGTAGTTCTCAAACCCAATTCTCTTTTATCTGTAAGTGAAGCCTTTTTTTTAGTCCATCCATGATGGTTTTGTTGGTGATTTTGGCTTGGCCATTGCCTTGAGGATAGTAAGGATTGGATGGTGAGTGGATGATATTGTGTTGGTCGAGGAAGGCTACGATTTTTTCTCCAACAAATTGGGGACTATTATCGATACAAATTAGGTAGGGGCACCCAAACCGAGTGATGATGTGCTCCCAGATAAAAGAGATGACATCTTATTTTCTGGTTTAACAGAGTAGAACTGCTTCTACCCATTTTATAAAATAATCGGTAGCTATGAGTAGGTGACAGCGGTTACCTAGAGAATTTGGGAATTCGCCGACGAGATTGAGTACCCATCTTTTGAAAGGCCAAAACACCTTGTTTGCATGGAGTTCGAGTGAAGGGGAGCATATCATGTGTCCATGTCTTTGGCAGGCCTCATATTTGTGTGAGTACTCCTCTGCTTACTTGCGCATGCTGGGCTAGAATACTCCTTGTGTAATAGCTTTATTTGCTAGTGATCGACCTGCGGCATGGGAGTCACAAGTTCCTTCATGTAATTTACGGAACATTTCATCTGCTTTTGGTTTGGAGAGGCACTTGAGGTAAGGCCTTGTGACTGAAAGGCGGTATTGCATACCATTTTGATTTGTGTAGCGCTTCGATTTGTTGATCAGTTGTCGGCGCTCTTACAGATCTACTGGAAGTGGTCCGTCGCAACTATTGTTAAAATTGAGGTAGGCTAAGAAAGGCTTTGGCCAATCGTCGTCTCCCCCTTTATCGCCCCCAGTATTGATCATGCATACAGAAATGCGATCAAAGTTGGGGGTAAAAATGATTTTGATATGGAGATATCGAGCTTATGTACCCAAGACCCCGGCTAGATATGCCAAGGAATCGGCGTGTCTATTTTCACAATCAAGAGCTATTTTATTAAACTAGCTCATCCTATCCGCAACGAGGGCTGCGTATTCAATCATCTTTCCATTCTTCTTATATTTCTTAGAGTAATGGTAGACGATGAGTAATGAATCTGTGTAAACTGAGAGTTTAGGGACATCGAGCTCAAAAGCGAGGTCGAGTCCATGAATGAGAGCTTCATATTCGGTGACATTATTTGAGGCCTTAAAATCTAAGCGGATTGATTTCTCAATTCTATCATTAGAAAGAGTAAATAGTAGGATTCTGATTCCTGACCCTGTGGGTCCTGCTGATCCATTCGTAAGAAGTCTCTACCCTTTTGTTATAATCCATTCAGCTCGTTCGTCAAATGTTTTGGGGGGTGGATCTCCGAAAGTTTCATCTGCAAGGTCAGGGTCGTGCTCCTCCCACTCGGGATCTTCCACTGGAAAATCTTCAAGAAAATTGGCAATGGCCTGACCCTTCTCGGAATGACGTTGTTCGAACTTGATATCATGTTCTCCTAAACTGACTGACCACTGTTGCACTCTTCTTGATTTTTTATTTTTGGATTGAATTTCCAGAAGTGGGTAATTCATCATGACTTTGATAGAATAAGCTTGGAAGTAGTACTTGAGTTTCTATGAAGTGTAAACAAGAGTGAGAAGAAGTTTCTAAATTTTAGAGTACCCCATTTTTGCTGGAGGGAGGGTTTTACTGATGAAGTAGACTGGTTTCTCAATTATTCCTTTAAGGCGAATGAGAATTGAACTGAGTGAAGTATCTGTGACTTCTAGGTAAATAATTAGTTTCTTATTATCTACTGGGGTGCCCATTATGGGAGACCTCCCCAAATAGGTTTTGAGACCCTGAAAAGCTGCTTTGTATTTTGGTGTCCATTTGACCTCTGTATTTGGCTAAATTTTTCCATGTTTGGTATAACCGCGGAGTAATAGGAATAGCCAATGACAGCGGTCTAAATATTTAGAAACGAAACGGTTAACAACAGCAATCTTACCGACGAGTTTCTGAGCGACTTTCGTCATTTTTAGAGAAGGCATATTGAGAAGATCCCGAATCTGATCTGGATTGGCCTCAATCCTCTTCTTTCTGATGAGATAGCCTAGAAATTGGCCGAAATATACCCCGAATTGACATTTATCAGGGTTGAGATGCATCTTGTAAGATCGAAGAATGCTGAATATGGTGTTGAGATCTGAAATGTGGTTGGCTGATTGTACGCTCTTGCACAAAAGATTGTTGATCTAGACTTCAATGACTTTCCCGAGATGTGCTTTGAACATTGCAGTCATCAACCGTTGATATGCGGCACTCACATTTTTGAGTCCGAAGGGAATGGCTTTGTAGCAATAAGGACCTCTTTCGGTGATGAAAGTCTCATTTTCTTTATCTTCTTCCAAAAGTGGAATCTGATTGTATCCCAAAGCAGTATCTATCATAGATAGGGGGTCATGGCCTGTTATGGAATCAATGATCTGATGAATGTTGGGAAGAGGGAAACTGTCCTTTAGAGTATGTTTGTTCAGATCGGTAAAATCTACACCAACTCGGACTTTTCCGTTCATTTTTAGAACAGCGAAAATATTGGATATCCAGTCTGGATATTTGGCTTCTCAAATGAATCCCACTTTGATCAATTTCTTGATCTCAGTGTTAACTTCATCTCGAAGGTGAGGTGATAGTCGTTGCTATTTTTGCTTGACCGCCGTGGTGTTGATATTGATGGCCAATTTGTGACATGCCCTGGCCGGATCGACCCCAGACATTTCTTCGAAAGACCATGGAAAAATATCTTGATTTAGTTGTAAGAACTGAATGAGAGCATATTTTTTGTGTTGAACCAGCTTAGTACCGATTAAAGTACCTCTGATAGGTCTATCAATGTTGACATATTCTGTAGGCTCCTCCGTGGAAGGTTGATCATTGAGGTGATAAGCTTCATGTAATTGTTATGCAGTAAATCTGTCATAGGTATCTAGGATAGCAGAGACGGTATTTTCACAAGCTCGAGAAATCTTCTGACTACCCCTGATCTCATAGATATCATTATTGTGTTTGAATCAGATTGTTTGATGATAGGTGGGAGCGATTGCTTCCATATTGTGAATCCAACAGCGGCCTATAATCCCGAGATAACAAGATTTGATGTTGATAACATAGATGATGATGTCGATGGTGGTTAGTCCTGCGGCAATAGGTAAGATGATCTTGCCTACTCGTTCTTCTTTAGAACTATTGAGCCCACTGATATCAGTAACGCTCTGAATAACTTGGTCGGCCAATCCCATTTGGTCGATAGTGCTCTGAAATAGAATCTCAATACCGCTTCCAGTATCGATCATCATTGTGTACATGACAAACTTTTTCATTTTGAGTATTATTACTAACGCATCATAATGTGGAAATTTGACATGGTTAGTATCGTAATCTTCGAAGGAAATCCCAAGCTGGCGATTGCTCGACTCAAGTATAAACTTGGCTTCCTTGTCTTGAGATGTGAGATCGCAGCATTTTGATAGTCTCCCGTGCTTGGATCTGTTAGAGTTGATTATCTGGTTGATTTCGATCATGTTGTTGTGGTGCATATGGTAAAGATGCTTCTCCTCAGCTTGATCATCAACCTTAACAACCTCAAGCTACTTCTTATAGCTGCCATCCTTGTATGATTCCAGGTCAACAATAAATTCGAACATCCATCCCTCTTTAAAAATGTATTTGAGCAACCTCTACAAAGCATAACAACTGTCAGTTGAATGATGGTTTACCTTATGATGTAGGCAGTATGGTCAATTGTCGATTGGTTCCAGTGTTTGAGATACGTGGTAAAGCTTATCCTTCAAGAGTAGTGGAAAGATTATGGAGATTTGAGCATTCATCTTTGGGAGGATGGGTTTAGTTGGCAAACCGCCTTTCTAAGGGTAGTCAGTGTTGCCCTTGGCATGCTTCTGATCACCCTGATCCTTCTTTGGTTCAGTGTTTCAATCTGTAGATATATCTTTTATGGTGAAGATGGATTTAGTAGATTTATGTAGCTCAGACATCATCCTTTCTAGATCAACATAACTATTGACGTTGGTGATCATATTTTCCAAGGCTGTTGGTTTGCTGAGGAAGAGGTGTACTTTGTCTTAACAGTCGAGCTGGAACGCGTTGCTAAAAGTTGTAACAACTATTTTCTGATCGTGGTTATCTACTTTACGCACGATCTCTAAAAACTTCTTCATAAAATCCGTGAGCTTCTCTCTGTGACTGTTTGAGACTAATAAGAGAATATAAATTCTCTTCTTTATTTCTGTTGTGAGCATATGTCTTGATGAACTGTTTCTATAGCTGGTCGAATGTATATATGAGTCCTCTGGGAGAGAGTGGAACCATGTGATTGAGATTGGAGTACAACCCCAATGAATCACGGTATCATTGAATGTGCTCTTTCGGGTCGGTACTCTTGTATTTACGAATTTTTGGAGCATAGAAACCTTTCGGTATCTTCATATCGAATAGTTCTTTGGCAATCAGACTTCCTTGTAATTTTATGATATCATCGGCACTACCCAAAACTTGTGCTTCGATCAACTCCTTAATACGCTGGTCCATATGTTCTTTTGTGACGTAATGACGTGTTGGTTGAATTGCTGGACGAGTAGGTTACGGATGATGAGTACCGGTACCTTCACACAAACAATCTCGTGCTGGAACTCGATGTGGAGGTTGATATTCTTCTTCCTGACAGACAAAAATTTAGTGACCTCGACTAGCTTCGGACTGAACTTCACCACCCAAATGAATGGAAGGCTGAGGTTCGTGCTGAATATTCTTGGAAATTACTTTACTGGTGACTCCTCAAAGTCCCAATCTTTCCCCTGCAGAAACATGGGAGGTCTCTGGCAACTGATCGTGACTTCTTGTTGGAGGAACCTGCTGAGTATTTTGTAGAGCCTCTCGGGCAGTCTTTATTGTTATCATCTGGTCTTCATGTCGTTAGAGCACTGTCAAAAGAGCTTGTCATTCTGTGTCAAGCTCTTTCTCGCGGAGCTCTTAATCCTGAGTTAATTGAAGTTTGAGCTCGGCTCGTTTCTCTGCTTCGACGTTGAGATTCGCCCGTAGTTCTGTAAGTTGCTTCGACTCCACTGAAATATCGAGCTGGATGCCTGTAGCTGGTCGTCTGGAAGTAACCATGATTGAAAATTATAGGGAAAGAATGCCTTTGGATATCGTGGAAATATAATCTTTCTCACAGACAGTGCCAAATGTAATGGCCAAATTCTGTAGGCTCTAAATGGCTTGGAATTCGCTATCACACCAATGAACCTATGATAATGGAAAGAAAGAAATGACATTGGTGGTTTTAGCGTGGAAAACCTCTAAATAGGTAAAAAAAAAACTACGACCTCAAGTGGAGGATTTTTGTAAAAGTATCTTTATTGCTTGAGGCAGATATCTTATTACAAGTGATCGCTAGATTTATAAATGCTTGAATCTTGTAACTAAGAAGTTTGAATATTTTTGAGAATTTAGAATATGTTGTTTTCTTGGTGATTTCTCGTGTAATCTTTTGGTCATTGTCTCTTCTGGAACTTCTTCCTTATATAGGACTTCTCTGCAGTTCTTCATCGTACTGAAGCACGTTCTCTGAAAAATGTAGTTAGTAGCGGTTGACTGAGTAACTGATGAGTTCGTGAGAGACATGTATCTTTGACTTGTTCAGGTTTTTCTCTTTGAGTTTGACCCACGTTCTTCACCAGTTTATGGAGTAGGTTGAAATGTTGACTGGAGAAGTCATGTGGAAAATATGTGAGTATGAGATGTCAGTAGTTCAAGCTAGAAGCAGCTCGATTAGGGTTATATCGAGGGGTAGGCCCCTACACTTCAGACTATCTTTAATTTTGCTGATCTGTATAAACTATTTTGTATGTCCAGTTTGTATATCCGTTTTGTCTATTTTGTGTAATAATGCTTTTTGAATGTCTATTTTGTGCAATGATGCCTTTTGTATGTCCATTTTGTCTATTTTCAAGTTGTGACTATACTTTTATGGTGTCATAGCACTTTATAGTGGAGAGGTGCTGCCAATTTTGAGGTTATGATTCAAGTTGTATTCTTTTGTAATAAGTATTTAAAACATTTACCAGTTTTCAGCACTTCTCAGAAGAAAAAAAAAAAAAAAAAAACACCATAACATATTCAGCACTTCAAAACATTCAGCATTCGGCACTTGAAAAACAAATACTACCTTAATTGTCAATGACAAATAATTAGAACTCAATTGGGAATTTACTTAGTCTTATTTCTAAAAACTTGGTGTCTAAGGAACCAATTTTTGTATCTAGGTACAATTAGATGTTACATGATAACATTTAGAGGTATATAGGTACTGATAGCAACCTATATAACCCTAGAATGTTAGTTCAAAGATAGGCATAATGAACCTATCTTGTAAAGCCAGCAGACTTCGGGATGGGACCACTTGTCAACTAAATATTTAATACCCCTCATATTCGTAGCAAATAGGTCATTTGGCTAGAATACACAGACCTTTATAGAACTTTAGGGCTTAGAATACCCTAATTGTTTTACAACATCTAGTAGTTTTGAATAGCTGTCTTGGCAAAGACTCTATTAAAATGCTCTTTAAGGTTAAGATCACCATTTTACAGGGTAAAATTGAGATTTAACGCTTAATAAGATATGAACAAGATTCACTTATAAATAATGATTGAGAATTACTGACTTGTATAATATGAATTGTCTTTAGTAATGATTGGAAATCATATACTTAAATAGGATTTCATAAAGAACACACACATCTAGTAGTTTTGAATATCAATCTTGGCCAATATTTTATTAAAATGAACATCAAATATTAAGATTGTTATTTTACAAGATAAATTTAGGATTTAACTATTTGAAAAGAATTTCATGAGTTTTAGAATATGAACAGGGTTCAACTATAATCTGATTTAGAATCATTTATTTTTTGTTATTCAAAGTATTATGATCTGTCTTAAATGCATTTAAAATGTTTATCAAGAATTGTCGCTAATTACAATCTATATTTTGCATTACAAATGTCTGCCAGCCCACGTTATGATTATGAACCATTGCGACTTGATGGTTCCAACTACCTTTCTTGGTATATGGACATAAAACTCTATCTGTAGACAATGAACGTCTCAAAGTCGATTATAACATATAATACCGTCTCTGAACCATTTAGGGCACATGCCATATTAGCTATGCGCGCCCACCTTCAGCCAGAGCTGAGGTTTAAGCATACATGTTACAGAGATCCATATGAGTTATGAACGAGCTTAGAAGAATGTTTTGGTCTACAGCAGGCCCTGACGAACTATAAGAACCATAACCGCTGGAACAACTTGAGGCTATGTGACTTCAAGACTATAACTGGCTATAACTCAGCACTACAGAAGATTGTTTCAGTTAAAAGGCTCAATAATGATTATGTTTTCGCGAAATAGGTTTTGCAAAAGACTTTTTCCACATTTCCACATTCACAGGCTGGTCTCAGGGACCATTATGCAAAAAAATAGAATTTAGTAGTCCTGGAGATCTGATCTAACTCTTACTCACTGCGGAACAAGATAGCACATTTGTTTTTGGGAAAAACAAGAGGTTTTCCCCTAGAAAGAAGAAACCAGTTGCACATAAGATCTTATCTTATGGCAAAAATAACCACGAACGGGGTTCTAGAAGTGGGAATAAGACTGAAGGCGGGAATGGGGGATTCCTGGGCCCTCAGAAGTACAACAGGTTTGAAATGGTTGGTAAACTATAGACACCAAAGAAGATCAAGAAGCCAGATTCGAAATCTCCTTACTTGAGATGTGGGGCAGCTGGACACTGGGTACGTAACTGCAATACACCATGGGTGCCTAAAGTCAAAGTCTAGGCTAACCATATCACCGATGACATAACTTCCATTACTATGAAGTTAGCTGCGTCAAACTTCTTCAGTGACACTGATGACATCATGGATCAACATACGGAGTAATCCGTAATAATATCTCAATAGACATGTGATATCACATTAGAGAGGGTACTAGTAGTTTCTTTTCTATTACAAACTTGATTTACTCTTTTGTTATTATTTTTGATTTTGTTGGAAATATATCATTTATATTTCAATAAAGTGCTTGTGACATACATGAGATTTTCAATTTGTTCTAAATTGTGATTATTCAATTTTTTTGCTTGAGAAGTTGTTAAATTCTATGTATGATAGTTGATCTACTATATACAATATGCCTATGGATTTATTTGCTCATTGAGCATAACCGATACTCGGATGAGTGACGACATATGTCTAAGAGACATTAATGCCACGCACTCGACCCTTTTAAGATATGAATATATTTTTTGTCTAACCTTGTGTACCAGGGATGACACAAATATCATTGACATAGCCAACATGATAGAACACACTAAGTGCATCATGCTATTACTTTTCAACAGTACGATACAGAGGGGACTATAATAATATATAAGCTAACTAGTAATTCTATATCTTGAAAGCAATTAAAAAAGAAAGATTTCTTATTAATATTGGAGAACTGTAAAACTGCACGTAATACAATAGTAGATAACCCTAATGAATAGGTTACCAAACCTACTCAAACTCTCCCCATAAACCCTAAAGGCCTATGGGCTTATTAGGAGTCCAATAGGACACCCCAACCCAGTTGGGCTCCTACCTTGGGCTGGACCCAACTCTTAATACTTCCCCTTGGGGCATTCCATTCCAGGACGACTTGCCTCATTAAAACCTTTGCCTAACAAAACCCCCTTGGGTAAAAAGCTGTGTAAGGAAAGAGTACAATCCTATGCTCTGTATGGGTTGTGAACGCGTATGCATTGCCTCATCAAAACCTCCAGCCAGTAAAACCTCATAGGATAAAAACTATACTATCAAGAAAAAGAGTACAACAAGCATGCATCCACGTTAGGCTCAGACTAGTCCCCCTGACGTCAATCTCCCTGAGATATTAATAAATAAATCTTCTTCATGCCAATTTCGAGTACTAGCTGCTTGAACGTAAGTGATGCAAGGGTCTTCGTGAATAAGTTTGTAAAGATGTCTTCTAAAATATCTTCAACAACGCCAATCTAATTCATCTTTTGTAATTCATAATGATGGAATGGCTTCTATGAAATATGATTCGTTTTGTCGCCATTGAAAAATCGCTATTGACTTCAATTATGCAAGCTGAATTGTCTTCATACATAGTTGATGCTTTATCTTGGATAGAACACGCCACAACTTCGGTTGATGAGATGCATCTTGGAGCGCAATCATCATTCTCTGCCAGCTTCATGAAGTACAAAAATCTTCGTTGTAATGGCCAAATTCTATAAGCTCGAAATGGTTTGGAATTCGCTATCACACAAATGAACATATAACAATGATCTAATGGAAAGTAAGAAATGAAATTCGTAATTTTAGCGTGGAAAACCTTTGAATAAGTAAAAAACCACGACCTCGTGCGGAGGATTTTTGTGAAAGTATCTTTATTGATTAAGACGGATATCTTTATTACAAGTGACCTCTAAATATATAAATGTTTTTAACCTTATAACTAAGAAGTTTGTAATCTTTTATGAAAATGTCGAATTGATAGTTTCTTAACGATATCTAGTGTAATTTTTCTGGTCCCTGTCTCTTCTAGAACTTTTCCTTTATATAGACCTTCTCTGCAGCTCTTTGTCGTATTGGAGCACGTTTTCCAAATAATGTGGTTAGTGGCGGTTGACCGAATAATTAACAAGTTCATGGGAGACAGGTGCCTTTGACTGGATAAGGTTTTGCGGTTTAAGTTCAGCCCACGTTCTTAACCAGTTCATGGGGTAGGTTGAAATGTTGACTGGGGAAATATGCTAAAAATGAGTGAGTCTGAGATGGAGGTAATTCGAACTAGGTGAGATCAACTTTGGGTGAGATCGAGGGATAGGTCCCTACAATCGCCCCCTCGCAACCGAAGTCATGAGTGGCTTTGGTTGAGAAATGATCAACTTGTAATTTGGGTTGAAATTCTTGATAATTAAAATGGAATAATGATGGTATTGACTGTATAAAACTTATGCGTGATATAGGAAATGATGTGTATTTAATGAGGATATGGATACTGATGTATCTGACGGTTATGATTCAAAAAGTTGCATCTATAATGAATGATGACGCTTGGTAAAGTGTACCTGTACATTAAATGTATGATTATATAAATGATACCTGCATTAGATTTTGAAAGCAAAGTATGCTTGTCCTTTGTAAAATTCCCCAAATTTTTTTAACAATGGTGATGACTCGCAATATGGTCCTTGAAGAGAGGATTGCATCTGAAATACAGAGGTTAAAGTTAAAATACTTCGGTGATCAATCCTTGGAGATGTCGATACCAGCTCCTGTTCCTCCGACGTATCAAGGCATGTCGAAAGACGAAGATATTGAAGTTAAGGAAGAGTTCTACTGCAAGTGGAGGTTTCATGTCATCATCTTGACAGGCGAGGACCAGTGGGTCTGTCTCTGTACTCTTGCGGAAGACAGGGTTAAGGCTTCATATGTAGGGATGGGCATAACTGTGGGGCAGTTATGCTGATTTATTGTATCATCATAGATTCTAAGGTTGAGCCCTCTTCATCTCTACCAACTCTTCGGAGGTGGCTGTTTCAGAGGAGGGGGTGATGGTAGTAGAGGAAGGAAATAACTAGTGAGAGCCTGCTTATGTATTTCCATCACATTTTGGTACTCTGAAGACCTTTAGTTCGAGAATTTGGTTCTAGCACTGAGTCTACTGCTTGTATGGTTTCTATTTGAAGTTCGATTAGACTTCAACCAAAATTATGCGAGGGAAGCTCTTTGTTGGTTTTAATTTCTACTTTGTATTAGGGTGGAAGATCATTGAAGAGAGAAGAACTGGAGAAGTTGATGAGTCGACTCGCCTGAATGACCTGTGAATTTTTTAAACAGTAAAAAACTTGTTATCTGTAAAGTACCTAGAGTTTGGTGCTAGACGGATAATGTTTCTGTTGTATACTTGAGATTGATGTATTGAAACACTTATTATCTGTAAAATTGTATATAATTTTTTTGACATAAATAAAAAGTTATCATCCAATTACTTGTGTCATGTAGATAGAAAATGTCTCTTAGAATCGAACTGAGTTACGTAGGATGTATAAAATAAATAGGAGTTTATAAGTATTAAAAACATTATTGTTGTGATGTTCGAACTGAGATAAATACGTGTGGAAATTGACGTTGCGATGTAAGTATGATATTATTGTGTGTGTCAAAAATGTTGGAGGCAAAATTTTTAAGAATTCAGTAATACAAAAATTTGATCTAATAGAGGTTGATGGAAGAATAGATCTAGATAGAATAAGTTTAACCTTGAAAGTAATAGAACGGACGAGCTCGAAGGAAGAGATAAGTTCAAATGGTATTCTCAAGATTCTGAGATTTTCTGTTACGAGATAAAAGGTGAAAATCACGTTTTAAGGGGAAAGAGTATGAAAAATGTACAAATAAGGGTAGGATGATTGTGAAAATAGAGAAGAGATTAGGATGGTACGAACTTGATCTCAAAGGATTCGTCATGCCGCGGAAGGACAGTTGGCAATAAAGATTGCTAAAGTGCGGGATAGGATTTTTGGTGTGTGTGACTATGATACTGAGTTAGCAGTGAGGGAGTGTTAGCTCAAAGGATTAGATGTAAGGAGTAAGAAACTTGAGTATGCATGTTATTTCTATGAGGTATGCTTTCGTGAATTGGTAAGGGATCCGGTAGATCAAGAAGAGATGGTTGGTATGATTACTGAGGTTGAGATCGAATTTGAAGATTGGAGGACTGACGAATAATGTGATCGGATGTTGTCGTCCAGGCTATTTAAGGTTATTCTAGACATTGTATAAAGTATTTATCATAAGTAAAGATAAGTTTGTTGAATGTAACAGAAAAGATGTAAATCAATCGGATCCTCTATAGTTGTAAATGCCATTTTGAGGCTGTTGTGGCAAATAATTTTGAATACTTTAAAAAAAAATCTCAACTTTGAAAATGACATCATTATCACTATAAGTATGATAAATAAGGACATAGAAAACAAAATGAGGAAATGATGGAAATGCAGAACCTTCTAGTTTTGTTTTGTATGTAAAGCTGCAGAAATCTGATATCATATAGGGTGAGTCATCATGAGTGTGGGAAGATCATAAAAAGATATGGAAACAGGAGAAGAAATAGATTATAATATGAGGGGAGGGGTAATGATGGAAATGCAATTTTATTGAAAAGGTACAAGATGCCTGACATGGATAGTAGAAATGACACCTCGGTTCCAAAACCGTAGATGGGTCGTACGAGGTGCAATAACCGCCAGCCGTTAGAGAGAGAAAGGATAAATAGTGCTTATTCCTTATCATTCAAACGTTTTTCAACTTCTGAAAATTTGGAGAACACAGAGAGAGAGACGCAAAAAGAATATAGGGGATTTGATAAGGAGTTATCTAAAGGTGATCAACGGTCGAAGAGAGCGAAAGACACTGGATCACGCAGGTGGTTATACAACAGTGCCGTGAGAGAAGGATTTGGCACTATTACAGATTCTTATTCGGACACTGAAGATTAGTAGAGACGTATGCAGTATATACATACTTGTGCAAATCGTAATCGTTTTTTAAGTAAATATTTAAAAATAATTATTTATGGGAATCTATGTAATTTTGACATATACATAGAATATACTAAAGATATATGTTGTACGTAAATGATCGATGTATACAAAATAATGATAGATACCTGAACCTGTATGTAGGTCGAGCGTAAGAGGCAATTGTATAGAGTCGAAAACTTGCTCGTAGAGATTTTTATTGAGATAAATAGTTCACCTGTTAACGAGGTGTCAACCTCTGGTCAAATGATTGAGTCTGATAGTGAGGTTGAAGTAGGATTAGAATAATTTAAGGTTTTCCTGGCCAATTGATATCATATTCTCCTGGTTCTAATGCCTTAAGATAATTTTGTAAGGCTAAGGCGGCTGTAGGAGGGGCGTGGGGTAACTATGTAGAATATGCTGGTAGGCAGTTTAGGGGTTATACGGTAACGGTGAGGGAAGAGTATTTTTATCTGTTGGCTGACTTGGAAGTGGAAAAACTAGACAGGGGTATAGATGAATCAATCTCTCTAGAAAATTTTGATGAGGGTGTTCAGAGTGACCTCCCAAAGGGTTTTTTGTGTTACATGTCTCAATAAGAGTACGGGTTGAGTCTTCCCCTTACCAATTTGGCGAAGGGGATTATGAATATGATAAAGGCATGTCCTATTCAATTGAACGGGAACATGTGGAAGGTTATAAATGTTTGCAATCATCTGAATAAAAAATGGGAGAATGAGGGGAAGGTGAGGAGGATATCCCCTGAGGATGTATTACAGTTTTATGAGGTGAAGAATTATCACGCCAGTGGTGGGGCATATTTTTGTGCGAGCACAACTCGACGTCGCTTCTTCGATCTGAATTCAGCAGGTCAAACCTGGAATGACAACGTCATATGGGTGAAGGATAATTCTCTTTAGAGAGATGACGAAGAACCTTTAGACCTTCAGTTTAGAACTGTAAAACAAAGTAAGTATAGCCATGCATAGATAATATTATTGTTATGTTTGAACTGATGCATGTAGTTGATAATAAAAATGTTGTGTATGGTAGGTTTAAAGTCCCCCGTGGAGAGGAAAGAGTCATTGTTGGATGAAGTTGTGGAGGAGGAGGCTGAGCTTGAATTTGTATTGGAAGGACTTGGCCTCAGTAGAAAGAAGAGGGTTGATAGTAGGTCAAAGAAAGTTTGAAAAGCTCAGTCGACCAGGTTGATGACGGGTGCTGACGAAGAGAAGATGCAAATAGCCGGTGGGGAAGGTTGAACCAACTTGGCTAAGACCCCTGGGATAGATAGCTCGGTTCAGCCGGAACCCATTATGTCAGGCAAAATAGCTCAAAAATATCTAAAAAAATGGATGTTAAAGACCCAGCCGGCCTCTGGTACCACTGGAAGTGCTGAGGTCGCAAAAGAGAAAAGGAGAAGGGTCGAACCTTTGGGGGAGTCGGGGGAAAAGGTCGCTGAGGGCGATCTGCTGCGGTGTATGACCTCAAAGAGGTTGAGGAAAGGGCCAGGCTGGCGGCTCTTCATGGAGAGGAAAACATGAGCAAGATGGTCAAGTTATCTTAATTATGTGAAAAAGTAATCTAATGCGTTTTGAGCTAACGCTGAGGTCGATTTGCATTTTGTAGGTTGCCCATTTTGTTAAGGAGATTTGGCTCAGAGTTGAGGAGGAAAAATCCAAGTTGAAGAATATGAAGATCGAGCTGGAAAAGAAGCTAGCTCGAGCCAGGACTGATGCCTAAAGGAAGCTAAGCAGTTGGAGGCTCTGAAGGTTTCTAATGTCGTGGTAATTGGTCAGCTACAGGAGGAGGTGAGAACCAATCTAAGGGAGATGGTGGAGGAGCACGACAGGCTGGGGTACCACCTGATGCTGAAGGGCTATTCTGAGGAGGAGGTAGATGCCATTAAGGCGGATACCTATATCGAGGAGGGAGATGACGAGGAAGTGGAAGAGGTTGCGGTGGGGGTCCTTGATGGTCTGGATGGTGTCACTCGTCAGACGGTGCTTGACAATCAAGGGGACGATACCGACCTCCCGGAGGGTGATAATGAGAAGGTAGGGTAGAAATGTACTTTTGTATGAATATTTGTAAATTGTTGGTTTAAGTGTATAGAGGAGACTTTTGTAGGTTGACTTTTTTTATATATAAACCTCTTGTAGGCACTTAGAGAAATGAGTCTCATAAGAAAAGATCTAGAGACCGGGCTTGCCAGGGAAAGAGAGACCTCCACAGCCTTGCTATCTTCGCAAGCGGAGCTCCAGATTAGATCGAAATAGGTCTTTCGACTTATCTGTTATATCGGCATAAAACTACCAAGTAAATAGGATGTAGATGCTGATTAAAAAATTTGCTATTAGCTTTAGGAAAATAACACTAATATAGTGCATATAAAAATTTATCACTCTTTATATGAAGTAGCATATCTGAAGCATGTACCTTAGACTTCGCAATATACCTCATAGAATGTTCATCTGATAATGTACCTTGACCTTTTAGTCTAAAAGTATTTGCACACCGCAGATGTTAGAAATCATATATAATTTAAGAAATGAAATAAATATATATATATATATATATCCTAGTGATGGTGTCTTGAATCGAACTACATTAATATTTGTATATTATACAGGTCGAATTGGATTCAGCTCGCTCACGTGAGGACGATGTACTCCAATGTAATCGGGAATTTACAGAGGAGTTTGATAGGATGAGGGGGACGAATGAGAGCAGAGAAGATCAACACGTAAAGGTGCATTTTAAACTTGTGGAGGTAACCCAGGCTGTTTCTGACCTTACTTATAAGATCGAAGAGAAAGATGCTAAAATAAGCAAGGGGCTAAAAGAGCTAGCGGTGATCACAGAACACGCCGCGAAGCTTCAAAGTCGGGTTGACACATTGATGGTTAAGAGTAAGCAGGCTGAAATGGCACAATACCGCATTCAGGAGCTAGAAAGATCGGAGGGATAATTTCGATCTGATCTTCAGAATTGTATAAACGAGCTGGAGCGACTAAAATAAAAAATAGTTAAAAAAGATAATGAGCTGAGAGTAGTTTGAGAAAATCTATCAGCTTCGGAAGTCGCGGCTAAACACCTGCATATAGCCATACCTGCCAAGGATATGGAATTTTGGGAAATGCAATGAAGGTGTAACGAATTAAATGAGAGGGTAGCACGATTGAAGGCCGAACTGGCGTAAGCCATCGTGCGTGCCAAGAAAGCTGAGGCTAGAGAGCGCTCAAGGGGAAGTAGAAATGAGGTTAAGGCTCCTCTAGTCCAAGGGGATGTAGTTAGTCTCTCAGGTCGAATTAGAGAGCTGGAGAGTGATGTGTCTCGTATTCAAGGGCATGTTCAGAGAGAAAATACGAACTTAAGGGAATGCCAGCAGAAGTTGGATGTTGCTCTTATCAGGGAGAAAGTCCTGGAAGGGGAAATCAGGGCAAAGGAAATGTTGATGAAGAGGAAAGATGAATTATTAAAGGATATTCCGGCTAGGGAAGAGTTGAACGCAGAAATTAAGAGACTTCATTCCCAGGTAGTGGACCTAGAGGCCATGAACCTGGCTGAATCAGCTAAATAGATTAAAGAATTGGAAGAGAATATAGCTTATGATGCTCAGGTCGATATGGAAATGACTCATCAGAAGAATTTGTATGCTAGATTGGAGTCACGCCTCGAGAAGGTGAGAGAAAATTTTCAAAGATCCTTGTAGGTCATCCATTACGGGAAGACATGTTAAAGTTGACCGTTGCGTATTTTGTAGAGGAAATAAAAAGACTTGAGTTAGAACAAGATACCTTGTTAAAGAACCTGTCTGACAAAGGATGTGTTTGTAAAGTGAATATAGATCGAGGCAACTGTATGGCCTTTAAGGAAACCAATTTAGGCCCTCGACCTGCTGATCTAATAAAGAGGGTCAGAGTTGTTGTAACTCGTAAACTAAAGTCTGTTCGACCTCCTTCTTAAGGGTAAAGCATGGTTGATCTTCCCACAGTAGAAAAGATATTTATTGTAATATAATCTTAAAATTAATAGTATCTGTCGTAGACATAGTGAAATAAATTAAAGCTAGTATAACCTTTGCCTTATCTTATGTCTGGTGGGGTCTTTGATATAAAACAAGTTTTTAAATTTGTTTCAATCGCAGAAATGGGTTGAGTTAAACCAAGTTGAAACTTGATTAAACTATAGAAATGTTACAGACATATTGAAAGAGATGAAGGCTAGTATTACCTTTGCCTTATCTTATGCCTAATAGAGTCGTTGATATGAAACAAGTTTCTACACTTGCTACAATCGCTGAGATTTAGTAGAGTCAGCCAAACCACGTGTTATCCTTGATCTAATCGGTATAAATGACCCAAACAAGTTCAAGTAGATGAAGGCTAGTATTATCTTTGCCCTATTTGATGTTTGATAGAGTCTTTGATATGAAACAAGTTTCTACACTTGCTACAATCACAGAGATTTAGTAGTATCAGTCAAACCAAGTGTTATACTTGATTTAACTAGTATAAATGACCCAAACAAGTTGAAGTAGATGAAGGCTAGTATTATCTTTGCCCTATCTGATGTTTAGTAGAGTCTTTAATATAAAACAAGTTTCTACACTTGCTACAATCGCAGAGATTTAGTAGAGTCAGTCAAACCAAGTATTATCCTTGATCTAACTGGAATAAGATTGATTGAAAGCTAGTATTATCTATACTGTAATCTATAGAATTTTGGCGAATCTAGGTAAGTAGAGAGACGTCGTGAAAAACTTAGAAGTTTCATTGATAAGTTCATAATTTATATTAGATGAAGATGATAATCTCACTTTTGGAATTGAAAAACAAAATAACAAAAACGAGGAAAGGAAATGGAGTAGTAAGACGCTTAACGATAGTACCATTTCAGTCGCCTAGTGTTCCAAGGATTTAAAATAGGGATTCCCTCTTCTGTTATGAGATAATATGACCCCAGGCCTGGGAGACCTGTGATAATGATTGGACCCTCCCAATTGTTGGCTAATTTTCCAGCGTGAGGCTCTTTACGATGTTGAGGAATCTCTTTGAGGACAAGATCTTCGATTTGAAAGGTACGGCTTCTGACTCAGTTGTTGTACGATCTGGCAACCATATGATGATATCAACCTAGGTTAGCGATGGCGCGTTCCCTGGTTTCATCTATCATATTGGTGTTGTAAGCCAACTCGAACTTATTTTCTACATCAGTTAGCTCATGATCACGAACTGGATGATGATATTTAGAAGGAATGATGACCTCAGTACCATAAGTAAGGAGGAATGGGGTATACCTAGTTGATTGTCGGGGAGTGGTACAATATGCATATAGGACATGAGGCAGCTCGTGAACCCAATTTCTTTTTTTCTGTGAGTGAAGCTATTTTTTGATTCCATCCATGATGGTTTTGTTGGTGATTTCGGCTTGGCCATTGCCTTGAGGATAGTAAGGATTGGATGGTAAGTGGATGATATTGTGGTGGTTTAGGAAGGTTACGACTTTCTCTCCCACAAATTGAGGCCCGTTATCGATACGAATTAGGTAGAGGCACCCAAATTGAGTAATTATGTGGTTCCAGATAAAAGAGATGACCTCTTCTTTTCTGGCTTGACATAGTGGAACTGCTTCTACCCATTTTGTAAAATAATCGGTAGCTACGAGTAGGTGACGGCGGTTACCTAGAGAGTTAGGGAATTCGCTGACGAGATCAAGTGCCCATCTTTTAAATGGCCAAAAAACCTTGCTTGCATGGAGTTCGAGTGCGGGGTACGTATCATATGTCTATGTCTTTGGCAGGTATCACATCTACGGGAGTACTCTTCTGCTTGCTTGCGCATGTCGGGCCAGAATACTCCTTGAGTGATAGCTCTGTTTGCTAATGATTGACCTGTGGCATGGGAGCCACAAGTCCCTTCATATAATTTATAGATCAATTCATCTACTTTTGATTTGGAGAGGCACTTGAGGTAAGGCCGTGTGACGGAAAGGCGGTATAGCACACCATTTTGATTAGTATAGCGTTTCGAGTTATTGATCATCTGTCGGCTCTCTTTTGGATCTGCTGTGAGGGGTCTGTTGCAATTGTTGCCAACACCGAGGTAGGCTAGAAAGGCTTTTGCCAATCGTCGTCTCCCCCTTTATCGCCTCTAGTGTTGATCGTGCATACAGAAATGTGATCAATGCTGGGGGTTGAAATGATTTCGATCTGGAGAAATTGAGCTTCTGTACCCAAGACCCCAGCTAGATATGCCAAGGAATCGGCGTGTCTACTTTCGCCTCGAAGAAGATAATCGAAAGTTGCTTTCGCGAACTTGATCATCTTCCCATTCTTCTTGTATTTCTTTGAGTAGTGGTAGACGATGGGTAGTGAATCTGTGTAAACTGAGAGTTCGGGGACATCGACCTCAAGAGCAAGGTCGAGTCCATGAATAAGAGCTTCATACTCGGTGGCATTATTTGAGGCCTCTAAATCCAAGCGGATTGATTTCTAAATTCTGTCTTTAGAAGGGGTAATCAAAACGATCCTGATTCCTAACCCTGCGGGTCCTGCTGATCCATCTGTGAGAAGTCTCCACCCTGATGTAGTGATCCATTCAGTTCGCTCGTCGAATAGCTTGGGGGTAGATCCTCAGGTGTTTCTTCTATAAGGTCAGGGTCGTGCTCCTCCCACTCGGGATCCTCTACTGGAAAATCTATGAGAAAGTCAGCAACGGCCTAACCTTTTTCGAAATGACATTTTTTGAACTTGATATCATGTTCTCCCAAATTGGCTGACCACTGTTGCACTCTCCTTGATTTTTCTTTCTTGGATAGAACTTCCCGAAGTGGGTAGTTCGTCATGACTTTGACTAAATGAGTTTGAAAGTAGTACTTGAGTTTCTATGAAATGTAAACAAGAGTGAGAAGAAGTTTCTCAATTTTAGAGTACCTTGTTTCCACTGGTGTGAGGGTCTTGCTGATGAAGAAGACTGGTTTCTCCATTTTCCCTTCCAGAGGAATGAGAATCGAGCTGATGGAAGTATCTATGACTGCTAGGTAGATAACCAGTTCCATATTATCCACTGGGGTGCTCATTATGAGAGACCTCCCCAAATAAGTTTTGAGATCTTGAAAAGCTGTTTCGCATTCTAGTGTTCATGTGACCTCTGTATTTGGCTAAACTTTTCCTCGCTTGGTGCATCCATGAAGTAATAGGAACAGCCAATGGAAACGGTCTAAAGATTTAGAAACAAAATGGTTGATAGCGGCAATCTTGCCGGCAAGTTTTTGAACGTCTTTTGTTGTTTTTGGAGAAGGTATGTCGAGGAGAGCTTGAATTTGATCTAGATCAGCCTCAATTCCTTTCTTTGCTGATGAGGTAGCCTAGAAAATGGCCAAAATGTACCCTGAATTTACATTTATTAGGGTTGAGATGCATCCTGTAAGATCAAAGGATGTTGAATATAGTATTGAGATCTGAGATGTAATTGGCTGACTATACGTTTTTGCACAAGAGATCATCAATGTAAACTTCAACGACTTTTCCTAGGTGTACTTTGAACATAGTAGTCATCAACCGCTGATATGTAACACCCACATTCTTGAGTCCGAAGGACATGACTTTGTAATAATAAAGACCTCTTTCAGTGATGAAAGTTGTCTTCTCTTAATCTTCTTTCAAAAGTGGAATTTGATTATATCCCGAAGCAGCGTCCATCATAGATAGGAGGTCATGGCCTGCTGTAGAATCGAGGATCTGATGAATGTTGGGAAGAGGCAAACTACCCTTTGGAGTATGTTTGTTCAAATCTCCAAAATCTACGTAAACTCGAACTTTTGCGTTCATCTTTGAGACAGCGACAATGTTGGATATCCAGTCTGGGTACTTGGCTTCTCAAATGAATCCTACTTTGATCAATTTCTTGATCTCGGTGTTAACTTCATCTCGAATACGAGGTGAAAGTCGCCGTTATTTCTGTTTGACCGCTATGGCGCTGATATTGATAGTTAATTTATGACTGGCCATGGCTGGATCAACCCCAGGCATTTCTTCAAAAGACCATACAAAAATGTCTCAATTGAGTTGCAAGAACTGAATAAGAACATCTTTTTCATGCTGAACCAGCTTAGTACCAATAAAAGTACCTCTGTTAGGTCCATTAATGTTGATATATTTTGTGGGCTCCTCTATGGATGGTTGATCGTTGAGGTGATCAGCTTCCTGTAATTGTTATGCAGCAAATCTGCATGAAGTATCTAGGATAGCAGAGACGGTATTATCACAAGCTCGAGAGAGCTTCTGTCTACCTCTGATCTCATAAATACCATTGTCATGTTTGAATTGGAGTGCTTGATGATAGGTGAAAGTGATTGCCTCTATGTTGTGTATCCAGCAGCGGCCCATAATCTTGAGATAATGAGATTTGGTATTGATGACATAGAACATGACGTCGATGGTGGCTGGTCCTGCGGTAATAGGTAAGATGATCTTCCCTGGAACCATTGAACCCACTGATATCGGTGTCACTCTGAATAACTTGGTCGGCCAAACCCATCTGGTCGATCGTACTCTAAAAAAGATACCTTAATTAAGCCTAGTAAAACATAAAATAAAGTTCTAGATCATATAATTTGAAGGACAAAAATAGGTATTTTTCATGCCTATCAAATACCTCCAAACTAACATATTGCTAGTCCCTTAGCAAAAGAAAAAAAAACTAAACTTTTCGTGGTTTCTTACGATTGCATTTAACATATGCAATATGCCTTTCAACCTAGAGGTTACCCCTATAGGACGAGTTGTGTCTCGTGAGGGTTTTTAGTGAATATACCCACAAAATTTTATCATAAACATTCTGGTATTATAAACAACTTAGAATTGTTGACCCAGGTATCTCTAAAATAGATTGAATTCATCTCAAAGATATAGCACTTAAACAAGGGTGAACCATTAGATACGTAATAATTTATCAAGTCAATTTTACTACTATCAGATTATATCAAGTTTCAGAATTTTATCCTTTTGTGTAGTGAATTTAGTTTATGGAATTAAGGTGTTTGATAATCCTTCCAATAAACCTTAGCCTTATCTTGAGTATGGTGGAAGAAATCTAGAAGTTTGTTCGACAAGTACCTTAGTTTGTTCGCTCTCTTTTATTGATATTTCAGGGAAAATATCTATCCACACAAGCTTTTCATGGTAAGCCGTTTATATTTGAGTTTTCATTTGCTCTTTTATACTTGCAACTTGCCCTCCTTCACATAGTTCTCAACTATACTCGTAGAGACTCTTTTTTTTTTACATTTTTTGGTCTCTTACTTTCACATTGATTCATGGCTTTCATCGAGATTGGTAAAAATTCTTCTTCTTTCAGTTCTAAATAATACGAGGGGCCTTGAATTGTGAAGGTTTTTTTTTCTCGAGTATGTCAGCTTCGTGAAGGAGCCAATAACTTGTAAGAATACATACAAACCCTTAGTTTAAATTTTTAAGAAACAAATATTCATAGATAATTGTCTCACTCGTTACAAAATTTTCATAACCCAAACTGTTGATTAATCAAAAGGTGATAGTTAGTTTTAAGAAAACCTTAATAATATAACTACGTAAAGTGCAATTATATGGGTAATTTTCTTCTGAAGCATATATAATAGGATGGTAGTACCAAAAACTTAATATTTCTTAATACACTAACAATTTACAGCTTAAAATAAACCATAACCTTATAATTGTATCCCAAGTGTAACTCTAGGATTCTAATAATATCCAAATCAGAGTATACAAAGATGTATCTACAATACCTGACTACCCTAGAATAATAACTTTTCTTAGAAAAAGTAGTAAAAATCTTATTTACCCCACTCTCAAACTGAATCAGTATGCGTCCCCACATTTGTCTAAAATAAAAAGAACAAGAAAAAATCTAGAAATACTACATGAACATGATAAAGGTTGCCTCTCGCAAGCGTTAAGTTTAACATCTTCAGCCATATGATAGAAGGTGCCTCTAAACTAGATAAGACTATGGGTAGAAATAAAGATACCTATATTGTATATAATGGGTCCCGAAGATTCATATCCTCGCTCGAACCCATAAAGTACTCATGAAATGGTTTAAGTCTCTGTTCATTTACCATATTAATGTTACCAGTATGAGGGTCAAGAATTTCAATAGCTCCATATGGGAAAACAATTTTGACAATGAACGGTCTGGTCCAACGGGATTGAAGTTTTCTGGGAAACAAATGAAGACGCGAAAAATACGGTAGAACTTTTTGATCAACTTCAAAGGCCTTTTGCAAGATATTTTTATCATGAAAAGTCTTGGTTCTTTCTTTGTATATCTTTGTGGATTCATATGCATCTTGTCGGAGCTCATCTAACTCATTAAGTTGTAGCTTATGGTGGGACCCAGCTGTTAATGTGTCAAAGTTAAGCGTCTTTATTGCCCAATAAGCTTTATGCTCAAGTTCGACAGGAAGGTGGCATGCCTTACCGTAAACGAGTCGGTAAGGTGGTGACATTCCAATCGAGGTTTTATATGCAGTGCGATAAGCCCAAAGTACATCAATTAATCTTACAAACCAATCTTTGCAATTTAGGTTAACCGTCTTTTGGATAATATTTTTGATCTCCCGATTAAAAAGTTCCACTTGCCCACTTGTTTGCGGATGATAAGGTGTTACACCATACTTTTTTGACAAGGGCAACAAAATTTTGTTGTTAAAATGTGACCCTCCATCGCTAATAATAGCCCTCGGTGTTCCAAATCGAGAAAAAATATTTTCTTTTAAAAAATTAAGAATAACTGCAGTACTATTCATTCTAGATGGGATGGCTTCAACCCATTTTGATAAATAGTCCACTCCAACTAGGATGTACTCATATCCAAAAGACTTGGGAAAAAGGCCAATAAAATCAATGCCCCAAACATCAAAGGGTTCGATAACTAAAATAGGATATAAGGGAATCATATTACGCCGAGAAAGGGCTCCAATTTTCTAGCATCTCTCGCACGCTTTGTAAAATGCATGTACATCATGAAATAAGGTAGGCCAATAGAAACCCTACTGCAAAATTTTTGTTGCAGTCTTCTTAGAGCTAAAGTGACCTCCACATGCTTGGGTATGGCAAAATGATAAAATGTTGGTATACTCAGACTGGGGAACACATCTTCTAAGGATTTGGCAAGTACAATACTTAAATAAATTTGGATCATCCCAAAAGAAGTACTTTACTTGACTAAAGAAACAATCTTTGTCAGGTTTAGTCCAATGATCGGGAATGGTATCCGTGGCTAAGAAATTAGCAATGTCTGCAAACCACGCAACTCAAGAACTAAATTCACAACCATAAGCTGTTCATCTAGGAAGGATTCCCTAATCGGTAAGGACTCATCAACAGATTTAATCACTATACGAGAAAGATGGTCGGCTACAACATTGTCAGACCCCTTTCTGCCTTGAATCTCGAGGTCAAATTCCTACAAAAGTAATACCCACTGGATTAGTCGTGTCTTAGCATCTTTCATTGACAAAAAATGTCGAAGCGCGACATGATCCGTGTAAACAATCACTTTAGATCTTATAAGATAAGATCTAAATTTTTCTAGCGCATAAACAATGGCCAGGAGTTCTTTCTCGGTGGTTGTGAAATTTAATTAGGCATCATTTAACGTTTTACAAGCATAGTGGATGACATGGGGACGTTTATCAATCTGTTGTCCCAAAACAGCGCCTACAAAATAATTAGAGGCATCACACATTAACTCGAATGGTTCACTCCTAACAGGTGGTTTAATAATAGGTGATGTTGCGAGCTGGGTCTTAAGCTTATCAAAAGCTACAAGACAATGTGCATTAAAATCATAGGCCACATCTTTGGCCAAAAGGCTACTTAAAGGACGAACAATCTTACTAAAATCTTGGATAAAACGACGGTAGAAACCTGCAAGATCTAGAAAGGAACGGACATCCTTGACATTTCGTGGTGGGGGGAGGTTAGAAATGATATTTATTTTGGCCTGGTCAACTTCTATTCCTATTTCAGATATGATATGCCCCAGAACTATTCCCATTTTACCATAAAGTGACATTTCTCCCAATTTAAAATAAGGTAATTTTCATGGCATCTGAGTAATACTAGGGAAAGATGATGAAGGCATTGGTCAAATGAGTTACCAAACAATGAGAAGTCATCCATAAAAACTTCAAGGAATAGCTCTACCATGTCAGAAAAAATGCTTAACATGCAACACTGAAACGTCACAGGAGCATTGCATAAGCCAAAAGGCATGCGACGGAAGGTAAATGTGCCGAATGGACATGTAAAAGTTGTTTTCTCTTGGTCCTCCGGTGCGATGGGTATTTGGCTATACCCAGAGTAGCCATCTAAGAAGTAATAAAAAATTTGCCCAGCGAGTTGCTCGAGCATCTGGTCAATGAAGGGTAAGGGGATGTAATCTTTCCTAGTGACTGAATTAAGCTTCCTATAGTCTATGTAAACTTTCCATCCAGTGGTCCTTCTAGTGGGTACGAGGTCATTATTCTCATTCTTTACAACAATAATTCCCGACTTTTTTAGGACAACATGGATCGGGCTAACCCATAGACTATCAGAAATGGGATAGATGATCCCAGCATCAAGGAGTTTTAAAATCTCTTTCCGAACTACTTCGGCCATTGTCGGGTTCAATCCCCGTTGTCCTTCCCTAAACTTTTTGGCATTATCTTCCAATTTATTTTATGCATGCAAACCAAGGGACTAATTCATTTAATATTTTCTATACTCCAGCCAATAGCTTTCATATTTCCCTTAAGAACACGAATCAGCTTCTCTTCCTGAAGGGGTTCTAGGTCAGTGACAATAATGACGGACATAGTTTTGTCTGGACCTAGAAAAACATACTTAAGGTTAGAGAGAAGAGGTTTAAGCTTGATCTTTGGGGAGGTTACTTGAGCCTCCGGAATGGGTTTCTTAACATCTAAGATTTCATGTTCACTTTTCAACTCTGAAATTTCTAAAGCCGAATCCAATATAGGCTTTCACCTCATAGATGTATGAATCGTCTTCACAATCTCTACCAAAGTTGGCCAAGAATGCCCCTAAAGGATCCGAGGTACTTGACCTCTCAAAGGTGTTACTCACAAGACTCTGGATCATATTACACTCAAGTGGTTCATAATTATAAGGGGAATGTGGCGCATTAAAAATATTTAATTCTATTTTCATATTCCCGAAGGTCAACTTCATTATTCTATTTTGGCAGTTGATTACTGTATTAGTTGTTTCCAAAAAGGGGCGACCAATAATCATAGGGATCCCGTCCTCAGGGTTTGTCACTGGCTCAGTATCTAACACAACAAAATCTACTGGATAAACAAACTGCTCAATCTGGATCAATACATCTTCAACTACACCCCTAGGAATCCTAATGGATCAGTCCGCTAGCTGCAGGGTCCTATTTGTGGGATTAAGCACTCTGATATCCAATTGCTCATAGACAGAGTAAGGAATGAGGTTCACGGTGGCACCTAAATCAAGTAGAGCTCTTCCTATCTTACGAGTCACAATCAAACATAAAATTGAAGGGCATCCTGGATCCTTATACTTGGGAAGGGATTTACACAAAAGGACAAAACTAACATGTGCATCTAAAAGTATAGACATATCACTCTCATGAACATAAAAAGCCTTTTTCGGGACATGTATGCGCCGCCTTAAAGTACAAAGATCTTTGAGGAATTTTAGGTAATTAGGAATATGTCTTATGGCCGTAAGAATTGGAATGTTAATCACACAATGCTTAAAATTCCTAAAATCTCCTCATAAGCATTGCCCTTCTTAGCCAGAGTTAACCGCTATGGAAAAGGAGTCAGCGACTGAACATGTACTATCGTGGTTTCTTCCTCACTCACAAGTTTTTCTATGGGTTTACTTTGAATTTCCTCCTTAGGTTCTTTGGGCATTTTTGCCAGATTATCCACTTTCATACCACTCCTAAGAGAAATAATAGCGTTGACTCCATCATGACTGGAAGATCTAGGATGTATAGTATTCCTTTTAGGATTAGCTCAAGTTTGACTGGAGAACATTCTTTTGTCTCTCGTGCATATCTCTATTACCATTTGACCTATTTGTCCCTCAAATTTGGCAATAGACGATTGTGTTACTTGCATAAATACCTTAAGAGTATCTTCTAAGAACGTGGTTGAAGTAGACATATTTCTATTGTGCGGAGGAACATAAGGCATATTAAGGGGAGCTTGGTATGATGGATTTTATTTTCACGAGGAACTAGACTAGTGATGGTTCACTTGGTTGTGCGGTTGATAAGGGGCGCTACCAGAAGAACCTCCTTATGGTAATTTCTACTTCCCCAAGAATTAGAGTTGTAAGAATTATTATTCCATCCACCATTGAAAGGTTGGATATTGGGACGTTGATACACGGTATTGGCTTGGTCTTTCCTACCCTCTTTTAAACTAAGCACTTTTGGGCAATCTTGGACCAGATGGTCCGAACACTCACAAACCATACAAAATGGCATCGCCACATGGTTAATAGAAGAAGTGGTGGGGTGTTTCTCCCTTTTACCGATCTCTAAGTTCTCAATTTTATTAAGAATGGTTCTAAGAGTGGCAAACTCTGAATTAGAGTCCACTTGGTGCACATTTGCACTGTGACAATGTCCTTCCTCTCTCACCGTTTGCCATTGGTAAGTCTTATCAGCTACATCATTTAAAAATGTCCAAGCTTCGGTGTCATATTTTTCATCGAAAGTACCCGTACACATAGACTGAACACGAGCTCTACTGTCATAATCTAGACCATCATAGAGAGTTTAAATCCATAAACCTTTGTAGGTAGTCATATAATGACTCTCCTCAATTTTGCGTAAAGCTATAGATACTCTGTTGAATCTTAGCAGTTTTGTAGTTAGGGAAATACTTTTTCAAAAACTCATTAGCGAGTTGTTCAATTGTGTTTATAGAGTTCTTCTCAAGAGTGTACAACCAATCATGTGCGTTTCCCATAAGCAAAAAAGGGAACACACGTAATTTTATAGAATCCTCTGTAATACGTTAGAAGTTTAAAATAAGCATATGATCCCTAAAGTCCTTAATATGGTTATACGGGTTTTTAGTGGGACTACCATAAAATTTAGGGAGCATAGACAAGAATCCCAGTTTTAAATCAAAGTTTCCTACATTTCTAGGAATCACAATACACGAAGGTTTACTCACGACTGTAGGATGCATTCGATTGCGGAGAGTGATTCTCTCCGTAACAGCAGCAGGTTCGAGATCATCCCTAGCAATAACAGGTTCAGGACAATTCCCATCAGTCCCGCTCATATTGATTCTAGCAGCGTTCTTAGTCCAAGTTTGGGTGTTACCCCAATTAAACATACAACTCAATCAATAGATACGAACACACTAATAGACCTAAGAATGATATAAGCACTCAAAAATGTTTTACTGGTCCCTTTAAAGTCAAGTTGTAAACCCGGTCTCAGGGTTCAATGCTCATACTCCTGACAGTAGATCGATTCGCACTTGAGTTTTTTTTACTCGCTTTGGTGATAGCACGC
Source organism: Kingdonia uniflora (assembly GCA_014058105.1). Classification (NCBI taxonomy): domain Eukaryota; kingdom Viridiplantae; phylum Streptophyta; class Magnoliopsida; order Ranunculales; family Circaeasteraceae; genus Kingdonia; species Kingdonia uniflora. The sequence continues at coordinate 1,710,307 of JACGCM010001204.1, read as the reverse complement.
GTGTTGTCTAGTCATCTAGAAGCACCTGTGCTAGAAGGCGGGGCAAACCGCTTAGAGTAACCTATCCACACTAGTTATGTCAGGGAATATACTTCCTCCAGCAAATGTAGCCACTTATCAGGTTTTCCTATTGAGCGTGTTGCTCTAGGTCCGAGCGAAGCCTTTTGATTAATAATTTTTTTATGGCTTCTTATCTGAAAATTTGTTAAAGTGGTCGGGACTGTCGATACCGAAAAGATTAAAAATTGGGTGATGAACTCCCGGGGTCCTAATGCGTGGGATCGCACGGGTGATGAAATCCCATTTTGGTTCACTCTTATCTAGGCGTTGTCGCAAAAATTAAACATTTAATCAATCAAACAATAGTTGAACAATGATGTACCGCGACAGGGAAGGTACGGTGAAAAAATGATTACCTACAGGGTGGCCTTTTAGGGGCATGTTTGGTTACCCTGGTAAAACTGTTAGGAAGGCCCACTCAGGATCGTTGGCGAAGTACGCGTTGAAACAATTTCCGGCCTGAGTGGGGGTTCTGAAGCTGTACCTGCAGCAGAGTACAATTTCCTCACCTTAAAGAGCGTCACTCATTAATCTTTACTCAAAATATTTTCTCAATCCTTACAATACTAAAAATATATAAAAATTTAAACAACTAGAAGTCTTTTTGGCTTTGTCGCTTTGCTGTAATCAACCATGTCCATCTCCTTTAATGACTTGAAAAATATTACTTATGTATATTTGTGTTCGTGAACCGAGTATATAGCAGAAATACTACCCAACTGTCTAGATCGGGCAATAGATACCATCGTTCCCACAAGAAGAATACATAGGTAGAGCTTTTGAACAACAGTTGTTTGACCAGACTTGTTCTTAGCAAGAACAAGCTCTATAATACTTAGTGGATACGAATAGAGTTATACAAAAGAAACCTTATGGCAACAAAGATGACTATAACAACCCCTGATCAAATACCAAAACAACATAAGATTCAAACTTTAACTCACAATTCAATAAAATAAATCAAAAATAGAAATAAAGTAAAACCCAAAGTAAACTACTGTAGAAGAGTAAACAAAGTAAAACCTAGAGATTGTGATACGATTTACCCCAATGAAGAGAACCCAATATTCTCCAAGAACAATACAACCTTATCACAAGCACAATCAGTCTCCAAAAGAAAATATATTGCCCGATACACCCAGAAGAAGTGTCTCTAGAGAACTTGGAAAACCATAAACAACACTTCCTTCCCCTAAGTTTTTTTTCTGATCTTTCAAGGATACTCTTCCAACTTTCAAAATCAACCAGCTTTGGAGAAAAATCATCAACATTTGATCCTAAATCAATCAATTGATTGATTTCCCAAGATTCTCCAAAAATAATACAAAATTAACTCTTTCCTTGGAAGAATACAATGCGGTGGTTAACCAGAGATAAAAGATAACTAGAACTACTCTATCTTTATCCCCTAACAAAGTCCTCCTAACTCTCAACAGCTCCTAGTTTCGTAGAGATATTTTAGCAAGGCTTGACTACTAAGTCTTCCAGTAGCTCCAGTAGCACTTGGCAACTAGGTAATCTTCAGCATTAGCCTTTAGCTTGTAAGAGTTGGGCTTTAAGAAGGGCTTGGTCACAAATGTCTTATTACCTATAATAGTCAAACATATTTTAATTAGACCCAATAAAACATGAAATAAGGTTATAGATCATGTAATTTGAAGGACAAAAATAGGCATTTTTTATGCCTATTACCACTACCAAGATGTTCAATCTGGAAATCGAGACACTACTTGATTTCCCAAGGTCTTTTATTTTAAATTCCTTCCCAAGGTATTTGGCGGCTCTCACGATCTCCCCCGGAGGTCTAATGATATCCAAATCATTTAGTACACTATTATGATGATACTGAAGCTAGTTTATGTGTTCTAAATAAGAATGCATGGATAGATAAAGATATTTACAAAATCCCCAACCTTCAAATACTTAGTCAACTTACTATGTCTCATGGGCCCTGATTGCATCAAGTCAACAATAAGTTTTCCAGTTTTATTATGTACACACCTCGTGTGTCAGGCTTAATTACTTCTGAAGCTTATACCTTCCCAGATAGCTTCATGTAGATATCCGTATCTAGTTTCCCATATAGATACGCGGTATTTACGTCTGACGCATGTCTAGCTTGTCCTCGACAACTTGACAGACTAATCAGTACCGAAACATTATAGAGTTTGTAACTGGGTAATAGGTCACATTGCAATCGATGCTAGATCTCTTAAAGATTTCCTGGGCAACTAGTCTTGCCTTGACCAAATTATCTCTTCGAGTTAATCGAGTTTCCGTACCTTTCCCATTTATAACTAACATGCTCAATTGTATCATTACGCTAGTAAGCTGAGCTCCATTTGGATTCTAGATGCCCAGTTTGGCCAATGTATAACAACACACAGTTATTTATAATAAATGGTTTTGAATCCTCATCCTTGATGGCGAGCATAACAGTGAATATGAATACCTTGTCGACAAATCTCTACTGTATGATCCTACATTGTGTTTATTATAGACTTTTAATAAATCGAGATCTCATTATTATCATACGTATGTGTCACCCTAGGCTAGTCTCGTAATATATCAACTGGTCGCGTAACTACTATTGCCTCATCAATGGGTGGTTCCATCCTCAATGAATCGAATACACCATTACTCATATTTATCCTATATTCTACAGCTCCCTAGCTAAGAATACTTTTTTCCAACGGTGTTCTGCACTAAGCGTGAGCCTCAGATTTGTTTACGGTACTAATTCCCCTGGAATGTTCTGCTGCGGTACTAGTTCCCCCGGGACGTTCTACTGTGTATATGTATTACTTGCAGGTACATACACTTACGGTACTTCAATATTATCTATGAATGTATCTAGAAATTCATTTATGACCTATTAGAGGTTTGTAATCCATTGAATCTTATTGTCACCTAACTTATGTATAGGGATCTAGATGAGACAATGGTAGTATTTTCCAAGACCTCTTAGAAACATCCTCAGCATTGACTGTCATATCTCCCTTCAATGCTGGGAATATCGTCTCATCAAAGTAATAATTATTTGCCCTGTAGTATATACGTCGCCAGTGGGTTCCAAATATCCAGTGATAAATACGAATCATAACCCACATAATACTAGGCCGATGTTGAGGGTCCCATCTTCATACATTGTGGTGTGATTGGCACCTATACAGAACATCTAATTGTTCGTCGATGTACAATACCGAGCTCCGACCCAATTACTAGTCATTTTGGGGGAAAAATAATTTAATGATTTACTATGGGACAAACCTTAATCAGTGTTGTGGGAGCAAGAATGCATATCTCACACACTAGCCAAAAGTTGTGATCATAATAACAGTGGCCTAGCGATTATCCTAAATCGCTTGATTAGGTTCTCCGCCAATCCCGAGTTGAGTATGGTATGAGGTACTCACGATGCTTAATCATCTATCCCATTTAGTGGTAAAATAATCATTAAAGGCATGTGAGTCCAACTCCCAAGCCGCCGTCAAGTTGTATCGATCGACTTTGATCAGTTAATCCAGGAAATGAGTCTGCGATTGAATGATCTAAGTGAGAAGTCGTATTAATGTTACATTCCTAGATTTTAATAATAGGTAAACGTAAGACCATCTCATAGATGCGTCTATTATGACCATAAATATTTAAGTGAGACACTATATGGATGGATAGGCCCACATATGTCTCTATGGATGCATTTGGAGTAAAGGCTGGAGATCCCACTCCACCTTGGTTATACTAAGATAAAATAATAGACTTTCCTTGAAAGTAATCGTTACACGTATACTCTCTGGATCTTCTATCCTTTTAAGAAAAGTTGAGATATAATCCCGATAATCCTTCTCTCTATCCAAGCCCTGAGGAGTGTATTGGAAACCGTTCTAATAGCGTGTTAACCTTTAGATATGGAGTGAATGCACATAACCCTGTCTGTCATTTTCTTTGATAGTTATTACGTGTTAAGTATTATCATGTATCTCCCTAAACTTAGTAAAATTTGGTTGGATTTACTAGTGTGTAAAGTGGACAAGATACCATGTATCGTACCGTCAGAGAGTAATAGCATAACGCACTCAATACGCTCTATCATGTTGGTCGTGCTAATGATATTCGTGCAATCCCCAATGCACAAGGTTAGACAAAAAATATATTCATATCTCAAAGGGGTCGAGTGTGTGGTACTAATATCTCTTAGACATATGTCGTCACTCATCCGATTATCGGTCATGCTCAATGGGCAGATAGATCCATAGGCGAGTTGTATATAGTAGATCAACTATCATATATATAATTTAACTACTTCTCAAGCAATAAATTCGAATAATCACAATTTAGAACAAATTAAAAATCTCATGTATGTCATGAGCATTTTATTGAAATATAAATGATATGTTCCCAACAAAATCAAAAATACTGACAAAAGAGTAAATTAAGTATGTACTAAAAAAGAAACTATTAGTGTTCTCTCTAATATGACATCACATGTCTATTAAGATATTATTACAGATTACTCTGTATGTTGATCCATGCCGGCATCAGTGTCACCGAAGAAGTCTGATGCTGCTACCTTCATAGTGATAGAAGTTATGTCATCAGTGATGTGGTTAGCCTGAACTTTGACTTTAGGCACCTACGGTATCTTGCAGTCGCGTACCCAGTGTTCAGCTGCCCCATATCTCAAGCAAAGAGATTTTAAATCTGGCTTCTTGATCTTCTTTGGTGTCTGTGGTTTACCAACCTTTTCAAACCTATTGTGCTTATAAGGGCCCAGGAGTCCCCGATTCCTGCCTTCAGTCGCATTCCCACTTCTAGAACCCCATTCGTCATTGTCTTTGCCATGAGATACAATCTTCTGTGCAACTGGTTTCTTCTTCCTAGGGGGAAGCCTCTTATTTTTCCCAAAAACAAAATGTGTCATCTTGTTCTGCAGTGAGAAAGAGTTGGATAAGATCTCTAGGAGTACTAAATTCCATTTCTGCATATTGGTTCCTAAGAACAGCCTGTGAATGTAGAAATGTAGAAATAGTCTTTTGCAAAACCTCTTCCGCAAAGACATAATCGTTATTGAACCTCATAGCTGAAGCAATCTTTTGTAGTGCTGATTTATAGCCAGCTATAGTCTTGAAGTCACATAGTCTCAAGTTGTTCCAGCGGTTATGATTCTTATAGTTTGTTAGGGCCTGTTGTAGACCAAAGCGTTATTTTAAGCTCGTCCATAACTCATATGGATCTCCGTAACATGTGTGCTCAAACCTCAGCTCTGGCTGAAGGTGGGCGCGCATAGCCAACATGACATATGCCCTAAGTGGTTCAGAGACGGTGTTATCTGCAACAATCGACTTTAAGACTTTCATTGTTTACAGATGGATTTTTATGTCCGTACACCAAGAAAGGTAGTTGGAACCATTAAGTCACAATGGTTCATAATCATAACGTGGGCTGGCAGACATCTGTAATGCAAAATGTAGATCGAAATTAGTGACAATTCTTGATAAACATTTCAAATGCATTAAAGACAAATTATAATACTTAGAATAACGAAAAATAAATGATTCTTAATCAGATTATAGTTGAACCCTGTTCATATTCTAAAACTCATGAAATTATTTTTTAATAATTAAATCCTAAATTTACCCCGTAAAATGACGATCTTAATGTTTGATGTGCATTTTAATATAATCTTGGCCAAGATTTATATTCAAAACCACCAGATGCGTGTGTTCCTTATGAAATCTTAATTAAGTACATGATTTTCAATCATTACTAAAGACAATTCATATTATACAAGTCAGTGATTCTCAATCATTGTTTATATGTAAACCTTATTCATATCCTATTAAGTGTTAAATCATAATTTTACCCCGTAAAATGGTGATCTTAACTTTAAAGTACATTTTAATAGAGTCTTAGCTAAGTCAACTATTCAAAACTACTAGATGTTGCAAAACAACTAGGATGTTCTAAGCCCTAAAGTTCTATAAAGGTCTGTATATTCTAGCCAAATGACCAATTTGCTATGAATATGAGGGGTATTAGATATTTAGCTGACAAGTGGTCTCATCCTGAAGTTTGTTGGGTTCACACGATAGGTTGATTATGTCTGTTTTTAAACTAATATTCTAGGGTATTATAGGTTGCTATCAATGTCTATATACCTCCAAATGTTATCATATAACATCTAATTGCACCTAGATACGAAAAATTAGTTCTTCAGATACCAAAATTTTAAAAATAAGACTAAGTCAATTTCCAATTGAGTTCTAATTATTTATCATTGACAATTAACTGTGATTTAGATATGACTTCTAGTCGTATCCTAAATTAGTTTTGGTTTCATATTATCTGTGATCCCCTGATCATAATAATTAGTATCTTAGGGGCATACCATTAACATCTTATTAATTATCGTAAGATACTTAAATAGTATTAATCCATTTGCTTATCTCTATTTCATTTCACGGTCCTTGCATCAAGATAGGCAAAAGTAGTGCATCAATGGGTTATATTTGTTTTCAAAACCGTCAGAACTACTATTGCTATCAAAATATGTTAGGAACCTTCCATCTGTCCATATCATTTAACATGTGTCATGTGCATAACTACGCGTCACTTCATATTTGAAAAGATTTGTAAACCTACTTCCCATTTCCAACTTCACTCCAACGGGTAAGCTTCTTCTCTATTTGTTTCTTCTTCTATGTTCTCTCTCCCTCTACCAAAACATATTAGGGTCTTCTCTCTCTAAGGGACAAATAAAATGGATTTACTTTCTGATTATGTCATTGTTTCGGCGCATTTTTGTTCTAATTTGGAGATTATGGAAATGAAACTCATGATTCAGTAGGCGATAGATCAAATCGTAGATTTACCGTGGAGTGGACTTTTGGATTCAAGTGAAGAACAGAAATACAACATTCTAGTAGTGGTAGGATTCATCTCTTTCTCTTTCCCCCTATACAAAAAATTTATAAGATTCTAAATAGGGACTGTTAATTTTTGTTGTTTTTCTGTAAAGGGGTTTGCTTAATTTCATTTGATGCCTTCAAAGATTATGCTGCAACTTAACATTATGCTTCTTTTTATCTTCTACTCCTGTCATAATTCATGTTTGCCACTGATTCAAAAAATCATTTCTTCTTACTATTCAAATGTTTTGATTCATGTACTTTACAAATTATCATCTCAGTCATTTTTTGCGTGTGTTGTGATATTTGGTGACCATGCAAAGTCGTGTTAGAATGGAAGCTATGTTTTCCTATCTATGTCGTGTTGTGTTGTGTTAAACTGTGTGTTGTTGGTTACTTTCAAGTTTTCAATCCAGTTATTCCAAAAATAACAAAATTTGAACTATATCTGAAATGTGCCCACTACTGTTGGCCTCATATATACAAGATTTAAAGTCTGCCGTAACAACCAATTGCAACTCTTGGAGTGATAGTGAATCAAAGTAAGTGCTAAACAAAAAGTTAGTAGCAATGTAGTAGTACAAAACTGGATTCCATTTATGAGTCATGTTTGATGCCATTTAGTTTTATGTCGAACCTCTGTAGATTTGACGCATAATCCAACTTCGGCTATAATAGAATTAAGCTTTGGGTCTGAGATCTCTTGCCAAGGGTACAGGGAAAGCCATAGATGAAGAGTCCCAAGAGATTATCATAAAAACGATAATAGTTTCCAAGATTGTAAGATTCTTCGAGATCAATGTTTTTTTTTAGTATTGAGAAACTTATGGGAGTTTTTAAGATCAGATGATTGATTTGAGTCTTCTCTGAAAGATTTTAGTAGTACTCCTATAATTTGAGGGAGTGGAGTCCAAATATTTTGAGGTGTCTTCAACAGGATCAAACAACTTAAAGTTCAGTGTTTTTGTTGTTTCATATCCCAATTTTGATATAGATCTATTTTACCGCAATTTAGCCTATGTCTCGAAATACAGCAATTCAGCCTAGATCTCAATATTTTGAGATATACTATTGTTGCAATTAATTTAGGGATGCTATTAAGTTTAATGTGTTGAAGATTGGCCTAAAACCCCAACTAAAGCATAGATAGTGTTAGACGATCATCTTCAGCACAAACCCAACATTTTCAAAATAAACTCCAAGGTATAGCAGTAACAAAGATGTATCGATATAGTTGGTCACGGCTGAGAAAAGAAGGTGAAACATGTTATTCTAGAGAAAAGTTCACTTTAGGGATAATTGAGAGGCAAGGGGTGATTTTAAAACTCTTATAAATGGTTTGGTTATGCTTGGAAATTCCCATCATGATCATATTTACATGTTTGTGAAGTTGAAGGAAAATGACATGAAACTACCAAAATGTTGGAGCACAAATTGTACTAAAGGATTTCATACTATAAGCAAAATTCCCATAAAAACATAAATCCCGATTGGGATCATCTTTGAAATTTTTGTAACTTCATTAGAATTATTAGAGCTTCACCTTACCTAACCATTTAAATAGAATGATAGAAACAAAACGAACAAGTTCTAAAGGATTACTAATACGGACAATACTGTAAAATGTATGTTCCTTGATTAGGAACTCCCTGTTCACCATCGACATGGCCATTCCCAAGATTTGCCATCAGTGACCCGACACGCATGTTAGCAATGAACTTATGTGGGCAATGAACTAATTTAGTGACTGAGATAATTACGGGATAAAAATCGCAAACAAAGGAAAAAAGAAATAAACATTTATATCCCTTTAATAAGCCATAATAAGGGGATATAACCCAAAGAAAGTAATTGAAGTGCAAAAGGCGTGTCATCTGATATAGTTGTAATGAAGATATGCCCGAGGTAGTGCTAATACTTATATATTTAGCGTCGAAGGCGCGTCAACGTACTTGCTTGTGCGTAGTCACGGGTAGTACTAGTATCTTATATGAGCGAGTCATTATTCTTATACAAGACACCCGTTCTCAAAATATTTTAAAAAATATTTTTCATAAAAAAAATTAAAAATGGGTCCCCCATGGGGTAGGTTCAGTTAATAGAAATTTTTCAAAAAAACTTAGACTCAATATGACCAAGAAATGAGCTTTTTATAGCTGCTTCAGTGTCTGAACCGGTCTGACTCGGTCTGGGTCAACGCCTGGACCAGGTTGACCCGGCTACACGTGTCTGCCACATGTATCTGTCACACGTGTCACTCTGGTGACTGCCACGTGTTACCACACGTGCATGCCATGTGTCATACCACATCAGCATGCCACGTGTCCTCGATACGTGTCACGACTGGCAGTATTGTGGACCCCACTGTCACGTCAACATGCCACGTATCCATGTTACGTGCCACTACTGACGTCAGCAATGGTTAATAATGACGTCATCAAACAGATAATTATTAAAAAAATAATTTAAAATAATATTTTATTATTTGCTAACATCATTAGACCTTAAAACGCTATTTTTGGTCATAAAATTGCCTAGTTTCAATGTGAGTTTCCTGACGATTGGGCCTGAGACATGTCATATACCGTTGGAAAGCTCATGGGATAGGCTTTCTAATCCAAGTAGTCTCGTCTCTATTCGATGTCCACAGATAAAGTAATTTCTATTTGAAAATAACCTTTTATAAAAGGTAAAAATTACCAAAATTGGCTATTTTTATTCCGAAAAAATATATAAAAAAATGTTACTAATCCATATTTAGATATCATACAACATTGATTAGATAGAAATTGAATCTAAATTCATAGATCTTTAAAATACCTCTGTGATCGCAAGATTTCCCTAAAAACGTTGATTGGAGAGTGATTTTCTTTCTTTTCTTGATCCACTAGCTTACGTGCTAATAACATATTGAGGAATATAATAATATAAAAGCTAACTAGCAATTTTATATCTTGAGAGCAATTGAGAGAGAGAGATTTATTGTTGATATTGGAGAATTGTAAAATTGTACGTAATGCAATAGCATATAAGCATATTGAATAGGTTACAAAACCTACTCAAACTCTCCCCATAAACCTGAAAGTCTATGAGCTTGTTCATATTGGAATGATGTATGAATTATTATACCATAAATTGCAGTCAAAACAGAGATCCCCTGCATGATTGTGTAGAATGATTCTTATGACAATAAAATCGAATGACAAATAAGAGTGAAATATTCATAGTCCTCTATGAAAAATGTCAGTTTACATTCTCTCCCAACACATTTTACTGTATCGACAATCTTACAAACACGGAAATATACAACTATGAAATTATTCAAAAAGAGAAATCTTCCTAGGTCTCGGTTAAACCAAAATTAACAGAATAACAAAGATGCACAAAATTCTCAACAGGTTTACGGTTTATACTAATCCCGGATTTGTTACAAAGATGACGATGTTCTACAAACCATAACTCTCATCTAAACTTGGTTGTTCGTGGAGGTGGATGACGCTTTGTCTTCATCAACACCAACCACAATATGTACTCTTGGTGCAAGTTTGTTCTCTATCGAAGCCTCTTTGTCCATAATTTTTATCATTTCCTTCATGTTGCCCTCCTCTCCTTTAAGCTGCATTTTCATTATTTTCTCCACCTCTTTATCCAGCGGTTTAAAGTACTGTTCAACAGCAGCTTCCTGCACTCACAGAAAATGAAAACAAAATCAATTGACACAAAGGTTAATACACACAAAGTGTATAATTTTGTTTTCGTAGTAGTACAAATAGTCCAACCATAAGTTACTAGCACGAATAATTGATCACAAATTCGAAAACGATGTAGCTGCTCAATTTAGTGGCCTTATCCCTCACTGGAAAACCTCCTCTTTGGTGGTCTTATCCCTCACTGGAATGCGAAAGAAAACCACCCAGATAATTGAAATTAGCATCAAAGGGTTTGTGCTTTCTTTCTTTTTTGCCAGTGCAAGCAGGGGTTATGGCAGGACCCCTTGACCAGGATTTATAAAAGAATGGAAAGAATTACACTTTTTTGTACCTAGTCCCCATAACATCCTCTTCTATTATAGAATTGATATTAGGAGCCAAGGAGCTAGGGGAATAAATGCATTCTCCCATATGTACATGAGAGGAACATAACTCCACAGCTGCCCTATAACAAACAGAATATTCATGGATAATATGTAAGTTCTCAATTCTTGCACTTGCTTGAATTGCTGCTATTGCCTCTGATGGTAACATTCCCAAGGAGCATCCTTGGCATTCTCCATGTATTTAGGTTGAACTTGTTGCCACTATGATCCTGCCCATGCCATTTTGGTAAGCTAGCTCCAAACCTCTTCTTATGCTCTGCATCTCAAGGTAGGTAGTGCTTACAGGCTTCATTTTGCCACTGTAAGTATACACACCCCTCCATCATCCCTAAAGACTCCTCCAGTCTTCCCATTGTCACCATTAAGAGCACCATGGATGTTGAGTTTTATAATACCTAAATCAGGCGGGTTCCACTGTCATTTGGGGATTTTGATGAAAAACTCGGTGAATGTTCCATGCCCCACAAATTTGCCTAGTTTTAACAGTCTTTGACCTTGTTAATAGTGTTGCTCATCTTGTAGCTAACCTCCATACAGACTTGTTTGACTGTAGTACCAACATCTTTAGGTTCATCTCTGAACACCACATTGTTCCTGCTCCTCTACACATGGTAAACCATTGCTGCAAAAGCCGAACTCAAAACCTTGTAAGTTATGTCTTCTTGACACATATTGCTCATCTCATTAAGGGTGTCTTGCCAGTTCTGTTGATTGTTGGATATATAGCATTTATCTTGAATCCAGTGCCATATCTGCTTAGAGAAGGAACAATCTGTGAAGAGGTGATTAATGCTCTCATTGCTGCTACTACACAGAGGACACTTAGAGCTATCCACTACTCTTCTCTGCAAAAGGAAGTCCTAAGTGGCAAGGCAACCCCTAATAACTTTCCAGAGAATAAAGCCATGTCTAGGGATAACATACTTACTCTAGCATAAGTTAAACACCTTAGAGACAGGACTTCTAGCTCTCAACTTTTCTACAGTAGCCGCAACAGTGTACTTGCCATTCTTGTCAGGTGTCCAAACCACTATGTCTTGGTCACAACTATTAGGAGATATCTCTGGAAACCTATCACAAATGTTTACACCAAGCTTGTGTTTAACAAGCTCTCGAATACACCATTTCCCATTTGCAATGAACTTAGAAACTTTCACATTCAAACTCAAGAAATAAATATAACTGTAATGAGATTCAAACCTCTATCATGCCAAGGATCCTGCCAGAAATAAGTTTGATTTCCACTTCCCACCAAGTGCCTGGTGCATCCCACTGCCTCCACCCTCGTTTTGAAGATCATTCTATGCCCATGAACAATTAGAAGGGGTTTTGACAGACCAAAAGCATTTGTTCTTCAGTAAATAAGCTTGTACCCATTTAGACCAAATTCCATCATCACCAGACACCGCTTTAAATGTCAGCTTCATAACAGCAGCATTATTCCACATCTTCAACCTTCTAACTCCCATGCCTCCTTCATTAAGAGGGGTACACACCTCATTCCAAGACATAGGAGCTTTCTTCTTAGTAGTATCTTGGTCTTGTCACAAGAATTTAGCACATATTGCTTCAATTTTATTTAAAGTGACTGGTGGCAGCATAAAGATAGATATTCAGTAAATATGGCTACTTAGCAACACAATTTTGATCAATTGTAACCTTCCTACAAAAGAAAGGAACCTATTTGTCCATTTACGAATTTTGGCAGTAATTTTATCAATCGATCTCAATCTAGAGGATATCAGAGGCAAACGCAAGTACTTAAAGGGCAATGTCTCCTCATAAAAGCCCAACACTGAACAAATCATGTCTCTCTCTCCCACTTCAACACCAGAGAAATAAAGAGAAGACTTTGTAATAATTGGCTTCCAAACCTGTGAGAGTAGAGAAGACTTTGATGCATTGACTAACTGAATAGGCTGAGATAAGGTCACCATGGAAAAGCGCCAATAAGTCATCTGCAAACAATAAGTGTGTAAGGAGAGGCCAGGAGCATCTATAGTGAGGTAGCAGTGGTGTTTCTTCCACCATGGCTTCCAAGAACAGCCCCATACTCTCCATCACCATCACAAACAGGTAGGGTGACATGGGGTCTCCTTGCCTTAAACCCCTCTTCCCAGCAAAGAACCCCTTCAGAGAGCCATTAACTGAAACAAAATAGTAAGGTGTAGTAATGCTATTCAGGTTGTTAATACCTTCTGCACGACTTTTAAAATGAGATGTTATAACCTCTTAAACTCCCTACAATGGTGGCTCCCTCACTTTAGCTTTCTGGAAAACTTCCTAGTATCATTAAATATGAATTGGAGGCCTTATGCATTCCAAATTGTTAAACCTCCTACAAACTATACTCTTAAAAAAACCTTCACTGACATGAAGGGCTACTAATATACCTAAGAGTGTGGTCGAAAACAACGAAAACTACCTCCTCAAGGGAAAAAGAGCGAAACCCTAATTTCATTTAGCAACCTAATAAAAAAATAGTGATCCCTAGATTGATTAACATGTCTTTAAGAATGAAAGTAACAAGTGGAAGGCGTCAAGAGCATTCATTAGACGGAAAAAACCAAAACAATTTAGATAAATATACAGAATTAAGAAGATGAAGAACATTGAAAGAAAATAGAAGATAGTAAAACTCAAGTATACGTTTTAAGTATGATTTCTTTCATGTAAGAGTTAGCAGGTTTTCATGACTCATCACGTCTTTGACTTATACTGTAAACGGTTGCACTATTTAGGCCTAGAAATAAATTCAATGTTGTATTTAACGGACTAGAATTTGGGTTACAAATTGTAATAAGACCTTATATCCTGCAACACATGGAAGCACGACTTACCGTTTCTTCCATTGTTCGGTTCAGCTTTTGCATCTCCTCAACCATGTGACGGACCTCTGACAAAACAATTTTTTCAGAGATAAGTCTCGCTTCTGCCTTCCTTGCTTGTGCCTGAAGAAATTTGGGCACGTAAGAAACCAGACATAAGATATCAGCAATCTCAACAATACTACGTAGCATGGTAAATGTACACTTATATCTGATGTAAATGCTGGAAGAGAAAAAAAACCACCAGACACCAAAATTTTAGGCGCCAGATGGTTTCTTACTAAAAAACACAATAGGCGCCTAACGTTTAGGTGCATGTACGCAACCTCAAAACTCATTCAATTCCAAGACTTGAGTTTTGAGTCAATGTTGGAAGGGAAAATCAGACGTAGCAGCCTCAAAACTCAAGACTTCAGGGACTGTTGGAGATGGTCAAAGAATCTTTTTAACACTTTTAAGACAGTTCTATACTTGCATGCTATTGTAGACGTATCTTGAATGTGAAGGGCAATTTACATATCTACATAAAATGCAATTATTATTATTATTATCATTGTCTTTATAAAATGTCTGTAAATCTCTGCTCGTGAAAAGTTTTAACAGTCGATTGTAGCAAATAAGGTTCTTGGCAAAAATAAGATCATAAATAGAATGCTATTTCGAGCGGTACAAATTGCATCAGCCCATCAGTTTGACATGAAGAAATAATATTAATAATAAGTACATTTATTCAAGGAGACTCGCTAATTTATAATTCTTTTTACACATCTTATTAATTTATAATGGTTTGAATCGCCGCACAAACTCTACCAGCTCACACCTAACTACTAAACATCTAAGAAGTCTGAATCTATGGAAACTGATTAATGACCAAAGCGGAGAAAGCGCTACCTTCTTTTAATGTTCTATAGTTATCCAAAGAGCATTTCTAATTACCCATTTTATAGATTGCTAGTGACTTGAAATACTAATCAAACAAACAATCACAATATATACATTGGATGATAGGAAACATTAAAAAAAAAAAAAAAAAAAAAAAATACTTGTTCAATTTCCTTGTGGAGTTGCAATCTGTAAGCCCTAATTTTCTTCTCTTCGTATCCAGATAGAACCCTAACATAGAACAATGCCTTTCTCCCAAACTCCAATATCTTATTCATTGTCAACTACTACTAACAGATTCTACTTCTCTCTGCAAACATAAACCAACATATAAACACAAAACCAATTAGAAACCCTAATTTGAATGAGAGAGACAATGAGATATTGAATCACTGATTCTCACCTTCCATGAAGAATCAACAGAGAGAGAAATATTGGAGATTTGGGCAGTAATGAGAAATGGGAGTAATGGGACTTGGACTGAGTTCTGGGCTTTGGTGATTTTAAAGCCCTGTGTAAGAGCATCTCCAACTGAAGAGTATGCAATTCCGGTTTACCATACCGATATTCCAGAATCGCATATTGTGTTCATCCAATAGAGATTACGGTTTTAAGGGAGAAGTTGTGATGGGAGAGAGAGAGAGAGATGCCACGTGTATTATAAAGTTATGTTGGGCGTTCAACGGTTCAGCGCCTAGGAAGTGATATATGAGATAGAGAAGTTGTGATGGGATTAAGAGATGTCAGCTGTAATTAAAACTTGTTAGGCGTTGAACCGTTGAACGCCTAGGTGGTATGCAGATACTCTTCGCCAAGTTCAGGTTTCGCATACTTTGAAGGGATATGGAGGTGAGTATGTTAAACCTCATACCCCTGTTGGATGGGTTTTTTGCAAGAGTATGAGAAAACCTTAACAACATACCATGTTGTTGGAGATGCTTTAAGTATTGGAGTGACTTTAAAACCCATTTGTAAAAGCATATTCAGCAGCTAGGTAAATGATGACTTGGCAAGATAAATTCACAAATTCACCTTATTTTAGCTCAAATCCACCTATAACAACTAGGCAAATTGGCTGACGTGTTCACCCAAAATCAACCCTCACCACCCTTAGGGTGGATTTTTACTTTATTTATGCCCCACAATTATGAACTGCGCGTAATCAATAACCAATTATAGGGTGACACTTGTCAAGATTTAAGTGGCTTTCATGCCCCACAGTTTGGAACTACGTGGTATATATACACTTATGATAAAGACACGTGGATGGTTGTGGTTTAAAGTTCTCTAATGGCTAGTTGATGCCCCGCAGTTCAAAACTGCGGGGCAATAAAACCCAATGCTCAACACTCCTCCCTCCTTAGCTTACAACAAAACCTCTTAAACTTCTACCATGTCATCATCAACCTCACAATCTAATTCTCAAAATCACTCTCAATCCTCTAATATGAACCAACAAAATAATTTTTTTCTGACTCAATTCAGCGCATTTGATTCATCACAAATGTCTAATCCTTCCCAATATCGCGATCACCATATTCGATAACTATTCCCGCCTCCTGACATTTATTTTTAATCGTAATTTGATCCCTAAAGAGCCAATTATAACCCTCATTACCAAACCCAATGATATTACCCTCAATTTGATGCTCATATAGGCTCGTACTCTCAACTGGTGAATCCATATTTTTCATCTCAAATTGATTTTGTTAAGATTGGTGAATCAAAGTTAGTCTCACATTGGCTAAAGATGTGTTTTAACACAAGGATATAAGAAGATACAGATTATTAAATTGCACCGAGGCCTTTTCAGATAAAACCCCGCACCTAGCCCATACTAGGTGGTAAAGGTGGGGACAATATCGGTGCAATGGGGGCTCGGGCCTTAACAAATGGTGTCAGAGCCGACGGTTCGGCTGGGAACATAGTCTACTGTGATTGGCGAGTGCTCAGGGGTAGAACATCAATGTGCAAAGAAAATGCGGTGTTTGGGTGTAGTAGATAAGTCGTTGCACATGGAACCCAGGTGAGATGGTGTACTACGGGAACTCAAACCAAGGTGAAGATTGTTGGTGGGCGTATCTAATCGTATTGGTGGCGGCGGACAATTAAGGACTAACGGAGTTTGATCCAATGTGGAGATTGTTAAGATTGGTGGATCAAAGTTAGTCTCACATTGGTTAAAGATGTGGTCTAACACAAGGATATAAGAAGATATGGATTATTAAATTGCACCGAGGCTTTTTTACATTGATAAAAGTGGGGACAATATCGGTGCAATGGGGGCTCGGGCCTTAACAAATGATTGTTGGGGGTGAATGTGCGAAATACACCCCCCATGCGCAATTTGGTTTTATCCGTTATCCTCATGGCATACAAATAATCAACCAAGAAACATAGACACAATAATTTATGCACACATAACACAATATTTGTCGGAGGTTCACTCTAAGGCTACTCCCCACCACTAAGTTAGAAATCCACTATGTATCCAAGTTCAATTACAAGCCCTCAAGAGATTCTAGCAAACATAGAATTCTCTAATCTCATAATACCCTTACATAGATTTACAAGAGAAGAATAAAATAAGAGATCCCAACAAAGACCATGTTGCATACCTTCTTCTTGAAACCCTTCAATTTTATCTCTTTATTGATTTTTCATCATAGCAACCAAGAGGTACTTCCCCTCTCACCATCAAATCCCAAGAGAACACCTTCCACCTTCTTCCTTGTAAAGACTAACTTTTTACAAGGTCTATCATAGAGGCTACATCTCTTTTAGATTTTAAGTTTCTCACACAGAGGCTTTTTAACTCATGTACTGCATAGAGGCTTTGAGCTCACACTCTATATTTATAGACTCTCTATTAGGTCATCCGCGAAGTACGCACACGAGATAAACCATTGTCTTGGAATATCCCCTTCAAAACAAACTTTCAGAATAAATAATACGGTGTTCGGATTATTTTAGTCTCGTTCGAATAACTTGCTTTTCGTTCGAACAACTTTATGTGCCGTTCGAACGACTTCATCTGTTTTGAGCCATAACCTAACAGATTTCGCTGGTAGAAGTTCGAGTACTACGCCGATGAGAGATACATGGAGGTTAAAATTATTTAAATCTAGATACATCACCGGTTGTATCTCCGATTATCTCTCCGGTTGTATATCTGATGAAGCCTCCGGTTGTCATGACACCAATTGTAGTTGAGGATGGAGTTGAGATTGATGTTGACAAAAAAAGATACAAGAACTTAAAAAATTGGACATCCGATGACTTCGTGAATCTCGCATGCGTTTGGTCCTAAGTGTCTCAAAACCTCGATACCACGAATAACCAAAAAGTCGTTATATTTTGGTTCAAGGTGCGCGACCAATTCAACTCGTTCTATAATGACCAATCGATGTGGCGGTCATATAACGGTGTGAATTGCGCGTATAAGGAGTGGCTCAATAATGATTGTTCGATCTTTAGAGACATCATTTAAGACCTTTAAAGCTGGCATTTTATCGGCATTGGAACAGGCGACGTAATAAGTTTTTTTTCTCATTTCATTAATTTTGTTAGGTTAATCGTACTCATAAGAATTTGAAACCTGATTTGTAACTTGGTATGGTATACGAGACCTTCGAAAAAATATACAATAAATTATTTCAATTTCGAGAGGCTTAAATAGTTTTGGAGAAATACCCAAAATGGTCACAATTTTTTCACATCGGGTAACCCGGCCGTAACGTTGTTAGGAAGTCAAATTTTAGCAATAGCTCGAACAACTCCACCAACAACGAACCCTTTACACCTACTTCCGCTACTCCAAATGTCATAATTTTGGATGATTCTACCGATATGGATGCACTACTATATGCTTGTGGGGAAGTACGACCGGACGACCAAAAAAATGTAAGGTAAAAGAAGCGGTAAAGTCAAATGTAGGTTATTGGGGGAAGAAGATGTTTAAAACGATGACAAACAAGATGAAGGCATGGAATGAGAGACAAATACGGGAATTGAAAGAATATCACGAGCCATTAAGGATAGCTCTGGATATCGAAGTTGGTTCTCCTTCCAAAATTTGAGAATGTCTAAATCAAGAATTCTTTTTAATTTGGGCTCCTCCAAATACAATTGCAATTGAGATTTGCCATAAAATGTATCCATCTCCTCATCATCAAAAACATCAAATACTTAATAATCATTAATCAATAAGAGAGTAAAAACTATAATTAAGCTTAACAAATAAGAAAATAAATCTTTGAAAACTAATATACCTTCGAAGCATCCATTCCCCTCTTAGAACTTGAGTTGCAAACTCGAGAACTTGCTCCTCCTGAACTAAAACCTCCCACATTTGCATATGTTGAGTAACAGGTCTCGAAAAGAATAAATAATTTATCCCGAACTAGTGCCAGGTCTCGAAAAGAACAAACAATTTATCCCGAACTAGTGCCATCTCGAAAGAATCAACTCTATAGATTTGCCTGTAGAAATACTCTACAAATTGGAGTTTATAGCAAGGATCCAAGACCACTACAAGAACAAATATGAGGTTGTGCTTTGACCAACACTTCTTAAATTTCACCTTCATTTGTGAAGCTAATTTATTTAGATAAGTATCTGATCCTTCAATTGCTTTAGATAAAGCATGTTGCACCATAAAGACTTGTGGGAAGTACAAGTTGGAGGTAGTATACTTTGTCCCAGAAAACACACAAGTTACTTAATAGAAAACACTCAAAAACTCACAAAAATTTCTACCTTAACCCATTCTTCATCTAAGGGGCAACTCTTGTAGTTTGAATCAAGCATTTGGAGATGGCTAAATGCTCGATGATAGTGTAATGTACTGTCAAGCATAAGAAATGTCGAATTTTACCTAGTTGGAGCGTCTTGCCTAAACTCCTTACTAGTTGGAAGAGCTAGATTCCCACACATTCTTTAAATGATTGCTTCCTTCCTTGAGAACCCCTAAAGTACCTTCTTACACATTCTCCACAGCTTCATCCATCTCCTTCAAACCTTCTTACACTATCAAGTTTATAATATGAGCACAACATCTAATATGAAAGAAATCCCCATCAGAAAAAAGAATACTCCTCAAATTTAATTGGGTCTTAAGTAGCCCAACGAAGGAATCATTTGAAGATGCATTATCCAAGGTAATTGAAAATAACTTTTTTTCAATCCCCCACTCAGACAAAAATGTATAAATCTTCTCTCAAATTGAAACCCCGTTATGTGGAAAAGGCATATAAGAATAATTGCGCACTTTCTTCTCCAACTTCCACTCTTTATTAACAAAATGGGTTGTCAAAGAGATATAACCATCTCTTGTGACCGAGCTCCACTAGTCGGAGGTTAAGCTTATTTTTCTAGGAACTTCATGCAATATCTTTCGAATCAACCCCTTATCTCTTTTATATATTTTAAGAATGTCAGCTTTTGAAGTATTTCGTAAAACTAGCTTGATATCGCGGTTTGCATATGCTCCATAGTTAAACGCATCTCGTATTCAACAAAACTAAAAGGGAGAGAGTGCCTAATGATGGAAACATTTACTAATTCACGAAAAAATTTGGGATCAAACTTAGATGACATCAACGACATATTAGACTCGGATTGGGACAACACCATTTGTCCCACATCTCGACTAGTTCTTGCGGTGCAAGCTTTTATATGTTGTTTCATGTTACCCGTCCCACTTTTCAAGTATGTGTGTGGGCAATAATTGCATTTACACCTTATGATACCATCGTCCCCTATAGGTAGCTCAGTAAAGAAGTTCCAAACATGAGAAGTATTTTGCATTTTTTGCTTACCTTTACTAGGAGGCTTTGAAGCAACGCTACTTCCTCCACCAACGAGATCATCATCACCACCAAAGCCAAGCACTTCATTAAGCGAGTCGCTCTCAACATCCTCAGCAATGTTAACTACATTCTCCATCTATAAAAGACAATCGCAGATGTAAGAAAGTCTCAATGAAGATTCCTATAAAATTGGATTGGATGGATAGACTAGACAATTCATATATACCATGACAATAGCCACAATGGCATAATAAGACTCTTATAGGAACATGGAACAGATCAGAAATTATGATTCTCTACGATAAACACGTGATTACTTTCATTCCAAGGCACCAAGGGGATTAAATATTGAGTCTTATAGGAATGTGGGACAGACAAAGTCGACTGACTCTTTAGGACTTTAGCAAAGGTTTTCCCCCAGTTTTAGATCAAGTCCTACTAGACAGATAAAGAAGAAGCTAAATAGATAAAGATACATCAATAACATTACTAGTTGATTGATAAATATAAACAGACTGACACACCCATACATATTGAGAAAACATAGAATTAACTAATTACTCAAATCAAAAACTAAGTTAACAGCAATACCTGAATTACTGAAAACAATTATTGAAATCATTAGATGAATTACTGAAATCATTAGATGAAAAACTAAGTTAACATATCAAAAATTAGCTAATTACTCAAATCATTAGATGAATTACTGAAAATAATACTTGAATTTGTGAGTTTGTGAC
The DNA here is from genome assembly GCA_014058105.1 of Kingdonia uniflora. Taxonomy (NCBI): domain Eukaryota; kingdom Viridiplantae; phylum Streptophyta; class Magnoliopsida; order Ranunculales; family Circaeasteraceae; genus Kingdonia; species Kingdonia uniflora. The sequence continues at coordinate 1,688,983 of JACGCM010001204.1, read as the reverse complement.
TAATCTCAACGACAATAAAAAATGGCTCTAGAGAGAGATGGGGTTAATTGACTTAAACAACTAGAGATCTCAGCAACAATAACTTCACATGGGTTTCTTTCATGAAAAGGATGAGTTAGAGAGTGTGACAGAGTGATGGGTTTCTCAGAGATCTTAGCAGCAACAATCAATCAATAACAACATATGGATTTCTCAGAGTGATGGGTTTTCTTAGAGATCTCAATAATAACAACAACAATCAATCAATAGAGGAAATGAGTGGAGTAGAAGTGGAGACTGTGGAGTGTGGAGTGGAGGAGAGGAGGCTGTGGAGCCGTGGATGCTGTGGAGGAGGAGATGAGGAGTGCCTGAGTGGAGTAGAGAGCTGAAGTAAAGGCTGAGAGAAGAGTGAGGAGTGAGGTTGAGTGGTTGACGAATGGCGACTTGTTGTTACCCTAAACCTAAACTTAAACTCTGGTAAAAGACTTAAAAGGGTAGTTTAATACATAAAATTACAATTAAACCTAAGGTCTTAAACAGGTCACAGGTCGACCCGAACCACGTAGGCTAAACCCTAACCCGACCTATTTATTAAATGGGTTAGACGAGTTCGGGTCAAATGACCCGTGACCAATTAAGGCCAAACCCTAACCCACCAAAAATAGGGTTAGGTCGGGTCGGGTTGGCGGGTCGTGGGTCATTTTGCCAGCTCTACATCTTAGATCTAGACGGATTGATTGTCTAGACCTCAATCATGGTTGTCAATTTATAATGTGTTTGTCCTTCCATTCTATCATTTCTCTGATCAAAACAAAAAAAATGATGGATTTCAGACCCCGAATTGTCCCTTTCATCTTTCCACGTACCCATACGGGGATAAATATGGTTAAAGTTTGGAATCTTCACTAGATACATTTCAACCCGATAATACTTAAAGAACTAGAACTCCAACATTGCATAGAAGCTTACGACCAATTTCTTCCCCTTTCCATTCTTCAAAACTGAGACTTTATCTAGTCCCCTATACAAAGCCGCCATAATCGGAGTACCTCAATCAAACTTTGGCGTACCTATAATATGGTAGTCTGTCAAAGTTGTAAGATAACCCGCCGAAAGAGATGTGCTAGCATTTGTGAAGAAAAGATTACTCATCATATACGCAACAAATGCTCTCGCATACACTATATCCATGTCTTGGTTGTAATTGTTGAGTTCAAGATTCAAAACCTCTTTCCACATTTTCAAATACGCGAGAGTGATGTTATAATACTTGATGGCATTGTTTATGATTTCGGGGAACATCTTTTCTGCTTCATCAAAATTCAAGTACTTATCGTCGTACGGGAGTTTGATACTCATCCCACAAAATAAATCTGTTAGCATGATGAAGTTTAATGGCGTAAAGCCAAGTTTCCTGCAAGGGAAGTAAAATGTATGGGTAGAAGGCCACCACCGTTCCACAAGAGAATGAATCAAACGGTTATCCGAGTTTTTTGCCTTAATCAACAAAAACTCTTTGAAACCCATATCGTCGACCAACCTCTTCAACCTCGGATACTTGACAATCCATTGGTACCACTTCAATATTTTATATAGTGATCCCCTATATTGTATTTTATCTCGATTCTGAAAAGAAAAAAAAAACACATTAACAAAAAAATATATAAAATATGACATTTTGTCGAATATTTCGCAAACAACGTTAATCACACTTAAATTTTGTCTAAAAAGCTTACTGGCCTGTCCTCCGATCCAACTGAAATATGTACCCAGTTGTCTGGGAGAATATCAACTCGGTGTAAATCACCGAGGGTTGTGCCAGGATCATTTTCCGTGAGGTGTAAAGACCACATGTTGGTTACCAATTCTTTTCCCCTTCGCTTAACTTCGGTGTTTACGTTACGTCTCGTTTTCGAGTATATATAGCCCGGCTGCAAACTATACTCTCTCGATATTGTGTGGGTCTTAACGATGTTCAATTCAGTACAAAAATGTGGGTTTAAACTAGGTTGGGAATATGTTGGTTTTAGTGTATTTGGTTTGGAGGAAAACTTGTGAAGAAAAACAAAGTATGATAGGGAGAAAGAGTGGCTTTTTTCTTTACAGTTGATGTCGCGCAATTCAAAACTGCGCGGCTTTATTTAATTCAAATATGCTACATGGCGTTGTTTGATTGGCTCTCATGTTTCACAGTTCAGAACTGTAGGTAGGGTAGTAAGCGTTGAGATTTAGACACGTGGCTAGATCTTATGCGTTGTTTTTGCCCCGCAGTTCAGAAACTCTGGTGAGTAATATTCACCTTGTTTGGAGAGGTGAACTGTTGTGGGGTAGATTGGGTTTAAGGTGGATGTACCCACCCTACTGTTGTATATGCTCTAAGAGCATCTCCAACAGTTAGGTGTGAGTTGGCCTACCAGATCAGGTTAAAAAAACCCAACCCACACTTAAGCCTCCCAACAGTTGTTGATGACATGACAGGTATTCATTTAATGAAAATAATTGTTTAGTCTGCGACAGACTTCTTTATTCCGCACAATTATTCATCTCCTCTCACATCAATAAATAAATATTTAATCTGCGCGATCAGGTACGACGGATCTCGGGACTTTATCTAAGTGGGATTGAGGTAAGTATAGGGGACCGAACTCAGAACCTTGAGGCACTTGTATTATTCTGCAAGTTAGAAGCCATAGTTCTAATGTTTTACCGCTTACAAATCTCACAAAAATAATGGAGGTACAACTTTGTATTAAAATCCAACTTTAATAGATGTTCTTATATGCACGGATTGAACTCAAAACCTTGAGGCACAAAAACTTAAGGGCATTTAAGTTTTCTATTGTATAAGAATATATAAGATTTAACCTTGGCTAGAATTATTGATTCACATTAACTACATGTAATTTTTTTCTTTTCTCTAAAAGTGACTTTGGGCTGGGCCCGCCAGTCCACTCCTAGATCCGCCTCTGTGCGCAGTGTAATTTAGTCTGCGCAGTGTTTTAAACTCTTCGCACCCATTTTTTTTGGGTGTGAGCTCTCCACACCCGGTTGAGTTCTGATAATGTCATGCAAGTAATTCACACTCATTTTTTGGTTTGCTGGAAGGGAAAGAGTGGGAGTTGCGAGTGTGGAACCGCACTCGTTTTCACAACTGCTGGAGATGCTTTAAGTATTCGGGTGATTTTAAAGCTTATTTATAGGTATTGGGCCTTTAAACAAAAAGGCCCACTAAATACTTTGAAATTAGGGTTTCAGCTTGACTGGGTCTATCTCTATATAAAGCAACATGGAGCTTCACCGCAAAGTTTCATCGAGAGGGGTCATTTTGTTTTGTGTTTGGGTGCTTGGTTTGCAACCTTCAACTTTTGTAGTTCTCAATTTTATTTCAATTAGGATTTTTAAGTTTGGTTTTCGTCTTTCAATTTCATTTTGTGTAGTTGTTTTCGAGAGATGATAGATCCCAATGAGGAAGCGAACCCAAAAGATAGGAAGTGCCGTATGACACTTAAACATCAGCATTACAGTCATCTCTAGCAGTAATAGTAATCCCTTCATTTGTTGATGGGGTTGCTACTACTCGCTGAGTTCACTCGCTGTGTGTGTGATTTGGAACGGGACTCTGAGGGATCCCTGTAATTTTTTTACAAATTGGTCTGATTGCCACGTCTACGGTAACTAGTGTTAAAAACTAGTAATGACCAACCGAAGATGCTATAATTGGGCCTAAATCAAATCCTCTTTTGCATACTGATAGGAACCTGTGGATCGATTTTTTCAGTTCATCTACAGAGCCGATTATTGCAATTACATTTTTTTTTTTTTTTTTTTTTTTGTGATTTTAATTTTATGCGTGTTTTTTATGTTATAAGTTGAAATAGAAGCAGAAGAAATGCCAATGAGGAATGATTTATTGTTGGAATTACCGCCTGAATAACAGTGATGTTATATTAAGATCGACTATCTGAGGCTTCTTCTGGAAAAAAATTGTTGTAGTTACTAAGACGAATTTGAGATATTGTAAAGCTAGTTGATATTAAAATCTTAGTACTTGCACCGTTCAAAAGGACAATTAACACTATTGAAGTGCAGTGAGTGCTAAACAAGTATACAATTCTAACTTCAACAAGAAAATAAATTGTGTCCCAATCCCATCTTCGAGTAATAGCCAAGCGCCAATAAATCTGTACAGAATGATTCACACGATGCCTGAGTCTGACTGAAAACAATAGTGCTTATCTGTAAGTGAACAACATACATTACAGAACTGAAGTTAGCATGTATCATTCAAATCTCCCTATAACTTTTGGTAGCAAATACAATGTTTAGTCCTTAGAACTCCCCCTAGTGTGGGCTAACACAAGATCTAAATTTTCACTTCCGATTAGAAAAACAAATAATTATGATATTTTGTTCTACACTTGCAACGAAATAATTCTAGAAGGGTTATGATATACATGCCTCTTTACAAAACTGATGTGTGCTGACTCTCATTCCACATCTTTCTCGGTTCCAAAGTACACGGTGCTACAGATCGAAAGCAGAATAAGCAAACATCCTACAATTCTTGAAAATGACAGTGCTAGTCTTGATAGCAGAATGCCCAATATCCCTGATAGAAATGGCTGTGAAACATAAAGCACATACATTTTTCATGAGATAAAATTAATATAACGTGCCAAAAGGCTACACATTGTTATATGTTCCACAACAACATATCCAGAACTAAATAGTTGAAAAGAATGGTTTGCTTGCCCAATGTTTGATTTCACCACTAAAATTCTAGGGGGTTTCTGTCACCAACTATTTAATAATGACCCAATTGTCTTGTTCTTTTGACAAATTCTTATATGAAGTGCCATTGGGAAAGTTCAAAATCTGTACATAACAAATTTACTTGGTTATACTTGAGGAAACTAACAAAACAGCTATTCTGATTTTTTTATTATCAAAATGTAAGACAAAGTAAACAGCAAGGAAAAGATCTCAATATAATTGTTACTTAGATATTTTTCTAAAGAAGATCCAACTTAAGCATCAAGAACTATTTAAAATATCGACAACCACAGTTATTATCTGTGCAAGAAGATACCTCAATATACTGCATATTTGCAGCTCTGCTCGTTTTTTCGAGATGAAGTGCACGTGCTAGAAGTACCTGCATAAGCACAGATAAAGCTCTGAAAAAAAATTGCAGTGCCATTGTACCACCATTAGAATGAAATAGATCAGGTGCATCCCAAAAGTGGACACTGAACCAACAATGTCAGAACAAGCCAACTAGAAAGATTAAGTGAGTCAATATTTAGGGCATTACCTCTGCAAAGAAAGCTAGCATACCGAGTACAACCATGAGAAAAAATGTGTACAGATCTGGCACGACAAAAGTCTACAAAGAGAAAAATTAATCACCAAGGGTAGGTATATAACACAGCGAAGAATAAGAAATGCGAGTCTAAATAGGTGCATGTCGAGCAGTTGATTTAAGTCATGGTTGAAATAAAGAGTACTCTGATAATTATTCACTAACAAATATTTATATTCCACTCAGAAACAAAGGGAACCAAAAGTAAATATTAATTGGTAATAGCAAAATTCGACCAAATTAATTATTATTTTTCTGAATTTGCGCGATATTATCCTCTATGTTTTTTTCTTCTTCATAAATACGAAATCTTATCCTAAAGGTGAACATGTTGATATGCTTAGAACTATGTAATAGCAAATACAATTTCCTACTGGAACTTTGGAGTTTGAGCACTACTACTATATTGTCTTTCAGTTTAAATGTAAGATGATAAACCTTAGCATTGGACAAACAAATAAATTACCTGTAAAGCAAATGTACATATTGCAGCAGCAGGACAAGCGAATAGGCTAAACCAGAACACAGTAACCCTGCAAAGAAGATATAAATGTAGTCTAAGATAACTATTTTTACTTTAGAAACTCGGCTAATAAACAGGATAGGCATAATATCTTGTTCAATGATCTATCTTTTCACTTTCTTATTTTTTTATACTCTTTGCAAAATAATGGCTGTTGTCCTTTAAGTAATGAGGATATTCCACGCTTTCATTTACCAAGTGGCCTTTAAATATCACTTATTCTTGAAAGCATAGACTGTTAGGTAAGAGGGTTATTTTGGGACTTCAGTTCAGATAAAACTAACTCAGAAATAAAAAAATAATCCAGTATTCCGACTCTTATCCCAAAATTTGGTTTAACTTTATTTTCAAAGAATTTTTTCGTGCCTGCGGTTCGCCCATCACTATATAAGCGACAAACCTTTTGCCTATGGAATGCCATATGGGATACAACAGTATTCAGTCCATGTGATCCAGTCATAAATTCACATTTAATCTTACACTGTAGACGGTTAATAGGCATTCCATTTAGGATATGAATAGAACATGATGTTGGAATCTTTGGATGTTAACATCAAGATGTACGGAGGGTATGTGTTAATTACTATGTGCGGAAGCGAACAAACGGAAATTAATGATCTCTTTATTACTTTTCTCTCTACGATTACAAACTCTCTCTAACCCAAATAGGGGTTTTTTTTCTTTCTCAAAACTCAACACCACCTTCTACTACCCTAAGACCTCCCATATATATAGGAGATCTCCACCTCTCTATACACTCCCCATCAAATAGGTAACTACTAGAGTAATCCTAATTTAGAGAATTCTCTAGAATAAAATAAAATAAAATAAAATAAACTAATAAAGGAAACTACTTAGAGATCGGTCACGAAAGACGTGAGCCTAGGTCGTGGTCGTGATGACCCACAACCTATCAACTCTCCCCCTCTTTGAAGGATTTGTCCACAAATTCAAGGAGGAAGATTAACTGTTGTCACCTCCGCGTCCCCATACTCTGAACTAAGTAACTGCTCAAGTGCCTCGTCCACATGATCATGTAGCTGCTGAGAAATGAGTGCCATGGTTTTCCGCAGGTTAGGACACTCACACCTCATATGTCTTCCCGCAATTGTAACAAATGGCAGTGCTGACATCTCGGCTGGCTTGGTCCCAACCGCCAGTTTTGTCAAAGTAGGTGTCGTGGCCACTGTAGGCGATGCTGTAAAAGACAAAGACAAATATCCTGAAGGTTTCAACTTGGCCTCAACCCGATAAGCCATTTCTACTATCTCTGACAAAGACTAAGGAGAGAACAAAATCATCTCATCCTAAATGCGTTTTGTAAGACCCAAACGAAAGCGATTAACCCTCTGTGCCTCTGACTCTGATAAAACATCCGAGATGACAACAAGTAAAAGTCACTAGCATAATCATCCACGGACTGGTTTCGAACCTGACGTAGCGTTTGAAGTTTGGCAAAACTCTCATCCTCGTAAGTGCTCGGAATAAAACGAGCCATTACCTCGCCCTTTATAACGGCCCAATCAATGATGTAATCATGACTACCGGATACTTGTAACTGTTGGATATTTTCCCCCCAATTTAATACATATCGCGTCAGCTTCGTCTCTTCCAATGCCATTGCCCTTTGTCCACTGCACTTCTTGAATGCAAACATCGTATCAACTCTATTATGCCAATCTATGAAACCATCTACATCGAATTTCTCATCAAAATTTGGAACGTTAATCTTAATGTTGGAGTTCTGGATTGCATAAATAATGGCGTTCGCGACCTGACTTTCTCTGAATTGCCCTGGTAGCCATACCCCTGAGTGCCATACTGTGGTTGCTGGTCGTACCTGGTTGCCCCAATACCCTGGTTTGGCTAATAGTTGTTCGTGCGAGAACGTGTTCCGAAGTTATTTGGAACATTATTGCAACCTCGTCCTCTCATGTTATGGAAACTGTACCCGCCTTTGTATCACCTCTGATCAGAGTCATCCCATTGCTTGTTATCTTCAGCGAAATCGTTCCTACCAGTCCACCGTCTCTGCAAAATACCCTGTCCGAAATAGCGAGTTCCTTGCGGAGGTGTTGGTGGTCGTTGTGGCCATGGAGGCACATAAGGTGGTTGCCTCTACTGAAAGTTGTCCTCTTGAATGTTGTTGGTTACCCCTCCAGTCTCCACTAACATTCCAAGTATATCCATTATTACTTCTATCGTCGCCACAAAGCCCAACCCTCGGATCCCTATGCGGAACCTGCAAAACAAAACTCCTTTGTTATGTAGACCTATGGATGCCCTCACCTACATGTGTTGTACCGACGCTTGCTGCCTTGAAGGAGACACCGGGTTTGCCGCATAAGGTGGTGTTGTCGTTGTTAGAGAAGTTGTAGGCGCAGTATGCAGGGTAAGAGAAACCGGAGATGCTGCCGGTATCCCCCTCGTGAACATGGTGATTGACGGCGTTGTTTGCGTCGTCGTCTCTCTAATTGTTGGAGTAGGTATCGTGATCGGTGTGGCGGCGGTAGCCGTCGTCATCGGGGTCTCTCTCTCTATCGTTTTTGGTTGTCGGCAAGTGGGAAACTCGCGGCACTTGCATCGTTGTTTGGGGAGAACGATTTGTGGGTCACGAGAAAACAGTCGGACCTTCTGGGTGGGTTTGGTTTAGGTTGTCCCCTTCTGGGTCGATGATCCATGCCCGGCTCCCTGTTAATTTCTGACCCGCATTTGCAAAACCTGCCCCAGTAGTCGAAGTACCCACGTGACCCACACGTGTGGGATACCATCCGAAAGCACGCCCTAACCTGTACCTGGGGTTCCCTTCCCCGTGCCAGCTCTGCCCCGCGCCCATTGTGCCTTGCCCAACCGGTGGCATGCCCTGACCGACGTCCTGCACATCCTAATTCGTGCCTGCTATGCCCAGTCTATGTCGTTGTATGCCCGTGTCTGTGTACAGTCTCCGCCAAAATCGTTTTGGCTCTGGTACCAAGTTGTTAATTACTACGTGCGGAAGCGAACAAACGGAAATTAACGATCTCTTTATTACTTTTCTCTCTACGATTACAAGCTCTCTCTAACCCAACAGGGGCTTCTCTTCTCTCTCAAAACTCAACACCACCTTCTACTACCCTAGGATCTTCCATATATAGGAGATCTCCACCTCTCTACATTCCCCATCAAATAGGTAACTACTAGAGTAATCTTAATTTAGAGGATTCTCTAGAACAAAATAGAATAAAATAAAATAAACTAACAAAGGACTACTTAGAGATCGGTAACGAAAGACGTGCGCCTTGGTTGTGGACCACAACCTAACAGTATGTATCAAACATGTAAATTTTAGACACTCACACAGGTTGTTCGGAGGCCTTTGCTCCAGCTCGTATGAGGCAGTAGCTTATCCCACCACTTAGTGATGAAAATAAACCGAGTAATACTGCATAAGCGGAATGGTTTCCCCTAACAATATCTTTGTTATTTAATTCCCCATTTTCAGCTAACCCTCCTGGATAAAACACACCGAGGATTAAGAACCAAAGAAACGTTAAATAAAAACAAGAAACGAAAATAAGGACACCAATCGCTAATTATAAAAATAAAATAAAAACTATCCAGAATTTCAGTTGCAATGGACTAGGCATTTTTTTACTAAATACAGCTTCTTTCCATGATTAGTTGCACCTTACCTTGCTTACTGAGCATTGGTTGTATAATCAACAGCAGGGCAAAGAAGCTAGAAGTTTGACCTGATAAGTTAACAAGAACAAATATAATTAGTAGCAGACCAGTCTTTATAAAAAAGAAAGAGAGAAACAATGCAATAATACGTTGTTAGAATCGTAACAAAAGAGCAAATGAACTCAATAAGGTTTCCATGAGAGAGACCAAGGATAATGGAATTCAAAGATTCTATTTAGATAAGAAGATAGAAAGAGAGAGATATCTGAGTCATTTTTCTTCTAAAAACAATCCCTAATCAATTTTTAAGAAAAGAAGAATAGAGAATGGGTATGCATTTTTAGGGTAAGCCCATTTATTTGGATGTATTTAGAAGAAGAAAAAGAGCTGGTAAGAACACCCTGTTAAGAAAGTTGTTCTAGCGTACCTGCGATATCCACAAGTTTTAGTTTCTCATGCAAAAATATCCTTGCTGCAATTGAAGCCATTATTGGAGTTGTTAAGTTCAATACAATTGCCTGAGATAGAGGTAAGCTTTGGATGCTGCACAGGAAATTGAGCTATGATGAGGTTATTATAGTAGGTGCAATGCATTTTAGGGCAAAATAAACCAACTTATTACGAAATGAAAAACAAACTACCAATCAAAAGTCGTCACTAATAATCTTAAATCTAACTATAAAATATATGAAGGAATGATCACGGCAATAACGATGATCACTCTTCTCCTGAACTTATGATCTACCATATCTTAATTAATCTGATGAAGAGACGGGGCAGGAATTTCTATGACTGTTGAAGATAATGACCAAAGTAGAAGTCCAGTTGATATAATTGATATTCATGGCATCAGGAAGGAGCCTTAAATTACTTGGTGCAGGTGAGAAAAGCCTCAAAAAAATTGGATAATGATGAATACTGATGGAGCCCTTAGTGAAAGTCACTCAAGCATTGGGGGTAACACTGTGAGACACAGCCACAGTATTGCAATTGCAGCTTTTCAGGCCGAGCTACAAGAAAGTAAATTACAAGTATTGAGAGTCGAGCTATTCTTACAGGAATCTGATTGGTGGGGTGTATAGCGTATTGGAATAACAAAGTTGAAATTATTATGAACCTAAGTTTGTCGCTCAAGTGGTTCATGGCAACCTAAGCTACCTATAAGAGAGTACCAAGTGTGCCAGAATTAGGGAGACCTTGATTAATGTTTGGTTTGTCCGATACTTGTATAGCATATATCTTGATTAGACACACATGCCAGTGTAAGTATTGCATAAATAATAATGCTGAACAATGGCAGGTAAGTTAAACATGGCTTACCTATAAACGAAGGTGAACAATGACAGGCATCCCATTAGGGCTCTTGATAAGAGAAGATTCCTCACATGTGTTGGCCCAAACACTGATTGTGCACTTCTTCTCAGCCATATATATGATGAGACCAAAATTATTAAACATCTCGCAAACACAGTTTCAAATAAAGGAATGGATTGCACTGTCATTACAAAAGGAAAAGGAAACTGATCAGTTCTAAAGCCAATATTTGCTCAAATTTAGCAGGATTAGGAATCGCTATAAAATATTCTAGGTGACGCTTACAGTTCTACTTTCCTAGAACGCTTTAATCCTTAAAATAGAATACGCATTATCTTATACAAGTGATTCATGGTTGGCAGAAAAGACAGCAAATAACTGCAAAAATAAGCTCATAATTCTTAGAAATTAAGTGATAGGGTCGTCTACCACCCGTTTCATCTATCTCTATTTTTATGTTTTAGCTTATGCACTTGGAGATGACCAGGTTTTACTTTTCTAGGTTAGTTTCCTAATGGGATTAGTTAGGAGAGTTATTGTGGGAGTGGTCTTGAGAAACTAGGTTATAAGGAAGAGGGTGGGTGTAAATCTAAGTTAGTAGTTTTGTTTATGAAAAGAAAGTTGAGTTCTTCTCCAAAAAACCCTTGTTGAGATCTAGTTCATACTTGGTGTTAAATCGAATACGAATTAAGCTTCCGCGTTGGTAGATTTACATTATTAAGTGTTAGCTATTTCCTGTGGATAATATTCCGATTTAGAAATCACAATGTGCGGAAGATATAGGCATGTTATTATCTCATGTCATAATTTTGCAAAGTCGTTTAGATTGGCACAACAAACATATGAAGAAGTAAAGTGCTTATTTCCACTTCTCAATCTCCCTATTTTGCTGGTTAGTCTCCTTCCATCATGAGTTACGTAATCTCCGTTTTCACCCAGGTTTTCATGTTGATCTCCGTATAAAAGCTGAAAAGATTCACTATAGGAGAGTTCTCATCCAGAAGGAAACTCAACTATTACTTGGCTTTTGTCATGCTTTATGTTATCGTACACATGGTCCATCATTTTTGTTGTCCTTCTTTTCTTTAGAAATATTATAAATGTATAAGCTCTACTTTAAGAAATATCAATGTATATGCTCGATATGGTTCGCTTAAATCTGTCAAAGCTTGCAAAAAAGAGCCCTCACTCCCAGGGGCGGAACTAGTGGAGGGCTTGCCTGGGGTAAAATTTTGACAGTTTTTTTATTTTTGTTACTTATATTTTTGCATACTTGGCTAATCTTCAGCCACGTTTTTCTCCTTCCTTTCCTTTGACTACACACTCTTTTCTCTCCTTAAACACGTCTCTCTCGCTTCTCCTTCTCGGACTCTTTAATATCTACTCCAAAATATCAAATTTCTTAGAATTAGGCAGTAAGGTTACAAAGTGGTTGGCCTTTGCAGAGCACACTTTGAAGTTTTCAACTCCTATAAGTTTTCATGGTCATTTGAATCTATTTTTGGGATTTTTTTATTGGTGACGGTGAGTTATAATTCCTCAATTTGATTAGTTTGGGTTTCTTAATGTTGTGTTCTTGTACAATTGTTTGGTTTCTTAGTTTAAATCTAGGGATTTTTGAGTTTTTATTCAATTGGGGATTTTGTATTTGAATGTTGGTATTTTTTGTATTTCAATTGCATTTGCAGGGGCTTGAAAAGCTTTCTGTGACATGTGGCCTATGAGAAGTGAAAATCGCTGTAATTCGGTAATATTCGAGATGAGTAAAAGCACCAAAAAAGATCAATTTCAGGTATAATCTCCAATTAACCACTCAAGTCGAGATCAATTTTGTCGTTCTTTAAGCCAACAAAAGATCAATCAAAAGCTAGTACATCCAATTTTGATAACTCGAGTCTTAATGATCAACGTTCTTTTAAATTCCAAAGAGTCAAACTAGAAGAAGTTGTTGCTCCACTTGAAATACGGAAAGTTGTGGAACACGAAGTTGTTGTTGCTCCTATTGAAATAGATGTAGTTCTTGCTCATGTTGAACATGAAGAAATAGTTCATATCGATATAGAAGAACTTGTTTCTGATTATGAAGAAGAAATTTCTAATGAAGAACTTTATAATGAAGAACATTCTGATAAAGAAGTGGTTGTTTCTGACGATGAAGAAGTTGTTTATGCTCATTTTGCACGTGATCCTGGGTTACACCTCCTAATATGGAAACTTGATGTTAATGAACGGGACAAGGCTCGGTGAGCTTACATTAAAAAATGGGCATTTCAACCTATTCTTCAAGCATATCCACGCACTAAGTCAGGGAACCAATTTCGTCGATTTCAAGCTTCTTGGTTTAAAGAATTTCCTTGGCTCGAATACTTCAAAGCAAAAGATAAAGGTTTGGTTTTCCGTGTTTTCTTTTTGAGACAAACCCAGCAAAGCGTCCCGCATTTACCGTTGAAGGGTATCAAAGTTGGAAGAGAGTCAAGAACGGTAAGAAATGTGTTTTTTTGTAACGCTTGGAGGTAATTGTTCGCCACATATGAATGTTGTCGGATGTCTTGAAGATTTAAAGAAGCCATCTAGACATGTTGACAAGATGATTAATATACATTCTAAAGCGGATATTTTGAAGAACCGACTTCGACTCAAGACAACAATTGAGGTTGTGCGTTGGCTCGCACTTCAATCTTGTGCTTTTAGAGGCCACGATGAATTCTTACATTCAAAGAATCGTAGCAATTTTATTAAATTGCTAAGATATACAACAAATTTGGATGAGAAAATTGATGAGACTATTCTGGAGAATGCACCTGGAAATGCTAAGTACAACTCGCCGTTGATTCAAAAAGAGGTTTTGTATATCCTTGCCGAGAAAATGAGAGATGAAATTCATGAAAAAATTGGAGATAAGAAATATTGCATTCTTGTTGATGAGGCAGAAGATAAATCTTATAAAGAACAAATGGCTCTCATTCCAAGATTTGTTGATGATGAAGGTTTCATACAAGAGCGATTTTTCGAAATTGTAAGCGTAGAAGACACGACTGCAACAACTTTACAAAAGAAGATATATGCTATTCTTACTCGATATAACCTTTTAATCGAGAATATAAGGGGTCAAGGATACAATGGTGCTAGTAATATGTGGGGTTCATGGAATGGGTTACAAGCGCTATTTTTTACAGATTGTCCATCGGCTTATTATGTGCATTGTTTTGCTCATCGATTACAATTAGCTTTAATTGTGGCAGCTAAAGATGCTCAAGATATCTGGCTATTCTTTTCTAAACTGAATTGCATTGTGAATTTGTTTAAAGTGTTTCCTAAACGAAACAGCGAGTTGTGATTTGCTCACAGAAATGAAATTGCAGATAAACTAGCTACCGGCGAACTTAAGACTGGAAAAGGGGCGGTACATTACAGCGAGCAGTGGATACTCGTTGGAATTCCCATTTTGCTTCTGTGGCTAGCTTGATAGATAAATTTGGTCCATTTTGTTTAAGTCTTCAAAAGATTATTCATAATAAGGGAACCCCCAAGATACGCGGGGAAGCTAAGGGTGCTTATTTGGCGATTAGATCCTATGAGTTTGTCTTTGCCTTGTTATTGATGAATAAAACTATGGGTATCACCAATGTGCTTTGTCATGCTCTGCAAAAGAAATATCTGGATATTGTGAATGATATGGAGCTAGTTTCAAGTACAAAAGAGCTCCTTCGGAACTTGAGAGAAGATGCTCAATGGGAAAGCTTTATAACAAGTGTGGAGTCATTTTGCGAAACACATGGCATTGTTGTACCTGATATGAGTTGATATGAGTGTTATTTATGTGGTGGGCACAGGTCGTTCTAGCCGACAAAAGGACCACATTAAAATTCACATTATCACCGCGTGAAAATGCTCTATGCCACAATAGATTATCAATTGGGGGAGTTCAATGATAAATTCACCGTGGACGGGATGGAACTTCTTGTTTTAAGTGTTGCTTTGGATCCAAGGAAAGGCTTTGAAAACTTTAACATCGATGATATTTGCACTCTCGCCTCAAAAAATTTATTCTAGAGATTTTACTAAACATGAACTACATATGTTGAGATGTCAATTGGAGCACTAAGGGCATAATATACCTCGTAACTCATCTTTTCATAATATGTCTACCATTTCAGAGGTATGTCGAGGGTTAGTTGTAATAAGGAAGTCAGAGGACTTTTATCTTATTCATCGACTAATTTGTCTTATGTTGACACTTCCAGTTTCTACAACAACTACAGAACATGTTTTTTTAGCTATGAATTTTATCAAGACAATACTTCGTAGCAAGATGGAGGACGAGTATCTTACAGATTGCATGATTGTCTTCATTGAAAGAGAACTTGCTCAAAGTATTAGTTCAGATTCAATTATAGATGTGTTCGCTTTAGTGAAGAACCGCACAAATTTTTTTCGCTAGTGTCTTATATCATTATATGTAAACATTTTTGTATATGTCTGCCATTTTGGACTAGGTATTTGACAACAAATTTAAGACAGTTGTTTTGTTGCTTTTTGAATGTAAATTTATCTATAAAGTATTTTCTAAATTGTCCAGGTATTATATATAAATGTTTGTTAAATGAATAGCACATTTATGCAAACATCTTGTGTCATACTTTATAAAAGTATTTGCTACTAATTTTAGAATTTGGTTTCCTTATTTCAGGTCAGAGGAATCGTCGTGGTAGCATTGCTAACTTTAGTTTGAATCGCTCAAGAATTCCCAAATTTTTTAGGTACTTCTTTCTATGATTTTTTCTTTAGAAGAAACTGGTTTTACTATATGAATAGCTAATGTTTAAAGTTTAGTTTGTGAGTATGACAACCTGTTTATCATCTTGGGTGTTTATTGTTAATAAACCTTTGAAATGCTAATATTACTAAAATATTCCCAAAAAAAATTCGGGGGCAGCGCCCCGATCTTAATAACTTACCCCCCCCCCCCCCCCCCCCCCCTTTTTTGTTCTTTGTGCGGTAGGAGCTGTGTTGCTAAACGTGGTAGGGGTAAGCGGGAGTTAGTATTCTTCAAACTCGCCTTCCACGTGATTGAATGACCAGATAACCAACCTCTTCTGATTGCCCCCTGATTTCCTTGCTTTATTGCCACCGCTTCCTCCTCTTCACCAAGGTACAACATCTCTGTCATCATCTTCAGGGCTTTGCCTCCTTCCCTTCCTCTCTTAAGCTAAGGCTTTACATCCACCATTTTTGTTTGTGCAAAATTTGCCGCCATTTACAGGATTGTAATGAGGGGGGGGGGGGGGGGGGGGGGGGGGGGGGGGAATTTTAAAGTACATTTGTCTGAGTAACTCATATTCAAATGAGAAACCATGCATGCGCCAGTTAACGAATATCTCATAAGCCAAAAATTTAGACATGACCCAGCTAATTCCAAAAGGAAATGGAGAAAGTGCACGCAAAATAAAAAACATGAACTAACTTGTGATATACCATAAGATGTTTATCCTATTATACATAAACAACTCATATTCCGATTAGCTAACTTATGTTGTATTCGCATTGGACACTTAAGTGTAATTGACACGGATCAATCTCATATCCTCCGAATAGTCATAAATTATATCACATGTCATGATCAAAAGAAATAATTCTACTAAAAAAACTGAAAATTTGCTAACCTGAGAAAACATCCAGAATGATTTCCATCACAAAGTAAATAACCGAAGATAACACCATGCACAATACACCTGAATACATTGATCCACTCCACGTCCACGAGACAAACCTCGTAAAGAATGATACATCAGCCTCCACCACTTTTGTTATTAAATCCTGCAAGTAATTTAGCAAAATTCTCATATTCAACATCTAAAATGTGCATAGTTCCAAAACAACTTGCAACTAATAAATGTGAATAAAATAAACTAAAAAATATCTCAAATCCAATAACTACATATAGTTCTGACCTAATTAAAAAAATTCAACTCAAGAACACAAATTAGAATTAGTGGTAATAGTAATTGAGAATTACCTTTGGTTGCCTTCTGGAGTAAGGAAGGGTGAAAATGTTGATCTTAGGTTTATCTCCATCGTTGAGCAGAGGAGCTATCTCTTCAGCTAATGCTGCGTTACTATTGCTAACTAATTCGACCACATGATCTCCTCCGCCATTAATCATCTCTGTCGATTCCATTGTTTTCAAACCCTAATTTCGAAACATTTCAGCTCTAACTTATAACAACAATCTTATTATTATTATTAGGGGAAAATATTATGAGACATAGTTTTGATCGACAGAGAGAAAAGTTCAAACGACTTTGAATCCATATTCTGCTCATACGGTCAACTATAATGGGCCTTTAACTTTTTTATCTTTGGCCATGTCCACTTTCACTTAAAACTTAAAAAGACCCTAGTTTATTTACATTAGGATGGTGTGCGAACGAAGCTCGAGCATGCATCAATGGCCGGACTTGCACTGATTTGTAGAAGGAAAAGGAGGAAGATGAGAGAAGGGAGGGAGTAGTGTTCTAATGGTGATTGTGCTACGAAGGGAGGACAAACGGATATGACAATAATTTTCGAGTAGAAAAACAGCCATATTTGTTTTTAGTGCTATTACATAATTAAGTACTAGTCGAAAAACAATCAAATATTGCGACAATTGTGGTTCAAACTGTAGTGAGTGGTGGTAAATATTATATAGGCCACAAATTTGGCAAGAAATGCTTTTGAAGAAAGTACGAATGAGAAAGAGAAAGACAAAATGTTTTTTTTAGCCAAGAGCATCATCAGTAATTGCCTCAACTCAATGCTTGGAAAAACACTTGCCACGTATGATTATTCAAGTTTGGGGCTTCCAGCAGTTGCCTCAATGCCTGAATTTCAAGCCTGTTGCTTGAGTTTTGAGTTCACCGTGGGGCGTATAAACGTTATCAGACGCATAAGCCTTATGTGCTTGATGTAATTAAAAAAAAAAAAAAAACACTCGTCAGGCGCATAAGCTTTTTATGCGCCCTATTCTTTCTTTTAATTAGAACTATGGAGCTCATAATACTTATGTGCCCCCATGCTTAAAATACAATTCAAGCATTGAGCCTTGCTGGAAGAGATCTCTCAAATACTTGAAAATTTCAAGCATTGAGCAAAAAAATTATCAAGCCTTCTTGGAGATGCTCCAAGTGTGAAGACAATCAGCCACTCTATACCTAAAGTCAACTTAATGATGTATGTAATGCAATTTACAAATAGATCTTACAGAACGAAATTGATCAAATATACATAACCTCCGTATAGGAAAACCAATCTTAATCTGATACAGTAAGAAATAGTCCTAAAGCTTATGGACGGCATGGGCCACAATGAAACATGCACTTATTGTATAATTGCACACTGTCACTAGCAACAGCTCCCTATTGTTAAGCAGTATTTGAGGAATATCAGTTTAGTGGATTACTAGAATTGGCTGCAGATGTTAGTTGTGCGCACAAAAAGACCAAAACCATTTGCCAACATCAGCTTCTCCATGATGATAATGTTTCCTTTAGTCACTTCATGTAGTTATCTAGTATGTTTCCATTTGCCAGATACGTCTCAGCAACCTTTAGTTGGGAATTTCGGGTTTAGGGACATCTCAATCTCCTCTAGAGAACGCCCTTTGGTTTCAACTATGAAGTACTTAGCGAATAATGCTGATAACAAAGAAACCCCGCCAAATGTTGCATATACAGGCGCAGTTCCTAACTTGTCCACCAACTCCAGAAAGAAAAGACCCACCAAGAAGTTACAAACCTGAAATAAAAGAACATGTACAAGCAAATTGCATATCAAGCTTCAGCTTGTATTAAGCATCATGCTCAGAATCAGATGCAATGGCAATTCAATTTTAAATATTGTTTCAGGAAAACATATTGATTGCGTGTTTGTGACGAAGAGTTTTGGTGAAACTCCATGGAAGAAATGTTCAAAAAGGGGGTCAATTGTCAGCTACGGCAGGACATTGGCATTGCTATCTAGCGAGAGGCACACATTTTAGCGGCAAGACATGAGAAGCTTATATTAAATTAACAATATGCCGTCTTTTCAAATTACATGTATCTATCTCTGTATAATGTTAGAGGTATAACTCCACCTTAGTTATATAATAGTGATATATTACTGTATAGATTATATATACATGTTGGGTAAAATTAGTTTGTTATATGGTTTTTCAGTTAAAACAATAACTATTCAATGAAAATTTCCTCGTGGTTTTCATACCTCCTTAACAGATTTAGAAGACAGTATATGTACTCCTACTGCTCTCTATGGAAAATTTACATGCAGTACATACCCAATGTACAGAGAAACAGAAGCTCATGATTTTACCACGTGCCCTCGTGCTGCTAAGCTCCGGTATTATAACACCAGTTACGGGTCCCGCACCTATTGCAAAAGTAAATATGTACCTACAGGAGAATATAAATTAAGACAGACTTCAGTAGAGATTATCTATAAAAAGAAAGTCTCGAATCTCCACTTAGCAAACTTAATTACAGAAACTAGTTAACTTAAGCGTAGATGTTTTTGGCTTCACATAATCTTTTGTAGATACTTTCAAAAAATTCTCTTGGATATTTATTTATTCTTGTTTTGTGTAAAAGACTAGGATTTTCCAGCAAGTTCAGTAATATGTCAGAAAACATACATGAGAATTCCAAGAATTGATAAGTTGTGACTAAGTTGCTCGTCCACTGGAGCGCTGAGAGAATAGACCACAAGGAACATTGAAGCCGCCTGCAGAAATGTAGAAATTTAATTATTTACTACTACCAGCAGCAGTAGCTGCTTACACCTTAAGACTTGCTCACTTACTGGCACAATTTGTGCATTACTGCATTACCAAATTTATCCAAATTGGTTTCTGCTTTCTCCATCCTTAAATGGGTTTTGTAAAGCTTCAATTTTAAGTCAAAATAGTATGTTCTGTCAATCTCCCTCACCATCCCCAAGTAGCTTCCTATTAGAAGCCTCTGCCTCCCTTCCTTCTCAATTAAGTACAAAGCAAATAATGCACCTGGGGAGTACATCAAAAAACACATACAGGATTCATTTAAACCAAAAGTACAATGAAATTTGTAAGAAAGAAGAAAATAAAATACCAGTAAAATCACTAGCATACGTTTGAGGAGACAAACATAAGTTTATATTGCAAACCTGCAAAATTGGCGAGCCCAACAAATAGACTTGCTAAAGCACTGGTTGTGATTCCTACTTCTTGAAAAGTCAAGGATGAAAAATAAAGTACTCCATTTATTCCGGCGAATTGTTGAAGTACAAAAAGGGTGCCTCCAATGAAAGCAACTGTCATCATATAAAAAAATAACATTTCAAATATTGTAATGGACAGCAAGTTTTAATTTTCTCGGAAGACTATTGAATAAAGAATACGGACCTTTAAGTGCAAAAAAGATGAGATTTTAGCACTTAAATGCAACTTTCAATATAAATTATGATAACCCGGCAGTATTATTAAAGACTGGGGTTGAGACATGTCATAGTTCAACGAAAGAGGGAGGATACTTATAGATATGTGTTGGAGTATATACTTTTCTTTTAGTCCCACATTGGTTAGTAATAGAAGTAATTTAGTGACCCCCTGTTATATAAAGAGCAGTAAAACTTGTAATAATACTCAAATAAAAGATAATCACTCGAGGAAGAACAAATCACTTGAGGAATAGAGAAGTACTCGAGGAAAAGATGACCGTGGTAGAAGGAATTCAACATCTTCACCCGGTCCACAGAAGAAACCACAGCTCGCAACAGAATATGATAGAAAAAATCACATCTAGTGATAGGAATATAGACCTCAAATTGCATTAGCGATGAAAGAAAAAGTGAAAAAAATTATAGTGATTCAAAGAGAAATCACTAGAGAAAGCGATAAAAATCACTAAATTACTTCTATTACTAACCAATGTGGGACTAAAGGAGGAGTATATGTGTAGACACACTATATACTCCAACAATATGGTACTAGATGACATACATCATCACATAATTCAACGGCTGACTATTACCTTTACTTTGGGGTTCTTTTAGGAGGTCCAACCAGCTACTTTCTGAATCCGTACAATCCTTGGCACTAACTGACTGAAAATTTTCAATTGATTTGTCGACTTCAGTCTTCCCCCAGAGGTCCCAGATGACATCTTTAGCGTCATCTAGCCTCCCCACCTGAACCAATGAAAGAGTAGTCTTTCACATAAATGATTACTGGGCAAAAAATCAAGATAGCCTACATTTTTATTACACAGGCGTCAGGCAGTAAATAAAGAATCTGTACCCTAACATTCTCAAAAAAGAAAAAGAGTCAACATCCAAGCTTCAGAGGTCCATAGTGTTTTCTAAAAACTTCAAGAATATAACTTACAGATAATTTATTGAGCGTTGAGACACGATAAAAGAACATCGTACTTTGTAAAGCCAGCGAGGACTATCAACCGCAAAATGCATACCAAATGTAAGAATGAAACCAGGAACACTTGCAATGTATAGCATCATTCTCCACCTGCCAGCAAGGTAAGAAAGTAGAATTATTCACATCGTTCATAATGCCCAACAAAGATTGCAAAGAATGTCATTATATAGCTCATGTTGAAACATTCAGTTGACATTACTTCAATTATATAACTCATATTTACAGATGAGACTTCAAATATGTCACAAAAAGTCATAGGCTTCAGTAAAGATCCGGTAAGAAATGAATTAAAATTATGTACCGACTCAAGAATGAAATTTTAATTGACTTGCAGAATAACAAACAAACAAGGATTACCAATGTGGATCCTTTTCTGCAGGAATTCCTAGAAACAGTGATACAATAATCCCTATACATGTCCCAATTTGGCACAGAGTTCCCAGTGATCCTCTATATTTTGTTGGAGCGACCTGCAACAAAAAAACTATAAAGTATAAGATTCTAGAGATCCTCCTGCCCTGTTTCAAGTAATCAGAAAACGAACTATGAAAAATTAAAGTTCCGGGATGTGTTGACATGAAGTAGTAACTAAGACCTCTGAGATATAAACTGGAACAAGAACAGTAGTCACACCAAGACCCAGGCCAACAAGAAATCTTCCAGAAATAAAATTGTCCAAGGATTGAGCTTGTGCACTGTTACAAGTTCATAGTAGTACACAACCTAAGAAACATTTTTGAAAGCCAAAAAACATTAAAAATAAAGATAAATCATCTAAGAAAATTATAAAGCGGTAATTACCTAAAGATGGCTCCAAGAATCAAAGGAATGGTTGCTATCTGAAACGTGCGACGACAACCAAATTTATCAACCAGCGAACCGGAGCCTATGCTTCCAACAAATGCACCACCTATGAATATGCTAACCACAAGACCTTCAAGAAGGGAGTTCCCCTCAAAGCCGAGTTCACGTGCAATAGATACTATCGGCCCATTCATTAACCTGTAATTCACCAAACCTACCGCAACTGAATATTTGAAATGCAAATCCTACATTTATCATGTAGACAGTTTCTACAGATATTGCAAATCAATTTTTGGATTTATAGGATAACAATTTTTCATTAGTCATAAATGACAACTAAATAATGTAAAGGAAAAAACAAAGAAATTACAAAGAAATGAGTTGATTTGAATTTATTTGGTGGCTTATGAAATTCTCTGCATACATTTTGCAAACATAGTATACATGAATCTTAACTACATCCCACCTGCACGCATATAACGCAAACATTGCAATACAACTATTCATAGTAATCATAGATTTCACATGGTTTAGCAAAAACATTGGAATCACACTGTATAGCATTATAAGAGAAATTTATTTCTAGAAAATACATCCAAGGTCAAAAATGCATACTCCACAGATATTGGTCAATATCGCGATATTCTCAAACGACCAAAGGGAGTTTTCTTTATAGGTACAGCCGTCCTAGGCAAAACATAAATATATTAAAATCTTAATATGTTTGTCTGTTACCAAAGAGAAGCCAAGTGTCTTCTCATCTAGGGATCCTTAGTCATTTCACCCAGAGCGGGGATTGCCCAAAGCGACCAAAGCATATGCTTTAGGCCTCCACTACTTTTGGGGCCTCCCCAAATTTTATTTTTTTAGTATGTGTTTTTTATACTTAAACTCCTGTTTACACTCTCTTCAGCTATGGGGCCTAAAAAAAAAAGTTTTTTTTAGTAAGTAAATAGGGCCTCATTTTATG
The DNA here is from genome assembly GCA_014058105.1 of Kingdonia uniflora. NCBI lineage: Eukaryota > Viridiplantae > Streptophyta > Magnoliopsida > Ranunculales > Circaeasteraceae > Kingdonia > Kingdonia uniflora. Next base: position 1,665,921 of record JACGCM010001204.1, on the reverse strand, counting down.
GCCAAACCCTAGCCCCGACCCTGATTTCACCTCAATTACCTTGGGGTTTGGGTTTACTAATAAGACATTTTCGTATCTGATAAATACCACATACACGGAAGCGATTCAGCACACTCGATTTAACAAACGATCTCTTAATTGCATAAATTAAAGGTCAGAGACCTAGGGTTTACAATTTTACCCCAAACTCTACAATCTCTAACTCCAAGGCTAAGCCTTTTCTCTCTCTAAAACCAACATACTAAATAAACTAAGCTTAGGCTCTTTTTTATAGGAAAAGAGACCTAGCACAAATAGAAACCCTAGCTAGAACTAAATAAGATTGTGCGCACACGATGTACGAAACATGCTATGCATGGTCGTGGGTACAACCAAGTGACTTATCAACTCTCTCTCTACGAAGAATTTGACCACGAATTCTACAACTCGATATAATCCTCGTAAAAAAAAATTGGATCCAACTTCGCAAAAGCCTCTTCTGAAACCCAAGAATCATCTTCAATGCTGCGATCATCTTTAAGAAAGACCCTGCGACGTGGAGAACGACCGTTGTCGTGGGTGACCCCGCGACCTATCAACTCTCCCCTGCTGCGAAAAATTTGTCCACAAATTTTGAACTTAGAAGAGGTAGCCCGGAGAACACTATAAATGTGAACTCGTCCACGGTACTTCCCGTACCCGCTAATTTTTCTTTTGAATATAGGTATCACTGTGCTACCAAGAACCCCGTGCGTGTAATAGTGATGTTACTCCATCAAAACCCAATTATGTTCGCCCTTAAACGATCATCAAATATAGCCCAAAAGGATCAATGAACAGTGAAGGCCATATCTCTACTCGGGGCTCACCAAAAATTGTGGGTTTAAATGGTCTAGAGATGGAAAAAAGTACTTAGATAGGGACTGCTGAGGTTGGTAAAAATCTGTCAATCTCAACTAGACTGGACCAGATCCAATAAACTGGATTTTAATGGGCTTGGGATTTGGGTCAGTTGTATTCCCAATATGAGTTCTTTATAAGTTAAAACTCAACCCAACTTGCTTGTGACAAATTCACTCTCTCCTATGATAGGTTTCTCCACCATCTTCGAACCTTGCATCCTCCCTTCCCACTCCACCTGGCAGATCCCAAGCTTCTTTCCGTTGCTACTTACTGGTCACAAGGGCTGCATAATTTCTAGCAATGGAGTCGTCACTGTCAACTGTAGCTAGGGCTGTTCACGGGGTCGGCCCGGATTGAGGCTTGAACCAGATCCGACCCGATAGGTTCGGGTCTTAATTTTCCAAACCCAAACCGGCCAACTCTAGAACCCGGGCCAAAACCGAACCGAAATGGTTGGGTCGGCTTGGATCTGAACTCAGGTCTCTTCATCCTCTCTTTTTTTTTGCTGCAGAGGTTTAGGGAGATTTAAATTCCAAATAGATTGTATGTGTTTCAAAGATTACATGTGTTTCATTGAAGCAAAAGCATATATGGGTTATCATAGATCTGGTTTTAAAGTTTCGTGGATCTCCACCGAGTTTAGCGAGTCTCCACCGGGTTTAATGGAGGATATATTCCCTTGTAACCCAAACCTTGCTGCTTTACTTGAGTATAGATTACACTCTCTTACAGAGCAAGTTGTGATTGCTGATGATGATCAATGTGAAGAGATCATAAGAGGAGGTAAGAACAAGTGGTTGGATTCTTCGGTTTATCGCGGCGAACCAATCCTAGAAAACCATAACTCATAGTGGGGTTTGATGGGAAGAGATTAGAGGGGCAGATGGGGTTGGTTCGATGGGAATTGCAGAGACAAGGGTCTTCTTAAGTTTAAATCTCTAAGAGGGAAATACCCATTTTTAAAGCTTCCATGTTTTACTTTTTCCCAAAATTATAGATTTGGTCTCCAACCAATTCAGAGCATGGACAGCAGGCTCGCTATCGCTACGATAGCGATCCAAACCAACCAAAAACCCAATTTTCAGGATCACCATCGCTCAAATAGCGTTCTTATCGAGAAAATCAGTGGCTATCTGTGGCGAGTCTGACCAGAATAGGGGTTGTCAGTTGAAGCATTAAAAAAAATCTTAAACAAACACAACAAAAATGTATTATTAAATTGAATAGAGGAGTTGTGCGCCATTGGCGCAGGGTGTTTTTATTTTATTTTATTATTATTTCAAAAAAAACTGACATCCATCCCCACCGTGAATAAGATCATTTTTTTACCCCTGGCTACATGTCATATTTTTTCTGATTTTAAGCCTATGTGACTCCCTAACTTAGCCAGCCTGTTGTTGATGCTCTCACAAGTCACAATTCACAGTGGGGCTTGATGGGAAGAGATTAGAGGCGCAGATGGGGTTGGTTCGATGGAGATTCTCCAAAATCGAAATTCCACCGAGTTTCCAACGAAATCAACGATCGACCATTAATGGAGAAGAGAATACTTTAATAAGTTTAATGGAGGAGATCTGGAGGAGGAATTGGAGAGAGAGAGAAAAAAACTTGTAGGTAAGAGGATTGAGGAAGAAAACTTAAAATAAAAATTGGTTTTTACTTATAAATCGGCTCGGGTTAAACCCGGTTCTTGAAAACCATAACCGAAACCGATCCGGTTACAGTCGGGTCCTAGAAACCAAAATCGAAACTGACCGTAGTCAAAACTGGACCGAACCGGTCGGGTCGGGTCGGATCGACTTGAGTCGGTTTTTCGGGTTTGCCAGGTTTGGTGTACAACCCTAACTGTAGCTGACTGATGGTGATGGATTCCGGTAGGGGTGTTGTTTTCGAAACCTTTGTCGATTGTGAGAAGACCTTCGGTGCACCCGTGCACTTTGTTGGGTACTCCGATGTCCGTCCTTATCGTTGTTGGAGTCTTTGTGATTGAAGAATCAACCAATATCGTCACCATTGTTGGGTTTGTTGTTGACCCGAGTGTAGCCTTGATTGGGCTCAAGCCTAGTTGAGCCAGCTCAGTTGGGCTGTCCCTTCCTTGGTTGATGGCTTGGGCCTTGCTGGTTCCTGGGCTTGGCCTGGATAAGTTGGTGTTATTAGATGTGGCATGCGTCCAACACATGTCTTTACTAAAGGCATGTCAAGGGCAATTCATGACCCATGCTTTGTGTTCTCTGTTGCATGCCCAGAAGTTTGCCGCGCATGCCAACTGACCTGCCACAATCTGTGAATCAGGTGCCTCCAGGCATGCATGCCTATGGGTGTGCATCCGATACCTTTGCCCGTGCCAATGTTTGTACTAATCACGCGTGTTGCTTGTGTAAGTCGCACGTACGCTAGTTTCGTCTCTACCGAGCCAGCCATTGCAATCGGTGGCGACCACGAGTTCATCCGAGCTCCTTCCGGCCACTATTCTCCTCACTGATCATCCCCAACGTATTTGGGTTTGATTTTGAGAACTCCGTCGATCCCACTTTGAGTTTTTCTTGAAGCCTCTTCTACAATGACGGCCTCAGCAATCTGCCGCAACTCTAGATTTGCCTTCGACTTGTTCGAACGAACCCAAAAGTTGTTCGAACGACTCCCCAATTTTTGCCTATTTTCGACAATAGAATTTTTGGCTGGATTTTCTAATGACTCGTTCGAACGGTGTAATCCCCGTTCGAATGACTCGCGAGTTTTTTCGCTCTTCTTTGTGCTAGGTTCCTCTTTCCTTAGACGGTTAGTCACCCTAGTCAACAGCGACCTCTCCTTCATCAATGGCGAGGAATTCATCTTTTCTCCGATCGTACGTCGAATTATCGACGAATTCGACAAGGTTTTTGGATTGGGGTTAGTCTTATTCGGTTGGGCTTCCTGACAATTGGAATCGTTGATCATGTGAACCTCTCGCATTAATGTTATAACCTCATTGTTGTCCTTTGATCGAGAACTCTCTGACCTACCCACCTACAAGATCAATCGCACGGTGAACCTCTCTCTCTCCGTCGTCTCTTCGAGGTGTTTAATCTCCATCAAATTTCTTCGAATCCTCCGTCACAACTCCCGCCTCTAACCTCACTTTTTCAACAATCTTCTCCTCTCCTATTTCTACTTCATCTTTAATGGCGTCGACAAATCTTCCGTCACTATTAAAACTCGCCAGGGCACGCAATTTGGCAAGCACCCCCTCAAGTTGTTTAGACATCATCTTGTTTGACTCCACCAACAACGTTGTAGATTCCACTACCGATTTCGAACGCTCTCCTTGTGTGAGTTTGATCGGTTTCTTCGGTGTTTTTTTACCCATTTTTGTAATAAAATTTTTTTTTACGTCAAGTTTGATCTTGCTCTGGTACCAATTTGTTAAATACCACATACGCGAAAGCGATTAAACACACTCGATTTAATAAACAATCTCTTAATTGCATAAATTAAAGTTAAGAGACCTAGGGTTTATAGTTTTACCACAAACTCTACAATCACTCTCTCTAATGCTAAGGCTTTAACATACTAAATAAACTAAGTTTAGGCTCTCTTTTTTAGGAGAATAGACTTAGCACAAATAGAAATTCTGGCTAAACTCTAATTAGGAAACTTCTCCTAATTATAATGCAATTAAAGTAAATAGCAAGAACTAAATAAGATGGTGCGTACACGATGTACGAAACGCACGACCACGTGACTTATCAGTATCTATGGTCTTTCTCTAACATACATATAGGTTGATATATAGTACAATACAGTAGATCATTATTTTGATCGTGTTATAGTCTAATCCTATTGAAATGTTAGTCAGAGGTGTAGTTTGCAACTTCTCCACGCGGCCAACAGCAAAATGTACACTCCAATAATATCAACTAAACTACGGCGCAAACATGTTAATTACCATACCTACATTTCATTCACACTTACACAATAATTCAATAACTCAAATGTATGCATCATAAAAAGCTCACCCAATGTGGTATCCAAATAGAAAGTTAGATATGGACGCTATCAACACATGAGGAAAAGCTGGCAACCAACCCAAATCTGACCCTTCTCCTCCATCTCCGCCTCCGCCTCCATCTCCCTTCTTCAACTCTAATAAATTATCATTTATAACTACAAAATAAATTAAAAAACAATTCTAAAAATATCAAAAAAATTGACATTACACGAATAATAAATAATGGGCACCTGGTTTCTGATCACTCTGCAATTCCTTCTTCTTTGCTGCTGATACTCTCAGTTTGAGCTTATTAAGTGACAAAGATGGAGAAGAGCCGAAATGTGAGGGTGAGTGTAACGGGCGAAACGTAACAGTGAAATGTTTCGGGTTTGATCGGACGGTTGTGATCGCCGAAAATGATGAGTTTTGTTGGATTTCAAAAGTCCACATCGGAAAGGGTATGAGAGAATGAGAGTGAGAGGAGATTCGTTTTTCGAAGTATAAACGTCAACGCTATATTTTCGGGTCATTTATTTGCATAAAACAGATCCGTTTGGATAATTTGGGCCCATGAAAATTAGGGCCGAAGGCCTCAACTTTATTATTAGTATCAAGTTACGTTATCTTCGGGCCATTTTCATTACCTATTCTTTATCCTTTTATAGCAAGAGGTATCCGGGCGGGACCATCAATTCCCAACTAGATCCTCTAGGGCTCGTGCAATAGCCCGCAAACCACACGAACCGCGCAAGCCGACACAAAACCGACAAACCCCCCCTATCAGTGGTGAGATTCGAACCCTTGACCTCTTGATGGTTGATTGCACCTAACCACCACTAGAGCACATGGAGGTTTGTTAGCAGCTATTATTCCATTGTTCGCTCTGTTTTAAGAAAATTAGATGAAATCAGAGTTAAATTGGGTAAATTTTGATGATTTATTCTCCAACATCGACACAGAGAAGCAAATTTTGCTACGGATGAGATGACCAGAATTGGTTGCTCTAGTTTGTTGTTTCTCCCAAATGATGGAACAAGTATTTCGCATTGGCCGTTGTGACTATGTTAATCTTAAGTTCTTTTGGTGTTTTACTCCCACTCCCTCTCTTTGCAAGATTTTGTTTGATGATGTCTCAGGCCGAGCTACCCATCATCTGATCCCTTATGATCTATAAAATCTCTTTTCTATAATAAAATAAAATAATATCGAGGATCGGGGTGGATTTGCTCGAGTTCTTGCGGGACCAGGGATTCAGGCCAACATTTCTTAAGTTGGGTCTACTCTAGGCTTATAATGATTACTAATGGGGACAGGGCTGGGTAAAAGGTCAATAGATTTATTACATAACCTGTAAGGACCTAAATTCGTAGCTTGAATGGCCTCTTACACCAAATGTACCTGTGACACAAACAATTGCAAATATATAATAAAATGTGACACAAGTTTAGCGTGAAAACCTCTGAATAAGTAAAAACTACGACCTCGGCTCGAGGATTTTGAAAGATAATTTTATTGTTGATTCTCTTGGGGTTTACAATAGTTGAGATCTTGAGAGTAAATGCCTGATTATATTTGTTTTTCTTCCCCTATTTCCTATCTCTATTGTCCCATTTATATATCTCATCCTCAGTTCGTGTGTACCAACACGTTCTCCTGAATTGGGGAAAGAGTAGAGGTTTTTCCTATAACTGCTAGTTCGTGGGGGCAGGTGTCCTTGACTCATTTTTCTATATTATTGGAGGGTTTGGGCCACGTCTCTTCTTAGTTAGTGGTCTAGATGCAAACATCGATAGAGTGTATGTCCTCAAGATTTTGAGTGAGTCTTGTATTGTAGTAGTTTGCTATGACTATAGCTCGAGGGACATGTCCCTACAATCGCCCCCTCTCAACTGAAGGCACGTACGGATGGCTTGAGCGTACGTGCCTTCAGTTGAGAAGGTCAAATCGAACTTGTTGTTGGAATTTAAACCGGTCTGTCTGTCGAATTAAAAGTTGAATTTGTTGCTGACGTATAATTCTCATTGTTAGAATTGCTGTTGACTATTGGAGATTGAACTGATGTCACTAGTGTTAACTATTGAAGTTCCCATAAACTGTTACTTTTAATAGTGATTGCTTTGGAATTAATTGTATACATTTAATGTACTTATGGTTATAAATACCTGTTCTTTGTCTTATGACCATCATTCTTCCTTCAAGTATATTCATACCTTTTGATATTATCTTGTGCAAATAACAATGGTGACTACTAGAGGACAAACACGTGAGGTTAGAATTTTGGCAAAGATGGAAGAGCTAAAAATTTGGTACTTTGGGACACAGTCCCTAGCTGAAAAAATGCCCATTCCTGTCCCACCAACCTACTTTGGTATGACAGAGGAAGAAGTGGAGGAGGCGAACGACGACTTCTTCAACATGTTCCGATTTTATTATATCATCAAGGATGCGTAGCAGTGTAGGGACGGTCTGCATCGTATTACGGAGCAAGTTATTTTGGAGGAGGATGGAACTGTGAGAGTACTTGCAAAGAAGTCATGTGGGTACTCTGTCTGTGATTAGTTTTTAGTTTTTAGTTCTTTTTCTTTCGAAAGTAATACAAAAATCTTTTCGAATTGTTATTGTCACATTTATCGAAATGCTTTCATAATCCTGTAGATCTTATATTTTGTGCTATGTTTTGTGTAAAATAACATCATCGAATTATGGATACCAATTAACTCGTTTATTGAAAGGAAAACTCTGGATTTTTATCTTGAGCTTCACATTGACGGTTTTAAATTAGTTGTGTTATTGTTGTGAATAACTATGACAGTTGTTTATATGTATCCTTGAGAAATCTTATTCCTTGATATATGGGATCTGGCAGTATCCTATTCTGTATCAATAAATAAAGTGGGTTATACAAGAAACTATGAATAGGAATTATGGTGAGGACTTGCTCTCAGAGGGTTCGTCATGTAGTTGAGGGGTATTTGGCGATAAAGGTAATAAAAGTGCGTGAATGGCTTTTTGGGTGGCTCGGTTATGATACTGAGTTACCTATCTCTATTTTACAGGTTGAAGGTTTGAATGCAAAGGATAGAGAAATCAAGGTGGACCGTCACTTTTGGTGTGATATATTTCGTGATATGATTATCGAACCTGAAGCTTGAAAGATTATTGTAAGAAAGATTGCTCTTGATGAGATAGCTAATGAGGACGAGATGATTGTTGGTGGTGAAGTTATCAGGTGTGGGGCTTTGGGGAACCTTGAATGTTTTAAGTGTAACTATTTCTAGAAGTTCGATTTATGTGGAGGTCGAGATGATATTAATTTTTGAAATAAAGAAATAATATTTTCAGCTTGACTTGTAATTTTCTCCTTAATTGACGTGTATTCTGGTAAAATATTTAAATTTTAAATATTTGTTTGCATTGGTATTCTTGTTCATTTACTTATAAATAAGTGTGATCGTTCTGCGATAATTGTTGGATGTTCAGGAAGTGATTTGTAAAAGAGTTTCAAAATAAAAGTTCAAATTATGTGCAACGGGCTTTGTTGTCATGGTGGTTGGGAAGTTTGAGAATAGGATGAGTAGGAGAGAGAAAAAAAAAATGTGTTGTATTATAAGTATTATAATGGTGGTAATGATGAAATGGGTTCATTTTCCAAAAGGTATGAGTTGTCTGACAGAAAAGTAGAAATGACGCCTCGGTTGAAAAACTGAGGGTGGCTTGCACAATTCTAAAAAAATGTTAGCAGTTAGAAAAATGTCTTATTAATAATTTTTCTATATCTTCCACAAAGCGGTTCTAGAGTTTAGAGAGAAGAAAATCTAGAGAGAGATAGAGAGAAAAAAAATCTTAGTACAAAATTTCTAGAGAGAGAAATCGAGAGACGCTTTGCTTCGTTCCAACAGAGAAGTAGAAGTTGTTTACTTTGTGGAGGAGAAGGGGGATTTATTACCAGGGAAACTTGTGAAGAAGAAGAGTATTGTGCATGACTCATATTCGGTCATTGAAGGTTAGTTGAATTATGCTGTTAATTTTAAGGGATCTATTCTTGTGCATTCAATCTTTGTGGATTTTCTTGACTATTTTCCATCGTGTTGCTTTGTTTTGAATTTTGAAAAATCTATTCCTCATTTTGAAAGTTTTGTCATGTACCAAAATTTGGAGGAAAAATATTATTAATCTATTTTATTGGTATAATGCATAAGCAATATATTCATTATTAATTTGCTAAATAAGTAGAATCGAGAAAATGTACATGAAATTGATAAAATACCTAAGCCTCTATGCAGGTGTAGATGCATGCTAAAGTAGTAATAAGTAGTCTACCTTTTGTTTCGATTTCTTCATTCGAAATGGACCCTACCACTTCTGGTCCATCCATAGCTGAGGAAAATGTAGATAATGAAGATGTGACCTCTGCTGGGTATGAGGTCGATCGCATTAGCACTAGGACCACTGATACTATAGTAGTGTTTAATGATGGGGCCGAATTAAGTGTAGATGGTGAGAGTGATGATGATGATTAAGTAGATTTTCCTGGCATCCTTCATAGTTATCCTGAGGGGTCTGATCCAAGGTGTGTGCTAGACGATCTTGGTATAAGTAGACATAAGAGAGTTAATAGTAAGTCTTTCAAGGTACAAAAAGAAGAGGAAGATGGCAGATATTGGGTCGCCTTCAGTGGCGGTTTCCCTCGTGCTGAATACATTTATTGAAACTAGTATTGCGATACCGATGATCCCAAAATCCCCTCCAGTAGTGTTTAAGCCACGACCATCAGGGACTAGTTCGGTCAACCTAGGTCGAAGAATGTCTTGGAAGAAAAATGTGAAGATCGTCCTTTCTGAGTCTAAAACTGGTGACGGTGAGGAGGCCAAAACTACCTCAAAGAAGATAAGGCTTGTTGACAACCCTCCAACTCCAGCTTAGGTCGAAATGAAGGAGGTTATTGTAAAAACCTAGTGCATATGAAGATTTTCTCATTTTAGAAAGCATGTTAAGGGCCTTTGCACTGTTTTATGCTTCTCAAGTTAAATCTTCTGTGGAAATCGAGGTTCAGAGGGTAAGTTGAGGTATCTTGATTATTTTCAGTCATGCGACCTTTTTTTTATATTCTTATATTGTTTTTGTACAGGTTCCCCACGTTCTGAAGAGTCTCATTCTTGGCATCGAGGATGGGAGTGAGCTATTGCAGAAGCAGATTATCGAGCTGGAGCAGAGGTTGGCGAGGGAGATGGAGAAGGAGAAGGTAAAGTGGAGTTAAGAGGTCGTTAATCTGAAAGCATCTTTTAAGGTGATCGTGGATAAGTTTGAGAGAGAAGTTCACGCGCAATATTAACGAAGTGAGTGTTGTTCGTAACAACCTTATTCAGCGACTTCAGGAGGATGACTATTATGATTCTAACATCATGACAATTATGGAAGGACGATATGCGGATGTCGTGGGGCCTAATGGAGAGGAGGATGAAGTGGATGTTGGGAGGTCTCTAGTTCGAGAGGTTGTTTCAGGTCTAGATGCTACCACCCTTATTATGCAAACTGAAGTTCGAGAGGCGGATGAACAGGAGAAGGCAGTTTAAGATATTTGTTGGGTATTTAAAAACTTTTTTTTTGTGGAAGGAATTCTTTTTGTTTGTGAATGTAACTTGTTGGTTTTGGTAAAATGATTTTTTTCCTTGATTTGATATAAGAATTGTGATTTGTAGGACGTTAACGAACTATGATTGACTATTGACACCCTAAAGAAAGAGCTTGTTAGGGAGAAAAATTCATCAACAACAACAGCTCTTGGAACTGCACATATTAAGGCTTATGTGAGATAATATAAATTTCTTAGTAAAGTAAATTGGATAAATTTATGTGATGCACGACTAGGATGGGCTAAAGAAAAGATTGAAAAGGATGAAGTAGTTAGAAAAGATAGGAATAGATATATCCAAATTTGACCTTTTTTACCTGGTGGTATTAAAGAGAATACTCCAAAAGTAACCAAAGACCTTATGATGTTGACTATATTTCTAGAGGCCGAGATAGATAGTGAGAGGGGTCTAAAAGAAACTTACCTTCTAGTGTTTGAAGATCGAGGCATTTGTCCAAATCTTGATATAATTGAGCGTATGACGACCAAAGCTAGAAACCTGTATAGCTTGAAAGCCAAAGATGTTTCATTTTGTATTGGTGTCTTTATGATTTATTTATAATTATGATTTTGTAAAATTGTAATTGATTTTATGTAGAATGTTTCCATGTAGGAACTGCTATGTATGAGGAATATATTTCATAACTTCCTGAAGAATGTTATGAGAGAGCGATCTGTTGTACAGGAAGAGTTGTTAATTGCTCGAGCTCATTAAAAATCTATTTATGATCTTAATGAGAAACTCATGTTCGACTTGAAAAAGGCTCACGACACCTATCTCTAATGTCCCTTTTATAGATCTCATCCTCAGTTCGTGTGTGCCAACACATTCTCCTAGATTAGAAGAAAGAGTAGTGATTTATCATGTAACTGCCAGTTCGTGGAGGTAGGTGTCCTTGACTCATGTTTGTTCGAATAGACTTTTATGTATGGACGAAGAAATACCTGTCTGGGTAAATTATTTGAATGCACTTTTAGTCTGTTCGAATACACTAATGTTTGTTCAAATAGACTTTTATGTCTATTCAAAGAAATACCTATTTCAGTAAATTAGTCGAATACACTTTTAGTCTATTCGAATACACTCATTTTTGTTTGAACAAATAATTGTTATATTCGAACAGAGATGTTATTCAACTTAAAGTTAAGACCTAGAAAGGACATTTTTGTCTGTTATTGTAACTAGAAACTTATAACCTCCATAAAAGGGAAAGGCTAGGCAAAAAGGGATGATCCTAGTATTTATAAGAGAGACTTAAGGTTTGAGAGATATTCAATTGGAATCAAGTAATTAAGCAATTGAAGCTCTAAAAGGGAAAATATCCCACCAATTTTTGTGTTCTTTGTATTATTCTTCTAATTAGGTTACTCTCAATTTGATTGTGGATTAAGTGGTAATAGTTTTCCAGCAACGATTCTCAGGGGGATTGTGGTTTATGGTTACTACACGTGATCGACTTAAGCAAATGAAGGAAAACCTAGTTAGTTTATTGAAGATTCACCGGAAATCTAGCTCAAAGAAGAAGGCAACTTTGGAGATGGATGATTCTGAAGATCAACTCACAAAGTTAGAAAAAAAAGTTTTTGATCTAACTACTACTTTAGGGGAGTTGGTAGAGCAATTGCGTCTCACAAACCTCGCAAAAGCTTCTGCTTCGACAAAATGGTAAGAACGCATGAATAACAAATGGATTGCAGAGGAGGATAGAGACGGGGGTACCGAGGAGGTAGATAGTGATTCTACTAAAATCTGTCGTGGAGCGATCGGTTATTGGTAAGTCAATAAATCTTATGCGTAATCTTCATATTGACTTTAAAATCAAATTTTTTGTATTCGATGGTTCAATCGATGCCGAGAAGTTGGATAATTGGTTAGATAGGTTAAAGGCCTATTTTTCCATTTACGAATACTCCAATGCTCAAAAAATATTTTTGTCTACATTGAAATTTACAAGTTATGCACTCATGTGGTAGAAGTCCTATTAGAAACGACACAAAGTAGGAAGCTTGAGTTGGAAGGAGTTCAAGGTGTTAATGAGGAAACAATTTTATCTAATTGGGTATGAGCAAAATAGATAGTTTAAATGACATAATTTATGCCAAAAGTATGGGCAATCTGTAGAAGAGTTCACTACGGAGTTTCATAACCAAGCTTTGGTTTTTGACCTTGATGTGGACGAGTATGAGGTGTTCATGAAATATACGGGGGATTTATCGGAGTCTATTAGAAGGGATTTAAAGCTCTTTATTGTGAATAATATCAAAGATGATATCGTTAAAACAATTGCTATTAAAGGAAAATACTTGAAGAGTGACAAGAAAGACGACAAGAGTAAGTCGGGGTACAAGTCTAGTTGGAAGAATGCGTATAAAGGGGATTCCAAAGGATAGGGGTCTTCATCCAAGGGGAATTATTGTAGTCTTTGTAAGGCAAATGGGCACATTTCAGATAAATGTTTGAAACTTTCACTACAAGAAAAATGACATTTGATAGCGTTTTTTCTATAGCATAATTGTGAAATGCTATCATAAGTGAACATTAATAACATTTTACATGCGAATGCTATCTTAACTCACATTTTCTTAGTTAGGGCATGACTACTTTCATTGATATACATTTCTTCTCCTCTCTCCCTCATCTCTCTCCTTTTTTTCTTCCCAAAATCAAGCTTTTCTTCTCATTCCATCTCATTATCTCCAAATTTGAAGCTTCCCACCTCTAAATCTCATCCTCATAATCTCCATTTGCAATGGGTCTTTAAACCAGAAATTCTCCTTCCCTCTATTCCTTCAATATCATTTTCTCCATTGTTAATGATTCTAATAGATTTAAGGAGGTTTTGTTGAGGTATTCCCTGATTCTATTTCTCTACTAATTTAGCTTTGGTGAGTTTGATTTCATACCCTAACTTTGAGTTCGATTTCATGCCCTAACTCTGAGTTTAATTTCATGCCCTAACTAACTCCGAGTTCGATTCGCCACATTGATCTGTACAAGTTGCACTCGACATTGAAGCAACAAAGTAAGATTTTTATTTGGGTTTTGAAATTGTTTCCTTTGGTAGTGATTTAGGGTTCTTTTGGTATAATTTGGGGGTTTATTGCCATTGCAGAACACATGTAGATAAAGGGGTTCTAACTTTCTGAAGCATTATAGTTGGGATTAGGTTGATTATGGTGTTCTTTGGTCCCAATGTATTTAGTCATATGTCAATTTTTCCTTAAACTATTTGCAAGGATCAAGACTCCATTTTGTAATGCCTTTTCGGTAGAGAATGACCGTGACGAAGCCCAAATTGGTAAAATGAAATTATAGTAGAGAAGTCTGGACTCTGGAAACTTTTTGAGACACTAGCATAAACCTTGAGAATTAGATTCAAACATTGTGTTTAGTCACTTTGGTGTATAAATAATCATTGTTAAGAGAAATTCACATGCTTATGGAAAAGCAAAAAAAGTTTAAGTAGAATAAAAAAATATTTGTAACTATGGTTTTGTGCGCCTTCTCTTTTTTGCTTCATATACAATTTATTGGACCACTTCCAAATGTATTTTAATCAGTATTTGTTTTTCTTGTAGAGTTTTGCACCCTGAGCTTTGAACTTGAAGCTACCTTGAAGTTGGCTAAATTTCTTTGCAGGTATGGATTGCATTACCTTATGTATTCGAGATGCAAGCTTTTTTATACTCTATTCACCTTTATACTCTCTCCTTTTCCATGTCTTTTTTTTACTTTTTACTTTTCACTTTTGCGATGCTAGAAAGGTTTGCCTATATTTTAATATTTGGATTTATGTTATTGAAAGTAAACAATTTTTGTGATAGACAAGAGTTGGCTAAGGAGGTTGTGGAGCTTTTAATGACTTTTGTAGATGGTGCAAAATCCTTGATTGATGCCAATGACCGGCTAATATTGTATGTTGAAATAGCCCATTTATTTGGGACGCTTGGTTACCAGCAGAAAGCTGCCTTCTTTTCAAGGCAAGTTGCTCAGCTATATTTGCAATAGGAGGATTACTTGTCCACTATCAGTACAATGCAAGTGTTAGCAATGACCACAAAGACGTACCGCGTCCAAAGTAGATCAATAATCTTGAAGTCTCTCTCCAATGTGAGTTTTACTATGCATAGAGTAAACAACTTGGGCTCTATTTCATAATTTATCTTAACGTAAAAATATCTAGAGGTCGGACGGGGATGTTCGTCCACAAAAAGATCCTTGAAATTTTAAGCAGAGCTACTATTAACTCGAACTAATCCCAGAGAAAAAATAAATTTATTATTACGAGTGTGAAATCTATAGAAGAATATTACTGTTGATAGAAGATGTTAGTGCGAATTCTTATGCATTTGGTTACAGTATTTTTCATTGCAAGAAGACTTCTCCAAAACTCGGTTATTCAAGATATCTGCACATTTCTATTGAAATTACATGTGTAACATTTTATTTTCCTTCCCTTAAATGGTAACTCTGCCTTGGTGGTTTTTTAAAATGAAAATGTTTGCTTATTTACTTATTTGTGGATTCCTGATTTTTATTTTATTTTTTTGGTTTTCTCTTTGTAGAAGGAAATAGGATCAAGTTGGGCTGACATTGGAAAAGTGCATCAAAACTCAGTAGTTGCATTATTTGAATCCTAGTGGAGCACTCTGCAAATGGTTGTGCTAAGGGAGATAATGTTGTCTTCTGCTCGTGTGGGAGATCCTCTTGCTGCACGGAGTGCACCATCCCATATACTGCGATCTTATTACTCTCTCATCACCTCTGCTGGACAAAGTGGCCTTGCAAGTGCACTTTGGAATTCAGCAGAGAGGCTTCCATCAGGAACACGCTATGTCGATCCTGCTCTACCTTTCATAAGGTATTTTAATACTTCTGATTGCAACAATGACATGAAACAATCTTCCATCACGTCCTCGTAACTCAAGCTCACAATGTCCTGAGCCGAAGATCATCACCTCTGACAACACAAATCCAATAATAGGGAATGTAAAACCTGTCAATGGAACTTCTTTTTCTGGGAAAATAGACAACACCCCTACAGTCAAGAGCTTACCAACCTTGAACTCAAGCTTAAAAAGTTTCTCTGCCAAGAATCCAAAATTGGATGTTACTAATCGAATGATTTCAGGCTACAAAAAGCATATAGGTGGAGTTTCTTTATTAGATAAGAGAAGGTTAATAAGTCATTGCTTTTGAACCCTGAAAAGCCAGCATCTGCGGCTAACATCAGAAGTCTTGAATTACGATTTTTAAATTCTCAAAGAATCAAATCTTTATCATCTAGTACTTTTGATGATCACCCATCTTGTAAGAATAGTGAATTTTATGTTTCATCCATGTCGTCTTTGAATGTTAATAGTGAGATTGAAGGCACTTCGCCAAATTCTAGTAATGGTCTGAAAACATCAGTGCGGAAAGTTGTTCAGCAGTTTAAGGTGTCTAAACTTGGGAAACAGAACCCCGCAGCTCTTGGAAGTGAGAATGCTGGAAAATATAATTGAAAGGTTTTCTTCACCTCTACTTGTGCTATTATTGCTTTTTTTTGCTTTTTTTTTATCGATTTTATATTTTTCAACTCACCGGTATCTACTTTTTTTCAGGGCACAATATTTCCATATGAGTTATTCATTAAACTTTATCATTGGGACAAGGTTGGTCTTCGGGCAAGTGGCCTTACAAACTGTGGTAGCATGTAGGAATTTCTCTTAAACACAAAAATTATTCTTGCTGTTTCTGATTAATGTATTATGGATAAGTACTACACCAGATTGGATACCCTGCTGCACCCACATGCTTAATACATGCCAAAAGCACACTAATTGTTAACTTAGTAGGTGGACTTTTTATTTTTCTATTACTGTATGCTCATCTGTAATAATGACGCATCCTCAGAGCGGAGAATAAAGACTTAAAAAAAATAGTTCTTGAAGTTGACAGGTATGCTATTGACACCATGCAATTAGTATGCCTAAGGGAAGTTGAGGTAAATGCAAAAGACCCTTGGGCAGAAGAAACAACTCTTGTAGGCATGATATTCGGTGGTTATATCCACTCTAAGGTACTTAATTTTCTTATAAGATTGTGTCGCATTCTTACATATATAAGATTATCATATTCATGACCTATCCAATTTTTCTCTTTTTACTCACACTAAGCAAGATTTAGTTACCGCCTTATCGTGATATGTAACTGCATAAGAGTAACGTGTTAAACTGTAGATCAAATGCATAAAGTGTAAGGGAAAATATGAGAGGCATGAAAGGATGATGGATCTTACTGTTAAGATTCAGGGGGACATTAGAACTCTTAAAGAGGCACTTGGGAGATTTACGGCAACATAAATACTAGACGGGGATAGCAAGTAAAAATGCAGCAGGTTAGTTGGGTTTACTTGTCATTTTTTATTAGATGGAGACCCCTCTTGCCAATATTATTTCCTGTTACTTGTGAAGATCCTGCCAATTTCAATTATTCATGTTAAGCAAAGGTCTTCATTAAAATAGTTAACATTTTATATTAAGGTTATTTTGTGACTTCATCTCATAATATCTCGTTAAAGTTTCATTTTCTATGATTCAGATGCAATTCTTACGAGAGAGCCAAAAAGAAGTTGATGATAGTAGAAGCTCTTAACATCCTTACAATTGCTTTAAGGAGATTTCAGGTAATTCTTCGGAATACCCGTAGTTGCACTCCTTTAGTTACTTTAATTTCTTATGCATGCATTTTTTTATTACTTATTTACAGTCTGGTAAATTTGGAAAGCTCAATAAACCTGTCAAGTTCCAAGAGTTCTAGAATCTTACTCCATATATGAGTGGCTCAAATGACAAATCCCCCATATATAAGCTTTATGTTATGGTATTTCACTTCGATGTCATGAATGCTATATTTTCTGGGAATTACGTTTGTTATGTTAGGATCATTGAGGGGAAGTGGTTCAAGATTGATGACAACAAGGTATGTTGTGTTTTTCCTCTTTATTTTTCCTATCTCCTATCGTACAAGCTTGCGTATTTGTTCTAGATCCGATTTCATGCCCGCTTCGGACTACATCCTTATATAATCCAATTTTTATATATTAGAAGACCTATAGCCGATCTTTATATAAGAAATTTTAAAGTAAGATTCATGATTGGTGTTCATTTTCGGATTAGATATGGTATGATTGTTTTAGTATTTATAATTTAATTTGCTTACTCTCTTTTATGCAGTTTATGATGGAGTTGTAGTTGAAAATGACTTCCTATAGTGTTTTGGCCATTGTACATAGATTAGAAGGGATTTACTTTTATCAGTCTTTTTTTTTTGTTGAAGACCTGAATATGATAATTATAAGATCAACTTTTATTATATCAGAGTCCTCTTTGTAGTAAAGCTGTGACTTTTATTTATTTGATGAAATGTTAATTTCATTTTTGTAATTTAGAAAATGTTAATAATAACATTTATTGAACATTGTAATTGTTTTCTACTACTAATTTGTCGAGTAAATATAACATTTGAAGATATTATATTTTAAATAATATATGATATTAGACAAATGCTATGGTACAGATAATAGATAGCATTAGAAAAATATTATATTAAAGATAATAGATAGCATTAGACAAATGCTATGGAAAAGATAATATATAGCATTAGGCAAATTCTATGGAAAAGACAATAGATAGCATTATAAAAATGTTATGGAAAAGATAATATATAGCATTAGAAAAATACTATGGAAAAGATAATAGATAGCATTATAGCCTTGCTATGTTAAAAAGGAAAAACAACTGAGAAAAAATGTTTTAGAAAGTCAACTATGGCGTTATCTAAACGCCATTTAAAATAAATTGATAGCGTTTATCAAATGTTATTTTTAATGGCGTTTAAAAAAACGCTATTGTAAAAAGGATAGCATGGGAGAATAGAGCGGACGAAAAATGTTATCGTAGCTTTTTATAGCGGTTTTTCAACTCTATTATATGTGTTTTTTCTTGTAGTGTTTACCTGGACCTGCCACAATCGATATCGTATTCTACATCATTAATGTCAAATCTCGTTACTTAGGGATTATGGGCCGCTGCTGGATTCACAACATGGAAGCAATCGCTTCCACGTACCATCAAACACTTCATTTCAAGCACAGCGGCGGCATCTATAAAATCAAAGATAGTCAAAAAAATTCACGAGCTTGCAAAAATATTGTTTCTGCCATTCTCGACACATCCGACAGATTTGCTGCATAGCAATTTCAAAAAGTTAGCCACGCCGATGATCAACCTTTTATAGAAGAACCTACAGAGTACATCGACATTGATGGAACTAGTAGAGGTACTTATATTGGCATCAAACTGGTCCAAAATAACAAGGAGGCCTTCGTTCACTTTTTACAAATGATCCAAGAAATTTTTGTTTGGACATTCGAAGAAATGCCAAGAGGCCACCCAACCTAGGAATGTTATAGGTTAAGCATCAACATCAACACCATGGCAGTTAAACAGAAATAGAGAGGACTATCACTTCATCTTCAAGATGAAGTCAATAATGAAATTGATAAATTGATCAATGTCGGGTTCATTCGAGAAGCCAAGTACCCAGATTGGATCTCCAACATAGTTGCAGCTCCAAAAAGATAAACGTTCACTTGCCACAGCGATTGCTGATCTTCTATATTTAGATAAGCCAAATCCTAAGCTTACTCTAATGTTTAAGTAAACTATAGCTACTGAGGAGGCGAGTCGGGAAGAATTTTTTTATGTTAGCATTCAAGTAAAATAGAGCTTAGTAGAGGCTATTATTGATCCGAATAGTCAGAAGAATTTGATCTCTAAGGCTGTGGTGAAGAAAATGGGTTTGGTTACTATAACTCATCCAAAGCCGTATGGTTTGGGTTAGATTCAAAAATATGCGGAGTTGAAGATCACGAAGTAGTGTACGTTCAAGTTTACAATTACTGAAAAGTTTATTGACAAAGTGACGTGTGAGGTGGTTCCTTTAGATGTGTGTCAAGTCATCTTGGGTAACCCTTATCTTTGAGACTGAGATACAATTTTTTACCATAGAGCTCCAAAGTATCATCTTGTGAAGGAGGGGAAGGAGTTTTATATAAATGCTTACAAGGAACATGTTACCACCAATAATTTAGTAATAGCGACTCAAGCGAAGATGTTGGTTAATGCGAGCGGCAAGTTTGCTTTGTTGTTGGTAAGACTGGTTCAAGACAGTCCGCCGGCTAAGGTGTCGTCTACTTTGGCAATTTATCCTAAACAATAAACCGAAATGGGAAAGTTATAAGAGAAGTATAAAGACTTATTTTTGGGCATAGAAGAGATATCGCTCAAGAGGGATTTGGAGCATGATATCACCTTGGTGAATCAACTACCTAACATTGGGTTGTATCGAACATTTGTAACCGAGTCTGATGAGATCAAGAAGCAGGTACAAGAACTTCTAAAGCAAGGATTTATTAATCCATGTTGCTCACCTTGTGCTTCACCAGTGTTATTGGTACCGAAGAAGGATACATCTTAGAGATTGTGTATAGATTATCAGGTGCTGAACAAGATTACTATGAAGAATTGTTATCCTCTTCCACAGATTGGCGAACTTTTAAATGAGTTACAGAAGGCTTGGTTTTTCACCAAGCTCGATCTTAAGTCGGGTTACCATCAAGTTAGAATCTGGGAAGAAGATACATGGAAGACAGCTTTCAAGACCATACAAGGACTTTGTGAGTAGTTAGTGATACCTTTTGGGTTATGCAACGCTTCTGCGGCATTTATGCTGTTGATGAATGAGGTACTTCGTATTTTTATTGATGATTTCATGATTATGTATTTAGATGGCATCTTAATATATAATTAAACATGAGAGGAGCACCTTGCACATATACGCAAAGTGTTGGGCGCATTGCGATCACAACAATTTTTTCTAAATAGGAAGAAGTGCGAGTTTGGGAAGAAAGAGCTAGTATACTTGAGATTTATCGTTGGTGGCGGTGAACTTAAGGTCGAATTGGAGAAGTTCTCAGTTATTACTAATTGGCCTAGACCTCATATAGTGACGAAAGTGAGAAGTTTTATGGGTTCTTATCCGTATTTATGAAATTTTATTTAACATTTTTCACAAATAGCTGCACCGTTGCATTCCTTGACAAAGGCAGGTGTAAAGTTTATGTGGGAAGATCACCATGAGAAGACTTTTCTATTGTTGAAGCGCAAGATTGCATATGCATAATATTTGTGTTGCCCAATTTATAGCGGGCTTATGAGGTTGAGACAGATACGTCTGACTATGCATTATGGGCAATTCTATTGCAGGATAGGAAACCGGTTAAAATATTTACAGGAGCAGTGTGTAACTATCCTATCTACGATAAAGAGTTTTATGCATTATATCAATCAATAAAGCATTGGCAGAGTTACTTATTGAAGAAGGAGGTTGTGGTACATTTTGATTAGACACCATTATAGTTCCTATCTACGCAGTCCAAGCTACAACAAGCTCGCCATATGAAGTAGATATTGTACCTACAACAATTCACATTAATGATCAAGTATAAGAAATGAGCAGACAACAAAATGACCAATATATTATATCGACCCCAATTGCCATCTATTTTTACTTTATTGATAGTTATGTAGATGCAACCCATTATTCCTTTTAAATATGTTGTAGGGTATGACGACAACATGAAGCTCAGTGTGATTCACTAGAAGTTACTGTAAGGCAAGATATGCGAGTATGTATTGAAGGATGGTTTGATTTACATTAGGCAGTCTACTGTGTCTTCGTGAGGGTAGAGACTGCTTGTATTAGATTAGAGAGACACATTGTTCCCGGGTGGCAGGTCATTTCGGGGTTGGGAAGACTCTTTTAAATTTGTGGCGTTATGTCTATTAACCGAAGATAAAGGTGGTTGTTGGTCGTGTGGTTCGTGGTTGTGTTCTATGCAATATATCGAAGCCTTTCAATCATAAGTTAGGGTTGCACTTACCATTACCAGTTCCTAGTAGACCTTGGGAGAGTATTTCGATAAATTTTATGGGTGGTTTTCCCATCACTAAGTGTAAGAATGACTATTTTTTGTGCTGGTAGATCAATTCAGCAAGATGATTGTTCTTATTTCATGCTAAAAGACGGTCATCGGGGAAGGACAGCGCGATTATTTTATAAAGACGTTTGGAGGTATTTTGGGCTCACTTCTTATATTATTTTTGATATGGATAGCCAGTTTTTGAGGAATTTATGGAGATCATTATGGGGGATGATGGACACTAAGTTGATGAGAAATACCATTTTTCACTCGTAGACTGACGGGCAAACAGATATAGTTAATTATATTTTGGTTCATTTACTATGGGGATTCTATTCTAAGCATCCTAAGACTTGGCATGAGAATTTACCGTATCTTAAGTTTGCGTTTAACCGGGCGATTCAGGGTTCTACTTTGAAGCCTCCATTTGAAGTTTGTTTGGGGTACTTACCTCAAAGCCCTTTTGATATGGCTTTTAGTCTAGGCGACAAGACGGTATCATGGAAGGATGAAGAGGAATGAGTTAAAGTTTGGCATTTTATTAAGAGGATAAGCAAGGCTCATAAGGCAGTCGAAGTATAATTATAAATGACTCAAGAAAAGTATAAGGCTCGACGCGATAAGCATCAGGTTGAGTATACTTTTTAAGAGGGTGACCTAATTTGGTTGTATTTAGGTAAGGAACAACTAAAGGGGGAAGGTAAGAAACTCAAGCCTATCCGTTATGGTCCGTTTACGATGCTTAAGAAGATTAGTGATGTAATGGCCTAATTTCGTAGCTCAAAATTAAATCTCACACCAAATGTACATGTGATAAAAATTAGTATAATATAAGAAATGAAGCAGTTGATTTAGCGTAGAAAACATTTGAATAGGTAAAAACACCACGACCTCGAGTTGAGGGTTTTAGTAACTGTAACTTTTATTGCTTGGGGCTGATATCTTATTACAAGTGATCACTTGAACTAAATATACTTGATCTTGAAATAAGAAGTTTTATAGTGTTTAAAATCTATATATTCCTGTGTTAGAGTCTAGAAAATATGATTTTTTGGTCTTTATCTCCTCTGGAACCTTTTCTTTATATAGAACTTACTTGCAGTTTGTTATCGTGTAGAAGCATGTTCTTTAAATAATAAGGTAAGTGGTAGTTAAATGTCAAACTGTTTAGTTCGTGGGAGACGGGTGTCTTTGACTTGTTCACATTTTGCTGTAGTACTCAATCCACATTCTTTATCCGTTCATGGTCTAGGTGGCAATGCTGACTATACATATCACGTGTGTAATGCATGAGTATGATATTGAGGTAGTTTGAGCTTAGACTAGGTCGAAGGATAGGTCCCTATAATCATCCCCTTGCAACTGAAGGCACGAGTGACTTTGGTTAAGAAAAAATCTTTTGACTGTTGGTGTGGAAAGTTAGAAAGTGATGATGAATTGATAGGGAATTTGACTGGTTGTGTACTCGATATTTATTTATGGGAGATTCATCTCGCATTTATGATAATGAAAAGGATTGATGTACTTGACGTTTGGGGTTCCCAGAGAAGTTCTTCTTTAAATGATGACTGCTTTGGAAACCTTTCTTCGCATTGAATGCTAGGTTAATATAAATAATACATGTACCATAATGTCTGTCATCTCTGTGAAAGTATTATGTTGCTTTGAGTATCTATTGTTGTACTATGTTGTGAGAATGGTGAAGACCAAGCGACATGTGCATGAAAAGAGGGTGGCTGCTAAAGTTCAAAGGCTGAAGTTGCATTACTTTGGCAACCAAGCGTTGGAGATGCCCACACCCATTCCAGTACCACCGACTTATCATGGGATGATGGAGGAAGAAGCGGTTGAAGTTGAGGATGATTACTACCACATGTGGAAGTTCCACTATGTGGTCCTGGCTGGGGCTGTGTTGGATATGCATTTGCCTATTGGCAAAGGACAAGGTTGAGGAGACAGATGTAGAGGCTGGTGTACATGCGAGACATTATTACCAGTATCTTGTGAGGGACTGGGTTCTAAAGTAGGACTCCCTTTAATCCACTACCATAAAATGGGTCTTTGGCAACACACATAATTATCTTTTGGCAACACACTTTGTCTGTAACAAGTTTGTGACACTTCAAGTCCGTTGTACTAAGCCCAAGTCTGTTGTATTAAGAGATTCATAAAAATAAGACCCCGATTCTTTTCTCACATCTCTCCCAAAATTTCTCGCCAAAGCTCCCCCCCCCCCCTTCTCGAAGATTTCCCCTAAAAATAATCTTTTTTCTCACGATTTTAAATAGAATCCGTTATGGATAACCTCTAATTTCACAAGATATTTTATAATTTATGGCATCTTTTTCCACAAAAGAATAGTTTCGTTGGTTGTTCTCGTACTCCTCTTTTGCAGTCAAAGGTATCTCTCTCTACCTTTCCTTCTTCTTATCTAAGCATTCAATCAATTTCAGTTGATAATTGCTTTGTTGTGTTTTTTAATTTCAGTTGAAATTAGGGGTTTTGAGTAACCTACTTATGGCTTTCTAATTATCTGACCGACCGGTAGGGAGGTCACTCTACACATAACTACACAAAAATGCTATTGGTGGTTACAAAGAGGTTAGATGGTAGTCCGTCTGAAGCAATTTTCAAATCCATCGCCATTATTTTAGGAAACCTCAAACAAATTTGACCAAATCTTTTTTTTCTTCCTAAAGTGTCTTTGAGTTTTTTCTACTATATTTGGGTGTAAACAGAAATAAGTTAAAATTCAAATGGCCTTTATGTAATTGTGTTTGAAGGAGTTTCTCTACCAACGGCTCTCCCCACACTTATCTAAACAAAACTCTTTTTGTTCTTCTCATATCTCACTCTCTTCCTCATACAAATTTTTCTCATCCCAATCTCATTATCTAAATTTCATTAAAGCTCTCATTAAAGTTTTTCCTGAAATACTTGTTACAAAGCTCAATAAATTTTCCTCTGCAACACCATCCAATACAAGGTGTTCTCTACAAACTCCTCAAATTCTACATCGCTGTTACTATTTTTAACAGTTGGTAGCTTCGTCTCTCTCTTACCTTACCGGAGAATACTTCAACAAAACTTAAACAAGGATTGCACTCGATTCTGTGGCAGAAATTGTTTGTGATCATTGGTGGTGCTCCCGATCGGTAGGCAACAACAAATCTTGTTGGTTCAACTCTACAGAGATACACATTTTCTCCTTAGTAATCTTTCTTTGATTTAGTAACCATGTTTATCTCATTAAAGTTCTACAATTTTAGTAATTTTACGGTTAATACTGTGGTAACTTCACCATTAATTCTTCCCCGTCCCGTCATGATTTCCCATACCTTTACCACGTCTATCCTTATTATATTCAGGCGCCTCTCCCATCTTATCGTAATTCCATGTCTATCCCGGTCTCTATGCTCTCTTTGTACTTTTGTTTGGGTACCTTTGGATCTGGCTCGCTCTCCTCCATAGTTTCCTTTATGCTTTCCCACAAGGATTCAGTTGAAGCATTCCATGCTTCGATGGATGCTCACCTCAATGCGTCAGCTTTTTCCTATGTTACCCTTTTGACCTCTTATGTCGTTGATCTTGCCCTTGTATCATCATCATCATGTCTAGAGCCCTTCATGATTTCTTGATACTCCTAAACTATTAGCGTTATTCCATATCACTAAGGATCAAAATGCAAAAGTGGCCACCCCTAAAACACAAAAAACTTCTATTATTCTGCGGTACTAGCTTTCATCTACTTTTCCTAGAGAGTGGTTGCTAAGTTGCTTTGTTTTTTTTTTCAAGACTAGTCTTTTCTTAAAGCATAGTTTTTTTTTATGAAAGAAAAAAAGCAGTTTCCAAACTACCCTGGGCTCGCCTTTTGACAGTGGGTTGTCTTTTTTGTTATGTCAATTAAGCACTAGATATAAAATATTTAAAGTACTATTATTTTGTAACTAATCATCGGTGTTCTCGGCTTCTCTTTCATCGGCGCTCTCAGTTTCCCTTTCTACAGTGCTTTCAAATTTTCTTTCTACTTAGACCCTCTACAAAATGAGATCAACTTCTCATTCTACTTAGACCCTCTGCAAAACGAGATCAACTTCATGTTATGTCCTTATCTTAAAGCCACCCTCCTAAGAATAGGTATGTTGTAGCTTATTTAAAGATATGCATTATATTTTGTGGCATGTACTGTATGGTCACAACAAAATCTCTTCACCAAAGTAATTTAGAATAATTAAAATTTTGAACAATCTTATCTAGCCAAACACAAAATGCATTATATTTCTAACTAATATAGACTGTATAATTTGCAAGAAAATTCTCTAAATTCTACTTAAATCAATCATGTCCTTAAATTCTTTGGCTTCACAACGAGTTCGCCGATCACGAGAAAGTCACGAGGATAGACGATAACGTAATCAAATTAAGTCTTCTCAAAGAAGAGAATCCAGGACATTGTGAACTCCAAAAGAAATTACGGTTGAACGAACACAATATTCCGCTCAGCAGAGACGGGCACGTGATCCAGAGTCTGAGGAAGATCGAGCAACTTGGATAGCAAAGCATAATGCCCATCGAAGAGCTATTCGCAATCAAAGAAACCAAAATACTTATGAACAATCAATGGATAACTATTTACATGGACGAACATGTATTTGGGAAACTGGTGAAAGTTCTAATAACAACCAAGTTCTAATAATAGTAATAAATGTTTCAGAAACAGGTGAAAGTTAAAATCCCAATAACGAACAAGTTCTAACTTAACCAACCATACAAATGTCAAGTCGTCAGCTTTTCAGAAAATCCTGCAAGAAAATAGCATGGAAAGGTTGTCTTGATTGCCAACGGTCCTTCCCCAATGTTAAGATGACTTTTGCGTCTTGGACTTTATGCTCCTCTGAAAAACCACCCTCCGGCCTACCCCCTAAATTTAGTGTTGCCAACTACATGGATCCTCTGAATGTTCCAATTGAACTTTCACGTCTGACTAATCTCGAACAAATTCTCATTGCTCGAATCCATGCCATGATGTCCATTTATCGTGTCAAAGGATAACAATACAAATATAGCGGAAATGTCATTAATTTTGCACAAGATGTCAATGCAATAACAGCATCTCATCCATGTAAACCATCTGATTTATCTGCCATCCTGATTGTGAACATAGTCGGAACACATGGAAGCAAAGAGTTTCGAGTGCGACGAGAGTATGCGCGTTAAGCTTTAGCTTGGCTCATGCAAAATCACATATACTACGACATTCATATCAATGAAAGTTGCTTGCAAGAATTACCCGAGGACGGTGTACCCGATAACATCCCTCATGTTCAAGATACCCGATCGTGTGATCCGAATGAGAGTTCTTCTGATTCACCCCTTTATAATAACTTTGAGGGCCTGCCAAAGTTTGAATCAAAGAATGTTCAAATTGATGAATTTGAAACTGTGAGAACTGTTGTAAATGTTATTCAGCCTAATCAACATGCATGCATATCTAATGTTATTCGAGTTGCAGAAAATAATGAAACAACAGCTTATATACCATTCACAACCAACGCAATTGACGAGTTCTCTACTCCAGAATATATTGCTATGGTCTTTCCAGTACTATTTCCTTATGGAACTGCTGACTTAAGGCAAGAACGACCAATAAAGGTCAATCCAAGTGAATACTTTCAATATCTAATAAAATATAAAGATGGTCGATTTGCCAAAGATCCTCGATTTTGAAATTTTGCTTGGAACTCAATTTCTAGATGGCGTGCACTTGCACTTGGTGACGTCTACATACGGAAGAATCCAGAAGATGGAGAATTGTTGATACAGGACATTAAAGAGATGTTAGCTACTAGAAATTGTCAATTTATGAATCGTATCTCATATTATGTGAAAAGTATCCGTGGAACTCGCGCCTACTGGTTCACAAGGCTACAAGAGCTTACCGCCATGGTACAACAGTTGGGTGCCCCAACAATATTTTTTACACTTAGTGCAGTCGATATGCAATGGCCTGAGTTAATGGAACTTTTGGATCCAACTTACAAGATACAAAATATGAATGTTACAGATCAGAAAAAGGCTAAGGCTTAATTGTTAAACTAAAATCCTTTGGTTGCGTCGTGGTTCTTTTAAAAAAAAGTAAAGCTTTTTCTTAAATACTGTTTTACTACGAAATTCATCATAAAAGATTATTGGTTTCGGTATGAATGGCAAAATCGTGGAAGTGGCCATGTACATGGATTTCTTTGGTTGGAAGATGCACCTGAATTAAATGATGTCACTACAAATTCATCAGATAATGCAAGAATAATCAATTACGTTGACCATTTTGTCTGTACTATGAACCCTAATCTCAATGATCTATTGACGTCAGATGGATATCCTTGTGCACAAAAAATCTTACCTGAAGTTAATATGGATATCGATGATGATGATTATTCAAAGTTGATCAATTGGGTTATGCGACACCCCAAATGTGGAAGTTATTGTTTGCGTCTTCATAAAACCACAAAGCAAATAGTTTATCGTTTCAGATATCCATTCGATGTGCTTCCATGGTCCGAAATCATTGAGGAACCTTCCAATAGTAATATGTTCTGCTTTGTAGGCTGTAGAAACGACCATTTAGTATGCTCACATAATCGAAAGGTCTTGCAAGCTTGGCACACTAATATTGATTGGTCTCATGTACCCTCCGTGCAAGCTGTTGTTAATTATATTAGAAAATACGTTGCTAAATCAGAACCGTCTTTAAGAAACTTTACAGATACTCTACGTGAAATAGTTGAGGATATTCGTCTCCCGTGTCAAACTGTCAAATCTGCAATCAAGAGGTTGTTAATGAAAACAGTATCGGAGAGGGACATATCAACACAAGAGGTTTGCCATTTATTGATGAGTTACCATCTTCAATGTTTATTAAGAAAGATAGTTGCTTTAACTTTGACTGAAAAAAGCTTGTTGTCTATAACTATTAGGCGAAGGCAATCTAACAATGATGAGGATACCAGTGGAACAAACCCAAACTTTGTACTAAGGTATATGAATCGGCCAAGTGAATATGATAGGATTTTACTACTTGACATGGCCAAAAGACATAAGTTCAGCCGTAACACTTGGGTCACATCTCAGGTGGAAGCAGTTGTTAGAATATTTCTACATCTTAAGGGTTATATTCCCCATAATAATGAAAAATGGGAAGCATTTTGCAGGCAAGAAGTGCAACTTAAGCACCATTACAGAAGTATTGAAGGTGTTAAAGGGAGTTTTGGAACTTGGGAAGAACAATATAGAAACTTGCAATTAACATTAGCACAGGCTTTGATACTTCCTAATCCAATTGAAGATGATCTCGAGGATGAACCCAATATAGATCCTGCTATGGCAGAAAATCAAAATGAAGAATGGATGATGATCGCAGTAATGGGTCCACTATTTGTTCTTGGCATAGAAATAGAATTGGGATTAAGAGATTTTGATACCTCACACAACTGGGGAGAAGGACTAAATCGATATCCAAACATTGATGTGGAAAGAAAATTTGTTCACAATAATTTACGCAGAATTAGTGAATTGGCTAATGAGATGTTAAATACTCCCCTTGTAGTTCCATTGGAACAAATGTCCATTCAACAATGATTGGCACATAATTTAGTACATAATGAAATTCAAGCAAGAAGGACCATTCGAATGATTGTCTGTGAAGGCGCAGGGATGAGTAAATCAACTTTAATCAGTGTTATTGTCCGCAGTGTTGTTCAACATTTTGGAACAAGCAAGTCAATTCATATTATGGCTCCAACTGGAGTTGCTGCTTTCAATATAGGCGGAGCTACCATCCACAATGAACTTTCAATTTATGTTAAACGGAGACCAAACCAACCTTTTAAACATAATACCGGTGAACAATGTCTTCGAATGCAATTAAATTTCAAGGATACCAAATTACTAATCATTGATGAGTACAACATGCTTGGAAGATCGATGCTAGCAACTGTAGACCTCCGCTGCCGAGATATATTTGCAATTAACTAACCATTTGGAAATGTATCAGTTACTTTGGTAGGTGATATGCGTCAATTACCTCCACTATTTGATAGCCCATTGTATGTGAAAAATGGCAATAATATGTAACAGTGCGGAGCAATTGCATATGCTAGTTTTGAGAAATGTGTTAGTCTCTCACATATTTTAGGCAATCTAGCGATGATCAGGTAAGTTTTAGAGATGCGTTAGGAAGACTAAATGATGGGACTTCTACTATGGAAGATTGGGATTTATTTCTTACCCGAGATTGGTCTTTCCTACCAGCTGAAGAGAAGGAAAACTTTAGACATGCTCTTCGTTTATTTCCAAAAATGATAGCAGCAATTAATCACAACCGGGACCATTTTGCTTGAACCTGGAAAACCAATAGTACAAATTCCTTCAACCAATAATTGTGATACAAATGATGCTAAGGGTCTTGAAAATATTTTGTATATATCCATTGGTTCTCGTGTAATGTTACGATCCAATCTTGCAACACAAAATGGACTTGTTAATGGTATAATGGGTACAATTGTGGAAATTGTGTATTCATCTTCTTCAAAACCACCAAATATTCTTCTACTAGCTGTCATGGTAGACTTTGATAACTATCGTGGTACACTATTTCGTGAAGGTTTAAATGTGATTCTTATTCCACTTTAAGACTGTGAACTGGGAAACATCTTCGGGTACTTCGTGTCAACGAACCTAGCTACCTCTACTTCTATGTTGGGAAATAATGGTACACAAATGTTAAGGTCTGACATTAGATCAAGCTTTTGTTGATATTGGTGATAGGGAAAGCCTAGGATTGATGTTTGCAGCATTATCACGCAGGAGGAAATTATGTGATCTAGCTTTTAACCCTATGCTCACCTCAGAGAGACTATAAAAGATTGGCAAGTGTGCGGGGTTCGGACTGCGACTACAGAGGAAAGTCGCTTAACACTAATAGCTATTCAACAACTAGCATAAAAAACATATATATTGAGGTGCATTTATTTTCCAATCAAACTCTTTTAAAATGATTATTTTAACAATTTGGAAGCTTCATAATTTTCTACTTAGTGATTTTGGTTTTTATTTCAGATCATTGAATGTACACTTTCAAGAAGATCAAAAAGAGGACAACGCATTATGTTTACTGGGTGTTTTATGTTCATACATTTACTTTGCGTGCATCATTTACTAAATATTTCAATGTCACGAGGACAAACTATTGAGACAAGGGTGTAAAATAAGTGCCTTATTTCCCATTTTATCACCCATGAGGACCATATCTCTATGTTATTACTACGATCATTCTCTTTGTGTGCTACATAGAACATGATAATTATTTTGAAAGAATATAGATTTGAAAAATATAATGAGAAAGCGTTGTGGTCAGGAAAACATTGGAATACAAAAGCTTAGCGGTCGGTCCCACCGACACCCGGTATACTAGTACTATTTTCAAATCATAGATTTATGCTAAGAGTTTGCTTCTTTGGATATTGATTTACCTATAATCACATGAACAAATAAAATTTTATCATACACTCTAATCCATTCAAACACATCAATACATTCTATAAATTTCAAACATGTCCATTCTATTTTTTAAAGAAGAATTTGGGGTTAGGCATACCCCCACCTGGGATTTTATTCATATGAACAGAGTTATAATCTAGGGTAATTAGTGTTATTTACATCAGCTATACAAATGAGTCTGAGATCTAATGGAAAGGTACAAATTGAAAAAAAGATAAGTGTTATTGATATCCATCTTTGATGCAATGTGAACCAAAGCTTTATTATCTTCTCTAAATTTGAGACATGTAAGAAAGCATTCAATCTTTGAGATTATCTTTTTGGCATCTGTAAGATCAGTAATGGAAGTTTGCAAATACGTTTGATGACTGATTACTAATATGTCGTGCAAGACATATTGTGTGCCATTGCTGAATTTGACAGCCTCTTGTAATAAGGTATGACAAAAAAAAAAGACTTCTATGGGGATCATACAAATGCTGTCAAAACTATAAAGTGTCTTGTCAAGTACTAATTAAATGTCGTAATGATTGATATTTACATGTTCCATTTTAAGTAGAATGGTGTAAAACCCCATACTACTCCATACTTGTGATAGTTTACTTTTTTTGGTGCATATGCCCATTCCAAGGCCGCGTTGCAATCAGATGGGTTACCAGGCATATGAAATAGGGGGAAATCAAGAGTTGTTGCACAAGCCTTACATTAATGTGCATCATAGTGTTGCCTACTTAAATTTGTTATCAAGTTATGAGGGAAAGCACGTATACATTATTTTTCATTGTCACTCTTTAAACTATGGTATAACGGCATCCGTCTATTACCATTATATTACTATATAACTATAGAGTTGATGTTTGCATAGACATAACTAAAGAGCTTGTAGTCAAGGCTTACATGTGGCCCAACTAAAGTAGTTTCCAAGTCAATACTGGATTATTGAAGACGGTATCTTTATGTAAAGCAAAATCTTACATCCATAAGGTTGTTTTGACCTTCAAAACTAAAACTATATGTAGATGTATTATTATGGCTTAAACTTCTGTTGTATCTTTATTTCAGGTCACTTACCACTTTTTAAACTGGAAGAAGATAACTCCATTTGGTGAAAATCAAGGAATCCATAATTGCTTGACTTGGTGGGAGTAAATTGAACGTAGGAAACAATCACTCGCAACAACGACTTCCTCATGTTGTACTTGTTTTTCCGTGAGTATTTTACACAAACCCTTTCTACACATATATGCATTTAAAAGTTAGTTATATGGGCTCAATGATTTAGTGTACTTTTATTTGAGGTGTTTTATGCAAGCCATAACCAGCTTACTTATCATATCCGTATTTCAATTTTATAATTTCTCTTAGGATTTTATGACTTGCAAGAAACTAACGGTCAAGTCTCTACCTGAAATTATTTGGCAAGAAAGCTGGATATTCTGGACTATTTTTGATCTCTGCCTTAACTAACTAGAAACTTCATTTGAAAGTATTATCCATACATTATTAGGAATCTCAAATCTTGCCAGAACTTGTTGGGTACTTTGGCTACAAAATTGTGCCATCATATTCTACTAGTCCAACCTGTAAAAATTATGTAGAAGTTATTCAATTAGATTCAAACTCAGTGACAAAATCTTGCCACATTGAACCTCATAGTCCTTAACGCTGACCTCTTTCACCATGTCGAATAACTCGTCAGAAGAAATTCTCCGTGTCAACTGGGAATTTGACCAAATTAATTGTGATTGATATTAACCTAAACAAGTTCTTTTATGTTATCAATCATGGTTAGAAATATTTTTGTACTTAAGTGAAAGCAAATCACTAAGAAAATAAATATTTGAGTAGGTGTTATCCAATATCTTTTACTGTAGAACCCCATCTCGTTACTTTAGACAATAATCAACGTATGTATCATACATGCTATTTTTTTTCTCTTTATTTCATACATGCAATCTCCAAAATGATTTACAGGAGCATAGTTATAGGAGGGTAGGGGAATATAGTGGATAAAAATCATCACAGTCTTGGTAGCTTTAAACATAGTTCATGAAGAATTTTTCAATGCCTTGCGATTCCTTCTCCAAGTATGTAACTTTTCAGAACTTTTATTTTATACTGTTGTAGCCTTGTTGAACAACTTCAATCCATCTTGTAATCTTTCGATGTCAGAACTTATCAACCTTAATTTATTCTTGGAGTGTAAGAAGGCAACTTAATTACATCATTGAACTACATAGTTTTGTATATTCCTCTAGTTTATACTATGGTGTATGTGATATTTTTCTAAACTTTTTCTTGACTATTATCAAAATGTTTTTTTTTGTAGAGTTATTGGTGGTATTATTAAAGAACCATTTATTGCAGGTATGTCCATCTTATACTTAGACCGAGTGCAATTCTTTCTTTTTTTTGCAAAAAGTATATATTTTTGTCATGAATAATAATGTACAGGAATATGGTCCTAGACAGCATCACTTATAGACATTCCAACTAGGTTGGCGCCCGAGTTGTTGATCATGTGCTTACCATAAGAAGCCTTAAGGTAATAAAGCTGAATTTTGAAAATGGAATAATGAAAAAGCAAATCAAAATAATATCAGCTCTAAAATCTGAAGTACTTTGTGGCTGAATCTTCAATTCTGTGATGGTATTCAGGTCTCCCATCTTTCCATAATTAAAAGAGGTACACTGAGTTAAATGCTCTATTTGCAATTGCGTCTACAAAAAAATTGTTCTCTTTTTATGGTACTGTATATCTGTGATACTTTGGATATTTGGTCTGAGAATGCTCCATTGTGTCTTAAGAGATCAAGGAAGTCTATTATTTTTAAATTTATTAATGGCTGCTGCAGAATCAGACAAAAGCCAAACTTTCCCCTACCATTTCCTCACTGCATTTGAGATGCTATTCATGATACCCAAGATTTATGCTAGATAATTAGTATTGTTGCCCACTGCCTTACAATAAGTACTAAGAAATTCACCCTTGTTGTCTCTAAATACCTGCTGCACCAGGGTTACCTAAGGCTGATCTATCACGATAAACTTTGTCTTTCCCTTTATCTGGTAGATGCCAAAAGTAGCTTTTAACTCTCTGGCTTGTGCTTGGTTTACATTGTACTTGCAAAGTTTTAACAACTTTAAGATCTTCTACGATGTTGTACATAATGCTTCTTGACTGATTTGTAGAATCTGAAACTTGTTTAAGAATGTTCCTTCAAATATAACTTTAAAAGCAATTTGCTTGCCTTCATATCTAAAATTATTTCTCACTGACCAACTGTTATGGCAAATAGAGAAAACCATGGACACCCACAAGTTTTTGATATATGATTATGTTGTTTTTCTCAAGGTTAGATCTCTAGCTATCTGATTCTGTTATGTAATCGTAGTACAATTCGTAAGTATGACTAAAAACACGATTTGATTTTTAACATGCTTAGTTATCATTTGCAAAGAATATACATTATTTTAGTAGATAAGTATGACTGAAAACATGATTTAGATATTAAGGATTTGTTGAAAAACAAACATAAGTTCCTAGTTATTTACGACTAAGAGCCGTATCTTTACCTGAATGTTTATATTCTATATGTAATGATCTTAACCATTACATATATATATTTATGATTTTTATGCAGTCGCAAGTTCGCAGTTTGACTAGAGTAAGAATATGCATGGAGTTAGGGATGATCAAGTATATAAGGTTATTTTCTACCTAGTTTTCATATATACTTTTGCAGATAATCTCTTTTATCATTGCTCTAAAACCGAAGCTAATTACGATAGCTACAAAATCATCATGGTCTTTTAAGCCAAGTGCATACAAAAGTAAATTTAAGTTGATTGTCAATTTTTCTTCATATACAAACTATATAACTAGCGCAATTATGTTAAGATATTTCAGTTCTTGTTTTACTATATTGTTTCCTTTGGCATGGTATTTTCATGAGGGTTGTGAGTAATAGTAATTCGCAAGTAAATTTCTGCCTTTCAATATAGGATACTGCCGAGAGTGATATATGATTTATATTATTTATATGTACATCATGACGAGTTTATTCGATAAGTGGTTGATTACATTTTTTTAATGTTATAACATGCAGCCCTTCATTTCGCAAAAAACAAAAGGAAAAAATTACTTTGTACAGGACATGGTCCAAAAAAAAATCATTAGAGGTATGTAGTTGCTCCCTATCTTATGGAATATTATAGCTTCTTATTAAATCCATAAAAGGTTCCTATATATCATTAATGATGCCGCCTTTTACATTGCATTTCAGATCATAATTTGGTGGTGTCATTCGTGTATCATTATATACAGTGGTGGTCATTACAGAAAATCATATATCCAGCCTCCCTCATACAAGTATGAAGTAACCAAAGGATGTTTATCAACTTATTCTAAATCTATGATAGACAATAATATAATGTAGTTTTCTCTGTTGTTGTATGAATGTTATGAGAAATTAATGAAGTTTCCTTAATATAATTTTGTATAATAATAAAAATTAATATAAGGTTTTTGGATGATTTCAGTGCTTATATTTTTCTTAAATAAAAAAATAAAGCTGTAAAAGACATTATTTACAACAGAAGATGGCTTTAGCAACAGAGAAATAATATTGTTGTTAGGGGTATTATAGATGCTATTATGGCAGATAAAATCTATTGCCAATAATTAAATAAAGACAACAGACGGTGTCTGTTGCAAAAAATTTACTTTCAGCAACATATTTTATCTGTTACAAAACCATTCGCAATACACCCTACGATAATACTTGCGTTACAGACAAAATTCATTGCAAAAGGCCTTTGGAAACTGTAATGGCACTTGTGTTACACCAATGTTTATGTGACAAAAACTAATGTGAAATAAGAAATGGCACAGGTGATTTAGCGTGGAAATACTCTAAATAGGTAAAAAAATAAAAACACGACCTCGAGTTGAGGGTTTTAGTAATAATAACTTTTATTGCTTAAGACTGATATCTTATTAAAAGTGATCTCTCAAACTAGAAATACTTGATCTTGTAAATAAGAAGTTTGGTGTTTTGAGAATCCAAAAAATATAGTTTTTTTGGTGATTTCTCGCATATTTTTTTTGTCATTGTCTCTTCTAGAACTTTATCTTTATATTGGCCCTGTCCGCAGTTTTCTATCGTGCTGAAGCATATTCTCCGAACAACATGGTAAGTGGTGCTTGACTGAGTAACTATTAAATTTGTGAAAGACATGTATCTTTAATTTGTTTATGCTTTTCTGTTATGCTCAACCCACGTTCTTTATCAGTTTATGGCGTAGGTGTCAATGCTGACTGTTTATCTCACATGTAGAATGCGTGAGTATGATATGGAGGTAGTTCGAACTGAAAATAGTTCAAATTGGGTTAGATAGAGGGATAGGTCCATACAGTCACCCATTCATAACTAAAGTCACGAGTGGCTTTGGTTGAGAAAGAATATGTGGGTATATGGGTTTTGGAAGTTGAAAAGGAAGGAAATATTAATGTGAATTTGACTGTATAGAAAATGTGTATATTTTTATAGGGGGATGTTTGTGTATTGAACAATGATAGGAATATTGATGTACACGACGCTTGGGGATTTGAGAGTTTATCTGCTTTAAATGATGACTTTAGAGAAACGTACCTGATTTCGGAGTACCTAAAAGACTTATTATCTGTAAAGTACCTGAAAGATTTGTTATCTGTAAAGTACTTGAAAGACTTGTTATCTGTAAAGTACCTGAAAGATTTATTATTTGTAAAGTACCTATAATTTATATTCGAGCTTAATAAAATTTGGTTATTCAAACTTTGTGCTGATATATAAAATAACTCTTAAAATCAAGCTATGAATAATTCGAAGATTTACGAATAGAGGATGAAATATAATGTATGAGATTGGAATTACAAAATATATTATAGTAACCAAGCTATAAAAATATGTTTGTAACCTAAAAGATGTGTAAGAATTCATTTTCGAATTGAATGACTTAGAATTATTGAGGAAGAGAGAGATAATTGTAAAAGTTTTAGGATATATAAGAATTGGAAATTTGAGCTCAGGGAGGTAGTTCCAAAAAATTTGATTTGGAAAGAATAAGTTCAAGATGGAATAGAGCGAATTCACTGAGGTCGATGTGAGAGATAAATTCAAGTAATTTTTCTCAGGATACTAGGGTTTCTGTTGTGAAAGAATAGAATATAATTACAAATTGTGGAGGATCTTGAGTAATTTAGAAAACTGCATAAATAGGGAGAAATGAGCTTTAAGTAAGTTAAAGAAAATAGAAATGGCGTGGACTCGATATGAGAAAAATTGTTATGCCGCTGAAGGACGATTGGTGATAAAGATAAATGAAGTGCATGAGCAAATTTTTAGCTTGTAAGACTATGAAGCTAACCTGCCAGTGATCGGGTGTCAGTTTGAAGGTTTAGATTGGATGGGTAGGGAACTTGAGTATGGATCTCACTTCTACGAGGAGCTATTATGAGAAGTGATTGTGGAGCCTTCAGCTCAAAAAGAGGTTGTGAGACTAATTGCTGAAGAAGATATCGAGTTGGAAGATGTGAGGATTGATGGAGGTGAACTGATCAGGTGTGACACCCCAGGATATCGGGGATGTTT
The DNA here is from genome assembly GCA_014058105.1 of Kingdonia uniflora. Lineage (NCBI taxonomy): Eukaryota > Viridiplantae > Streptophyta > Magnoliopsida > Ranunculales > Circaeasteraceae > Kingdonia > Kingdonia uniflora. Next base: position 1,628,220 of record JACGCM010001204.1, on the reverse strand, counting down.
CAGGTATAATTATATGTAAGGAAGTAAATTGTATAAGTTCGAATAACTGTCAAATAAATGTAATGAGAATAAAGTTTGAATCTATCCTCTATTATTGCAAATATTGTTTATGATTGTTGCAAAAAATAAATTTGAATATTTTTGAAATGTTGAGAGCTTTGGAAATGATGTCAGCACATCTATAAGTAGAAGAAGCAAAAAATAGAAAAAACATGTAACTTTTGATTTTGTCTCTTATGTAATAGTAGGGAAAGTTCGATTGCATGTAAGAGTTGAGTCATCATGAGTGTGGGGAGGTCAGATGGAGATTTGGGAACGATAGATGAAAATATATTAAAAGATATGGCAGGGGGCAATGATGGGAATGTGTTTTCACCAAAAAGGAGTAAGACGTCTGACATTAATTGTGAAAGGGATGCCTCAGTTCCAAAACCGAGAGCAGTTCGTGCGAGGCCCAATAACTGCCAGCAGTTAGAGAGATAAAATATAAATAAGGCTTCATCTTCTTCATTCAAACGTTTATCAACTTCTAAAAACTTAAAGAGCGGTGAGAAAGGAAAGAAAAAAGATAGTAGAGAATTCTGTGAAAAATTAATCGAGAGTGATCAATAATCAAAGCGATAGAGAGTTACAGAGATTGAGTCATGAATGTGGTTATATAGCAGCGTTGTGAGGAAAGAATTTGGTGCTACATCAGATTTATATTCCGACATAGAAGGTTAGTAGAGGATTTGTGATACTGTGAATGTGTTTATCTTGAAAATCATTTTTTGTAGTATGCAAATCTAAAAATTACTATTTATTGCAATCTATAAAAATATGCTTGATATATTCGTAAAATGAGATATGAAAGATATATGTATGTGAGTGATGTATATGTAAAAGATGAAGATTGAATACCTGGACCTGTATATAGGTCAAGCGTGAGAAGTTCTGCGTAGGACCAAACCTCATCTGTAGTGTTGTAATTTATATGAAGACATCACCTATTAATGAGGCGTCAACCTCTGGTCAATCGGCTGAGTCCGAGAATGTAGTATCTGATAGGAAAGATGAAGTAGAAGCTGTTAAATTTATAGATTTCCCTGGAAAATTGGTATCCTATCTTCCAGATTCTGATGTGTTTAGAGAGTTTTGTAAAGCCAAAACTTATGTAAGGGGAAGATGGGGTAATTTTATAGAACATGCTGGTAGGCAGTTTGTATTATAGGATCTGGGGAGGAATATTTCTTTTTGTTGACTTATTTGGAAAAGGATAAAGTAGATATGTGTTTAGACGAATCGATCTCCTTGGAAAATTATGATGGAAATGTTCAGGGTAACTTGGAATAGGGTTTTTTGTGTTACCTTTCTCAATTAGAGTATGGGTTAAGTTTGCCCCTTAGCAATCTTGTGAAAGGGATTATGAACATCATTGAGGCATGTCCTGTCCAGTTGAACAGGAACATGTGGGAGGTAATAAATGTCTGTGAGTTTTTGAATAAGTTGTGGGAGGAGGATGAGGTTGAGAGGAGGATATCTCCTAAAGATGTCTTGTAGTTTTGTGGTGTAAAAAACTATTCAGCAAGTGAAGGTGCATACTTTTTTACAAGTTCAACTCGACCTCTTTTCTTTTATCTGAATTCAGCAGGTCGAATGTGGAATGATAATGTAATATGGGTGAAGGGTGATTGCCTTCAGAGAGATGATGAAGAACCCATAGAACTACTGTGTAGAGCTGTAAAACAAAGTAAGTATATAATGTATAATGTATAATGCATAATATTAAAACGTTGAAATTGTATGGTGCTTTTTAATGATATTGTGTTGTTGTTTGATAGGTCCTCAATTGTAGGTGACGAAGGAGTCCCTGTTAGATGTTGTTACTCGAAAGGGATTGAGCTCGAGGCTGTTTTGAATAAACTTGGCATCAGCAGAAAGAAACACGCTAACAGTTGGTCTAAGAAAGTTTAAAAGTCCCAAACAACGAGGCTAATGACAGGTGATGGTGGCAGCAAGAAGAGGGGGGCTGATGGAGAGAGACAAGTGGTCTGGCCTAAGGTCCCTGGAGTGGACTTTGTGGATATGTCAGAGTCTACTACGTCGAGCAAGCTAGCTCGGGTATTTCCAAAGAAGGAGATGCTAAAGCGTGGCTCGACCTCTGGAACCACAGAAAGTGGTGAGGTCAAAGGAGAGGCGAAAAAGAGAAGGGATGACCCTCCTTTCCAACTGACTGAGGTGAAGGCCTCAGAGGATCGACTTGGTGAAGAAGATGAGTTGAAAGTGGTAGAGGATAGGGCGAAGCTTGCAGTTCACAATGGTGAAAAAAAAAAAAGCAAAATTGTAGGTTTGATAATTTGTGCATATGTTGATTTCTGTATGATGATTCAAGATAATAATGTGGTCGATGTTTGTTATATTTTTGTAGGCAGCTCTTTTGATGAAGGGGATCTGCCTCGGGGTGGAGGTGGAGAAAGCCAAGCTTGAGAAGGGGAAGGCTGAGTTTGTGAAGAAGGTAGCTCATTTGAAAGTTTACTTAGCTATGGAGGGGAAGCGACTGGACTCCTTAAAGGCTTCTCAAAAGGTGGAGATCAACGAGCTAACAGCGAAAGCGGGAAACAATTTAGAGGAGGTACTAATCCAGCGTGATAGACTTGGGAGCCACCTCCTAAAAATGAGGTACTCCAAAACTGAGGTGAATGATATTATGACGGATACCTATGTCAAGGAGGAGGAAGATGATGAGGCAGAAGATGTCGCAGTTGGAGTTGTAAATGGGTTAGATGGTATCTCTCCCCAAATACTGTGAGATAACCAAGAGGATGACAATAAGCGTCCAGAGGAAGGGAATGAGAAGGTAGAATAGAATGTTGACTTTATGATTGTGTGATTATGAAGGGTTTGAAATGTTGTAATTTAATGGAACATTATTTGTTGGATAGACTTTTGTAGGCTAAGATGTTCTTGTAAACCTTGTTGTAGGAACTTAAAGAAATGTACCTCAAAATAAAAGAATTAGAAAATGATCTCGCAAAGGAGAAAGACGCCTCAACGTCCCTATTGTCTTCTCAAGCGGAGCTACAGATTAAAAAAGAAAAATAAATATTTAACTTGTATGCTTCATTACTTTAGAGCTGCAAAGAAAAAATTAGAGTGTAGAGACAGACCAAAACTTGCTAACATTTTAGGGGCAATGACACTCAAATGTGTATAGATAATATCAAAGTGTTGAAAAAGTTAGAATGTAGAGAATGTGTACCTTGGAATTGGAAGTATATGTTATTGTTCATCAAATTGAGATCATACTTTTACCTTAAGTTTAGAAGTAGTTTCACACAGTAGATGTCAAAAAATAAAAATTTTATTAGATATAAGATGTATGTATTGAGTGAGTATCCTGAATCGAACTTGATATATTCTATTTGTGATGTGTAGGCTGAATTGGAGTTACCTCGCTTGAGCGAAGAAGAGACACGCCAATGTAACCAAGAGTTTGCGGCAGAGTTTGATAGAATGAGATAGACAAATAAAGATAGGGAAGATAACCATGTAAAGGTACATTTTAAGTTTGTTGAGGCAATTCAAAATGCTAATGACCTTACTCGAAAGATTGAGGAGAAGAATGCTAAAATTAGTAAAGGGCAAAAAAAGCGCGCGGAGACGAAGGAAAATATAGTAAAACTTAAAAGCCAGAATAATGTGCTGATGGCAAAGAGTAGGGAGACTTACATGGCTCAATACCATATGCAGGCTTTAGAAACGTCAGAGAAATAGTTATGCCATTTTTTTGGCCAGTTTGAAGGATCAAATGATTAACAAAATAAACGAACAAGAGTAAACTTGAACTGATCTAGTGAGTACTAGAAGTGAGCTGGAGCAGCTAAAGAAGAAAATGGTTGAGAAAGATAGCGAGTTGAAGAGAGCTCGAGATGACCTATCTAACTCTGAAATTGTGGTTGAGCAGTTGACTACAGCTTTGCTTACTAAAGATATAGAGTTCCGGTTGGTACAAAGGAAATATGATGAGTTGAATGAGAGGGTGACACAGTTGAAGACCGATTTGGCTTAGGGCAATTTGTGCGCCAAAAATACCGAGGCAGGAGAGCACTCGAGGAAGAATAAAGGTGATGTCAAGGTCTCCCTTGTTTAAGGGGATGTGGTTAGCCTATAAGCTCGAATAAGAGTGTTGGAGGGAAAGGTAGCTCGAACTCAAGGTCACGTACAAAAAGGAAATGAGCGGTTAAGGGAGTTCCAAGGTAAATTGGATGTTACTATTGCCAGGGAACAAGAGTTAGAGCGGGTTATAAGAGGTAAAGAGATTTTGATAAGGAAAAAAGATGAACTATTAAATAAATCTCCTGCTGGGGAAAATTTAGATAGGAAGTTTGAGGAACTTCGTGCTCAGGTTGTGGAATTGAGGGTGATAAACCAGGCTGAATCAGCTAAAGCTGATGAGAAGGTGAAGGAGAACATCGAATTTATGTCCCCCTTAGATAGTCAAATGGATTGGCAAGAAGCACGGTACAAGAGGTTGAAAGAACGCCTTCAAACGACAAGAGAGAATTTTTTTAAGATGGTTATGCCAGAGGTGAAGCTCTCAGAGATGTTAATGGCAGTGATCGCCTATTTTATTGAAGAGATTAAAAGGCTCGAGTTAGAGAGGGATACCTTGTACGACTATTTGTCAGATATAGGATATATTTGTAGAGCTGATGTAGATCGAGGAAACTGTATGAACTCCATGGAAACGGAGTTAGGTTCTCGACCTACTGAATTGGTAGAGCAAGGTAGGATCATTGTGACTGCTCGAGCTCAAGAATTTATGGTTGATCGTCCTCCTATTATTGGAGAAAGCGTAGCTGACCTCCCAACAGTCGAAAAGAATCCTTTGTAGTGGCTGTATATGTAACCTAAAAAAGTATCTGTCGTAGACATATTGAAAGATAAAAGCTACTTTTACCTTTGCCTTATCTTATGTCTGGTAGAGTTCTTTGATTAAAAACTAGTATTACCTTTGTTTTAATCGCAGAGTATAATTATCACAGCCATATTGAAAGATGAAAGCTAGTTTTAACTTTGCTTTATCTTATATCTGGTAGAGTTCTTTAATTAAAAACTAGTATTACCTTTGTTTTGATCGCAGAGTATAATTGTCGTAGCCATATTGAGATATGAAAGCTAGTTTTACCTTTTCTTTATCTTATGTCTGGTAGAGTTCTTTAATTGAAAACTAGTATTACCTTTGCTTTAATTACAGAGTATAATTGTGGTAGCCATATTGAGAGATGAAAGCTAGTTTAACCTTTGCTTTATCTTATGTCTGGTAGAGTTTTTAGATTGAAAACTAGTATCACCTTTGTTTTAATCGCAGAGTATAATTATCGCAACCATATTGAGAGATGAAAGCTAATTTTACCATTATTTTATCTTATGTCTGGTAGAGTTCTTTGATTGAAAGCTAGTATTACCTTCGTTTTAATCGCAGAGTATAATAAAGTCGATCAAACCTATTTTTACCTTTGCTTTAACCAGAATAGAGGTCGATTAAAAGCTAAAATTACCTTTGCCTTAATTGAATGTTCATTGTATGAAGATGAAAATCTCACTTTTAGAATAGAAAGAGCGAGAAGTTGAAATAGAGTAGTGAGGGACTTAACGATAGTACCATTTCGGTCACCTAGTATTCCAAGGATTTGAGATATAAACTCCTTATTTGGTCAAGAGGTAATATGATCCCAGGGCAGTGAGACTAGCGATTAGGAATGGACCCTCCCAATTTTCTGCTAGACTCCCGACATGTGCCTCCTTTCTGTGTTGAGGGATTTCTCTGAGGACGAGATCATCGATTTAAAAACTACGTCTTTTGACTTATCTGTTATACGAACTGGCCGGCATATGGTAATATCAACCTAGGTTAGCAATAGCGTGTTCCCTAGTCTTATCAATCCAATAAAGGTTACAGGCCAATTCAAACTTGTTTTTTTCATCAGTTATCTTGTGATCTCAGACTGGATGATATTCTGTTGGAATAACAGCTTCGGTCCCACAGTTGAGGAGGAATGGGGTGCAGCTGGTTGATTGACGTAGAGTGGTACGGTATGCCTATAAGCCACGAGGAAGCTCTTGTACCTAGTTTCCTTTTTTTGTGAGTGAAGCTTTTTCTTAAGTCTATCCACGATAGTTTTGTTGGTGATTTTGGCTTGGCAATTGCCTTGAGGGTAGTAGGGATTTGATGGTGAGTGGATGATATTGTGTTTGTTGAGGAAAGTTACGACTTTTTCTCTAACAAATTATGGCCCATTATCGATTCGAATTAGGCAGGGGCATCCAAAATGAGTAATAATGTGTTCCCAGATAAAATAGATGACCTCCTATTCTCTAGTTTGACAAAGTGGAACTGTTTCAACCCATTTTGTAAAATAATGTATAGCTATGAGTAGGTATCGGCGGTTACCTAGAGAATTAGGAAATTCACTTACAAGATTGAGCGCCCATCTTTTGAATTTCTAGAACACCTTGCTTGTATGTAGTTCGAGTATAGGGGACGGATCATTTGTCCATGTCATTGACATCTATCACATTTGCGTGAGTACTCTTTTTCTTGCTTGCGCATGCCTGGCCAGAATACTCCTTGTGTAATTGCTCTGTTTGTGAGTGATCGACCTGCGGTATGGGAGCCACAAGTTTCTTCATGTAAATCTCTGAGCATCTCGTTTACTTTCTTTCTTGTGAGGCACTTGAGGTAAGGCCCCGTGACTGAACGGCGATATAAAAAATCATTTTGATTTGTGTAGTGCTTTGTGTTGTCAATTAGCTATCGGCGCTCCTTTGGATCTATTAGAAATGGTCTTTTGCATTCGTTATTAGTATCAAGGTAGGCAAGGAAGGGCTTTCGTCAATCGACGTCCTCCCCTTTATCACCCCAGGGTTGATCGTGCATACAGAAATGCGATCAATATTAGGGGTTGATATCACTTCGATCTGGAGATATCGGGCTTCAGTTCTCAAAACCCCAGCTAGATAAACCAAGGATCGGCATATCTATTTTTACCTCGAAGAAGATAATCAAGAGTTGCTTTCGTGAACTGGCCCATCCTATTTGTAATGAGGGTTGCATATTCGATCATCTTGTCATTCTTCTTTTATTGCATAGAGCAATAGTAGATGATGAGTAGTAAACCTGTGTAGACTAAGAGTACTGCGACACTAAGCTCAAGTACAAGGTCGAGTTCATGAATGAGAGATTCGTATTTAGTGAAATTGTTAGAGGCTTTAAAATCCAAGCGGATTGATTTCTCAATTCTGTCGTTAGAAGGGGTAATCAATACGATTTTAATTCCTGACCCTGCGGGTCCTGCTGAACTATCTGCAAGAAGTCTCCACCCTTTTTCTTATAATCTATTTAGCTCGCTCGTTAAATACTTTGGCAGGTAGATCTTATGTTATTTCTTCTGCAAGGTCAGGATCATGCTCCTCCCACTCGAGATCTTCCACTGGAAAATTTGCGATAAATTTGGCAGCGTCCTAACACTTTTTAGAATGATGTTGTTCAAACTTGATATCATGTTCTCCCAAACTGACTGACCATTGTTGCATACTCCTGGATTTTTCTTTCTTGGACAAAACTTCCCGAAGTAGGTAGTTCGTCATGACTTTGACTGAATGAGTTTGGAAGTAGTGCTTAAGTTTCTATGAAGTGTAAACAAGAGTTAGAAGGAGTCTCTTAATTTTAGATTACCTTGTTTTCGTTGGAGTAAAGGTTTTACTGATAAAGCAGAGTAGCTTCTCGATTTTTCCTTCAAATCGAATGAGAACTGAGCTGATAGAAGTATTTGTAACTGCTAGGTAGATGATCAGTTCCTCATTATCTACCGGGGTGCTCATTATGGGAGACTTACCCAAATAGGTTTTGAGATCCTAAAAAGCTGTCTCGCATTTTGATGTCCATTGGATATCTGCATTTGACTAAACTTTTCTTCATTTGGTACAACCACAGAGTAGTAGGAACAACCAATAACAACAATTTAAAGATTTTGAAATGAATTTGTTGATAGCGATAATCTTGCCAGGAAGTTTTTGTACGTCTTTCGTCATATTTGGAGATGGCATGTTGAGGAGAGCTCGAATTTGATCTGGATCGGCCTCAATCCCTTTCTTACTGATGAGATGGCTGAGGAATCGGCCTGAATGTACTCTGAATTGATACTTATCAGGGTTGAGTCGCATCCAATAGGATTAAAGAATGTTTAATATTGTATTAAGATCTATGATGTGGCTGACTGATTGTATACTCATGTACAAGAGATCATCAATGTATACTTCCATGATTTCCCAAAATGTGTTTTGAACATAGTAGTCATCAACTATTGATAAGTCGCACCTGCGTTTTTGAGTTTGAACGACATGACTTTGTAGTAATAAAGTCTTCTCTCAGTGAAGAAAGTGGCATTTTCTTAATCTTCTTCTGAGAGTGGAATTTGATTGTATTCAGAAGCTGCATTCATCATAGATAGGAGTTTGTAACCTGTTATAGAGTCAAAATTTTGATGGATGTTAAGAAGAGGGAAACTGTCTTTTGGAGTGTGTATGATTAGATCTGTGAAATCTACACAAACTCGGACTTTACAATTCTTCTTGGGGACAGCGATGATGTTGGATATCCAATCTGGAAACTTGGCTTCTCAAATGAATCCTACTTTGATCAATTTCTCAATATCCATGTTAACTTCATCTCGAAGGTGAGGTGATAGTCGTCGCTATTTCTGTTTGACCGCCGTGGCGTTGAAGTTGATGGCAAATTTGTGACATGCCTTGGCCGGATCGACCCCAGGCATCTCTTTGAAAGTCCATGCAAAAATGAATCGATTCAGTCGTCAGAATTGAATGAGAGCATCCCTATCGTGTTGGACCAGCTTGGCACCGATAAAAGTACCTTTCCTAGGTCCATCAATGTTAACATATTCTGTAGGCTCCTCTGTTGAAGGTTAATCATCAAGGTGATCAGTTTTCTATAATTACTATGCAGTATATCTGTCTGAAGTATCTAGAATGGCAGAAACGGTATTTTTACAACCTCGAGAAAGCTTTTAACTACCCTTGATTTCATAGATACCACCATTGTACTTGAAGTGGAGTGTTTGATGATAGGTGGATGCGATTGTTTCCATGTTGTGAATCCATCAGCGGCCCATAATCCTGAGATAACGATATTTGGAGTATGACGTAAAAGATGACGTTGATGGTGGCTATTCCTGCGGTAATAGGTAAGATGATCTTGCCTACTCGCTCTTCTTTAAAACCATTGAATTCACTGATATCAGTGTCGCTTAGAATAACTTGATCGACCAATCCCATTTGGTCGATTGTCTTTTGAAAGAAAATCTCAATACCGCTTCCAGTATCGATCATCATTGTGTACATGACAAACTTCCTCATCTTGAGCATTATGACTAATGCATCATGATGCAAAAAATTTACATGACTAATATCATAATCTTCGAAGGAGATCCTAAGCCGGTGATTGCTCGACTCAGGTAGAAGCTTGGATTCATTATCTTGAGGTGTAAGATCGCAGCATTTTGACAGTCTCCTGCGCTTGAATCGGCAAGAGTTAGTGATCTGATGAATTTTGATCATGTTGTTGTAGTACATATAGTAGAGATACATCTCCTTAGCTTGATCTTCAGCCTAGACTACTTCGTGCTGCTTCTTATAGCTGCCATCCTAGCATGATTCCAGGTCGATAATGTATTCAAAAATTTGTCCCTCCTTAAAAATGAATTCTAACAACATCTATAAATTAGTATAGCAGTTGTCAATAGAATGATGGTTTACCTTGTGATGCATGCAGTACGAGCGGCTCTCGATTTGTTTTAATGGTTGATAAGGACGGTATAGCATATCCTTTGAGAGGATTAAAAAAATTACGGAGATTCAAACATTCATCTTTGGGAGAACCGCATTTTCGAGGGTTGCCAGTTTTTCCCTTGGAGTACTTTTGATCACCCTGATTCTCCTTTGGTTCAATTTTTCGATCGGTGGATGGACCTTTCGTGGTTAGGACAGATTTAGTAGATTTATGCCTTTTGGACATCATCATTTCCAGGTCGACATAACCATTGACCTTGGTGATTATATCTTCCAAGGTCGTAGGTTTGTTGAGGAAAAGATGTTCTTTGGCCTTGCAGTCGAGCAGGAGCGCATTAGTGAAAGTAGTAGCAGTTGTTTTCTGATTGAGATTGTCTACTTTACGTGTGAGATCCAAAAAATTCTTTGCAAAAGCCTTGAGCTTCTCTCCCTATGACTGTTTAAGACTAATAAGAGAATATAAATTCTCCTCTTTATCTTTGTTGTGAGCATACGTCTTGATGAATTGTTTTTGCAGCTGATTGAATATGAGTATGGAATCTTCAGGTAAATAGTAGAACTACCAAAGCGGTTCTTCCTGTAGACTTGTTGCGAACAAACGACAGAAGATGTGGTTGAGATTGGAATACAACCCCAATGAATCACGGTATTGTTGAATATACTCATTTGAATCGGCGCCCTTGTATTTACAATTTTCAGCGTATGGAAACCTTTCGGTATTTCCATATTGAATAGTTCTTTGCCAATCGGACTCCCTTGTAACTTGGTAAGGTCGTCTATAGTGCCCAAAACTTGTGCCTTGATTAACTTCTCAATGCGCTGATTCATATGCTCTTGTGTGACATATTGATGTGTCGATTGAGTGGCTTGACGAGGAGGTTGAGGATTGTGAGTACCGGTACCTTCACTCAAACCATCACGTCCTGGAATTTGAGGTTAAGGCCGTTGTTCTTCCTCCTAACGTTTGGAAAATCAGTGACCTCTGCTAATTATGGACTACACTTCACCACCCAAATGAATGGAAGGTTGATGTTTGTGCTGAATATTTCTAGAAATAGCTTTACTAGTGGCTCCTCAAGGTCCTAATTTGTCCTGTACAAAAACTCAGGGGGGTTTCTGGCAATTTATCACGATCCCTTGTTAGAGAAGAATGTTGAGTGTCTTGCAGAGCTTGTAATGCAATATGCATGGTTGTCATCTTGTTTTTATGTCATTTGAACGCTGTCAAACGAGCTTGTCGCTCGGCTTTGAGCTCCTTCTCACGGAGCTCTCGATCAAGAGTTAACTAACGTTCAAGCTCATTGCGCTTCTCTATGTAGAATGCATGAGTCTGATATGGAGGTATTTCGATCTGGAAATAGTTCAAATTGGGTTAGATCGAGGGATAGGTCCCTACAGTAACGGATTTAGTCAATTACTAAAAGTTATTTTTTTGCTGGTGATCTCTACCGACTCTCAGCTGGTAGGGGTTTTGGAGGAAGAGACGGTAGTGATGGAAAAGGGAGACGGAGATTGGAAATCTTCTTCCGAACAATTATTGCTCTATTCCGTGAAGGGGTGTTTATGCTGAAGATTGGTTCAGGTACTGATACCACTAGGTTTCTTAGTTTCTTGTAGAAGTAAATGGTGTGAAAACCATCGCCTGGACCTTTCTTGCAGAAGAATTTTATAATAATAAAGTGTTTGAAAATTAAAATGTAATGTAACATGTAGATCGATCTATTAAAATGGCTGAAAAACTTGTTATCTGTAAAGCACTCTTTAAGCAGTGTTTGAGGTAATGAAAAAGATATTTGTGGACAAATTATGTTGATAGATTGAATTAGTTGTTATTACTTAAATCGAGCTAAAAGAAATATATGTTGGAGTTTGAAAGTGTAATGTTTAGAAAGTGAAATTAAAATGGGCATTATTACTCGAACTGATATAGATATATTTGAAGATGTAAAAATAGATTTATCTGAAAATGTGCATTGAACTTATTAGATTCCAAGAATCGTGTTAAGAGGTAATATCCTTACAAAAAATAGAATATGCAAAAATTAAAATATCAAGCTATGAAGATATTGTTGTAAATGTATTACAAGGGGAAGAGATGGGGAAAGTTAGTTCGAGACGGGGGTGGATGAATTTAAGGAGGTCAATTTAGAAAGATAAGGTCAAATAACTTTTTATCATGATCTGAGGGTTTCCAGTTATGGAAAAATAGATTATACTATATACATAATATGGGGAATTTGATGTTATCTGAAAGGTGTATAAATAATGTTTGAAAGTTCATGTAGAGAGGAGGAAGTAGTAAAAATGGTGAGGACTCATTCTCAAAGAGCTCGTCACGCATCAGAGGGGAGTTTAACAATAAAGATTACAAAAGTGTGGGAAAGGATTTTTGGGCTATTAGATTATGATGCTAACTTGCCTGAATTTGAAATCCTTGAAGGCTTGGATGTGAGGGTGAGGGAACATGAGATTGGGCGTCACTTTTACATAGAGATATTCCGTGAAGTGATTTTGGAGTCTGAAGCTTGAAAAGCTGTTGTGAGGAAAATTGTTGTGAAAGAGGTTGCCGAAGAAAATTAGAGGAGGGTTGGGGGATCACTGATTAGGTATGGTGCTCTAGGGCATCATACCTAATTAGATCGAATAACTGTAATTGGAATGTAGGTAGAATGTTTCTCTTGTAAATCTTGTTAAAAAAAATTTGTGAATAAAAAATTTAAATTTTGAAATGTGATAGCATCGAAAATGACGTCAGTACTTCTATAAGTATCAAAAGTATGAATGGAAAAAGTAAACCAACTTTGATTTTTGTCTATCGCGTAAGGGTAGAAAAAGTTTGATTGTGTGTGAGTATTGAGTCATCATGAGTGTGGGAAGATTTAAGAGAGATTTGGGTAGGAGAGAGAAAAATATATTAAAATATAAGATATAAGGTAATGATGGGAATGCGCTTTCACCGAAAATGTACAAAACGTCTGACATTAATTGTGGAAGGGACACATGGGTTCCAAAACTGAGGGCGGCTTGTGCAAGGCCCAATAACTGCCAGTAGTTAGAGAGAGAAAGTATAAATAATAGTTTATCTTCCTCATTCAAATGTTTATCAAACTCAAAAAAATGAAAGAACAGAGGGAGAGAAAAGAGAGAAATTGGCAAAGATTCTAGTCAGAGATTTAATAAAGGTAATCATCGTAGAAGGGGAGAGAAGGCTACGAAAGTAGAGTCAAGATGTTTGTTGTACAGTGTCATGATGAAAGAGGGATTGGGTGCTGCTTCTGATTCATACTCAGACGTTGAAGGTTAGTGATTGAGTTTTGATTTAGTGAATGTGAAGTTTAATAATTTTGTGGGTTTTCAAATTTTTAAATTTTTTTCTATTTATAGACGTTTGAAAAACCTATTTGATTTGTGTGTAAAAAGATATATAGTATGTATATGTGTAATAGAAGTGTATGTATCAAAGTATAGAAAGCAGATAATGATTAAGAATATAATTAAATACCTGAACATGTATGTATGTTGAGGCGTGAGGAGAATCTGATATAGAAATAAACCTCATCCTCAAGCATATCTTTGACATGGAGGTTTCACCTGATATGGAGACGTCCACCTCTGGTCGTACGGATGAGTCTAAAAATATAGAAGCTGTAGATGTAGACTCTAAGGGGAAGGATGAAGTATAATTTCCAGATTTCCTTGGTAATTTGTTATAATATCCTCCAAAGTCGGATGTATTCAAAGAATACTTTAAAATGAAAAAAAAATAGGTGGGACATGTGGTAAGGTTGTAGAACATGCTTGGAGGTCATTCAGAGGATGTACTGTGGAGAGTGGGGAAGAATTTTTTATTTTTTTTGCCTGACCTAGTACAAAAAAAAACAAGTAGGAAGGTGGAAGAATCGATATATTTCGAGTATTTTGATGGGAATGTCCAAAGTGACCTGGACCAGGTATTTCTGTGTTATTTGTCCCAGTTGGAATACGGACTGAGATTGCCTCTTAGCAATCTTGCTAAAGGTATATTGAATACCATAGAGGCCTATCCTGCTCAACTAAATAGAAATATGTGGGAGGTGATAAATGTCTGTGATACTCTGAATAGATTGTGGGAGGAGAATGAGGTGGAGAGGAGAATAACTCTTGTAGATGTTTTGTTGTATTATGCGGTAAAATATTATGCGGTAACCAGAGACGCATATTTATGCTCTAGCTCATCTCGACCTCTTTTCTTTGATCTGAATTCGGCAGGATGAGTTTGGAACGATAGTCTCGACCTCTTTTCTTTGATCTGAATTTAACAAGACAAGTTTGGAACGATAATATGATATGGGTGAAAAATGATTTCCCTCAGAGAGTGGACGAAGAACCAATGATTCTTATGTATAAAACCCTGAAGAAAAGTAAGTAATAGTGTATAATATCAAACTATTATAGTTGTAGGATTGTTCAGTGGTTTAACAATTTGTTGTGTTATGTTGCAGGTCCTCGATCTAAGGTGCCAAGAAGAGATTTACTGCATGATATTATAGCTCAAAAAGGTGTTGAGCTAGAGATTGTCCTGAAAGGGCTCGACATCAGTAGAAACAAAAGAGCTAACAGTAAGTAAGAGAAAGTACAATTGTCTCTAGCCAAGAAACAAATGACAGGAGTTGGAACTAGTAAGAAAAGAGAAGCAGAGAGGAAAGAGCGTCCGGTATTACTGAGGGCTGCAGCAATGTCGCTGCAGGACGTTTCTTGAGGTACTACTTTGATAAAGTTAGCCCAAAAACACCCAAAGAAGAAAGTTGTGAAGGGCGGCTCGGCCTCTGGTACCACGGTGAGTGGTGAGGTCGAGGTGAATGCGAATAAGATGAGGGTTATTCCGCCTGCTACTGTTAAAAGGGCAAAGGTTGTGGAGAATCGACCTGTTAAGGAAGATGAGCTACTGGCTGTGGAGAATAGGTTGAGGCTGGCAGCTTGAAGAGGTATTGAGGAGCTGAATACCTCCGCACAGCTGGAGTTGAGCAGGGTCGTAAGTTGGTGACTTTGTGATTTTTGAACTTTGTATTTGATTTTGAGCTAAAATATGTTTTGTTCTGCTGTGGGTTGTTCGCATGATAAAGGGTATCTGTCTCGGGCTTGAGAAAGGAAGGGCTGAGCTCGAGGATAGGAGAGCCGAGCTCGAGAAGAAGGTGGCTCGACTTGAGTCCGATTTAGCTTTAGAGAGGGAGCGCTTGGTTTTTGTGAATGACTCACATAAGATGTTGATATGCGAGCTTACTGACGAGGTGCAGAAGAATGTGGATGAAGTTGTAGCTGCTCGGGATAGCCTTGGGTACCATCTCCACGCAGTGGGGTATACTGTTACTGACCTCTAAGCCATTATAGCAGGTACCTACATCGAAGAGGACAAAGCGGAGGAGGAGCTCCAGGTTGAAGATGGCTCTCTTCAAGGTGTGGTAACAGGGCTGGACTCAGTCTCTGCTAGAACTGATCTAGAGAACCATGAGGGAGATAATGAGAAGGTAGAGTAAAATTGATTAGAGTTTTTTGTGTTTTCTGTGTGGGTTGAAAACTGTAATTGGATGGATCATTGATTTGTATGAAATTTTTTGGATAGGCTAAAAGATGTTTGTAAACATTGATTTGTAGGAACTTAAAGATATGCGCCTCATAATTGAGGAATTAGAGAAAGAGCTTACTAAGGAGAAAAATGTTTCAGCATCCCTGTTAACTTCGCAAGAGGAGCTACAGGTTAGAAAAGAGCAAGAAATATTTGATTTGTATGTTGCGCTACTTTAGAGCTAAACGGTAAAGTTATAAGATAGATATAGATCACAAATGTGTTAGAAAATTAGGAGCGATAGCAATCAAGTATGTTCAGACAATTTTGGAGTGTTAGCAAATTAGAACATAGAAAATGTATACCTTGAAAGAAGATGTAGATATTAATGCCATTATTGTGAGATAACTTCTTAACTTGAGGCTAAAGAATAATCTCAACTTGTCGGCATGTCAAAAACAGAAATCTATTATAAATCTATAAAGTTACCTGTAATATGTATTGATTATATCTGTAAAGTATTGTTGAATTGGTACTCCATGATGCAAGTCAAATTAGAGACTGTTCGTTTGAGCGAACAACAGACGCTTCAATACAATCATGAGTTTGTGGTAGAGTTTGATATGATTAAAGAGGCATCTGAAGATAGGGAGGATCAATATGTCAAAGTGCAGATCCAATTTGCTAAGGCGACAAAAACTGTAAACGACCTGACTCGGAAGATCGAAGGTAAAGATGCTGAAATAGAAAATGTGCAAAAGGAGATCATGGAGGCGAAGACTGAAACAGCGAAGCTCAAAAGAAGGATAAATTTGTTGACGGTAAAAGGTAAAGAAGCGGATGTCGCTCAATACTGTATCAGGTCTTTAGAAACGACAGAAAAGAGTTATGTGATTTTGTAGATAATTCGAAGGGTCAAATGATCAGAAAAGTAAACGAGCTTGAGAAGGATCGGGTTGACCTGATAAGTTCCAAAAGTACGGTTGAGCAATTGAAGAGTCAAATGATTAGGAAAGAAAACGAGCTTGAGAAAGTTTGAACTGACCAGGCAAATTCTGAAAGTGTGGTTGAGCAGTTGAGTGAGGCCTTGCCTGCTAAAGATATCGATTTTCCACTACAAGAAAATGTGGCTTTAATGTCATCCAAATAAGGTCACTAATTTTAAAATTGATGTTATAACTCTTATTTTACTTTCATCCTGTAAAACATTAATTGTTGAATGGGTTACCACTTCATTTTTTTTAAAGTGACGTTAAATAAATAAAATCATACTATCAATTTTATTTTTGGAGACGACATAATAGGTATTATAATAAAGTCATTTTCTTTTTGACGTGAAAACCATTTCTATCTCTTCCAAGTCGTTTATTTCCCCACTGACGTGGTTTATATATATATTTATTAACAAAAAATTTGCGGAGACTGGAGATACATAAATAGAGAGCTAGAGTTTCAAGGATGAGTGGGGATGGATAGATTCTTGAGGATATTAAAATGTAAAAGAAGATTTAGAAGAAGAAAAAAAATCATCTATGAAATTAGAAGATCTGGATTACAGGGATCAAGGGTAACTCAACTACTCAAGCGAGGAATTATGGTGGTTTTAAGAACCGAACCCTAGTCTTCATCTTGCAAACTTCATCCTCTCGATTTCTTACTGGAGTACTTCATTCGATTTGGATTCAAGGTAAAGTTTGTTGGATTTAATTTTTGTTGGAGAACTTCAAAAAGGGTTTTTTCGATTTAATTTGTGAATCTTATGGTAGTGAGAGATATGTAGATTTAATAGATGGCAAATCTGATCTTATTGTCCTCATCATCAGCCTTACCTTATCCCCAATCTTTCTCCCTCACTCTGTATTTTTTATGAGTGAAGTTGGAACCAATTAGAGATTGGATATATAATCTGTATTTGCAAGAAACCCAATCTGCTATCATTAGCAGATTTTTTATCATTACAGTTTGGTACTTGTTTTTTTGGTGGAGTATGCATTCTTATTTGTACTTATAAATGGCTCAAGTATTTGCATTACCCAACCTTGAATGGATTGGTCTATACTAGATGAATGTTTTCTAGAGGAATTTTACTCTTTGACTTAAGATATTATCACGATTTGGAGCAAACATATAGTGATAGAGTGATTCAGTTTTTACGAATACTACGCAGTACAACATCATTATCGTTATCATTTTATTCCCGAAGATATTGATATCTCCACACCATGACAATGCATTTGATCGCCTCCCAACTCAACTTAATAATCTGAAGTATCATAAGCAAATGCCTCCCAAATCCATTTGTATAATAAACAATTTAATCAAGCACTCCCTAAATGTTGAAACAGATATACTAGTCTTGAAAGATGGATCAGCTCAAGTCAGTTGCAATCCTAGAATTTTGAGGCCATTCCAGTGAAGTTGAAGTGGTAAAGTATTTGCAGGAAACTTATGTGTTCCCGAATAAGATGGTGGTTATCTGGTATCTTTTACCAAAAAGAAAGTTTTGGCTGCTTATGAAGAGTTAATAAAATATTTAACATAAGCCTCTTCGAATGTTGAAATTTTCTTCAAGGGAAAACCAGGTTTTAGATTAATCTTGGACAACTCAAGTTTCTGATTATTAATTCAATTATTTATGAAATAGTTTGCTTCCTTATGTCCTCTCTGATTTCGTAATTCTGTTTTGCCCTTGTGTAGAAATTTCTTCATGCAGAAGCTTATTAGTTGCAAGAGATAATACTTATGTCATAGAAATGTAGTCTATAGATTTTGTAATGAGATTTTAGTTTTTCAGTGTCAGGTTAGTTTTGATTGCATTTTTCTTTTATTTTGTGAATAACTAAGAACATTATTTTATGTAAAAATTTAGGTAGTATTCATTGATATCAAGGGGAGGGGAGCTTTACCTTCTCTTAGAAGTCCAAGCCGAGAATACCCAGGCATCCCCTCTAATAGATTTGGACGCTATGAAGATATTGATGGTAGGGAGTCATGATAATTTAGCGAACACTTTCATGAAAATAAGTTTCAGTTGCAAACCCTGACTTATCCTCCCTTATTCCTAAAAGGTCTTAAGTTGAGGGGTCTTTCTTTAAGAGAAGTAACCCTCCTAGATTTCATCTCATAATGGCCGTATAACAGTAGCTTTAGGATGGTCAAGACCAAACATTGCTCCCCTTCCAGTACTAGAGATTTACCCAAACTAAAGGTTTTTTGGCTTCTTGATAATGCCTATATATATTGGTGGGAGGCTACGCATTGGTGAATGAAAATTTGAGAGTCTTGAGATATTTGTTATAATGAGATTAGAAGGATTGAAAATGGTGGCAGTAAAGCAAGGTACTATGTCACATCTTTAAAGACTTTATATTATCAGTTTAAGGAAGTGCCTATGAGCATTGAACACATCACCAACCTTAAATATTTCTTCTTCAGTGATATGCCAAGGAAATGAGACAAGGCATACCCTTAATGAAGGAGAAGATTATCAGAAATTGAGTCACATACCAGAAGTAGTATTTAGCAATCAGACCTGAGTTGAAAGCTGAATAAGTATAGCCATGACAAATGGCCAGGTCAATCACCTCCTATGCTCAAATTAGTCCTCTTATGCATTTTCTTGCATTAATAATACTTGTTTCCTTGTTCTTCTTATACTGGTATATATAGTTATCGAGGAGAATCATCTGGAGCTGTATCAGATTTGTTGGGGATGAACGTGCAGAATGCATCCCCCATGTGCAATTTGGTTTTATCCATTATCCTTATGGCATACAAATAACCAACCAAGAAACTATAAACACAATTAACATGCACATAAAACACAATATTTACCGGAGATTCACACTAAGGCTACTCCCCACCATAAAGTTAAAAATCCATTATGTATCCAAGTTCAATTACAAGCCCTCAAGAGATTCCAATGAACATGGAATTCTCTAATCTCATAATAACCTCTTATAGATTTACAAAAGAAGAAGAAAACAAGAGATCCATCAAGAATCCAAAGATTACCTCAACAAAGACCATGTTGCATACCTTCCTCTTGAAACTCTTCAATCTTCTCTCTTCATTAATTTCTCATCTTAGCAACCAAGAGGTACTTCCCCTCTCACCAACAAATCACAAGAGAACACCCTCCACCTTCTTCCTTGTAAAGACCAACTCATTACAAGGTCTACCATAAAGGCTATATCTCTTCTAGATTTTAAGTTTCTCATACAAAGGCTTTTTAACTCACATACTGTATAGAGGCTTTAAACTCACACTCTATATTTATAGACTCTCTATTATGTCATCAGCAAAGTACGCATCATTAGATAAACTATTGCCTTGAAATATATCCTCTTTAAAACGAACTTAACAAAATAAATACCGCAGTTTTCGTTCGAACGAAATACAGTATCGTTCAAACGACTTCAACGAAAAGCTTTTTCGTTCGAACGACTTTATGACTCGTTCGAACGACTTCGTCTATTTTGAGTCGTAACCTAACAAGATTGTCACAGTTGAAATTGGCGACCAGGTAATCCACAATACGATTGAAAAGCTCTAATTAGTAGAAAAATACGAAGAACACCAATTGGTTTGGAAAAATTAAGAATTCGATTACTAAAACAAAGTAATTATAATGAGAATCTTTAAAACCCTAGGCCTCACTTAGAACTATTCTTAAATCTAACCTAACCCTAGAAAATAACATAAGTTCCATTTATATACTAGGGAACCCGGAAATCATAAAAGAACGGATCTCGAGGCAAAATAACACCTGAGAATCAAAAACACCGTCAAAGTCGTTCGAACGACTTTGGGTTCATGGGCCAAATTTCAGATAGATAAAATTTGGTCGTTCGAATGACTCTCAGCCTCGCTCAAACGACTTTGGCTAAAACCCAAACTACCTTAAATCCTCCTGGATCATGGCTCCCCCTTTAGGAGCCTTGAGCTCCTGCTCAGGCTAGAACTAGAGATGTGGGAACGCGGCGATGCCTAATTCCATGCTGTACCACTTCGACTTACTCGGTAGTTGACCCTTCTTCCCAACTCAGAACGATTCAATACCACCCCGTCTTGTAGTATGAAACTTCATCTCTAGAATACCATCCTTCGGCAATGGATCTTTTCTTTCCATCTATAAGTCATCAATTGATGGTAGGCGAGTATTGATTGCAGAGTCTTCATCCAAAAGAGATGACTCAAAAAGCTTCAAATGCTCGACATTATTCACCGAATACATCTTCATGAAAGGTGGAAAATCTAACTTGAATGCATTACCACCAATCTTCTTGAGTATCAAAAATAGACTATAACGGATAGGTTTGAGCTTTTTACCTTCCCCCTTAAGCCGTTCCTTACCCAAATGTAACCAAACGAGATCGCCCTCTTGAAAGGTACACTCAACCCGATGCTTGTCGTGGCGAGCCTTACACTTCGCTTGAGTATTCTTCGACTGAGCTTCAACCCCCTCATGAGCCTTGCTGATCTTTTGAATGAAACTCTAAGTTTTAACCTGCTCCTCTTTCACCTTCCCTGATACCGTCTTGTCGCCAATACTAAGTGCCAAATCAAAAGGGCTTTGTGGCAAGTACCCCAAACAAACTTCAAAAGGAGACTTCAACGTAGAACCATGAATCGCCCGGTTGAACGCAAACTGAAGATACGGTAAACTCTTATCCCAAGTCTTAGGATGTTTAGAATGGAATCCCCGTAATAAATATACTAAAGTACGATTAATGCAGTTTGTCTGTCTGTCTCCGGATGAAAAGCAGTACTTCTCTTCAACTTAGTGTCCATCATCCCCCACAACGATCTCCAAAAATGCCCCAAAAAGTGGCTATCCCTATCAAAAATAATAGAAGAATAGAGCCTGAAATAGCTCCAGACGTCTCTAAAAAACAATCGCGTTGCTCCTTCCCCTATGACCGTCTTCTGGCATGGAATAAGAATAATAATCTTGCTGAATCGATCCACCACCACAAACAATTAGTCATTCTTACACTTGGTCATGGGCAAACCGCCCATAAAATCCATCGAAATACTCTCTCAAGGTCGACTAGGAATAGGCAATGGTAAGCACAATCCTATCTTCTTATTGGAAGGTTTAGATGTGTTGCATAACACGCAACCACGAACCACAGGAGCAACATCCGCCTGCATCTTCAGCTAATAGACATAATGCCGCAAATTCAAAAGAATCTTCTCAACCCCGAAATGACCTGCCACCCGAGAACAATGTGCCTCTCGAATCTACTGCAAATTGTCTCCACTCTTAGAAATACATAGTAGACTGCCCTTGTAAATTAAACTATCCTTCAGAACATATGGATGCACCAGAATGGTAAGCAACCGGCCTCCCAAAATGGTAAGCAATCGGCTGTAAATCAAACCATCTGTCTTGATTTACAGTGGCCCAATTTGTATCTGTCTCGACCTTAAAAGGCTGCTGCAAATTGGGCAATGCTAATACTAGTGTATCCGCAATCTTCCACTTCAGTAACAGAGAAGTCTTCTCATGGTGCTCTTCCTACACAAACTATACCCCGATCTTCGTCAAAGAATACAATGGTGTGGCTATTTGTGAAAAATGCCGAATAAATTTTCGTAAGTACTGACAAAAACTCATAAAATTTCTCACTTCCATCACTGTGTGGGGTCTAGGCCAATTTCCTTAAGTAGTGACAGGAGCTCTAATACCACTTAATCCGCAATACAATTAAGAAGCTCTAGTTAGCTAAAAAGTATGAAGAACACCAATTGATTGGGAAAAATAAAGCTTCAATTGCTTAAAAATGAAGTAATTACAAGAAAATTACTCCAAAAACCCTAGGCTTTTTTCAGAACTCTTTCTAGATCTAACATAAGAAAAATAGATAACCTAAGTCCCCTTTATATAGAGGGAACAAAAAATTACAAATATAACGCATCTCGAAGCAAAAGCACGCCTTATAAATAAAACCACCACCAGAGTCGTTCGAACGAAATAGGGAGTCGTTTGAACGACTTTACGCCAATTGGTCTAAAACCCTAAAAACTTGCCAAGTCGTTCAAACAAAAACTTAACTCGTTCAAACGAAATCTGTCTCTGGGCCAAATTTTCAATGAGGTGAACTTTGGTCGTTCAAAAAAAATAAGGAATCGTTCGAACGACTCTAAATCAACTTAATCCAATCGTTTTATGGATTAAGCTTAGGGTTTTAGGAGCCTTGAGCTACTGCTTAAGCCAGAACTGGAGATGTGGGAATGCAGCGATGCTCAATTCCCCGTTGTACCACTTCGACTTATTCGGTAACTGACCCTTCCTCCCAACTCAGAACGATTCAATACCACCCCATCTTGTAGTATGAACCGTCTTCTCTAGATTACCATCCTCCGGCAATAGATCTTCTCTTTCCATCCATAAGTCATCAACTGATGGTAGGCGAGTATCGATTGCAGAGTCTTTATCCAAAAGAGATGGCTCAAACAACTTCCAATGCTAGACATTAATCACCGAATACCTCTTCATGAACGGTGGCAAATCCAATTGGAATGCATTATCACCAATCTTCTTGAGTATCAAAAATGTACTATAACGGATAGGTCTGAGCTTCTTACCTTCCCTCTTAAGCTGTTCCTTACGCAAATGTAACCAAACGAGGTCGCCCTCTTGAAAAGTACACTCAACCCGATGTTTGTTGTGGCGAGCCTTATACTTTGCTTGAGTCTTCTTCAACAGAGCTTCAGCTACCTCATGAACCTTGTTAATCTTCTCAATGAAATGCTGAGCTTTAACCTGCTCCTCTTCCCCCTTCCCTGACACCGCTTGTCGCCAAGACTAAACGCTAAATCAAAAGGGCTTTGTGGTAAGTACCCCAAACAAACTTCAAAAGGAGACTTCAACGGGGAACCATGAATCACTGGGTTAAACATGAACTGAAGATATCGTAAGCTCTCATCCAAAGTCTTAGGATGCTTAGAATGGAATCGCCGCAATAAATGTACCAAAGTGTGATTGACTACCTCTGTTTGCCCGTCAGTCTATGGATGAAAAACGGTACATCTCTTCAACTTAGTGTCCATCATCCCCCACAATGATCTCAAAAACTGCCCCAAAAAGCGGCTATCCCTATCATAAATAATAGAAGAAGGGAGCCCAGAATACCTCCAGACGTCTCTAAAAAATAATTCCGTTGCTCCTTCCCCTATGACCATCTTTTGGCATGGAATAAGAATAATCATCTTGCTGAATCGATCCACCACCACAAACAAATAATCATTCTTACACTTGGTTATGGGCAAACCACCCATAAAATCCATCGAAATACTCTCCCAAGGTCGACTAGGAACTGGCAATGGTAAGTACAGTCATATCTTCTTATTGGAAGGTTTTGATGTGTTGCATAGCATGCAACCACGAATCACACTAGCAACATTTACCTACATCTTTGGCCAATAGACATAACGCCACAAATTCAAAAAAGTTTTCTCATCCCTGAAATGACCTACCACCCAGGAACAATATACCTCCCAAATCTACTGCAAACGGTCTTCACTCTCAGAAATACATAGTAGAATGCCCCTGTAAATCAAACCATCCTTCAGAACATACTTGCATGTCTTTCCTTGCAGCAACTTCTCATGAATCACACTGAGCACCTTGTCATCGTCATACCATGAAACGTACTCAGAAGGAACAATAGGCTGGATCTGCATAGCTACCAACAAAGCGGAAATAGTTGGTAATGGGGGTCTAGATAACATATCGGCCAACTTGTTGTCCACTCCTTTCTTATACTTGATCAATAAGGTAAACTATTGAAGGTACGACATTCACTTCATATGGCAAGCTTGTGAAGCTTGGACTGCGTAGATAAGAACGGTAATGGTTTGTGATTGGAATGTACAACAACCTCCTTCCCCAATAAGTAACTCTGCCAATGCTTCACTGATTGATATAACGTGTAGAACTTTTTATCGTAGGTAGGATAGTTGCGTACTACTCCTGTAAACATCTCAGAATGGTAAGCAACCAGCATCCCATCCCGTAAAAGGATTACACCCAATATATAGTCTAACGTATCTATCTCGACCTCAAAAGGCCGCTGCAAATTAGGCAATGCTAACACTGGTACATCCGTAATCTTTCGCTTCAGTAACAAAAAAGTCTTCTCATGGTGCTCTTCCCACACAAATTGTACCCCGGTCTTCGTCAAAGAATGCAATGGTATGGCTATTTGTGAAAAATACCGAATAACTTTCCATAAGTACTGACAAGAACCCATAAAACTCCTCACTTCCGTCACTGTGCGGGGTCTAGGCCAATTAGTAATGACTGAGAGCTTCTCTGGATTGACCTTAAGCTCACCGTCACCAACAATAAATCCCAAATAGACTAGCCCCCATTTCCTAAACTCGCACTTCTTCCCATTCAGAAAAAACTGTTGTGATCGCAACAAGCCCAACACTTTGCATAAATGCCCAAGGTGCTCCTCCCATGTACGACTATATATCAAGATATCATTTAAATATACAATCACAAAATCATCAATAAACGTACAAAGTACCTCATTCATTAGGCGTATAAACATCGTTGAAGACTTACATAACCCAAAAGGCATCACCAACCACTTAAATAAGCCCTATTTGGTCTTGAACGCTATCTTCCAAGTATCTTCCCCCCGAATTCTAACTTGATGGTAACCCGACTGAAGATCCAACTTGGTGAAAAATCGAGCCATCTGTAACTCATCCAAAAGTTTGTCAATCCGAGGAAGCGGATAATGATTTTTCACTGTAATCTTGTTCAACGCCCGATAATCTACACACATCCTCTAAGACCCATCCTTCTTCGGCATCAATAACACCGGTGAACCACAAAGTAAGCAACTTGGATTAATAACTCCTTGCTCCAGGAGTTCATGTACTTATTTCTTAATCTCATCAGACTCTGTAACAGAAGTCCAATATAACCCAATATTGGGTAGTGGCTCACCATTTACCAAGGTGATATCATGCCCGATATCCATCTTACACAGCATCCCTTCTATACCCAGAAACAAGTCTTCATAATCCTCTTGCAACTCCACAATATGATTAAGAAGTACTAGTTAGTTGAAAAATATGAAGAACACCAATTGGTTTGGAAAATTAAAGAATTCAATTATTAAAATAAAGTAATTACAATGAGAATCTCTCAAACCTTAGGCTTCTCTTAGAACTCTTATTAAATCTAACATAACCCTATAAAATAACCTAAGTTCTCTTTATATACTAGGGAACTTGAAAATCATAAAAGAACGGATCTCGAGGCAAAATAACACCTGAGAATCAAAAACACCACCAAAGTCGTTCGAACGAACTAGGGAGTCGTTCGAAGGATTTTATGACTAATTGGTCTAAACCCAGGAAACTTCCCTAGTCGTTCGAACGAAATTTCAACTCGTTCGAACAAAATATGGCTCTGGGCCAAATTTCCAGTGGGACAAACTTAAGTTGCTCAAACAAAAATATCAGTCGTTCGAACGACTTTGACTAAAACCCAAATTACCCTAGATCCTCTTGGACCACCAGGCGAGTCTCTTATCTCATCATGTGTTGGTATAGACAATTTTGACTATGTACTCTTGTTGTTATGTTCATGTTTCTATTTTCACATAGATTTTTATTAAGACAATGGGTAGCCTTTTGACCGATCAATAAAAAAGAAACATGGTAGCACGGATGGTGCCGCATATGCAAAATAAATTCTAAAATAGTTGAGGACTTAGGTGGTGTTTCTTTCACTGTCAGTGGGTTTGGTGTTCTTTTTGCTGCTAAAAAAAATTAGACTTATAAATTTAGCAAAAAAAATTAGCACTTGTGAGAGTTTTTTTTTTTAGCAGCTGATGAAGCCCTCTTATGCTGAGATTGCCCTTCTCCTAAACAGACCTAAAATTTCTCAGAGAGAGAAAGAAAATATTTGTTACATACGCAACATCAAGCTCCTCCTTGAGTTCCTGTGATTTCTTCTTGCCCTTGCTGATCTCGGACTCTACAGCAACATGTTTTGATGAATCCCTTTGGGTAAAACAATCCCATCAGACCCAAAGATTCTCTCATGGAGAATTCTCATTTGGGTTCCCATTGATGAGTAAGGAGTGTTTTGGTTTGATGATTAAAAGGGAGTTTGAGCATTTGCCAAGAGATTATTATTATTATAAGAGATTGAAGAGTGGGGAGTTGGATTTCAAGGGTAGAAGTGAGGCTGTTGATTGGTTTTAATTGCCTAGTATTCCATGGATTTGGGATTTGAACTCCTTGCTCTGTCATGAGATAGTACGACCCCAGGCCAGTTAGGCCAACGACGAGGAAAGGACCTTCCCAAATTTTGGCAAGTTTCCCAGCATGTGTTTTCTTTCTGCTCTGTGGGATTTCTCGGAGGACGAGATCGTTGATTTGGAACTCATAACTTCAGACTCTTCTATTGTACGAGCTGGCTAGCATATGGTGATATCGACCGAGGTTGGCAATAACCCGTTCCCTAGTTTTATTAATCCAGTTTATATTGTAAGCCAACTTGGACTCATTTTTTTCATCTCGAAGCTCGTGATCACAGACAGGATGGTGATATTCTGTTGGTATGACGAAATTTATGTCATAAGCTAGGAGGAAGGGGGAATAACTAGATGATTGTCGTAGAGTAGTACGGTATGCCCATAAGACGTGAGGGAGCTCCCGTATCTAGTTTACCTTCTTTTGTGATTAAAGCTTTTTCTTGAGTCCATCCATTATGGTTTTGCTGGTGATTTCAGCTTGTCCATTGCCTTGTAGATAGTATAGATTGGATGGTGAATGAATTATATTGTATTTGTGGAGAAAGGCTATGACCTTTTCACCAACGAATTACGGCATGTTATTGATCTGAATCAGGTGGGGGGATCCGAACCGTATGATAATGCGTTCCCAGATAAAAAGATGAATTCTTCTTCTCTAGTTTGACAAAGAGGAATTACTTCTACCCATTTCGTAAAATAATATGTTGCCACTATTAAGAAACGTCGGCTACCTGGTGTATTGGGAAATTTTCCCACGAGATCGAGCATCCACTGCTTGAATGGCCATAATACCTTGCTTGCATGTAGTTTGAGTGCAGGGTCGCAGATCATGTGTCCATGTCATTGACATATGTCGCATTTGCGTGAGCACTCTTCTGCTTGCTTACGCATTCCTGGCAGAAATAATCCTTGTGTAATTGCTATGTTCGCAAGTGATCGACCTGCAGTATGGGAACTACAAGTTCATTCATGTAATTATTTGAGCATTCCATCTACTTACTCTTCTTCGAGAGGCACTTAAGATAAGGTTTTGTGACTGAGCAGCGATATAGACAACCGTTCTGAACTATATAACGCTTCAAGTTTTTTATCAACTGATGGTACCTTTTGGATTTGTCGGAAGGGGCCAGTCGTATTTGTTCTTCTGGCCAAGGTAGGCAATAAAGGGCTTTCATCAATCGGCGTCCTCCTCTTCATCGCCCCCAGTGTTGATCGTGCATGCAGAATGAAGATCAATACTGGGGGTTAAAATTACTTCGATCTTCAGTTATCTTGCATATATACCCAAGACCCCAGCCAAATAAGCCAAAGAATGGGCATGTCTGTTCTCACCTTGAGGTAAATAGTCGAGAGTTGTTTTCGCAAATCTACTCATTCTATCAGAAACGAGGGCTGCATACTCGATGATCTTGCCATTTTTCTTGTAATGTTCTGAGTAATGGTGAATGATGAATAAAGAATCTGTATAGACTGAGAGCTTGGGAAAGCTAAGCTTGAGTGCTAAGTCGAGTCTGTGAATTAAAGTTTCGTACTCTATGATATTGTTGGAGGCTTTAAAATCCAAGCGGATTAACTTCTCGAATCTATCGTTAATAGGTGTAATCAGTACGATTCCAATTCCTAACCCTGTGGGTTCTGCTAAACCATCTATAAGAAGTCTCCTCCTTTTCTTTGTAATCCATTCAGCTCGTTCATAAAAAAAATTGGAGGGTAGAGCTTCTATTATTTCTTATGTAAAGTCAGGATCGTGTTCCTCTCAATCGGGATCTTCTACAGGAAAATTCCCGAGAATCGGCAATGTCCTAACCCATTTCTGAATGGCGCATATTCTCCCAAACTGACTGACCATTGCTGCACTCTTCGTAACTTTTCTTTTTTAGAAAAAATTTCTTTGAGTGGGTAGTTCGTCATGACTTTAACTGAATGAGCTTGGAAGTAGTGTTTGAGTTTCTGTGAAATGTAAACAAGAGTTAGAAGACCATTGGGCTTTTGGCCTAGTGGTGGTTGTGACCCTCCATAAAGAGAGGAGTCGTGGGTTCAAAACCCCATGGGGTTGAAAACTCAGGGTTACGGATCCCTATATAAAACTGGCTTGCCTTTCCAAAAAAAAGTATTAGAATGAGTCTCTTGATTTTAGAATACCTTATTTATGTTGGAGTAAGGGTTTTGTTGATGAAATAGACTGGCTTTTCGACCTTGCCCTCAAGTTAAATGAGGATCGAGCTGATAAAATTTTCTGTAACTGCGAGGTAGATGATCAGTTCCTCATTGTCAACCAGGATGCTTATGATGGGAAACTTCCGTAGATTGGTTTTGAGTTCTTGAAAAACTGCCTCACATTCTATTGTCTACCAGATCTCTTCATTGGGCTAAACCTTTCCTCATTTGGTACAACCTCGGAGTAATAAGAATAGCCACCGACATCGATCTGAAGACTTAGAGATGTTTCGATTGATAGGAACAATCTTGCCTACGAGTTTCTGTACGTCCTTCTTTGTTCTTGGAAAGGGCATATTGAGGATAACTCGAATTTGATCTGGGTTAGGTTCAATCCCCTTCTTGTTGATGAGATGGCCGAGGAACTTGCCTGAATATACTCTAAATTGACATTTATTAGGATTGAGCCGCATCCTATAAAAACGTAGAATGTTGAAGATTGTGGAAAGATCTGTGATATGGTCTTTTGACAATAAGCTATTGCACAGGAGATCATCGATGAAGACTTTAACGATTTTCCCCAAGTGTACTTTGAACATTACTGCATTAACCATTGATAAGTTGCTCCGATGTTCTTCAGTTTGAAAGGCATGACTTTGTAACAGTAAAGTCCCCTTTCAGTGATAAAAGTAGTATTTTCCTAATCGGCTTCCAAGAGAAGTATCTAATTATATCCAGAAGCAGCATCCATCATAAATAAGAGCTCGTGCCCGCTATAGAATCAAGAATTTGATGAATGATTGGAAAAGGGAAACTGTCCTTCGAAGTGTGTTTGTTAAGATCTGTGAAATCTACACAAACTCAGATTTTTCCATTCATCTTTGGAACTGCGACAATATTAAAGATCCAATCCGGGTACTTGGTTTCTCGAATGAATCCCACTTTGATCAATTTCTCGATCTCAATGTTGACTTCATCTCGTAGACGAGATGAGAGTCATCGCTGTTTCTGCTTGACCATTGTGGTATTATTGTTGACACTCAATCTGTGACATACCTTGGATGGATCGACCTCGGACATTTCTTCAAAAGTCCAAGCAAAGATGTTTTTATTTATTCGCAAGAAGTAAATGAGAGCTTCCTTATCGTACTGGACCAGCATAGTACCAATATAAGTACCTTTGGTAGGTCCATCAATATCTATGTACTCTGTAGGTTCTTCTATTGAAGGCTGATCATCGATGTGACCAACCTTCTGTAATTTCTATCCAGCGTATATGTCGGATGTGTCAGAATGGCAGA
This sequence comes from Kingdonia uniflora, assembly GCA_014058105.1. Taxonomy (NCBI): domain Eukaryota; kingdom Viridiplantae; phylum Streptophyta; class Magnoliopsida; order Ranunculales; family Circaeasteraceae; genus Kingdonia; species Kingdonia uniflora. The sequence goes on along the minus strand of JACGCM010001204.1, from coordinate 1,598,083 downwards.
AACAATATTTTTGCAAGCTCGGGAGAGCTTTTGACTGCCTTTGATTTTGCAGATTCTATTGTTGTGTTTGAAACGAAGTGCTTGATGATATGTGGAAGTGATTGTTTCCATGTTGTGGACCCAACAACGGCCCATAATCCCGAGATAATGAGATTTCCCGTTGATGATGTAGAATACGACGTCGATGACGGATGGTTCAGCGGTGATAGGTAAGGTGATCTTGCCCACTCGTTCTTCCTTAAAACCTGATCGGCCAATCCCATTTGTTCGATCATGCTTTGAAAGAGAATCTCAATACCGCTTCTAATATCAATCATCATTGTATGCATGACAAATTTCTTCATCTTGAGCATGATAACCAATGCTTCATGATGTAGAAACCTGACGTGATTGATATCGCAATCCTTGAATCAAATCCCAAGCCGGCAATTGCTCGATTCAGGGAAAAGTTTAGCTTCTTTGTCTTGAGGTGCGGGATCGCAGCATTCTGATAATCTCTGTCGTTTGAATCTGGAAGAGTTGTTAATCTGATGAATTTCAATCATGTTGTTGTGGTACATATGGTATAAGTGCTTCTCCTCAGCTTGATCTTCAACCTGAACTACTTCAACCTAATTCTTGTAGCTACCATTCTTGCATGATTCCAGATCGACAATATATGTGTGCATTCTCCCGTCTTTGAAAAATTACTCTAACAACCTCTATAAAGTATAGCAGCTGTCAGTTTCATGATGATTTATCTTGTGATGCATGCAATATGGTTTACCTTCGATCGGCTCCAGTGGCTGAGATATATGGTAGAACTTGTCGTTCGCTAGAACGAGAAAAATCAAGGAGATTCGGATATTCATCTTGGTGAGGACCGGCTTAGGTAATAAATTGCATTTTCGAAGTTTGCCTGAGTTTACCTTAGAACGCTTTTGATCACCCTGATCCTCCTTTGGTGTACTGTTATGTTCTGTGTTTAGACCTTTAGTTGTTAGGATGGATTTAGTAGATTTATGCCTTTTGATCATCATCCTTTCTGGGTCGACATACCCATTGACCTTGGTGATCATATCCTCCAAGGTCACGGGTTTGTTTAAGAAGATAACTCTTTTGCTTTGCAATCGAGTTGCAGTGCATTGGTAAAAGTAGTAACAGCTATTTTTTGATCCAGATTATCAACTTTTCTTGCAAGCTCCAGAAACTTATTTGCAAAGACCTCGGGCTTCTCTCCTTGAGACTGTTTGAGACTAATAAGAGAATATAAATTATCCTCCTTGTCTTTATTGTGAGTATAAGTCTTGACAAAATTCTTTTGTAGTTGATTGAATGTGAGAATAGAATCTTCAGGTAGAGAATCGAACCACCGTAGCGGTTCTCCTTGCAAACTCTTTGCGAACAAACGACATAGAATATGGTTAAGGTTTGAGTACAACCCCAAAGAATCTCAGAATTGCTGAATGTGCTCCTTCGGGTCGGTGTCTTTGTATTTACGTATCTATGGAGTATAGAAATTTGTTGATACTTCCATATCAAATAACTCTTTAGCAATCGAACTCCTTTGTAACTTGGTGAAATCATCTTTACTACCTAGAGCTTGAGCTTCAATCAACTCCTTAATACGTTGATCCATGTGCTCTTGTGCGACATACTAACGTGTTACCTTAGTGGCTTGGCAAGCTAGTTGAGGATTATAAGTACCGGTACCTTCATTCAAGTGCTATAATTCAGGGTTGAGGTCGTTGTTCTTCCTCTTGACGCTTAGAAGGCCGAAGACCTCTGTTGATATCGGACTGAGCTTCTCTGCCCAAATGAATTGAAAGTTGAGGTTCGTGCTGAAGATTTCTGAAAATGGCTTTGCTAGTTGCTCCTTGAGGGCCTAATTATTCTTGCAAGGAAACTCGGGAGTTCTCTGGCACTTGATCACGATCTCTGGTATGGGGAGCCTGTTGAGTGTCCTGCAAAGCTTATAATGCAGTTTGAATAGTTGTCATTTGTTCTTCATATATCTTGAATGTTATCAGACGAGCTTGACGCACGCTTTCGTGCTCTTTATCGCGGAGTTCATGGTCAAGAGTTAACTGACACTCAAGCTCATTATGTTTTTCTGTTTCGGCATGAAGATTTGCCTGTAATTCAACGAGCTGTTCCGGTTCAACAAAAAAATCGAGTTGCACTCCTATTGTTGGTCACTTGGAAGTGACCATGATTGGAAATGAATAGTAAAATGAATGTTTGCCTTAGGATATTGTGGAAATGTCTTCTTTCCCACAGACGGCGCCAAATGTAATCGACTAATTCCGTAGTTCGAAATAGCTCGAAATTAAATCTTACACAAAATATACCTATGACAAAAATTAGTATAATACAAGAGATGACACAGTTGATTTAGCGTAGAAAACCTTTGAATAAGTAAAAAACTACGACCTCGAATTGAGGGTTTTAGTAACTCTAACTTTTATTGCTTGAGGCTGATATCTTATTACAAGTGATCTCTTGAACTATAAATGTTTGATCTTGAAATAAGAAGTTTTGTGGTGTTTAGAATCTAGATATTCCTGTGCTATAGTCAAGAAAATCTGGTTTTTTTGATCTTTATCTTCTTTAGAACTTTTTCTTTATATAGACCTTACCCGTAGCTCGTTATCGTGTAGAAGCACGTTCTTCGAATAATGATGTAAGTGGTAGTTGAATGCTTAACTATTTAGTTCGTGGGAGACAGGTGTCTTTGACTTGTTCACATTTTGCTGTAGTGTTCGATCCATGTTCTTTATCCGTTCGTGGTCTAGGTGGCAATACATGCTACGTGTGTAATGCGTGAGTCTGATATTGAGGTAGTTCGAGTCCGGACTAGGTCGAGGGATAGGTCCCTACATGTGACAATGCATTCCAATTGGATTTGCCACCTTTCATGAAGATGTATTCAGTTATTAATGTCGAGCATTTGAAACTGTTTGAGCCGTCTCTTTTAGATGAAAACTCTGCAATCGACACTTGCCTACCGTCAGTTGATGACTTATAGATGGAAAGAGAAGATCCGTTGCAGGAGGATAGTATTCTAGAGATGAAAGTTCATGCTACAAGACGGGGTAGTATCGAGTCATTCCGAGTTGGGAAGAAAGGTCAACTACCTAGTAAGTCGAAGTGGCACAACAGTGAAATGGACATGGTCGCATTCCTACATCTCCAGTTCTAGTTTAAGCATGAGCTCAAGTCTCCTAAAGGGGGGAGCCATCATCCAAGAGGATCTGGGTCAATTTTTTAAATTTTTTTATAAGTCTATTCGAACAGACTAAGTCTGATCGAAGAAACACCGTCTGAGTAAATTATTGGAATACACTTTTAGTCTGTTCGATTACACTCATTTTTGTTCGAACAGACAATTGTTTTGTTTGAACAGAGGCACGATTAAGCTTAAAGTTAAGTCGTAGGGCATTTTTGTCCGTTTTAGTAACTAGAAACTTATAACATCCATAAAAGGGGCAGGGTTATGCAAAGAGAGATGATCCAAGTTTTTTGTAAGTGAGATTTACGGTTTGAGAGGAATTTAAATGGAATCTAAAAGGGAAATTCTCCCGCCAATTTGTGTGTACTTCGTATTATTCTTCCAATTAGGTTATTCTCGGTTCGATTGTGGATTAGCGTACACGGCAATGGAAAAGAAGTAGCTCTACTTTATTCATCACACGTACACGAATACAAAATAAAATACCATAAGATATTTAGACAGAACCATTAATAAAGCTTTGATATCATTATAAATACGATATTTAGACAGAACCATTTATAAAGCTTTGATATCATTATAAATACGCTGAACTGGACTAGACGATTAATGAGGCACGTATTTTGAATGAATGTGTTTTTGAGTTAAACGTAGAAGGTATACCTACCAATAATGGATTCGATACACCCTTTTTTATTTATTTCGCGACCTTTCTTGTTTTCTTTTATTGTAGGGCATGATCCTCCTCTATTCCTCATTGTGTGGAGGTCAGTCGAAGCTAAAATAAGTACAATCGTTAATCGCGTTTATGCTCAGTAATTCTTTTTGCCTTTCTTACCTTGGCCTAAAGTTTGGTTAAGTATAGATCAAGTAGAAACTACAGAGAATGAATGATTAGAAATTATGAATCTATGAAGATTCGCATTAGTGTTTTAAATTACAAAAAAAAAAGTAGTCATTCGATGACTAAACAATAACGCTCAAACATAAAAATATTTAATATTAAACTATACGTTTAGGCCTAATCTTAGGATGATGTTGGAAGTTATTTCATAGGTTGTTGAGATCTTCATGCATTGTCGATTTGTTTTTCTTGCTTTCTCAATTAGTCTAGAAATAGTAATCCCACATTAGCATTAAGTTTTTGTTTATAAACCATGAAACTTGCCTTAAACAATTTCCTAATGCAATCCCACATTAGCGTTTACGTTCTATTACTGAACATTAGTAAGATAAAGAGGTGTTTAAGACTGTATTTCCTCTTAAGCGCGGAAGACTCGACTTTTCCTTTCGCCTTAAGCAGCAAGGAAGAAAAATATTAGGGGAACATGGATTTGGAGTGCTCTTTGTAATTAAGTATCTGCAGTTTACCTCTAATGTCGGCCAAGGTAGCAAATAAAGGTCCGCACATGCACACATTATTCCCCCGCGATGGTCCACCAGGTCCCTACTTTACTCGTAGGCCATCCGTAATTCCGGAAATTAAGTTTCAGTTTGCTTAACAGCACCGACAAAATCATGGCACAAGAACTGGAAAACTGATTTGCAGTCTTGGATTTGCCTTCATATAAAAACTATACTTTTGAAAATTTGTATTTCGTCAAAAAAAATTATTGTCTCTAAATACTTCGATTGGCTACTCATGTCCCAGCATCACTATTACTTTTTTTGTTTTTAGCAAGGTAAGCCGGTTTTATATAAGGATCCGTAACCCTGAGTTTCCAACCCTATGAAGTTTGCATCACTATTACAAGTTCTACTGATATAAAAAACTATAAATACCAAAAATAACATATCAGGCATAAAATATATTTTCATGTACGAGGGTGCTACTCTGGGTTAGGTATTGTATTAGCGACCAGTGTAACATTATAACATAGGAACATTGGATCCTTGTAAATAGTTTGCTCATTGCAGCAAATAGAGAACTCCTGCTTCAGGAGAAAAAGATACAAAATGTGTCCATTTTTCGTATTTTTGAACCACTGGTCCCTTGAACATGGTAGATTGAGTGAAACTAACTCTAGTAAACCCCTTGCAAATCTCAAAACTCACAAATGGCTTAATAAGTGAAAATTATGCCTAAGATAATTTCCAGCAATAACAATTCTAGTTGTTGAAAGACTTGAAAATTCATCATTAGGAGTTGATTAGGAACCGGGTAGCGAATTTCTCCACCCATTTGCTGTGAAATTGCAATGACAAATCCATTTTTAATCCAGGGAGACAAGACTAAGCCGTGGACAATGAATGTGATTAGAACTTTTCGGAAGGCATTACGTGTCATCGTAGCAAGACCTCATAATTGAATTTAGTTGTTGTGAGCACCAAATACATTCCTGCCTAATTTTAAGGATTACTACTTAATCCCTTCAATAGACCGTTAGATCAAATATGGTAAAATCATAACTTACGCAATAATACTACCTTTTTAATTTGAAAAGCAAAGCTTCTGAGACAAACAAATGCAGTCGCACATGACACTTGACTAGACAGCCCTTTAAAGAAGAGGGAGAGACACAAAAAAAATTAAGAGAGAAACAAAATAAAACTGAGAGAAATCTAAGTGTGTGTGTGTGAAAGAGAGAGAGCATTTCCCTTAAAAGGGAGAAGAGAAGACCAAGAAGGGCTCAATGTGGGGAGTTTATCAAACTAAACCTCAATGCGCGGCTTGTTTTCGAAAACTACCCAAAATCTCACTCCCATTGTACCATTTGATCCTCATTCTCTCCATTTCTATTGCCACCAATGTTCGCGCTTTCGATTACAAAGTAGCTCTTACTAAGAGTCTCCTCTACTTCGAGTCACAACGTTCAGGCAAATTACCTTACAACCAACGAGTCACATGGCGAGACAACTCAGGACTCACCGACGGGCTAGAACAAGGAGTGAGTTAACTCACTACTATTTTTCACTTTTCACCAAACTCGTGTTTTAATTTCGCCGTATTTCGAGATTTGGCGATAGATTTGATGCAATCATTGACAAAATATTATTATTTGTTTGGCCTGAAGCTTTGATAATGTGCTTTGTAGGTAGATTTAGTTGGAGGATACTATGATGCCGGTGATCATGTTAAGTTCGGTCTACCAATGGCGTTTACCGTAACAATGCTATCGTGGAGCGTTATCGAATACGGTGAGCAAATTGTCGATGCCGGGGAATACGAGCACGCCATCGAGGCGATTAAATGGGGGACGGATTATTTTATGAAAGCGCATACAAGTCCAAATGTACTATGGGCAGAGGTACTAATTATCTCATTAAAGTCGTGTTTTCGCTTACAACAACCGTAAACGGTTTCTAATATGTGTAATTAGGTAGGAGACGGTGACACGGACCATTATTGTTGGCAACGTCCGGAAGATATGACCACCTCTCGTCAAGCATACAAAATAGACAAAGACAACCCAGGGTCGGATCTAGCCGGTGAAACGGCCGCAGCAATGGCAGCCGCGTCTATTGTTTTTAAAAAGTCTAACCCACATTACTCTCACTTACTCCAACACCATGCTCAACAGGTATTGTAAGAGCAGTTGTTACATATAATTAGTTAGTTGATTCTAATTCGCGCCTTTTTAATTTTTAATCTTGGTTATGTAGTTGTTTGAGTTTGGTGATACATATAGAGGAAAGTATGATACAAGTATTGGAGTAGTGAAGAGCTACTATACATCGGTGAGTGGGTATAAAGACGAGCTGTTGTGGGGTGCTTTGTGGCTTTATAAAGCTACAAATAATTTGGAATATTTGAAGTATGTCGTCGAAAATGCCGATAGTTTTGGTGGGACTGGTTGGGCAATTACTGAGTTTAGCTGGGATGTTAAGTATGCTGGTCTTCAAATCCTCACTTCAATGGTAAAACTCTTTTAAAATTTGCATTTTGTTTTTTTTAAGAAGATCAAAACTTTGAATTCATACCTTTTACTTTATAGTAAAGATTGTACCTTAAGTAAGATTTAGTTAAGGAATTAAACGATTGAAGGGAGAATGATAACATGCGTGTCACTCTCTTTTTGTGATAATAAATTAACCGTCGTGTAGAACGGTACTAATGGGACCGATGATTTTCTCATGATAAGACTATCATGTGGTGCTTAATGCAATGTATAATGTGAATTAGGAGATATCTAATCAAGGTCTGATGAGTAAAACATTGTTTAAGCGGGTACACGATTGAACCATAACACACTAACACTGTCTTTCTCTTTCATTGTAGTTACTTACTGAAGAACACAAGGAGCACGCTGATATTCTTGGACAATATCGTGTTAAAGCTGAACACTACCTTTGTTCATGCCTGAACAAAAACAATGGTAGCAATGTAGAACGAAGTCCAGCAGGTCTCTTATATATCCGACAATGGAACAACATGCAATATGTTTCCAATGCGGCTTTCCTCCTAATGGTATACTCTGATTACCTTCAGAACTCAAATCAGAAGTTAAATTGTCATGGAGAAATGGTTGGAGCTGAAGAAATATTTGAATTTGCGAAATCTCAAGTGGATTACATCTTAGGTGCCAACCCCATGTCCATGAGCTACCTTGTAGGTTACGGCTCGAAATTCCCCACCCAAGTGCACCATAGAGGTGCATCCATTGTGTCGTACAGAGAAAATAAAGGGTTCATTGGGTGCACCCAAGGGTATGATAATTGGTATGGACGGAGAGCAAGGAACCCTAACGTCTTGGTTGGGGCTCTAGTTGGAGGACCCGATATCAAGGATGATTTTTACGACGAACGGAAGAACTACATTCAAACTGAGGCGTGCACATATAATACTGCTCCATTGGTTGGAATTTTTGCTAAAATTCACCAATTAGAGACTCAAAATATTGCGGAAGACCAGATTTTACGTTCTTCTTATTAGATTAAATTACCAGAAAATATAGAAGAATAGTTCTTTGTGAATTGTGAAAGTTTTTTTTTTTGTTTTTTTTGGCGTGGCAAAAGAATATTTGAGTTCTAGCCACTTGATCGAAATATATATAAAGTGAAAATTATAGTTTGCTTACAAATTATTAATTTGATGTATTTTATCATGTTAGGTGCCTCTGATTTTCATCCCAGGTTGATCTATTAATGTCAAATGTGGATCATGATGATGCTTATAGTGGTTTTTCCTTTATATTTATTGTGCGAAACATAGGAGTACTTTTTTCCCAAAATTACACGAGTTAAGGTACCTGAAATAAAACAAAAAGTGTGCAACACGAGGACTTCTCATGAGTTACTCATCATAGTATTAGTGTAACTACTCTCATCCAAGCACGTTTAACTGCGAAGTTTTTCTTGAACTAGATAAACATACCCAACCTCACTAAAATTTTGACAAAATCACTTATTTTTACGTTAGACAATTATTTTCAGCTAAATTTCTTGATAATTTCGGCCCTAGAAACATATCTTTTCCCTGAACCTCCCAAGTCCAACATGAAATATGGGCAATTTGCGTGATTTCAACCAGATTTCTTCCCAACTGCGATATCTAAGTACAGGGTGTACGTCCCATCAAGAAATGTTGACCAATCAATTAATTGATTTCATTTAATTTTCCACGTGTTAGTGCAGTATTGAAGGACCTACCGACCACTATAGTTATTGATGTGTAGCGAATAATTGCCACGTAGGGCTAAATAATTAGTCAAAAAAGTGGGAAATCACGGAGTTTCGTAGGATTCAAACCTGTAATTACGGCATAATGGTTTAAGACATTGCCACGTGAAATCAATTGAAACAGCAAATAACGACTCTTACATAAAATCCAAAACATAACATGTTACAGTCAAAATTTGTTATATTATTAACTAATGTTAGAGCATCTCCTAAAACACTTCACTCAGTTCGGTGAGAAAAACGAGAACAAAATTAAAATTCAATTGAGTGAGGTCCAATTTTATCTAACAGTATCTTAGTTGGTTTTTTTAATAGGTGCCTAAATCTTGGGCACATGTTTTATTTTTTATTTTATTTTAATTATTCATCAGGCTCGTAACTTTTAGTTGCCCAATTTCATTTTTATTTTTTTTAACAATCGGGCGCCCAAATCTTAGGCATCCAATTAGAAAATAAACAGACGCCGAACACTTGGGCGCCCGATCGGGACGTAGAAAAACTAAGTGAGTAAGGTACTGTTGAAAGATGAAAATCCTACGTGACTCCTCAAAAACCGAGTGAATGAGGTACTTGATGCTCCTAATAACTTGCAACAACATTTTTACATCTGATACACATGAAAAACCCTGAAGATAATTATTCTCTTGAAGAAGGTTTAAATTTTTTTTATTTGTTGCTGCGCAAACAACGCAATTCCGTAATGTAATCGAAGCTATGTAAGTTGTAATCGTTGACGAATAAATGACATTCCACCAAAATATATGAAAACACTGTCTAGATTTTGATCACAAAATGTTTTAAGAGCATTCTCTGAAAGCTCCAAATCGTAAGCTTTTAAGCAAAATATGTGCGGTCCATGCAACATGGTAATTTTCTATGGGATACTAGTAAAACAGATAACACTGCGGGAAAAAAGAAAAGGAAAAAAACACGGTGTGACTGTGACATTGGTATGGGAACCACTGGATATGTATATTAAGATGCTGTTATGAGCTTCTCCGGTGTATAGCAGTGTGTCCATTGTGTATTTGTGTGGATCTCTTCTGCTACCCATTCCAAGCCAATCTATATTTTCCTCAACTAATCATGGGCTATTCATAATAGTCTGAATATGGTTTTTAAGTTTATATAAAGATCCTGTTACGAGCATATTCGTGATATAGCAGTGTGTCTATTGTTGCATCGATCTCTTCTGCGGCCCATTTCAAGCCAATCTATATTATCCTCCAGTTTTGAGTTCATTGTGGGCTCTTTATAAGGGCAGTCTGAATTTTGTTGTCATGTTTATAACATTCGCTAAATGTTCCGTGCACATGTTTACTTCATTCTATTCCTAAGCCTTAGGCATGTCCCCATTAGAAAGCTACATCAAGGCTCTTTACGTAGAACTCCAGTAACTGCTTGCGCCTAAAATAGGTATCATCACAAAGCAGATTGGAATGTGCTGTTATATGTTGTGGCCAATATGACTACGTCCTGAACATTTACCTAAACTTTCCAGGTTTCTGTCCAACTATCCCATTCAGAATAGCGATTTTTCGAGCAAATCCTAATACGTGGTAGAGGCTGAAACGTGTGACGCTGAAACTAGGACAGCATCTACTTCCTATCATTCTCCCATACCCTACCACATCTTTATTCCTTTCGAAAAGAGGAGATCTGATAAATGAATATTTCTCCTTTCTCTTTTGAATATCTTAGTCATAGCTCAAAAAGATAAGAATAATCGATATACTAGTACATCTCTTAATTTCATGTTTAGTCACAAAGTAAGATTTTGATTTGACATAAAACAGATCTTGTTATATGCTCCATTTGGGAATATCTATTGCACCGGCCTTCTCAAGATACGCTGACATTGTACATATTTTCAAATGAAAGCATCCAACTAAACCGGAATGTCCCAAACCCAAATGGTTATGTATGTATGGTATGAAGGTACTAATTAATAGCTATTCACTGAGGCAATTTGCGTGTCAAAGATTCAAAGCTGGACTTAACGGTGTGTATCAAGTATCAAGCTAATACCTTCACAACTCATCATAATTTCACGCCCAGAGATATGAAAAGAAACTGTATAGATGATCAGAAAATTTGAGACTTTAATCTACAAAATGACGGGCAACTTTTTTTGTAAACAGTGGACATGTAGGTAACAGTTTAGGGTACTCACAAGATAATCTTCATTGACATGAAAATGTTTGTCCTGCCAACGTTTCCAAAGTAATTAACTTGTTTACAAAAGCTTTCATCATATATATATATTTTTTTTCTTTGTTTCATTCTTGTTTTGGTAAAGATGTTTCATATTGATCTTACAAACCAATGCGATCATTAACCTCACAAACATGCCAACTTATACAAAATCATGAGACTGGGAAAGATCATGATCAATGGATCATTATTATGAAAATGGCAATTTAGATTTTAACCCCACAATTTAACTTATATTTAATCTTGCCCCTCGAACCGACAAATATTATGGTCGACCCCCCAGTTCATGTCTTCTCCCCCGGTTCAAGTGGGTTGGCTAGACTTGACGGGTCTCTTCTTGCTAAACTATCTAGTGTATCATTTTCTCAAAATCCAACTAAACCCTACATTTTTTCACACTCTTTCTCCTTACTCAAAATAATTTTGCATCGAGATTTGTGACCAAATTCAACGGTTGGGACCACTCCATCTCTCTAACCTCTAACTCAATATTGCACAATGTGAGGTGGTGAATCGTCAAAGGTAAGACTATGCATCTCAAAGCCTTGTCATTGCTTATGGTTGGGGGTAATGACAAAGTGCAGGTAATTTTATGGGGGTTAAAATTGAATATTTGCATTTAAATGGAATGGAACGGACGTATCCAACAATAGCGCAAAGATAAGAGAGTGATGAACCAACGACAACAATGGAGATTAGGGTTTGAGAGAGGGAGCGAACGTACTTTAAAACTAGGGTTTGAGAGAGAGAGAGACATATGGGAAAGTAAAATGGGGGAAAGTTAATTCTCCCGCCCCTCAAGTTCAGACTGTTGGATTAGGTGTTGTAGCAACATATCGATGGTTCATAATCTTCAAATCTAAGCCGTTGATTCAAATAAAACAATAGTTTATATTAAAACACGTGATGTAACATTTTAATCGGCAAAAGTTGAGTAGTTGCGGAGTGAAGAGTACATTAGGTATTATCTGAAAAAGAGATTGGTCAATTCAAGTCGAGTCTGGCGAAACAAGTAAACCGGGTGAGAAGACAAGAAATATGTATAGGGGGGGTGATTCTATATTCCTCTGATGAAAATGGTGCTTTAACAAGACTATGAGTTCTCAATCGTGCACGTTAATGTTTATACATAGTTTATGCCCATTTCCTTGTCCCGACTTCTACTTCAATCATTTTTCACATTCATTTTGTTCAAAACCTAAATGAAGTGAAGTAAAGTAACAAAATTGGCAAGTACTTAACTCGTATCCCATTTGAGTGACGCCACTTTCATCTAATACGAATGACTGACCATTGAAGAGCAAATCCATATGTGCGACCCAATTAATTAAACAAAACTGAAGTTCTCTTATTAAGGGCCTGTTTGTTTTTTTTATAAGAACTTTATTGCCTAGGAATTTGAAAAATGTGTGAAGTCCACTTTTGGTTGGAACTTGTAAAAGTGAGGTGTGCTAAACTTAACTTCTCACCCTACTATTTGTTTGTTTTTACATCTCTCATTAATCAAAGTTAGATTCAAGCGATCAAAAACGACCTCAAACACTGAGAAACGATCAAATAAAAATAAATATGATCAAAATATCCCACATCAAAATAGATATATGTAACCAATATATCATATAACAAATAGAAAAATGTCATCTCCATACTAGAAATATAATCCAACATAATTCAACACGGTGAACACCTTCCAAGATTGAGGGCATTATCCAAAATAAATAGAGATAGAGAGATCCAAGACATAGAAACATTACACAAAACTTAACAACTAATTAGTAAGAAAGAGAGAGAGACGTTTTTATGTTGTTTTAAGTTACTTAAACCATGCACGGGTGGAGGACGTCCCCATTGACCAAGTTCCCAAAAACTTGGTCAAGTTCCAAGTTTTAGCCAAAGAAATTGGAACTTCAAGTTCATGGGGGTGGTGGTGAAGATTTAAGTTGGAATTTTGGCCTCAAAGTTTGAAGTTCTACCAATTTTTTCATTTGCACAATTTTTTTTAATTGTTATATATAAAAATAATAATAATAACACAAACTGCTTGGTCTGTTACAACTGATATTGTTCATGAGATTCATGCCATTGAGAATGGTATGCACCTCTGCCTTGAGCATGGTCTGTTACAACTGCATGTTAACTCTGTTTCTACTCACGCTTTGGGCATTTTAAAAGATACTATGAAGATTCCTTGACAGTGCAGAGCTCTTGTTCAGTCGATTAGGAGTATGCTTAGTGTTTTTAATTTCTATGAGTTTGATCATATATATAAAGAAGCAAATGGGGGAGTTATATTTATGGCTTGCCTTCCAACCTGTAATAGGATTTTGTGGTGATGCCAGGGGAGATATGTACAAAAGAATGTAACTTTCTTTTGATGGAATATAAATGGTTATGAGATCCTGCCTAACCCAGCTTACCTCTCAAAAAATAAAAAATAAATAAAAAAGTAAGAACTCGGGGCAAGTTCTTACTAGTTCGTACTTTAACCAAAAAAACAAACAGTGCCTAATAGTATTTGATTGTGTATCCTTGAAAGCGCAATGTGTCCTGATTGTGTATATCTTTGAAAGCACAATGGGTCAAATGTCCACTAAGGAGAAAGAACAAAACTTTCGGAAAAAATTCCTGCAGAGGAGATTCCCGAGTCCCCACATCCATGGGGGTGTTTATACCACATCCACAAAAATGCTCTCGCCCCTACCCAATAACACTGTCGATGTGAGTCCAAACAAAAATGCCCCGCCCTTGGACTGTCCTCCACTAGATAAAATTGTGGTGACCATTTAAAACGACGCTCACCCAACCTCATCAGTTATAACAATAAGTCATCTCACACAACCCCAATTTGAAATTAATTCAACCAACTCTCTCTCTATCTTTTTCTCTTAAAATGGTTTCTGCGGTACACGCAGATGGTGACGATGACCGGATTGTTGAAGACTTCCAAGGGAACCCTGCGGATAAATCACGTACAGGAGGATGGCTTGCAGCAGGCCTCATTTTGGGTACATTTTGTGTTGTAGCATATTTATTTTTTGGTATGCCATTTGCTTATAAGTAAAGTTTTTAATGCTTGCAGGAGCGGAACTCGCGGAGAAGATTTGTGTTAATGGCATTTCTATGAACTTAGTGACATACTTGGTCAGAGTTATGAATATTTCGACGTCGGGGTCTGCAAATGTTGTCACTAATTTCATGGGCACACTTAATTTGCTCGCGTTACTCGGAGGGTTCTTGGCTGATGCCAAGTTAGGCCGGTACTTGACAGTTGCAATTTCTGCAACTATAACTGCCTTGGTAAGTTTAATGCAGAATGACATTTTCACTGTGAAATAAAAGGAACTGTTTTGTGAAATTTGATAAAAGCATGGGTATTTTCGTCTTTTTTCTTTTTACCAGGGAGTGAGTATGTTAACACTGGCAACAACAATTCCTAGCATGAGACCTCCAACATGCAGTGTCAACCAAAGGCAACACCACGACTGTGTCGGCTCTAACGGGAAGCAACTTGCGATGCTCTACGCGTCCCTATACATAATAGCGTTGGGAGCTGCGGGCATTAAATCGAATTGCTCAGGATTCGGGTCTGACCAATTTGATAGCTCTGATCCAAAGGAAGAGAAGGCAATGATCTTTTTCTTTAATCGGTTTTATTTTTGCATCAGTTTAGGGTCATTGTTTGCTGTGACGGTCTTGGTGTACATACAAGATAATGTTGGGAGAGGGTACGGGTACGGGATATCGGCAGCAGCAATGGCTATAGCGGTTTTTATATTTCTTGGTGGTACAAAGTTTTATCGGTTCAGGAAGCCCAGAGGGAGCCCGTTAACGGTTATTTGGAAGGTGTTTTATTTGACTTGGAGGAAGAGGAAACTCGAGTACCCTTCTGATCCAAGTCTGTTAAATGAGTACCATAACGCTAAGGTCTCACATACCCAAAGGCTTAGGTAAATTCAAAACATGACTTAATATGATTTTTTTTAATTCGAAACATGACCTTTTAAGTTGTGTAACGGGGACCTCAGATTGTAATCTAATCATGTCTACGTTTGCATTTTGACTGTGTAGGTGCCTCGACAAAGCGGCGATCTTAGACGGGGTTGATGAGAAACAAAATGCAACCTGGAGAGTCTCTACAGTTACACAAGTTGAAGAGGTGAAAATGGTACTAAAACTAATCCCCATTTGGTCTACATGCATCCTCTTCTGGACAGTTTACTCTCAAATGACGACGTTCTCGGTCGAACAAGCAACAGTCATGAATCGAAACATCGGGTCATTTGTAATTCCTGCCGGGTCACTCTCATTTTTCCTCATCATCACAATCCTCATATTCACGTCCCTCAACGAGAAAATCCTAGTCCCGTTTGCGCGAAAGTTCACACATAAAATTCAAGGCATCACAAGTCTACAAAGGATCGCAATAGGACTAGTTTTCTCAATGTTAGCTATGGTAGTCGCCGCAGTTGTTGAGAAACAACGAAGAACATCTTTTGTGCAACATGGGAAAACAATTAGCGTATTTTGGTTAGTCCCTCAGTTTTTTCTAGTGGGTGCAGGGGAAGCGTTTGCTTACGTTGGACAACTCGAGTTCTTCATTAGAGAAGCACCCGAGAGGATGAAATCAATGAGTACTGGACTATTTCTTACGACGCTTTCGATGGGGTTCTTTGTTAGTAGTTTGTTGGTGTCTGTGGTTGATAAAGTGACCAATAATAGTTGGATTAGGAACAACTTGAACAAGGGGAGATTGGAGAACTTTTATTGGTTGCTTGCAGTGTTAGGGGTTATAAATTTTTTAATATTTCTTGTTTTCGCTAATAGACATCAGTATAAGGTGGAGGTGTTTAGCTCTAGTAGTGATGATCAAGAGGAGATTGAGATGAAAGAGAGGATTGATGGAGGTGTTTAGCTAGATTGTTTTGATGGTAATGTAATAAGTAAAATTTGTTTTCGATGTTAATCGTAAAAATGATGATTGTAGTACAAGTTTGATGGTTTTCTATAATTTATCGCATTTGATTTACTTGTGTATTAATACCATAATACAAATTAAAGACGAAACCTTAATTAATTGGCATATTTTGGACAGGCACACATCTGAGATAGATCACCAAACGTTGTGTGTGTGTGTGTGTGGTGGTGGGGGGTGGGGGGGGGGGGGGGGGGGATGGTTTGGAGGCCCAAGGGTGAAAGAGAGGGAAAATCAGACGTTTAAGTATAAAAAACACATAAATTGAAAAAGAAACTTTTTTTTGGAGGCCACATAGGCAAGGCCCAAAGCATATGCTTTGGTCGCTTTGGGCAATCCCGGCGCTTACATCTTCTCTTTGCCTCTAGTGAGCTAGAGAAAAAGTTCAAATGACAATGTGGCTCTCAAGATTGATATCAGTCAAGCATACGATACTCTAAGTTGGGCATTCCTCATCACCACCTTAAGAGCTTTTGGGTCGACCAGAAATTCTGCAACTGGATTCAGACAATTATCAGTAGCAATATGATCTTTATCCTTGTGAATGGAAGTCCGTCTGGGTTCTTTCTGAAAGGTTTTATTTGTCTCATTTCGTACTTGTGGAGTTTTTGGTTGTCCCAGTCGAAGACACAGATCACATGACAGAAGGTAAGCATTACTCTCTGATAAAAGGAAGGAGCATTTCTTTATTTTGTCGTTTGAACGAAGTGTCAAGTCCCCTGGAAATTTGGTCCATAGACAATTTTGTCGTTCGAACGAGTTTTCTTGTCGTTCGAACGAAGTGTCAAGTCCCTTGGAATTTGGCCCATATGCAATTATCGTTCGAACGAGTTTTCTTGTCGTTTGAACGACTTGTCAAGTCCCCTGGAATTTGGCCCACATGCAATTGTTGTTCGAACGAGACTTCTTTTCGTTCGAACGATATGTAAACTTTATAGGGTTTTTGACCAAATTGGTCGTAATTCGTTCGAACGACTTTTGGTCTTGTTCGAACGAATATCAAGTGAAATAGAACTACTATTTAAAAAAACCCTAATTTCTTTTTTAGGGCTCTTCTTTCCAGAGGAAAAACGATTTTCTTTCTAAGGGCTCCAAAAGGCTTTATCAGAGAGGGTGAAGAATTTAAGATCAATAAATCATCCTTTGATCACGAGATTGATGTTGAGTTAGTGTTTCAAAGACTTCCCAATTATTTTATTCAAGAGCGATTTGAGAAGAAATTTCTTGGTGAGAGATCAAGACGGGCTATTGCGAGAATAGAAAAAGTTTCTTGGTGAGAGATCAAGAAGAGTTGTTGTGAAAACAAGAAGAAGGTGGAGCGTGAAGCTTTAGTCAGAAGAGTAGTAATCTTGTGACTAGGTTATTAAATATGTAAGTGTAATTCAGTATAACTCTTTTTGACTAGTGAAACCTTTGGTTGTCGTGATCCTCGATAACGACCTGTGGTATTTCTCCTGAGTAAGGAGTTTCCACAGGGTGAACATTTGCTTGTGTCCTTTAATTCTTTGTCTTTGCTTTTGATTGTTTCTGTTTAACCTTAAACTATTGATTGATAGGAATTGTTCTGACCTAGTTTCTCGAAATACATTAATTACGAGCACATAGAATTTCACTTTCAAATGTCTCGGGGTCTCAAGCAGGGGGACCCTCTCTCCCCAATCCTCTTTGCAATTGCAGAAGACATTCTTATCATCAATCTCTACAGAGCAAGGGAACAAGGCAGATACAAACTATGACATCAACAAAGCTAACGCACGGCCCCACTCACCTTCTATTTGCAGATGATATTTTTTTGCTTGTAAACGGGAATACCAAATACATGTGACAACTTAAGTTCCCCCTTACAGACAATCAGTGGCGTCTGGACAAGAAATTAGTATAGCCAAAAGCAAGATTTTCATGAGCAGTATTTCTCTTACCCGAAGAAGAATTGTTTCAGATATATTTGGCTTCAAAGAGGAAACGTTTCCCCAAACATATCTGGGCATCCCACTTATACAAGGGAGGGTTACAAAGCAAGCTATTATACCGGTTATTGAAAAGATCCGAAAAAAGGGCTAACAGCTGGACTGGAAGCATGATTTCTTTTCAGGGAAGAATTACTCTACCAAAGTTTGTCCTTAACAGTATCTCTGTTCATAATCTTGCAATTTACAAGTGTCCTTGGTCGCTTATCAAAGAAGGGGACAACATCATTAGGAACTATATATGGACAGGAGACCCGACAAAGCGGAAAGGAGTGACACTGAAGTGGGAGAAAGTCTACAAACCGGTAAAGGAAGGGGGACTTGGAGTTCGAAGTCTTGGGAAATAAATAACGCAATGCTCTGCAAACTGCACTGAGTTTTCAAACAAGGTATAGAAGAATGGGCAAAATTTATGAAATCCAAATTCAGCAACAAGAGCGGAGACCCAATTTGTTACCACAAACCCTCTACTATATGGAAGGGCATTCAAACAGGAGTTGCACTTTCGAAACCTCACATTGGCTGGCTTATCAGAAATGGAACGCAAATTGATTTTTGGAGAGACACTTGGGCGACAAACATTCCTATCATGGAATACATCGACTTGCCTAGGTACTTGTGGAAAAACTGTGCGTCAAAACTCAGCAACTTCATCAACCCACAAGGCTGAAACGTCCCTAATGATATCCGCCTTCTCCTCCTTGCCTTGGGAATAGACATACAACAAATCCAATGTAACCCAAATGCGCAGGACACAATGATCTCAAAGCCAAATCTACATGGTGTGTTCACAACCAATAATGTTTTTGACGCTCTCCGCAGAAGAGAGGACACGACATGGTGGTGGTGATATGTGTGGAGTAAAGCAATCCACCCAAAACTTAGAGGTTTTTCATGACGACTACTGAACTATCTCCTGCTTATGAGCGACATCATCAGGAAGAAAGGCATAACCTTGGTCTCGGTATGTCACCAATGCCACAACAACTCGGAAACGGAAACACATACACTACTACATTGCCCCCCTGCGGCCTCTCTCTAGCAAAGGGCTGCAAACTGCTTCTCCTATGATCTTATTACACCTACAAATACTTGGAGAACCATTCTGGAAAGGGGAAAATCGTCTAGCACATATATTAAAGACTTATGGGTTGCTATGGTCTTCTCTATATGCAGTAACATTTGGTACGCAAGAAATAAGTGGCACTCAGATGGATTCAAGATTACAATCCAGAAAATCACGTTGAACATCATAACAGATATCGCAGATGCTGCCCACCTCTCTCAACATACGATGAACAACACGGTTCATGACGTGAAGATCATAAAGGAGTTAAATGTCCAATGCAAACCACAAAAACGCTGCAACATCGAGAGCTGCAGATAGTTGCTCTTTGAAGCGAACGAGGTTAAAATTTGCTGTGATGGATCGACTATGGGCAATCCAGGACCGGTGGGGATTGGTATAATGTACAGTAGCACACGGCTGGAGACGAGTTTGAGTTGTCTCTGATTCAGCTACAGCTATTAAAGCTTTCCTCAAAGACAATATACCATGGTCTCTCAGAACAGCGTGGACTATGATTACCCATTTCCTTTAGAACATCCGGTCCAGTCATGTATGGAGAGAATTACAACTTCTCTGCAGATCACCTCGTACGGAGAGGGTCAGATCCAGAACAGCCTATGGAAGAATGGACTAACGACAAACCAAGTTACCTACATGACATCGAAGAGCACACCGCAGAATACTTTAGAGTCAGAAGGAGGTGAACATCTCTAGCACTATGCTTGGTGACTCGGCATTTAATATTTTCTCAGTTTTTTCGTAGTTACCTTGTTGGTTTTTACCAGCTGCCGGCATATGCTCTAGTGACATGTACTAGTAAATATCAAGCAACCCTCACACTCGACTGTAAATGTTTCATAATATATTCGACTAAACTTTCTGCAAAAGAAGAAAGAGTTCAAAAAGCTCAAATCTTTGATATAGAAATTGAGAAAACTCGGAATATACAAAAATACAAATTCTTATTGAGCAATTTCTAAACTTGCTGAATTATTTGGCATCTTTAATTTTCAACTTAGAAAAAACGACACGTACTAATCAAAACAACGACAGTCTCGTATCCGTTGTTGCGTGTTTGCCAAGAGAAAAATACATGGCGGCAACACTGATTCACAACTTCATGTGAGAGAGAGACTCCATGGAAGCAGCACTGAAGCGACTTTGGAGCTCATGCAATGAGTGGCGAGCAATCTACTCTCTCAAAACTCTAATATCTCCTTCAAGTAGAGACCTTCAACACCGACTATATCAACGTATGTTTCACTAATTCAATGTTTTGATTTCTATTGTTTGATCCTACATTTAACCTAATTAGTCTAATATAAACCAACGTCACTTGTATAATTAGTCTCCGAAGCAACAAAATATATAAACATATAAGTTAATGTTTGAACATGTTGGTGTTTGAGGATCAAAGTAATACTGTTGCTTGAGTGTTTTGCAAAATCTAGAACCCCATCGTGGCGATAATCATATATTTGGAATACCTTGCTATATTTCATGGCAATGGTCTGTTGAGCCGCACCGCGGAAGCCGACCACCGATTCAATCCCATTAGCGATGAACAAACTAAAGGAATAAACACAATCACACAAGAGAACACACATTTACGGTGGTTCGGCGAATTGCTTACGTCCACATAAAATAGAGAGAGAGTTTTATTTAATGATCCAAGGTTACAATCACAAACTAATTTGAGGTCTCTTAAGTTTTTCTCTCAAAATGATTCCTCACAAATAGATCTCACCAAGGGTAGCTAAGAAACAACCCTAAGTCTCCCTTATATAGTGGGTAGACTTATTACATCAATACAAATCTCGAGGCAGAACCAATGGTCTAAATGACCTCTAAAAAACAAATCTCCGCATCGTCGTTCGAATAACTATGAGTCTCATTCGAACAGATTCAAGCAAACCAAACAAAGTTTGTAATTGGGTCAGTTTTTAGGCAAAAAACTGAGTCTCGTTCGAAAGCTTGTTCCAACAACCATGAGCTTCCAATAGAAGATTGTAACTGTGTCAGTTTTTAGGCAAAAAACTGAGTTTCGTTCAAATGGCTATGAGGACCTTCGAACGACTATGAGCCACCAACAGACGATTGTAACTGGGTCAGTTTTTAGGCAAAAAATTGAGTCTCGTTCGAACGGCTATGAGGTCCGTTCGAACGACTATGACCACCAACCCCACATGGTTAGCTTGGAAAATTTCGATGAAGTTCTTTTAGTTTGTGAAAATTTGGATGTATATGGAAGGAAAAACATTTTAATATCGTAAAATGTTTATTGTAGTATGTCTTGCATATTTTTGAATAGTCAAGATTATGGAGTGATTGAGATTATAGAAAATATTAGTTGTTGATTCATTTGGTGCTACAGCTAACTCGAGAAAAAATCTTCTTTGATTTTAAGAATATAGTCGCGTATCTTGTGTACTTAAATCTCAAAGTCCCAAAATCATAGACTTATATGTTATAATAGGGGAAAATCCCATAAACATTTGTATGAAGTCCCAGAATTGGTCTTGAGATATTTATCCTTCAACTATGATACCCTTTTTTGTGCTTGCAGGGTCTTTTGAAAACCAAATGCAGCTCAATACACTTAAAGGGCTAAATTCAAAGCCTGTATCAGAATTTACTTGGTCATTTTCAATGATGCCAGCTCTATTAACTGGTTTGCTTGGAGTTGGAATGATAGAAATGTCTTATGCAGATGCGAGTGAAGTATGTCTTTGAGGATATATTTGTCTTAGGCTTGTTATTTTTTTGTCTTTCTTATGTATGCATATTGATTTTATTGGTGACTTAGCTTGTTTCAGGTGGATCCTCGAGCTCCGGCTTCACCCGATTCTCCTTCATCAAGTCTCGAAGAGGCAGAAAAAATTGTAAGGCAAGAAAGGAATCGATTAGAAGAGTGTCTTAAAAGAAAGGAGATGCAATATGGCTCTTATCCTCCATTTTCTGTATCTATGAAAGGTCAAAAGGTGAATAAAATGTTGCTACTATTTCGCTTGACATCTTATTTTTGTAATTTTATTAAGTATTTTCTCTCTCTCTCTCTCTCTCTCTCTCTCTATATATATATATATATATATATGTGTGTTTCATACTAAAATCATTTAATACTGAACTACTCGGAAGGCTATACTACGTAAATAATATCTAAGTCGATATGCAAATGATTTAGAGGAAACTGGGAGTATGTCTTTCTAAGTTTACTCGGGTTTAAAACATTTGACTTTAGCTCAAACGTTTATGTTCAATGCCACAGGTGCGGATCAAATTTCAAATTCCTTCAACATGTGATTCATCACACCTGATTGTAGATCTTGCTTCACATCTTGGACTGAAGGTTGAAGAGCGTGGTGATGGTGGTTCAGATATGATATTGCGCGCTTGGAACAGGTCTATATCCATATACTAGTTTATAGAAGCATCAATGGTAATAAAAAATTGTTATCCTATAAGGTACATCTGATATATTATATATTTTATGATGCTTTATTTATCTTAAAATATGTAAAAATAACATTGCAGAAATATTTATTTGCTAAGCATTTATGGGACTCATCCTTGTTTCACCAATTTGATATGACTTCTAAAAGTGAATATTAGCCGTGAGGTTGTTTTATTTTATATTTCAGTGCCGTTGCTTGGCAGCTGATGCTTGATCATCTACAAAAACAGAAGCAAATTCCAAGTGATGGGGCACTTACTGAAGATAAAAATAAACATGATGAACATTTATGTGTTCTTATATTTCAGTCACTCATCAGTCCAGATAATGCGGTTAGTCTTCTTTCCTGAATTCACATTCTGATAATTATGATTTGAAGTCCTCTCCTAAGCATAAATTATTTTCATTCAGGAAATTGAATTCATAAAGCAGGGGAGCTTTAGTCCCAAGGAGCTTGATGCTTTAGCCTCTGCACTAAAACTAGCTGGTGGAAAGATGGGGGTGAAGAGAGCTGCCGAAAAAAGATCGAGGGGATATCCGGAGAGACGGCAAAACAAACCTGATGCACAGGTACCTGCAGAAAAATCATTGACTGCTCTAGAGGAGATGGGTGTTAGGGTTTTCGGACTTAGTGAGACCTTTTCAGGTTCTTCGAATAGCGATATATCATGGGAGAACATTGCAGGATATGATCATCAAAAGCGGTATGTTAAAGCAAATGGAGATTCTTACTTATTCTCTTATGATGTATCCTTGAGTGTTGATTCGGGATTTCATTCCTCGGTACTGTGTAAAGCGTGCGTTTTTGTTGTTGCTAATGATAAAAATAGTACGTCTCTATATGTTTGCTTTTGAAATATATAAATACAGGTGACTGTAAATATTTTGATTTCTTTCTTCACATTTACCATCTTTTTTTAACTAAATTTGCTTACAATTTTAGTAAATGATATTTCATGTTATTTTGCAGTGAAATAGAAGACACAATTCTACTGGCTCTACGTAGTCCAGAAGTATATGATAATGTTGCTCGTGGCACCCGACGGAAGTTCGAGTCTAACAGACCTCGGGCTGTGCTTTTTGAAGGTCCACCAGGTTTGCGTTCTTGTCCA
Organism: Kingdonia uniflora; assembly: GCA_014058105.1. Taxonomy (NCBI): domain Eukaryota; kingdom Viridiplantae; phylum Streptophyta; class Magnoliopsida; order Ranunculales; family Circaeasteraceae; genus Kingdonia; species Kingdonia uniflora. Next base: position 1,574,465 of record JACGCM010001204.1, on the reverse strand, counting down.
AGATAGGCCATTGAACTAGGAGTTGTAGGTGTGATTAACATGATGTTTCATCTACACATTTATGTACTTAGTATGACCATTGTCACTTACAACCTGTAATTATTTCTGAAATATATATTGCTGAACACAATATAATTGGACTAGTGATGTTGATGATGCTGTAATATGTTTTAAATACAGTTCAGGTGAGTGGTGATTGAAACATAAAAAAAAAGTCGGTTAAGTAGATATTAAATTTTTGACATTTAGATTTTGGTGATACTGTACATAATGTCAAAATCTGCATGAGGTTTGTAGTGAACACTTTAGCTTAAGTTGATATGTAATATAACCCTACTCATACTGAAAAATCTAACTTGCAGGGACGGGGAAGACATCCTGTGCTCGTGTAATTGCTAATCAGGCGGTAAGCCATTAGATATTTCTATTAGTTTCTTATTGCATTGTAGCAGATTTCATTTGAAAGTTATGATTGTAGGCACAATTAGAGTGCGGATAAACTAGTCTTTATGAATTATGTGGCTTCAATTCAGAAATCATATGGAAACTTCATTTTTATCATTCATCATCGCGTAATTATTCCCTATTTTAAGTTACAGAATCAGTTTAGTGGTGTGAAGATTCTGTACGTCTTTCTTCAGTAAATTTTCAGATACCTATAATCGGAATTTGATTATGCTCTACTTGTCCTTGGTTGCCTTTGTTCACAAGCCTTATTCTCCAAGTTTTGCCTTCTTAACTACAAAAGCTTTGGCTTCATGGTTGGATTTCAAACCCCATTACAGTATGTGGATGGTGTTCCATCTCTCCCTTTAATCGCTGTACAACTTTCTATCTTGAAGTTGTTATATTGGTTTCGAGGGACCAAGATATTCACCATAGGTGAATTTCGTTGAAGGCATAAAACCTCGCCCTTTTATATCAAACTTATTATTTTTCTCCATAAAGAAATTGCTGTTCTTCATCGTTCTCTAAAATCCCCTATTCTTTTCTTTCTTCCCCACCTCAATCTTTAGCTTGGTTATCTTCGGGTTTTTTCTTCTTCTTATTCTGTATATCTTTGCACTGCCCACCTTTTCGTTTTTCCATTTTCCCCCCATCTTTCAAAGGGTAAATATATTAATGTGGTTGGAATGTGTCCCGATTATAGTTTCTAGGGCGGCTCTGATGGTGTGCGGCCGCACAGCCTTGCGATAAAAAGGGCCCCAGGTTTAAAAGAAATGTGTGTATATATATATATATAAACATTTTTTTTTATATATAGGTTCAATTCTTTATATATATAAACATTTTATATATATATATATAAACATTTCTTGTAGATATATATATATATCTACTAGAAAAAAATAAAATTATAGAAAGGTGTAGGTAAAATATACATGAAAACTGGGGTAGGTCAGTGGTTTGAGTCTTTCTTTGAGGAACAAAGGTTATAGGTTCAATTCATAACTGTTGTAAGCAAAAGTTAAAATAAATTATTTTGTATACGAAAAAACTAAAACAAATCTTTGCATTTTCTTGTTATTCTCAAAGTACTCCATGGATCTAAAATTATTAATTCTGCTAAACTTATGATTTTTGGTATGATAGGGTGTCCCACTGTTATATGTTCCACTTGAGGTTGTCATGTCAAAGTACTATGGTGAAAGCGAACGATTGTTGGGGACTGTGTTCTCACTTGCTAATGAGCTCCCTAATGGTGCACTCTTATTCCTAGACGAGGTAATTTGATGAAATCGCTGCTTTTTTCTAAATATCCTCATACATTAAGATTTGTCATTTTTGCTTGTCTGTGAGCCATGATCATCACTAGCTAGCATCTTTATTTAAGGGTGTTTCATGTTGTTGATTTAGGTTTCAACATATTCAACTCATACTACGTTTCAACATATTCAACTCATACTATGTTTCAACATATTCAACTCATACTATGTTGTCATGATTACGCTCGTACAGGTTGATTCTTTTGCTGCTAGTCGCGACGAGGGAATGCACGAAGCTACACGTAGAATTTTATCTGTGTTGCTGCGACAGGTAAGTAATGGGCTCCATTTTTAGACAGATAATTTTCTTCTCAGGGCTTGTTTTATCTGCCTTCAACCATGGTCCCAAAAATTATATGGTAACTATGTTGCCGGGAAACGAACTTCCCTTCTTCTCAAACGTTTCCTGGGAAACCCGTTTGGGAAACGGATGCGATTCAGATTTCCTAATTTCGGGAAACGTTGGGGAAACGAATGTGATTTGCGCTTCGATTCGACTGTGATTCGGTATGGGAAACGCTCATGATTCGATTTTCGATTCGCGTGATTCGTATATCGTAATGATTTTGATTCGATTTGGAAAACTTTTGTAATTTGTATATCGAAGTGAATGTGAAACAATGCTCATATATGTGATTTGATGATCTTATACCCCCAAAGGAAGAAAAAAACACCCAAACCTATTGATACTACTTTATAACGAAATCTCCTTAAGAAAGGAATCCCTTAGGCATACTAAACAATTTGTATTCTCTTCCCTTTTGACTAAGTTAACAAGTATTGTCTTTGTATCTTGATATCTCTACTATCAAAAATATCACTTTTTGCTTCTTTTAACTCTTCCTACTCGTTTCATAGTTCGGATTTGTTTACACTTCAATACTCGTTTCCCTCTTCGTTTCATATTTTGCTTCAATTGTTGCATCTCTCCTGTATGCATTTCCCGTTTCCCAAATCATGTATACAAAATATTGAACGTTTCTCGTATCGTTTCCCGTGCCCGCTTCACTTTCAAGTAAAATAGTGTGGTAATGATTGGTAGACTAGGGTTAAGTAATGATATATTCTTTTAAATCCTATTTGTACAATTTCCCATTGCATCATTAAAAGGGTGTGTCTAGAATACCATGATAATCTAGTAAACAAATGCAAAAGAGAAGAGGGGAGAAAATAGTTGAGTGAAAGAGAGAGAGGTCCACGTGCTTAGTAGGTATTAGACTCCTGTAATAGTACACTGACCTCCTGTCACAAGTTAAGGATCGAAACTACCTCATACCTAGTATGTCTCATTTGCTTGCACTGGACTAAGCCACTACCTTATGTTTCTTACTCTTTCAGATATCCCCCTGGAAAGGTCCGATACCAAGAATTGTATCACCTATTTGATGGAAATTCTGCCCAATAAGCATTGGTATGACTTGAATTTTCAGATGGTCATTGGCCCTCCCAGTTATAAAATTCTTATCACAAGAACCATCAGATATTACAAAATACGAGAAGTATACAACCTGATATGGTTTGTATGAGTATATTTCTCCAAAAATTACGTATCATTGAGAGCATCCCATTCCTTCTTCGTTGTGTCCAAGAAGATCATGTTTTTTATTGATTGGCTGTTCTATACTATTCCACCACCATATATTCGAGAATTCGGCAAGTGCTGCCAGATTTTGATATCAGAGTAACAACTTTCAGAGTTAGATTAGCTGGCACCTTCATTATTTACTGTCTAGACCTTTATTTGAATTTATCGAATTCTACACACAATATTATTATACATACCACGTTAATTTGAACCATACCCACATTAAATTTCTCTTCAATCCCGCAATGAGTTGATTATTTTTGTGCAAGTAGATAGATGGATTTGAGCAGGATAAAAGAGTGGTGGTTATTGCTGCAACAAATAGGAAGGAAGACCTTGATCCTGCCCTTATCAGGTATATGCTTTCATTTAAATGTTTACCAACACATTCAGTCGTAGGATAATAGTCTAACTTATGTTTATCTTAATTGCTTTTTTTAGCCGGTTTGATTCGATGATTACTTTCAACCTACCTGATCAACAAACCCGTGGGGAAATAGCTGCACAATATGCAAAGCACTTAAATAAAAATGAGCTAATAGAATTTGCTGCTGCTACAGAAGGGTAAGACCTTTGGTTGACTTTATTGAACTCCATTTTCTGATTAAACGTTCTAAATTTGCAATGCAATGTTTTGCTGGTGTGCGGATTGCTAGCCGTTAAATTTGTGTATGATGAAACAGGAGAAATGATGCTCAAGTTTAGTAATAGAAAATAGCCACTTCCACTAGTTTCATCAAATATTTTTATCGGCTATTACAGTGATTATCTGTTTCTGTAATCTAGATTCTAGGAACTGTTTTTTTTTTTCTTTCTCGCAATCTTGTTCTCTTGCTATAGTAATGTAAAAGAGGGCAACTTTGCTTAAATCGATTAGATGCTTTTAGGAATGGAACAAAAACATGCAATAATAGAAGTTGAGTTTTGCACTATTAACTAAATCTTAGTTGTTTATTTTTCTGGTAGTTTTTAATCATAAACATATTTAGAGTTTTGATGACTAGTCACAAAATCTCTTCTTAAATAATAAATCGTTCACTCTTGTCAAAAACATGCAAAAATAGAATTTTTGTTGTCGCTTGTCTCGTAGCGAGTTGAGCCACTCACAAAATCCCCACTCTTAAAATAAGATATCATCCTAGAAGCAAATATGGGAGTTCAAATCAACATAAATAAATATAAAAGACGGATTGCCCGGACCCATCTTTTTCACGATTTGCTCAATTTGCACACTTCGGACCAACAAGAAATTAAATGCCTTACAGCAATATTGTTGCCTCTGATTTTGTTGAAGATATGTTATTTCATTGCTTAGACATGTTTATTTTATTTCTTGCTGATTTGTTCAAACCTTCACATATTTGTTATAAATTGACTGGGACACGGACGCCTACCATGTATTAGGATGTCTGGACGGGACATTAGAGATGTGTGTCAACAAACAGAGCGCCGCTGGGCGTCAAAGGTATGCATTTACCTCTCTAAGTTCTGGGGATTTAAGTTTTCTGATTGCTTGAAAAAAAAGGTCATAAAATAAGATATAGCTTGTGCAAGATATGTTGTGATACATGTACTCACTGACTTTTCATTGCATGCATAATGATTTTGACAGATAATTAGAGGCCAAACATCTAGCGATACGGAGCAAGGGCACCTTCCACCTATCGAAGAATATATTGAGAGTGCTTTGAACCGGCAGAAGGCTCTGTGCAATATTTCAGATAAGAGAAGCCAAAAGCCTAATCTTACTTCTCATAAAAGCCTGATCGATTTTCTGTAAAGAAAAGACGAGTGAACACATCTCTGTGGTGCATAGACATGCAAATTAACTAGTTGGGCGTTTTGGAAATCTGTTTAGGTTATAGTTTTTGTGGAATCAGAGATTTTACTTTTTTTTATCTTTTCAGAATTCTCCATTTAAGCTTCAGGCCTTATGATTACAACTCCTTCCCAAGGTCATGCCTATGTTTTTCCTTTGAACAGTTCATTGAATTCGATTTTTAGAGCAGTCTCTAATCATAATAGGAGACATGGTGTTGCAACTTGCAGGCTTATGGCATTTTCCCCCATGAATTGGTGGTCGCCATTGTTGGAATTGTACATGTAGTTTCTTTCCCAATAACGACATGAATTCCAAAAATGTTAAATACCAATTGTACACTCTATTGCCATATTTTCATCATCTTTTGAATTGTATCATAGCTACGAGCGGACGTGTCTTGCATGTTGTTGGGCGAGGAGATTTAAATTGTCCTCAAGAACAAATTGACTCCAGCATGGTACAGTTTCAACTACAGTGTGCAAGTTGGTGTCAGAGAATATCGGCTCTTTCCACATTGGCAAGCATCTTCAATTGTGTTTAATAGTTGGAGCTTGAAATTCAAATCACCAGCTCAAATACTCAACGATGAGTAAAATACTAACACACTCTGAGAGAGGGTGAGAAGTGCATAAGTGTAACAAAAGGCACTTAACATTATGCGCCTCTTAAAATATAAGACATGTACATAAAAGAGTCCTGATTGGCTAACCCACGGGCTAGATAGATAGCTAATCCGCCAATAGAATTTTGTCACCTCATAACAATTCATCCCTTTCCTCATCATAAAATTCGAACCCACATTGGACGCTCCCATTTTAATTGAAGCAGGGTCACATTCAAAAAAATATGAACCCATGCAATTTTTTTCCGAAATTAGGACGAAACGACTACTTTCTATTTTCTTGGGTTAAGAAATGGAAAGAACAAGTTGATGCACCATGTGGAGATGGTGCAGTCCTAGCGGAAATGGAAAGATGAGAGTTGTCTTTTGGTTAACCAGTAAATTCTAGAAACATAAACCCAAACATTGACATAAAAAAAAAAAAAAACTTCCTCCACCGATAGTGAAGTCTCTTGTAAAAACAAAAAACTAAAGATGGAGGAAGATAATATAACAAATATTATCGTCGAAGAAGAAGAAGAGAACAAGAAAACAAAAGCAGTTGAAACTTTCTGCGAAATCACATCTTCATCAAAACAAGAAGCTCTCTTCTTATTAGAATCCTTCAATTGGGATCTCGATTCAGCCGTTCAAACCTTCCTCGAAGACAACAACAACATCGATCTCAACGTTCCCGCTCCCGAACTCGAACCGATTCCTCTCCGATCTGAATCGCCTCCTCTACCGATTCCAACTACGTCATCCATGGCTTCAAGAGATAAGAAACCATCGAAGAAACCTTCTGGTAGCGGTAGCGGTAGCGGTAGCGGTGCTGGTCGAATTCGTACTCTCTCTGATCTCAATCGTTCATCTAGTCCTGGATCTGATAGTGATTCTGATCACGATGCACCTCAGGAGTACTACACTGGAGGAGAGAAGAGGTATGTACGGTCGTTGTTTCTGTGAAAAAAATTGAATCCACAAACCCTAATTTTTGTTTTTGTGAAAAAACCAACTCTGTAAACCCTAATTTTTGTTTCTGTGAAAATTGTGTGTTTCATAAACCCTAATATTGCCTTAGTTGAGCTGATTTAGCGTTAGAAAGTGGTAAATAATATCCATGATATTTTGAAAGTAGTTTAAGTTGGTGTGTGATGTTATGGTGCAGTGGAATGCTTGTCCAAGGTCCGCCGAAACACAATGATGTTGATTCGATATTTGATCAAGCGAGGCAGTTGGGAGCTGTAGAAGCGCCACCTGATCATCTTCGTCCGTCTTCAAGTGCAAGAAGCTTTGCTGGGACTGGAAGACTTCTTTCTGGAGAAACAGTGGCAGCTGCTCCACAGCAACCGGAATTTCTTATTCACAATATTGTTTTCTGGAGAAATGGATTCACTGTTGATGACGGGCCTTTGAGGAGTTTGGATGATCCTGAAAATGCACCATTTTTGGAGGTAACTAAATTTAGTTAATGTTGGGCAGAAATTAGGGTTTCAGCCCCATTATCCCGTCTATTTTATACTTTAGAAGCAAGTACAACTAAATAAATCAAGATTGAATTCCCTATGTTTCTTAAGCTAGCCAATATAAGTGTCCAACTAAAAGCGTGCTTTACCATGTAGTAAATTTATAGTTCATATGATTTTTTTATATAAATAACATACAGAAAAAGTGAGCTAGACAATAGAGATTAAAAAAAGGTTGAATCAGATGAAATATAGTACTTAATGAGGTGGTCTGGGTTGGGCTAGTTATTTGTCTCAACGAATTTGTGGGTTCAGTTGGATTTTGGGCCTTATGAGGCACTAACACATTGTAGGTGGTTTATGTGCCATCTACATTGAACCTATGTTTATCCAATTAATTAAATGGTCAATGGTTGAGCAATGGCCACTAGCCTCTGTTGATAAGTTAGCTAATTTTAATCCCATCTAGGGACGGAGGATTGGAGAAGTTTGTGTGGATGTGACAACTGACAATTGGTTGTGCGCTTTGAGATCATTCTGGGTTATAGAAGGATGAGTTAGATAGGTTGATAGACGTGGACAAATTCAGTGGTAGATTGGGGCATGACATAATAGTATCAACATCGAGGATGACCAGTTGTTAATGGTGGTTTTCCTAGGGGTATGCTGGATAGGCGTCTAACCCAGTCGTGGTGATGGTTGTACCATGTTAGTCTGACATCGACTAGGATTCCGTCCGATTCATAAAGTGGTTTCACGCTCTACATGGCACCAAGGTCGTTGAAGGTAAATTCTCATACCTTGTTTGGGATGGTTAAGTGGGGTCAACATTGGTGGTAGACTGGAACGTGACAAATGATACTTCACAACAAAGGTGGTAGTGTTAATATTTCCTACTCTCTTAGAAGTTTGGTGAGAATGTTTAATGATGTAGTACAAATTTGGTGCAAATATGAAATACCTAATGATGTCGATATAGAGCCCAACCTCCGTGGTTGCAGGATTATGTCCTATGTAGCATTGACTCGGGTACGCGTGTCGGTGTCCGACATGGGTACGAGGTGTCGGACACGGTGGGTTCAAAATAAGTGAAAACGCGGACACGGCCTTATACCTAAAAAGATAATATCACTCTTCTCATGTATTATATCTTATTATATGTAAATGTATTATGAATATGACTACGATAGTAACTTATGGGTTAATTTACAACTAATAACAAACATAAACAATGATAATAGTTAGTAGGGTTTAATAACATGTATAAGAATTGAAAGCTTTTGAAAATTAATGTCAAAAAGTTGATGATATAAGCAAGAAGTGTCCGTTGAAGTGTCCACATGAGTGTCCGACACGTTTGGACACGGATTTTTTTAAGAATATGAAGTGTCCATGTTACATAGATTATGTCACATGTCTCAAAAGAAACTATGAGGTAGGTTTTCCCTGGAAATTGTATGATTGACTTTAGGAAGAGACTTTAAGGAAGCAATCAAGATATATATGGGTAGTCGAAGAGGAGGCAGCGCTCTTAAACCCAATGGTTTTTGAAGGATTTAAGTGTAGGGTGACACACTGCGTACTTGCGTGGTTTATAAATCTTATCTTGCCCTCTTAGTTAGCTTTTGCGTGTACTTAGAAAATGAAGTCATGCATGTGTATCTACCTCAATTTTTTTGGCTATTGCGAGTGGTGCTTTTATCGGTTATCAAATTTGCCGTGAACTGAGGCGATGGTGAGTATCATATTCTCTACTCTTTGCGGTAGTTGAACCCATTTGTAGATCAATTTGAGGGCTAGAGAACTGAATATGTTAGAGGATTTCATAATTAGGAATGTGATCTTTCCAGTGTGTCATATTCCTGATTAGATAAGTGGCTTTGAGGTTCCTCCGTCCGAAGTTTGTTTCGGTCTCGTTGGCGAATCTTGTTGATTCATCCATGGTGGTCTAGGCCTCTAGGATATCATCTGTCTTTGATTAATTATATGTTCATAAAATAATAAAGTTAGACAACTTTTTGGATTTTTGATAGTTACCCTGAAGTCCCAAATAATTCAACTTTCCTCTCTAGTCTCTCTCTCTCCTCCCCCCCCCCCCCCCCCCCCCCCCCCCCCCCACACACACACACACACACACACCACCACCACACACACACACAATCCCATTAACCCATAAGCAGAGTGGAACTGTTAAGTAAGTTTGTTGGATCACAGATCGTCATTTAAAGATGATTCAATTGACTTTGGAGTCTAATTAAAGTATTGGATTTAAAAAACTTCTCAAACATATTGACTGATTACCTCTTTTATGTCACGAGTGGCGAATCTTGAAATTTCAGTCGACTTCGATGTAAATATCATTCAGAAAAGATTAGTATATTATGTGCAGAAAGAAAATATAATTTTTTCATTAGTGTTGATTCTAATGTGCAGAAACAAAGGATGGGATAATAATGCACGTAATAATATGTTACTTCGTATTGATGCTACTTACACTCAGTTACTCACAGTTGCTTAATTGTCATAATGCAGAGTATCAAGAAGTCAGAGTGCCCAAAAGAGCTGGAACCATCAAATAGGAGTTCCCCTGTACATGTCAATCTCACAAGGAGGGATGAAAACTGCCCAGTATGTTCTAACTTAACTATCTAACTTTTTTCATTGCTGTTCTCTCAGGTCGACTCACCTTTAAATTGGTTTTCCCCATTTGGAATTGAATCATATGATTTTAATAACAATGTTCATGGCCCCATTGACATTATTTGGATTTAGCTCCAATTATGATAAACAATATGCAACCCATGTGGGACGCTGTCCATACAAATCCGGGTACAGAATTCTACTATTGTTTTTGGGTGTTGTCGAATCTTATAGTAAAAGTTTGATTTGCCAGTAAAATATTATGAATGTTTTATCGATAAAAACCAGGCGAATGTTTGACTAGATTTCACTTGTGACTATCTTTCTAATTGACCATTTATGTAATTACGTTATTACCCTGATTATTTTCATCAGGAACCAGAGAAGCGCCAGATCCCGTTCCAGGGCGTAGGGAGAACTTTAGGTAGCAGCAACCCTGCTCCTTCTGAGCCAACTTTACCTGCTGCTCCTGTCACCAGTGTGCCATCACTGTCCATTGGCTTGTTCGTTGATCCAGCACTTCCATCAACTTCTATTCAACTCAGATTGGCCGATGGTACCCGGATGATTGCACGCTTCAACTTCCACCATACAGTTAGTGATATCCGATCCTTCATTGATGCATCAAGGCCCGGTGGGACTATTTCTTATCAACTGCAGACTGTGGGATTTCCTCCAAAGCAGCTCAGTGATGTGACGCAGACGATAGAGCAGGCAGGCCTTGCTAACTCTGTTGTTGTCCAGAAATCTTGATAGATTTAGTAGTAGAACTCAACCAGATTCGTATCCTTGTTTTGAATGATACCCTATCATACATGATATTTTTGATAATGTGATAATTTTCTACTTTTGATTTATGCTCTTTCACATCCTTTGATGATTTATGCTCTTTAAATTGAGCGTGTATTTAAGCTGGTTCTCAGGTGAAAGTGCCCTCTTCTATGTTGTAAGCTGGTACACCCTTTCATAATATGGCGAGTTTCTATTAGAAGCCTCAAATGGTGTAAAATATTTACCATGCTTCTGTCCTGATTTGCTTGTATCAATTTCACGGCCTGCCCATTTCACTGTTTGACAGCTTTTGTAAAGGTGGACTCCCCAGCTAACACCATAGATCCAGCTTTTCTTGCTACTACTGTATGTATTCTACTCTCAACCAGTGTTGAATCCGGGAAAGGTATTCCTCTTATTCTTATTTAATACTTAGAATGCTTTCACAAGTCATAGAGTTGTTGAAAAGTTTATGTTCAACTTTACAACCCATCCAACCCGAGTCAGGTTGACTATTGTTTGAGCACTGTTAACACGGCGAAGGTTTGGCTTGGACTCGTCTGTGCTCAAGCCGTTAAAAACTATCAATTGTTACCATACACAAGTTGTAGTAGCATATTCCCCAGATTCGAGAAGAAGAAGCTATCAGAGCCACGTCGAAGGTATTCGATCATTCGAGAAGATGTCAAGTCTACAACTATAGATCTCGACCCTCCACAGTAGCTGTTACACTTGGTCAAATATAGCCGTTGCACGTGCTCCGGGAAGTTTGTCCACCACCTATTAAGTTAGGAGAAACATTATTTGTAACTGTCTATATCCACACTATAAATACAGGCAGAGCATATGTCAATAAGGGATCCATTTTCTTACTTTGATATTATACTTATCAATCCAATCTCTATGCAAGTGTAATAGATTAGTACATAGTGGATTCACATCATAAAATCCTCATAGAGGTTATGGCTTTTATCAGGTTTCACTGAGTTTCTACGTAAAATTTATTGTTTCCTAGTCTTTATTTGTAGTCAAATTACAGTCTCTTTACTTAAGTTTTGCTGAGGTTTACCAACCGGAACACTAGCCATTAGAATTATCGTCGTCTGTGGGAAATCTAATGTTTTCTCTACCAAATCTCATCATGAATAGTCACTGTCATGACCAGTACCCAGAGGAACAACGAAGACATTCCAGCAACCGTCCTACCAGAAATCGTCAACTTACACAATGTTGTTTTCGAGCTTAAAAAACAAATGGAATCTGACAGGGTCCAGCGGTTCTAAGATTAGAGAATTTACGTAAGCCCTTCAAGTCAAGAGAGATGAGAGGAGGAAGTCCCTGGAACAGCATAGCTAAACCCATAAAAAAGAAATGAAAAATTTGCGAATACAACATGACCGATTCACTACTCGACAGGGATTACCCCTTCCGGCCCAAAGTGATCATCGATCAAGAGCTTCCCAAAGGGAGAATGTACCACCAGAAGAACGAAACCGAACTTCAAGATAGACCAAACACACCAAGAAGGGTGCCACAAGATGTACGGAGCTTCTTGAAATTATTCATACAGACATATATTAACCTTTTACCACTCCCTTTTTTATGGGAGAAATGTATTTTATCACCTTTATTGATGATTTTTCACGTTATGGTTATTTCTATTTATTAAGTGAAAAATTTCAAGCAGTGAATGCCGTTGAGGTATACATTACTGAGGTTGAAAGACAATTAGGCAAAAAGGTGAAAGTCATTAGGTCAGATAGAGGTGGTGAATACTATGGTAGATATGACGAATTGGGTCAGTGCCCTGGCCCATTCGCCAAACTCTTAAGCTTGGTATTCGTGCTCAATACACAATGCCAGGAACACCATAGCAGAATGATGTAGCTAAAAGGCGTAATCGTACTTTAATGAAAATGGTTAGGAGTATGATAAGTAATTCAACTTTACCCGTATCTTTGTGGATTGAAGCTCTAAAGACCTCTGTGTATTTATTAAATAGGGTTCCTAGTAAGGCAGTTTCAAAAACTCTATTCAAGCTTTGGACTGGAAATAAAACTAGTTTAAGACATCTTCATGTTTGGGGATGTGCAGCGAAGGCTAGAATTTACAATCGACATAAAAAAAAATTGGACCTTAAAACTATCAGTGGGTACTTTATTAGTTATCCTGATAAGTCCAAAGGGTATAAGTTTTACTATCCTACCCATATTACGAGAATTGTTGAGACTGTTAATGCAAGATTCCTTAAAAATGGTGAAATTAGTGGTAGCAGTGAATCACGAAATACAGTTATTGAGGAAGTTAGGGTGTAAGTCCCATTACCCATAACTTCTAATCATGTCGTTGTTCCTATGGTTGTTGATCAAATCGATGATACCGAGCAACAACTGGGCAATCAACTACTCCATAATAAGATTGTCACTAATAAACCGATAATAGAGGCACCACAAGAAATAACACCACGCCGATCCCAACAGGAAAGGAGATCTACTATTTTGGATGACTATGTGGTGTACTTACAGGAATACGAATTTGACATAGGGACTATTAAGGATCCGGTTTTATTTTTACAAGCTATGAATAATAATAATTCTACTAAATAGATTGATGCTACAAAAGAAGAGTTGAAATCAATGGAACAAAATGAAGTTTGGGATCTCGTTGAATTGCCAAAAGGATACAAGAAAGTTAGTTGCAAATGGGTCTTTAAGACCAAGCACGACAGTAATGCCAATATCGAACGATATAAAGCCCGACTTGTGGCCAAAGGTTTCACTCAGAAAGAAGGCATTGATTACAAGGAGACCTTCTTACTTGTGTCAAAGAAGAACTCACTTATAATTATTATGGCAGTGGTGGCTTATTATGATTTAGAGTTACACCAAATGGATGTGAAAATTGCTTTTCTGAATGGGAGTTTAGATGAAGATGTTTATATGAATCAACCTGAAGGTTTCTCCGAAGAGGGGAAAGAAAATATAGTTTGTAAGCTTAAGAAATCAATATACGGTCTTAAACAAGCATCCCGTCAATGGTACATTAAGTTTCACGATGCCATTGTTCCTTTTGGCTTTAAGGAAAACATTGTTGATCGATGTATATACCTCAAGGTCAGTAGGAGTAAGTTTATATTTTTGGTTTTGTATGTTGATATCTTACTTGCTAGTAATGATCTTGGTTTGCTTCACTAGACTAAGAAGTTTCTCTCTAAGAACTTTAAAATAAAAGATTTAGGTGAGGCATCTTACGTAATTGGAATCGAAATCTATCAAGATCGAGCATGAGGATTGTTAGGGCTGTCTCAAAAAGCCTAAATCAATAAAGTTTTAGAGAGATTCGGTATGGAGAATTGTTCAGCTAGTGTTGCACCAATCAGAAAGGTGATAAATTTAGTCTTATGCAATACCCAAAGACTGAATGAGAATATAAGCAGATGGAAAAGATATTGTACGCGTCTGTCATGGGGAGTCTAATGTATGCGCAGACTTGTACTAGACCAGACATAAGTTTTTATGTTGGTATGTTGGGTAGATATCAAATCAATCCAGGGATTGACCATTGGAAAGCTGCAAAGAAAATTATGAGGTACTTGCAAGGAACGAAAGATTACATGCTCACATTTAGGAGGTCTGATCATTTAAAAGTTATCGATTACTTAGACTCAGATTTTGTTGGATGCCCTGATAGTAGGAAGTCTACTTTTGGTTATGTCTTCCTATTGGCTGGAGGGGCAATTTTATGAAAAAGTGCAAAACAAGATAGTATTTCTTCATCTACAATGGAGGCTGAGTTTATGGCATGCTATGAGGCTACAGATCATGGTTTATGGTTACAAAATTTTATCTCAGGACTTGGAGCTGTCAACTCTATTTCCAAGCCGTTGAGAATTTATTGTGATAATACTGCAGAAATATTTTTCTCCAAGAATGATAAATATTCTAATGGTACTAAGCACATGGAGATAAAATATTTATCAGTCAAGGAATCTGTTCAGAAACGAGTGTTTATGGAACACATAAGCACAATGCTTATGGTTGCAGATTCATTAACTAAAGGATTACTGCCAAAGACATTTAAGGAACATGTTCAGAGTATGGGTCTTAGGCGGATTCTATGATGTTTTTCTTTATAGTTATGGATTTTTTAGTTTGATTGTTTTCTTTAGACATCTTATTGAGATCTTATTATAGTATGTTTCTGATATTTTTCTGTTTACCACTTATGCACACATGTATGTGATTGGATGAATGATAATATGAAAGTATTTTGACAAGACATTATTGATGGACCTTTTATAGGCCTATTTGTTCACGCCTATAAACCTCACTTATGAACCACATTAAATAGTCCATTATTGTTGTAGTACATGGAAGGAAATGTGTCGCAAAATAGCATAAAACCACCATGACTCGCTTTAGTAAATTGTTTAATTTTGTTATTATGATGACCAATAAAGATAGTATGACTTGGATATATTTTAAATCGTACGTGTGTAAGTAATTTAATCGTTGATCCCATTTTGAGTCAATTTCTTTTGCAAACTTAAGTTTTATCAATATCAAGTATGATTTTCAAATCTACTTCATATGGGTCAAGTGGGAGAATGTAAGACTTATTATGGCCCACATGAGTAAGGGTCTTTTAGTAATTATGGGTTTCTAATTATGATGATCCAAGTCCTTATAGAAAATTAATCTTATTGGTTAATGATGTTAGGGTTTCTTACAACTCTCTACTTTGATGGAAAGTAGTTCTAATTGAAATAGGAAACTAGGTTCTCTCTCTACCTATATAAGTGTGCTTAGCCCATTAACTAAAATAATATCTCAAAGGAAAGATTTAGGGAGAGAAAACTTAGTTGTCACCGTTCGCCGCCGTTGACGAACTCAAATGACATACTTCAATCAATCAAGCTATGGATCACGGGATGTGATTATGTTTCCACATTATCGTTTATTGTAATTATCGTATTAGGTCCTAAATCCTTATTAGATCTCAAACGTTTATAGATCTTGTTATGCTTTACAACCCAGACAGGGTATCATGACATTTTGGGCTCACATTATCAGCATCGACTACATAAGGAAGTCGACGCACTCAGCATCAGACCTCACCACCTCCCCTAAGATGACTGGTAAGAGAAAGGTTGGGCCCCGAAGGACAAGGGAATTTTGATCCTCAAGCTGTAATAACGCTAAACATTCTCCCTCAATTCATTACTTTTGATGACCTGAACAATCGGATTCAAGCCATTCATTCTAACAATTCTAGTCGAAGATCCGTTCTAGATGGGGTTGAAACAAATCCTATTTCCCTTCACCTCGAAGTTATGCCTATTCCTGACAACTTTCACATATCGAAGTTTCATCAATATGCAGGCCCCACCGACCCTCTCACCCATGTCCGTCAATTTGAAGCAGCAGTCGACCTGTACTCCAAACTCGATCACATGCTATGACATTTATTTAACATAAGCCTTAAAGAAGAACCTCTCAGATGGTTTCATACCATTCCAGAAGGATTGATAACTAGCTTGCCCAGTTGCAGCTACTATTCGAATCAAACTATGCACATGCTAAAAAACGTAAGATTATAGTTGATTCTCAATTCTTTTTCGAGCAAGGCGTAAAGGAAACCCTCACAAATTCTTACAAACATTTCTTGCAAGAGACAAGGAAGATTGGGAACTCAGACCCAAAGATTGTGGTACCAGCATTTACTTTGGCATTCTACATCGATTCTAAAGTTTAGGAATAACTTATACTTCACAAGCCCAAAACAGTTACAGAAATGATAGACGTTAATATCTACATCGAGCTCGAACGATCGATCAAAAAAGGATAAGATGAAAAGTTCTTTTGTCATTCACTCAAACGATGTTCTTTCACCACCATACCCAAAACTAACAAATAATGTTGTCACCACACAACGTGGGCGATCTAAAGAAAGAAGCGAAAGAAGGATAGTAGAATCACATCATGCTATAAGATGACTTTATCTAAAAAATCTGTCAAACTTTTACCCAGCTTCAACAAAGCAAAGTGCCCATATCACATTTCCTTCGAGGAATGCGACACTAGTACATGTAAAATATCCTCATGATGATCCATTGGTGATAATGCTCAAAGTAGGACAAGACTACTTATATACTCTCCTCGTAGATTCAGGAAGCGCGACATACATACTATTTAAAAGAGCAGTCGAAGTCCTAGGCCTCAAAGATTCTGTCAAGGCTTCGACCTCAACTATCACAGGATTCAATGGTTCAAAAGAATATGCTTTGTAAGAAATCACATTGCCTGTTCAGGCAGGACCAGAAACAACCTTTGTCAAGTTCATCGTCATTGATGCTGAATTTAAATACTTGGGAAGAAGCTGGCTTTACTCAATCAAGGCAGTATCTTCAACATATCATCTAGCTTTACATTTCATAACCGATCATGAAGTTTATGAAATCAAAGGGAGTCAGGCTATGGTACGAATGTGTAAAAATACTACCACGAACTCTCATGCAACAAAACTTCTGAAGGCATAGCAATTATAGAAAGAGCTTCTCCCAACGTTTGAGCAACATGATACTGAAACAGTCAAATCCATAGAACTTGATGGACCTTAGAGAAATAATTTTATTGACTCTTAACTCTCACCGGAAGAAAAAGAAAAATGTTGATATCTTTGCATGGTCTTTTTCAAGAAATGCTAGGAATTGACCCTTCCATTGCATGTTATAAGTTAAACCTTGTACTAGACAACAAGGCAGTAGTACAAAAGCACCGTAACATAGCCCTCAGGCTCTAAAAAGAAGTGAATGAAGAAATCGATAAGCTACTTCGAGAAGCTAAATATCCCAAGTGGGTCTTAAACATAGTAGCTATCCCAAAGAAGAATGAGAAAATTTGGGTCTGCGTGGACTTTACCGAACCCAATAAATTTACACCTAAGGACAACTTCGCCCTTCCTCTGATTCCTCAGATCCTCAAGTCCGTAATAGAACATGAACTCTTTTCAATAATGGATACATCTTCGGGATATAATCAGGTTTCACTTGCCAAAGAAGATCAAGAGAAGACTATATTCGTCATAGAAAGAGGCCTTTACTGTTACACCGTCATGCCCTTTAGATTAAAAAAATGTCGGAGCAACGTATCAACGAATCGTAACAAGAATGTTTAAAGATCACTTAGGCAAAATTATGAAGGTATACATCGATGACATGATCTGCAAAAGCCTAAAATGAGAGGATCATTGCAACAATCTACAAACAATCTTCGACATTCTTCGTACATATCGCATAAAGTTAAACCCAGAAAAATACCAATTTGAAGTTGCGTCTGGTAAATTCATAGGGCATCTGGTCAGCAAAAGAGGAATGGAAATCAATCCAGAGCAAATCAAAGCACTCATGGCCATGCCGTCACCACAAACAAAAAAGATTTCCAAAACCTCGTTGGGAAAATTGTTGCTTACCTCCTTCTTCGTGGAAACCCAACCCCAATGAGAAATAAATAACCAAAGGAAATTATCTAGACCCCAAAATGCGAATTAGCTTTCCAAGATCACAAAAGATACTTGGGGCGTCCTCCCATAATGGGTACTCCTGTTGACGGCAAAATATTAACAATGTATTTATCGACAGCAGAAGACTCAATCAGTTCTATCCTCATTCGAGAAGATTACGGAGTAAAAAAGCTAATTTACTTCATCAGCAAAACTCTCATGCCTACTAAAAAAAGATACACAACAACTGAAAAATGGTTGCTAGCTTTGGTATATAGTTCCCAAAACCTTTGGCCTTATTTCCAAGCACTTCCTATCAAGGCCATCCCCAAATTCCCCCTCAAGCTAGTCCTTTCAAAAAAGAGAAGTTCAGAAGGGTTCAACAATAGTTTGTCTTCCTTAGCAAATACAACATCTCTTTCGAACCACAAATATCGATTAAGGGAGAAGTCGTGGCCGACTTCTTGGCAGACTTCCCCGTCGAAGACCCCAAATAGGAAGAACTCGAAGAAGTACTAGCCGATGACTCAATTGTAAAACCAGACACATGGTCGAAAAGTATAAGATGGAGACTCTTTATAGATGGATATGTAGGACTAAGGGGATCAGGGATTGGTATCGTTCTCGTAACACCATCCAACCACAAAATCGATAAAGCTATCAAACTCAAGTTTTATACAACAAATAATTAAACATAGTATGAAGCTATCTTACATGGCCTGGACCTCGCTTTGGCACTTGGAGTATAAGAAATAGTTGTTTTCGTGGACTCTTTACTAGTGGACAACCACTACAATAAAACATTTAAAATATCAGGCAAAATGGTTGACTACGTCGCTCTGGTCAAAGAAAAAATGAAGAAGTTTCAAAAGGCCACAATTAATTATTTATCAAGAGCTTAAAACCTTCATGCCAACGTACTAGCATACATCGCCACAATGCTCGAAGATAGTGAGAAAAGAACATTGGACATCGAAGTGATCCAACATTCCCGCTTCGACACAAATCATACCATGCAAGACCAAGTTACTGAAGATGCAAATCCGAAAGATTGGAAAAAACCATTTCTCACATACTTCAATTCAAATACCCCCCCCCCCCTGAAAACAAGGAAGAAGCTCGATCCCTGTTAGCCAAATGTCAAATATTAAAAGTCAAAGAAGGAGTACTATACAGAATTATCGGCGGAAGCCCACTGATCGAATGTATCTTACAGAAATAAGCCCACATCAAAATGAAGAAACTTTACGAAGGAATCTGCGTCGCACAAGTCTCAAGTCGATCACTTCACCAAATAGGTCAAGGCTGTTCCACTTTGTCACACTGACGAAAATGAAGTAATTAAATTTTAATGGGAACACATCATCACCAGATTCGGTTGTCCACAAATGTTAAGGTCTGATAATGGTAAGCAATTTATCAGCAGCAAAGTCCTAAAATTTCTCCATAAATATAAGATCCAGTTCAATACTTCGACACATTATTATCTACAGGGAAATGTCCAAGCCGAGGCTACAAAACATCAAATCAGGATTATAAAATCGCCTAGACAAAAAGAAAGGCAGATTGGTTGAAGAGTTACTTAGTATTTTATCGGCATATCAGACTACACCTTGAACATCTACAGGTTGCACACCATTCATGATGGCCTTTGAGACTAAAGCTATCATTCCTTCAGATCTCGACCTACCAACTGCTAGAAGACAAATCACAGATGAAGAGAACAAGCTAGGACTTACATGTAATCTCAATTTGACCGAAGAATCTTGAGATCATGCCATTACAAACTTGGGGCGATACCACGATACTCTAAGAAAAGCATACAACAAGAAAGTGAAAAAAAACACACATTCGACATCGGCGACCTTGTACTTTGACAGATTCAAGATAGTACTCGACCAAATTGTTTTAGGAAAATTATAAGAAAATTGGGAAGGTCCTTACATTGTAAGTGACAAGACCGAGAGTAGCACATGCTGGTTAATGACTGAAGACGAACTACAACTCGAATTCCCATGGAATACAACCCACTTGAAGATGTTCTATAGATAAGAGTTGCACATTATTTCTTTTTTCTAATAAAGAAGTTATCTTTCGTATCGATTCACTAATTCTTCTACCCTACATTCTCGACACAATTTCACGAAGTTAGTGTAACTTTTAAATCTCACCTATTCGACCACCGATATCCCCACAAAGGGACACAAATTTTCCCATCATTCCCAAATTCGGCAAGCCATAACATGACTGTCTTATTCTAAACAACCAGATATCCCATAAAGGAGAATATCTCGCCATCATTCCTAATTCGGTAAGCCATAACTTGACTGCCTTATTAATCTAAACATATATTCTATCAAGGAAATATATATATCTGGCAATCATTACTAAAATTCGACAAGCCATAACATGACCACTTTATTAGTCCACTCATATATCCCTTAAGCGGGCAATATCTGGCACACCCCACAAATAGTATATCTTACTTAATTCTATTAACTATCTTGATCTAAACACGTAAACATATCCAACATAATATTCAATATGGTCGACTTCCTATCTATCAGTCATCAACATTTCACATAAATAATTTTCCAAATTAGCCATTGTGAACAAAATCATTCAAAAAACCAATCAAAGTCAACAGGTCCCACTGACCACTTGTACAATTGTTACTTCCAAACATTCTCACAAAATTAAATTTGATTATATTTTATCTACTTATCGGGTGATATGATGGGAGTAGTAATTTTCAATGACAAACCAGGTGTCAAATCATCGAGAAGTTCCCCTTAATCTGTATCTTTGGGCAATGTAGGAGTAGTGGCTGGAGGCTCGACTTCGTCATCATTGGTATCAGAGTCCACAAATTTTAACCTAGTAGCCACAGCCAGACCCTTGTAAAAATCCTTTCTCTCCTCTATGGCATTGAACTGGCAAGAGAAGTTGGCCTTCATGCGCTTCAAAGAGTCGATCACAGCAAGTTCCAACTCTATGGTAGCCTGGGCAAGAACGTTTATCTTCTCCGCCTCTATCGACCTTCGCACAATCAGGATTTTCTCGTGAACGTCATCTTCAAAGTTTACCTTTTGTAGAGCAAAGGATTCCTCCCTCTCTTTAGCCATATTTGCCTTTATCTTCTCAATTTATTTCCTTCTTTCCCCTTCCCAAATCTTCTTGGCATTGCAGACAATAGTCTCCTTCGACTCCATCGCACTAGCCTTCACCCTCTCCAGCTTGGCCTCAAGCTCTTCCTTCACCCCAACCAGCTTCTTCTTGATATTTTTTGAGACAAGAAGCTCATTTGCTAAGCTCTGCCTTCCTAGAAGCAGAGGCTTCCCATCAAGAAGCAACTTCTTGATGCGCATGATAGTCAAAATATAAGACCTCAAGGAAGGGACCAACTTCATTAATCGAGATAATACATTAAAGTTTCTTACCTGGTTCATCATGCGATAACCTTCAATAAAGAAGGTAGAGATGTTTCCTGCCCCAGCCAAGTAGTCATCGAAATCCTGCACTATCAACTTTGTTCTAGCAACGAAGGACTCAATAGTTTGCTCGGTCTCTTCTTCAGAATCCACCAGATTCCCAGCATGCTTGGTCTTAAGGGAAGCAGGATAAATTTTCTCCGTACTTTCGACCTTCGGTAAAGGCACTGTCGCCACCTTTACTGGTCGACTATCTACGACATTCACAATAGCCAGCCCAGCCACTTCCCCTTTCTCTTTCTTTTCGACAATAGTTTGTCGAGTCAACCTCCTCAAAGGTTGAGCAGGCGCCGCCAGAGGAAGAGTGGCAACCCTCTTTTTCTTGCTCCCTTTACCAAACACCCCAGTCAGCAGGGACTCCTTCTCTGCAGTAGCAGAATATGTGGTATACCCACTAAGAAGAGGATTCTTGAGAGGCAGACTTGCATCAGCGGCTTTTTTGCTCTTCGCTGACATTTTACCGTCGATGAGAGAAACTTTGTCTCCTTTTGTTCGAGATCTCTTTAACCCGGCCTATCTGAACAAATCTTCCACTTTCTCTTGATCTTCAACGAGAGAATCAATTCGACAAAGTAATTTGTTCTTAGCTTGTATAATTTTTCTTTTACTTTTGAGCTTTTATCGACCTCCTTCGCAGCTGCACAAATAATATTGTCATATCACATCAATTTCAAAAAAAAAAAACAAAAAAAACACAGCACATAAATTATACTACTAGCCTAACTGAAAGTTTTTCCACTTCAAAGGTTCCCCAGGATTATTAGGGTCGAACTTATAGTTCCCCGATACGAGTAGTCGATCAACAAAATTTTCTCCCCCTGTCGAGACCATGTCGTACAACAGGGGCCTCTTGAGAAATCTGGTTAAATACCTATAACCAACTTTACTTAGATTATGCTTCAGTATGTAATATACACACATATCATCAATAGATATCAATTTCTCTCACCTCTCCTTTAGCCGAGCATTCAAGACTGCCACCACCCGAAACAAGTTGTACACATTCGGGTTGAACTGACCAGGGGCAACGTCGTAGAAATTTAAGAATTTCTTCTGGTTAGCTCAAAGGGGAAAATTCAAACCTTTTTTTATTTATTCTCGATGAACGAGAATACTCTCCATAAGGAGATCTTGCTCGGTCATCTCCCCCAGACTCCTCCAATCTTATATCTTCGGGGATTCCATACTTCTGTTTGAAATTCAAATTTTTATTGGTTTTATCAACATCCCCATAACACTCATCATCCCAATCTACATCTAACTCCGACTCCTCTCCAGTCCCCCCCCCCGGTGCATTCATCTCAACCAATTGTCATAGGCTCGTGCTCAATGTCTGCTTATGTCCTCTTCTTGTCAGAGCGCGATGCAGCCTCAGTATCCACCTTAGCTCGATTTTCTGCATCAACATCCACATTATTATTCTCTACCCTATAATTCCTACCCAACTCTTGGATACAGGTAGTTACATCGATAACTATTGTCTATACATCGACAATGTTAAACATACTTCCTTCTGCAACCGTATCAAAAAAATTAGTGTTTTGGACTGGTTCAGCTATTTCGAACTTGAAATCATAGCATTTTTTTTAAGTTAGTGATAGAAATTTTTTCTGCATTACATAGTACTTTGAGTTATTATCACATGGATAATTAGCACAAATTATATACTGCCAACTGTTGTCAAAGATCTTTCTCTGACAAACACGTATATCTGTTACTATCTAATTCTCGACTAAATTTCCAACAATTATTGTTAAATTCCTAATGTCGACATTGTTTTCTTCAACCACTATTTAAGTTACTTATCAACTTTATCGAGGTTATTAAATAGGTATGTCCATAAGCCTCTAGAAGACGATACATTTGTCTCCCAATTTCCTGCCAAAAAATAACACAAAGCAAAATTTTGATTTTACGGTATCTCCGGCACCACTTCAAGCAGAATACACCGTAAAATTGGGAAACGTATTTTCCCCAACCTCATCTCTCTTTAAAAACTCTTTATTTTGCTTAAAGAACCTCCCAACGCACACCATAACAACTATGACAACCCAAATCAATCCTTTCTCCATATCACACCAAACCAACTCAAACCTCTACACCCACAATGCTCCACTATTGCCAACGACACCCTCTAACATCAACAAACATCCCAATTTAATCCTCAAACATAGAAACACAATAAAACCTTAAAACAGGTTTTAACCCATTTCTTGACAAAATACCAACAATTATCTTAATTAATTCATACAAAGCATACATACAAGTGTTATCTATAATGAGTTTCAAGCATTCATCCTACAACCACAACAAACATCCAATAAAAAAAAACCTAAAATGGAAAAACCAACCTTGGTGGCAAGCAGCTTGTAAGTCTCTCTTCTTCACAAGTTTAGCCCTTTCAACAAACACAACAATCTCTTCAGTACCAATGATGGATGAATTAACAACAGAAGAACAAAGAGAATCACTTTGGAAATTTCAAGAAAAAATGGAGTATGAACAATCGCCAGGCAGTGGGGTATTTATAGACCCCACATGACGGTTCGACGCACCACTTCAAGGCCCTTCGACTAACCGTTTGGCAGTTAGTCTTTTTCCTCACCTAGTACACCTTTTCTCAACCTTTCCCTCCTAAAGGCCAACAGACTATTACAATGTTTCTCTAAACCATCCAGATGCATCTTAACCTCCTCTACTCTATCCATTTTTATCAATATAGTTATTAAATTCACAAAGAGAGACTGCACATCCAATTCTTTATAAATTAATACATCACCTAAAGGAATACACCTAGTCATTGCCCTTTGAAAACCTACACCATATCTTTCTTTTTTATCTATCATATTTTTTAACGAGACAGTTGTAACGACCTTTTAAAATTCAAATTTCAAAACAATATTCCAAAAGAAAATCTCATTACTATTTTACACATCGAGAATATATCGATCAAGAAACTCATTTTATTACCATCGAGAACAAGATATTACTTAGTCACAAATAATTACATTTCAAACAAGGCACCAGATTAACTTATCCCCATGGAATAAATACCCTTCCACGCAGTAACTCAGGAGATTTATTATCCTCCAACATCTTTATCCAGACAGGAGTCAACACCGCAAGTTTTAAAAGGTTATTCTCGACACAACAACAAGTATTTGAATAAAAATATGGCGATTGTAGTAGTATATTTTCTAGATTCAATAAGAAGAAGTTATCAGAGTCATGTCAAAGGTATTCGATCATTCAAGAAGATGTCAAGTCTACAACAATAAATCTCGACCCTCCATAGTAGTTATTACACTTGTTCAAATATAGCCATTACACGTGCTCCTTTCGCCCACCTCCCATTAGAGAAACATTATTTATAACTCTCTACATGAAAAAGGTTATTAGCGACGAATATTAATGTCGTTATTACCTGATTAACGACTTATATTCTGTCGCTAACAACTGTCGCAAAAAATGGAGTCGTTATTGTTACCGACAGATATAAATGTCGTGCTTTTACAACATATAAATATGTTGTTCTTTATAAAAATACGGCGCTTATAAATGTTGCGCTTTCTATCGTTTCAAGGAGACAAAAGTCGTTTAATTTTAACAAAAGCGACAACTATATATGTCGTATTTTTTTTTAAAAATACGATAGTAATATGTGTCATTATCTACAAAATGACTTTCACTATAAAATTCTCAACGGATACATTTGATGCTAAACTTTAAATTTTCAATTTGTTTGGTTAAACTAAAATTAGCAAAAAATTTTTTGCCCTGGACTAGATGGATTTGAACCATCTTCCTCTCAAAGATTTTGAGCACTCTATTCGTTTTGAGCTTTTAGTCCATTAAACATTAACAAAATATTCAACAAGTTATACTCGAAAAGTAAACATTATTTACCTCTGATGATTGAAACCACTAGCAATGAAACCATAAGACACTGATGGAAATTACCAATTTTAGTGTCCACATGTTGAAGTGAAACTCTGAACTACTTATGGTTCAAACCGTATTGAAAGATCTGCATAAGGACAAAAAACTATAGAAAGTGGAACTTAAATCAGTATGGCAAAAATGTTAGATTTGAAGAGTTAAACACAAAGAAGACAAGTTCTCATTCACAGGAAGCCTGACATCTTAAACTTAAATCACCAATTCCAATGGTCTACTAACATAAAACACTTCGCCAATAACCCATAGGAAACAAAAAACAATGTCCAAAGCAAATACTTGAGTAGAACATTGAAATATCTTAAAGGGATAGTTAAATAAAGTTCACCTCTAGACCACCCATCTTGCAAGAGTATCTCTTCACATGCCCTAACCTAGCAATATTCCATCTTATATGAGAATCCGATGTGAATTCTAATTGCAGAACCAATTGGGTATGGATAGCAATTTTTACCCCAATTAAAAGGTTGTTTACTTGCGCATATCCGCTATGAGCAACTCCCAAAATATCCCCCCACCCCCTTCTGCGTCAAAGTTAAACTCATTAACAGTGGTAGTGTGATCTACAAACTCCATAGCCTAAAATTAAAGACATGATTCAGGTTAAAATTTACTTCTACAAAATATAATATAGAAAAGCCACACAAGCATAATACTGTTGGACCTCTATGCTGTCAGACTAATGAAAAAAAAAGATGATTGCTGTCAGACTTAAGATAATATTAATGAGTAAAGTTCAATTCCAAAGACATCAAAGCATTAAGTACATAAAGTTTAGGTAAAGCCTAAAAAGAAGTATGGTGAGTACAAAATAAACATGATACACTCTCTATGTTTCAAGATAATGCTTTCGCTCATGCAATAATAATGTGGTCGTTATGAGTAATCTGCTATTAATACTACAAAAAAGTAATGGGATAAAAATGATAAGTAGGTAATAGCCCAAGCATTACCAACATGTATACAGTATAGGAAATAAAACTACTAATAATCACTTAAAGATCTATAGTAAAGCTATTGAAGAATCTTGTTTGGTTTATTGTTAACTAGGTGAAAGTCCACAAAGATAGAAGTGGTCATGGGAGCAAAATTTTTGTTTGCAACATCAACTTATGTTTAGTTATTTCTTTCCTTGTGTGCAATATTCTTACATTTCAAATTCTCTGTTCCAGAAGCCCCTTCTCGTAGGTCCGACAATCATAATTATGGAAAGGATGCTTATTAGAATAGAGATAGTTACAACCACAATATATATGTCGACCTCATAAAATGCTACAGTAAGTAAGTGTTCTCTAATGAACTGAAAAAAATAAAGATAGTTCATCAAATGGAATATTATTTACCTCTAAAGATTAAAGCATGTTATGAATGCACTTAATTATAAGCCACTATGAGAGCAACATCTATTGGTAATCACACAATATTAAAAATAAAATATGAAAATGAACTTTGATAGTCTACAATTCAGGGTCATAGAATTAAGAATTCTCTAAAACTACTGTTAGCCACATTTATGCTATGGTACACAGTTGCAGTTTTTGGTTTATGGGCTTCAAGCATATTTTAAAATCTACTATGAGAGTAAAAAATAGTTACCTTTAACTTAACGTGTCTAGTATATTTATCTCTGAGTTGTTCACAAGACCATCAATCTGAAGGTCAGAATAAATTTTGCTTTCGACCATAACAAGGGACGAAAGATTGATCCCAACCCCTAAATACATACAAAACCAAGATGCCAGTTAACCAAGACAAACATGTCATAAACAAGTTGAATGCGATATGAAAAAGACACTAAGTTCCTTAGAGGCCCCTAAAATGATACCTCTACCGCCCAATAAACATTTATGGAGAGCAAGTAAAAGTTTCGCAGACAACTCAAAGCCACCTCGAACCTATAATAATTACAAAAACGAAGTGGAGAAATAATAAATATAAAAAAGCTTATGATAAGAAGTTACTTATTAAGATAAGCAAGTAATAGGTGTTGTAAAAAGAACCAAAAGGGTCCTTGGAAAAGTCTGAGTCTATGACAGTCCAAAGTTATAAAAAAATAAAAGGCGAAGATAAAGAAACTACAGTGACCTTTAGAGCAACAAGATTATCATGTTTATTTTTTACATGGGCTTTAAATACTTGAGTAAACCCGCCGTGGCATGAGCAACCTTTGATCTGGTACTTCTTGCCACCTTTAAAAATCACATAAAAGAAAATTGCATGGAAAAAACAGTTTATTCTCCATATATAGAAAAAAAAAACCACATTGCTTCCACTGTAGAAATTAAGTGCTGAACCAAAAACCCCAAGCAAAATAAGATTATTTTTAGTGGGGAATTTCTAAAAGTCCAATTAACTATATCTAAAATTTTGTCATTATTTAGTTGGTAGCAGGACAAAGGAACACATTGGTAGCAGGCTAAAAGCAAAAAAATTATATATCTTAACAATCTTATTCCTTGAGGAATTGTGTATAGAAGACAGTGGATTTTTTCCTGAATGTTTTTTTAGCACTTATAAGGTATCCCTAAAAATAAAAACAAGAGCAAATATAAATAGTTAATGCGCTGCTAACGGTGAAATTCACCAAGTAATTGGCTAGAGTTGTCTTACATTATACTTCAACATTGTGAGCCTATCTTCCTTAACAGACCTTCGATGATAGAAAGTAACCAGAGATAAATAAAATTGTTCTCAAGATTACAAGAGTCATTGTTGTCAATCTACAAAAGAATCATGCAGAATCAGGCACGATTAAAAAAAAACTAAACAGTCTTCATCTGCAATCTATAACGACCAATCCTCATATTCACTACCAAAATATAAAATAGAAAGCATGCCTCGTCAAACACTAAGGACCTGATCTGATGCACCTCTATAGATACAAAATCTGGAAATCTTAACATCTTTCTTGGATAACATAAGTTTACTAAAATTTTAGTATTTAGCAGTAAACATAGTATGGATTAATCTGCTACAAAATAGTTCTCCGCAGGTTCATGAACTTTTGCCCATCTTCTATAAGAGAATTCATTCTTCATAAATAAAAATAACAAACTTACTGTTAGGGACGTATCCTCTACTATGAAGTACAAGTGTGTATGGAGGTCTAGACATAATATTTCCAGTTCAATCACAAAGTATCTAGAAGGGTATATTATGCATTTCAAAAATCTTGCATTTTGATATTTATGGTCTCAATCCTATTAACATACCTTGACGGAGCAATTGGATTGGGCTTACTGATGTATATAATGTTGCCCATGCTAGACTTTTTTGTGGTGTTGGGCAATCAAATTTAACATGTTCTGCCTAAACTACACTCGACGATAACTTCACTGGCCCTAAAGTCCAAGTGAAGTTGCCCAAAATATATACCCAATACTAATCCATCACTTTCAAAAATGGAAAAACAAGCAAAACTCATAACAAATTCAACTCAAACTCAATGAATTACATATAAGCTTGTACAAATGAAATAGGATAGTTTCTATCTTTCAATAACTCATATCAGCATATATACCTTCATCACTTGATATCACCAGCTATCTTGGATATTCATTGACAAAATTTGGCATAAAACCCCTTTAGTTCATTAACCGACTGTGTATTCATAGCCTGCAGACATGGAAATCAAAAGGGTCGTAGATAATCTAGCAAACGCAAACATGGAACACAAAATGCTCAAAATTAGATAAAAGTTCTTGAGCCTTGAAATACCCGTTCGATAAACTCCATCTGCTTCAACGTTATGCGGCATATGTTCTATACCAAAGCGAATGAGAAAGGCAAATATTTTTTTCTTGCATTATTGTAAAAACTTTGTTGGAAGTCCCAAATAGCATCACCCTGCCAAACAAACCCCTATTGAGATATTTTGTAATTGAGTAAGTGAAATGAGTAATTTAGGGAGAAGTAGGTTACATAAAAGTATCTAGATCTTGAGAAATCGAATGTCGCCGTGGCACCGATCATCATCTTTGAAGTTGATATTACATTATTCTAGGAAATTTTCCAGATTTTCTCCAAAAGTATCAAGTGTATCTTTGATTGAGCAACCTAATATTTGATCTTGATAAAATCAAATTAGGTCAATTTAAGATAGATAAATAGATAAATAAGTACCGGGCAAACGAATTGTACCATAAACAACCTTATCTTAGAATTGAGAACGAAGAGATGTTTACCTAATCTTTGAAATCATGACATTTGAGCCATGAGACCGAGGCATAGCTTTAACGATTAAGATTTTGATGTGAAGTAAGGCCAGGAGGAAAATCTTCTTAGACATTTTAGCACAGTTAGAGAGGGGAGAGGGCCAAAAAAAGGAGTGAAAGACTTTTCAAACAATATTTTTATGTTTTTTTAGAGTTGGCTTGAAATACGTCATAAACAATTGTCACAAAGCAATTAAAAGACGACCGTTATTTGTGTTGCAATGAGAGATGAGATATTTTAGAAAATACGACAAGTATATTAATTTACGTCAGATATATATATATGGCAAAATTTTGGTTGATATTGCGACAGTTAAAATTGTTGTTAATGGTTGTGCATAAACATCGTAAATAGCCATTTTTCACGTAGTCAATAAGGGATCCATTTTCTTTCTTTGATATTATACCCATAAACCCAATATCTATGAAAGTGTAATAAATTAGCACATAGTAGATTCACATCATAAAATCCTCCTAGAGGTCGTGGTTTTTCTCAGATTTCACTGAGTTTCCACGTAAAATCTATTATGTCATAGTCTTTATTTGTAGTCAAATCACAGTCTTTTTACTTAAGTATTGGCGAGGTTTACCAACCGAAAAACTAGACATACACAAGTACTACATTGGTTTACCTTTATATATCTTCAAGGGATTCAGCATAAAGACTAAGCGCTTGAGACAAGCTCATTACAAACTCGAAAAGTTAAACCAGATTAAGACTAAGATTTGGAGGGGTTGAGACAAGCGAGTCACTTGCTCAAGAGAACTTTGCCAGGTTTTACATAATTTAGCATAGATACCTCCTTGCCTGATTTAATTCAAATTTTCTTATATTTTTTTTAAGAAGGACGAAAACAAGGGAAGTTTGAGAGGAACCTTCATGATTTTGCAAAAAGGATGAGAAAGAGGGGGAAAAAGCTATCTGAGAGGATTTGAGAAGGGAGAAATTAAGTATGGTCACACAACATATATAATAGGATGATAGTAAAACTGGAAAAGACCGAAGGGCCATCCTTGAATTGAGTATGGTCACACAACATCGTAAGCCAAAAATTTTTTGGGTGGATTTGACATGTCCTTATGTTTTATGACATATTTGACTTACGCCCCATAGTTTGCAAAATATTTGACTGCAGTCAACTATAATGGAATGTTATTGAGAAGCATTTGAATTGGGGAAAAATATTCATTGCCGAAAGTACCCTTAAGAGAAACACTTGAGTAACATGTGATCTTTTCTTCAAACTTAAAAAAGAAAGAAAAAAAAGTGTCAATTATTCATTGGTTGAAAGTTGAATAATCCAACATTCCTTCAAGATGTGAGTATCTCGAGGAATTTTTTTAATTTATTTTAGTAGTTTGTTATTTTAATTCCAAAAGGGTAGTTTTTTCTTTTAAAAAATGAGTTAGGTTAACTATAATAAGAGTTGGTCAACTACAGTTGACTACAATCAAACTACAAATATGGGGTCTAACTTAAATATTTTGCAAAACGTGGGGTGTAAGTCAAATATGCCATAAATCATGAGGGTATATGTCAAATTTACTCTTCTTCTTTTTTGAACTGATAGCCATAACCAACTAATAAAAAAACCAAAGAATAATTAAGAAAAGCAGTCACGAGAAGTATTTGGCAGCTGTACAGAAAGCCCACAAACTAATAGGAGCAAGGTTTTTTTTTACCACTAATTAGACATAACACTAATTAGTGACAAAATCACTAACTAAAAGTGTGTTTGCCACTAATTAGTGATTTTGTCAAATTAGTGGCAAATTTGAGTTAACCCCAAGCCCCCCCCCCCCCCCCCCCCCACAAATTGAGTTCAAGTAATCTAACTAAATTTTTCTTCCTCAAATACCCTTACTAAAATCTAAATATTTCTACCATTTACCCTCTATCCCCAAAGCAAAAGAGAAGTTATAACTATAACCACTCGAACAAACCCCACTCATCTTTCTTCCCACCTCCACCTCATTTGGTGGAAATTCTTAACTTTAGGTTCGTTACTCTTTTTTATTTAATCATGTTTGTTGTTTTTAGAGTAAATTTGATAAATCCCCTGAAGTTTCTTTGCCAATTAGTAAAGGACCCCCCGGTTTGTCACTTATTGTACTTTGGTCTCCTTTTTTTAGTGTTTTAACCGTGTCAACTATAATTGACTGCAGTCAAACCTAGTCTTATTTTTTTAAATGCCAAACTACCCTTAGGGTGTAATACTAAAAGAGAAACAAACAAAAGGGTCTAAGTCTTTCATGAATCAAGCACAACCTATTATGAACTTATTAACATAAAAATGAAACCTGCATGATTTTTTAACATTTTCTTGTCTTTCTCTGTGCATTATACTATTTTTGTTGCCTAAAAGAATGAATAAAGGGATCCTAATTTCCTTTTCAGTTAAAAGAATAATGGGTTGCTCAATTGCTCTTAGTTTTCCAATCCCCAATGTTATTCTATCACCCAATTTCAAAGCTAATCAACTAGGTATCAACTATCCAACCACAAAACAAGCATTAAAACCAAGATATTAGGCAAAAAAATTGTAACCAAATAGAGAAATCAAGCTAAATTACCATATTTGAGGACTGATAAAAAAAGAAAATTAACATGAGGTTTGTAGAGAAAGAAATTAACATAACATTAGTGTTGATGTCGGCATGAGGGTTGTTAATATTGCCTTTGTTATAACTTCCTTTGTTGTTGATGTTGTTAATGATTCTTCACACTTCCATTACTACTATTGCTACCATTATTACCCAAACCTTACAAAATATGTGAATCCCATGGTTTTGAATGGAAGAATAAGACCAACGGATAAAACTGTGTTGGATAATAAGCATCAGATTTGGAGAGAGAGAGAGAGAGTGTGTGTGTGTGTGTGAGTGAGTTGTTGTTCAGTGTTGATTTGGGGGATTTTTTTTATGGTTTTGAGAAATTGAAGGGGGGTTTTTCCACTCAAGGTTGGAAAGGGATGGTGATGATGCTTCACCTTTATCGTTCACGATGGGTCTAAGAGAGAGAGATTGTGACTTCCATTGAAGAAGAAAGTTTTCCTGCTAATTTTTGGAAACGAGATGAAGACAATATCATAATTTTCTTGTGCCAAGATTATGATAATTTTCACGCAAATGGCACGTGTTATTCTCAGGGGTATAATTGGTTTTTCACGAGTCAACACACAATCAATTGCAGTTGACTCTGTCAAAACAACAAAAAAGAAATCCAAGTACAATAAGTGATAAACCGGGGGTGGGGGGGGGGGGGGGTCCTTCATTAATTGGCCAAGAAACTTAGGGTTTTTTTTTATTAATTTTGCTCTTGTTTTTACTTTTATTCACCATGAGTGAACATTTTTTAACCCCATCATTCATTGATTGTTAATCTTCTAATTCCTTTATATTCCTTGTACTTTTTATTATGTATTCGTTATGTTAAAAATATATTCTATGTCCTTTATTAGTTATTGCTGTTATATTGTGGGCATCGTCTAGATACATTTTCTAGGTTCACGAATG
This sequence comes from Kingdonia uniflora, assembly GCA_014058105.1. NCBI lineage: Eukaryota > Viridiplantae > Streptophyta > Magnoliopsida > Ranunculales > Circaeasteraceae > Kingdonia > Kingdonia uniflora. The sequence continues at coordinate 1,541,136 of JACGCM010001204.1, read as the reverse complement.
TGGTTTCGATCCTTACGATGATGCCCATGTACAACACAAAGCACCTTTTTCGTTAGCCAGAGAGATTTTCCATATTTAAATTTCTACAATCTATTATTTGAAAACAAGGGCAATTTGGACAACATCCACTGAATGCGAGAGAAAAAATAAATACTACTACCATTGACTGATTATAGTCGAATCAGATATTCAGTTTGTTTCACACCCATTCAGATATTCAGTTATATTAAGACATTTTAAGTATAAATAAATAAAACAAATGGTCCCTTAAGACAATCAAAGAAATGAGAGATACTAATTTTATGTTGACCGGAGCAAATAACCTTCGCAACATCACCCTCATCTCCCTGGATTGCCATTTCAATTACCCTATAGAGTTTCTTGATCGGCGGTTGATACCAAATTACCACTCATAAAAAGAACAAAAATAGGAATAACAATTTACTAGTATTATAGCTTCACAACTAAAGAAATAAGTAATTTTTATTTATTGAGGAATGCTAAGAAGAAGCTCTTTGAAAAGTTTCGTCATGCTACTAATTCCTAATTATACCCATTGCAATAATTTAAAACTTCTAACTCTATAAATGTTTTTGCCACGCCAATATGTTTTTTTAGAGAGCAAACTGAGGGACAAACCTCATGGAATGAAAATGAAAAAGATAATTATAAGGTGGGGACAACTCAAACCTCATCAGACTGAGGTAGAGAGCCTAGAACACCAAAGAGAATAACCAAAGATACAATATTTTCTACATAGGAACTAAATACTAGTTCCAAGAAGAATTATTGTCTTTAATAACCACTTAACAACAAGAGTATTTATATCAACATTTCATAAAACATATCCTGCTTACCTTTGAGCAAAATAACCATCAGCATTGCTTATGATTTATAGTAAGTACACCCCTTTTGTCTTCATCCATAATTTTTGGGAGCTCATGGCTGAACTTATCAGGTTCATAAGAAATGTAACCAGGGACAGGTCTAAATTTAGTGAGCAAATCTAATCCCATATTTTGATGTGACACAGTTCCTTACCGTTTGTGCATATGCTTAGAAAGATGGCGTATCTCTCTAGGTTGCTTTGTCGATGCCACTCTCTCATTAGTTTATTATTTTATGCACGTTATCTTTATGTTTAAGTTATGTAATGAGTTAGTGGGTTTACTGTTGGAGAGGGTTCCCTAATTTTAGGAACCTTAATGTTAGTGGGATTATGACTTCTCGTTATAAGCCATCCCCTAAGTCTTTAGTTAGTCATTGTTATTTGGTTATAGAGTTACAAGGGTTATTTTCAGTTATGAGAGTTATTTCAAATTATTGAATAAAAGAAAAAATTTAGTATAAATTGTGTTTACTTGATCTTGATATTTAGTTACATCATAAATGGTATCAAAGCTTAGGTCTTAATCGACCACATCGATCATAGGCAAAGAATTTGTTGTGGAATGAACTCGAATAATGTTTATTGATATTCATTGAAGTTCGTGGGACGATCGGGGATCAAAGACGAAAGGAAAATATAGTTTTTCAGTATTCTGTTAGAACAAGCAAAGTCTATTCGAATAGAAGAGGCATAAGTAGCTTTATTCGAATAGACTTATGAGTCTATTCAAATAGAAAGCAGTCTGTTCGAATAGACTCAAAGTCTATTCAAATAGAATTCTCAGAAACTCATTCTGTTCGAATAGACTTTGTAAACATAGTTTTAGAAGGTTGGAGTGAAGACGTTGGCTTGCCTCTTAATCTATACTTTGAGTCCAAATTGATGTAATAGCCTCTTAACTATATAAGGGATACTTAGGGTGTTTTTCATTGAATCTTTGTGAGTTTAATTCTAGAGAGAACTAGGGTTTGAGAAACTCCATTAAAAGCTTAGAGGAAGCTTTTAGAGATTGCTTGTAACCTATTTGATCATATCGAATTGTTTGTGGGGAGTGGTTTTATATTCGTAAGGGTTTTCCACTTCCCTCCTCTGTGTAAATCATTTGTCCTTGTTTTATTCTTCGCTTGGTTTGTTACTTGTTCGACGATTTCTACATTTTGTTCTTGTTATAGAAATTAAACTAGCTACCTCTATTCTCAACAACTAGTATTAGAGCGCTTGTTATAGGGCTTGTGTGGTGAAGAGTGATGGCTGATGAAGAGAAATTAAAGATTACGAAGTTCAATAGTTTAAATTTTGGAGTGTAAAAGATCCAGATAGAAGATTATCTTTATCATAAAGATCTTAACTTACCACTAGGTGGGATTGAGATGAAGCCAGCAGGTCATGATGCTACAAAGTGGGCGCGATTGGATCGTAAGGTGTTTGGAACCATTATGTTGGCGTTATTATCTCATATTCTACATATGATATCTAAAGTTGCAGCAATGAAGGATTTGATAGAGACTTTATTCTTTATGTACTCGAAGCCGTCCAGAGCAAATAAGGTACATTTATTACCATTTGTTTACTTTAAAGATGAAAGATAAGGGTAGTATGCAAGCTCATATTAGTGAATTCAATATTATTCATGCTCAACTTGAATTTATGAAAATCATTTTTACTGAGTAGGTAAGAGCGTGAGCTCTTTTGGGGCAGATACCTGAGAGTAAGAAAGGGTTTATTACAGCTGCAAGCAATTCATGGGGGAATGAAGCAATTAAATTTGACATTATAGTCCCATTGATTATGAGTGAAGAAAATAGCCATAAATCATCTGAACCATCTTCGAGTTCAAACGGCAGTACGTTGAACATCGAGAAAAGAGGGAGGTCTTATAGAAAAGGGTCAAAGAATGGAAGGGGTCATTCATAGCCAAGGGAAAAGTCCAAGCCGCCCAGTGTGTGTTGAACTTGTGGAAAGAAGGGTCACTTCAGGCGTGATTGTAATTCTCTTAAGAAAGTTAATGATGAGGAGAAAGATACAATAAACCTTACTGAGTAGGTTAGTTATGATGAGGTTCTACTTCTTTCGTACGACGATGTTAATGAGTCATGGATAGTTGATTTGGGTGCCTCATTCCATGCTACTTGATGGACATGTAAAATGACCATTCAGAACCTTCTATTTAAAGCTTCTTAAGCCTCATTTTTATTAATAAATATAACTTATATGATTATTTCATGATTTCCAGGTTATACAATAATAAATGTGTAATTTGCAAGAAAGAGTCAAATTTTATAGTACTATTGGAGATCTTATTCTAAATGCAAGGCTTCAAGCTATTTACAAGAGTTATTGATGGAGATGCTTTAAGTAATTAGATATAACTTGGTGTAAAAGAGGAGTAAAAATTTCCAAATCAAGAAAAACAATTTTTAACCCAAAATAGCCGCTGACAAAAATTGAGAAGCAGACGTACTTTTTACTGAATTTAGAAAACTTTTATTGAGAAGCATACGAACTTTATGAAGATTTAGAAAACTCATTGATATATTTTACTAAATTTTTTCATAATTTTTTGGAATATATATTTTCGGGAATAAAATTGAAAAGTCGGTGATAGCTAACAGTTTTTGGACTTTCCAATTTAGATGTAATGTTTTATGATTCTTATGGTCTATAAATAAGAGTCATATGTCTATCTCTACACAACTTCTTGGAGAGACAACTGAATTACTAAGAGAAGAGCTTGAAGAAATAAATGATTAAAGTAGATCTTTGGTTGTAAGCTCTTTATTATTGAATAAAAGTTTTAAGTTAACTATTTTCTTTATGTATTTAATCTTTTTCTTTTTATCTTGCTTTAATATTAAGAACATGAGTAGCTAAATCTCTTGCTAGGGTGAGGATGGAACTGCCATTAATATATGATTGACATATAATGATGTTGTAGTAGAATTTCTTTCTATTATAGTTTCTAATTTAAAGTAGTTTCTAATTGTGTTTTCTTCTTACTAAAATAGTTTAGTCTTATTTTTTTAGTAACTCATTAGTTTTCCTAGTTTTAACTTAGTTATTTTTGTTAGCTCCTAATTTAGTTTTCTAGTTTCTTAAAAAAAAAAAAAATCTATTCAATTTCTTATTTTTAGTGTTCTACTTTCTAAAGCAAAAATCCAAAAACATTAGTTTAGTTACTTTATATTTTTTATAAAGTTTGTTATTTCTAAAAGAAAAAAAAAGTTTAATTCCTATTTTCATTTTTGTAATTTTATTTTTTAGCTTGAGGTATTTTCTTTCGTGTCTATTTTACAGGTGGTCTTTAAGAAAGCAAACAAACAGAAGAACGTTGGCACAAGGGAATCAAAAAGTGAAGGGTTACCCCTACTACACTGCATCCAAAGTTGGGTTTGAACATAAAGTGTTGCGTACATCATATTACGTGCCTTAGATCAAAGTTAGCATAGTATTTTTATTTTTCTTTCTGCTCTCTCTCTCTCTCTAAGAAAATTGAAGTGAGGAACGACATTGTAATCTTGAGCGAGAGTGTATAATTTTTAAGGGGAGGAAAATGTTGTAAATTTTCTGTAGGAATTGCAATTGGATCCCACACTTGGGAAGGACATCCTTTCATCGCCTATTTGAGTTAAGGATCCTGGGGTGTGCCTTCTCAACGGTTTCACCGGGGTAAATAACGAGCCCTAAAAAGTCGCCCCGCAAGTACACTCTATCACCGCACTCCTGCAAAACGGTTGTTGATTGTTAATGTGTTTGATGCTTGCGCATTTTTCAGTTCCAAACTAGTTAAAGGGCAAATAATGAACGGGATTTTATCACTTGTGTATGGCACCGCACACTAAAGCTGGCAAAGTGACCCGTAATCCGCCAACCCGACCCGACCCGACCCGACCCAACCCGGTTTTTAGGGAGTTTGGGCTTAGCCTTATGGGTCGCGGGTCATTTGACCCAAACCCTTTGGCCCGTGACCCACTTAAATTAGATTTGGGCTAATTGTAAATATATGGTTTTTATGCCTAGTTTATGGTACCCTTTGAAGTTTGAAACATAACTGAGAGGCTCACTTCCCACTCCTCAGTTGCAACTATGTTTTCTCTTCTCTCTGACTCTCTCAAAGGATTCTAATCACTCCTCAGCGTAACTGTGTTTTCTCTTCTCTCTGACTCTCTTGAAGGATTCTAGTTTTTTAGTTTCTCAGATTTGGTTTTCAGCTTTGGATTATCATATTTGGTTTCTCAGCTTTGGTTTCCCAGCTTTACTCGATTCCATCTTGATTTGTTTTGATCTCTATAAGGTTTTCGTTAGATTAACTGTGATACATGTAAATGAAAATCCTGTTATCAATTAAGGCGGCTGAGTTAGGTCGATGCAGGACCATTGATTCATCGATATATAACACTGGGATTACCCATTGATGTTGACTTAATACATAGGTTCTATCTTCACAAATCATTGATCAAAAAGATTTTACTTGACTAACATAGTGCCAAACTCCAACTTTACACTATTAGAAGGAAATGCAGCAAAATGAGAGCACAATGTTAATAATGTCTTGAACAACATACATAGATGACTACGATAAGCTTTATTTTGTGTCAAGTTATCTAGTTTCTCCATTCTTCACCAAAAAAGGAGAGTGGCGGATCATTTTTCAATGTGCATATATCATTGATCAACATTATTAGTTACAGGTTCCTCCCATCGTGAAATATGCCAGCATGTTTAACTGCTAAAAGATATATAACTCATTAATCAGTGTTTTGAATATTGTTTTGAATGCGGAAATTTTTAAACAGGTTGACCCAAACCCGACCCGTTTAGTTAAACTTGTCTGGTCAGGTTGACCTATTTAAATCAGGGTCGGGTTTGGGATTACATTTCTGACCCGTTTAGTTAAACAGGCCGTGTTTGGGTTTGCATATTTGACCCATGGACCCGTTATGACCCGACCCGTGTAACCCAAACCCAATCCGTTTGCCACCTCTACCGCACACTAGGACCCCGATAGTTCACCGTTCGGTTTAAAATATTTTGAGTACTACATTAACTTAAAATCAACCAAGGTGAAGCCAACAAGAAGTAGTTAATCAAAAAGACTTATAGACCTCAAATAGGGAGCATTAGGAACACACTCATTAGAACACCTGACAAACACTATGTTTGATTGGAGGAAGTACGTTCCCTGGTATAGTTAGTGTGGAAAGGTGATCATAAGAGTTTTGCCCCACCTTCCAACACAGGTGTGTCAAGGTGATTAGATTTTCACATGAGTTATTGCCAAAGCGAGTAAAAATAACTCAACGTTTGAACTGATCTACTATCAGAAATAAGGGCAACTGAACCCTGAGACCGGGATCCCAACTTGACCTTAATTAAAGCCCATTTAAAAAAATCAAAGCAAGGGATTACCTCAAGTAATCGACACCTAATTGACTTAGAACCATAATTCACAGTGTTCTACAATTGGAATCCACTTATCACTAGGTAGTGTTGTTTACTAGAATGAGGAAATAGCTAACCTTTGATTGAAGACTGTTGTGTTTCTATTTCAGACATTCATTCTTGCATGATCATCATAGTGTGCACATTTAGTGTATGAAACAATGGTATCGAGATCCTAAAAATTATCTGGAAAGTCTTTGAGAATCTGACCTTTTTGATATCCTAATCCAACTTGAAGTAAACAAATCAACCCAATTGGAGATTCATGTCTCCATTGACACCAACGGTTCTTCAAATCCTACTTATAGGGAACTTTTTTTTGTTGAAGGCAAGTTTGAAAATTTTTCATTCAACGTTACCCTAATAGAACCCAATTCAACTCTACTTCCTTCAGCAAGTCCACTTCAACTTTCACCCTAAGCTTTCGAGATGGGAGATATTAATGACAATAAGAATAACAATGTGAATGGTCCGAAACCAGTGCGAATTCTTGTCAAGAATCGTATGTTTCCTAAAATGATGAATCGGCCCTCGTGTATTGTCTTACCTGCCATCACTGGGCAATTTGAACTTTGACATGTACTCATCAATTCATTACCCAAATTCTCAGGAGGGGATGACAAAAACCTATACGCCCATGTGGGAGATTTTAATGATTTAATGGCTTTCTAAAAATTTAAGAACGAGAATGAAATGGAAGCAACGAAACTTGTCACATTTTCCTTTTCTTTACTAGGGAAAGCTAAAAGTTGGCTTCATTCTCTCCGACCAAGTTCAATCACAAGTTTTAACATGCTTTTAAAAGCCTTCTACAAGAAGTTTTATTCACAAAAGAAAACCGAGACACTCCGTAGGGCCATTCTTAGGATTACCCAACATACAGATGAAAGCTAAAAGGGGTATCTAGAACGATATAAGAGATTGTTCTTGCAATGTCCTCATCATGGCATCGACTCATGGGTCATTACTAGAAAGCTTTATGATAGGTTAGATGCCAATACTAAGAAAATAGTTGAATTCTTTTGCTTAGGCCAATTCACTGATAAGGATGAAGAACAGGGATGGATATTCTTAGAAGAAATGGCCGAAAAATTATAAACCTAGGGGACCATGAGAGAAAATTATATTAAAAAAAATAGGGGCAAGGATTTCGGAGTTGGGTCCAACTCCGATTCAGAGGCTACACTAACAACTATCTTGAGAAAAATAGATACCTTAGAAATTACGAATAACAAGAAGTCCACTAGAACACCCATTTTTCATACTGAAATGTCAGCCTATACTGTGTGTGATAACCCATAACTCTCTGTTCAAGACTGTCCATTCATTTATGGAATTAGGGAGGCGAAGAAAGATCATGTAAATATTTTTTTTATCAAAAACCTTCTTCATTACCCTATAACTAATCATTTAGTCAAGGGAGTTCTTTAGGGAGGAACAACTCTTACTCGAACAATTCTAATAATTTATATGGAAAATTTTATCACCAAGGGAGCTCATTAGGGGGTTAGTCTTACCAACCCAATCTTAATCAATCTAGTTAGTCTTACAAACCCAACCACCCACCTCCTCAACAAACAATTCCATATATTCCTCCTCAGAATAGGAAACCACCATCAGATGATGGCATCCAAGCCTTATTGCAATCCGATGCCCAACTCATGCAATAATTCATGCAAATGAATCAACAATCCATACCTCGAATAGAAACTTCTATCACTCAGTTAGCTTCTGGGTAAAGTACAAGAGACAAATATACATTTTCTAGTCAAACCCAACCTAACCCGAGGGATCAAAGTGACAGTTTAAAAAATCATGATCATGCGAATGCGCTTATCACACTTAGGAGTGGAAAAATTATTGAAAACAATGTTAGGATACTTGAGGATAAACAATGTGATAATCCTAAGGATGTTATTGAGGAGGAAGAACTCCCGAGCCAAGAACCGCATGTCATAGCAGAAGAAACTGAACAAGTCTCACCTAAGGAAACGATGGTTAAAAATATTACGCCTAAAGTCCCTATGGCACCTTTTCCTCACATGCTTGCTAAAAATAGAAAGAACATTTCCAACGAAGGGGTTAAAGAAATCTTTAAAAATCTTAAGATTAGCATTCCTTTTAGTGAGGCAATGCGATGAATTCCTTCATACGCAAAACATGTTAAAGACCTATGTACATTCAAAAGACGAATGAATGTTTCCAAAAAAGCTTTTAACGTCCATGACAGTGATAATGTTATTCAATTGGATGCCCAAATTAGCTCTATAATCTTGAACAAAGCACATTTGAAATACAAAGATCTAGGAATACCAACTATTTCATGTCACATAGGAAGAAACCGGATAGGGAAAGCCTTACTCAATTTAGGCGCTAGAGCCAACTTAATTCCTTACTCCATATTTGAGCAGCTAGGTTTAGAAGGATTCAATCCCACCAATAAAACCTTACAGCTAACTGATAGGTCAATTCAAGTTCGTAGAGGTGTGGTGATGAACTTACTCGTCCAAGTCGATGACTTCTTTTATCCAGTCGACTTTGTGGTCCTTGACACAAATCTGATAAAATTTCCTTAAGATAAGATACTGTTGATCCTTGGTCGACCCTTCTTGGCCATTGTTAATGCATTGATCAACTATCGTAGTGGAGCTATGAAGTTGATTTATGGGAATAAGACTATTGATTTGAATATCTTCAATGCAACTCATACTTCATTTGAAGATGAACTCGGCCGATGAATGCAACATGCTTGATACTATTATAAATAGTACATTTCACAGTTTAAATCTTAGGGATCCATTATAAGCTTGCCTTACACACTTTGAAGAGAATTTTGACGTTGATGGCCTCCTTAATGAGGTAAATGCCCTATTAGATTTTATTCCTATTAGGGATTTAACCTCTCCCTAAAAATCTTAAATATGTCTATCTAGGTCCTAATGAGACTCTTCCCACCATCATAGCATCTGACTTGGAGCCTGAGAATAAAGAAAAATTAATGCATATTTTAAGGGGAAATATATAAACTTTTGAATGAAACATCTCAGATATTAAGGGTATTAGTCCTTATGTATGCATGCATAAGATAATGCTTGAGGATAATTCCAAGAAGTCTCGAGAAGGGCAAATAAGGCTTAATCCAACCATGGTTGAGGTAATTGGAAAAGAAAATTTGAAATTACTTGATGCTGGAAATATCTATCCTATTTCAGACAGCCCGTGGGTAAGCCCAATTCATGTTGTCCTTAAGAAATCCAGTATCACCATTGTGAAAAATGATCATAATGATCTCGTTCCTACCCGTATGACCACAGGTTGGTGAGTGTGTATAGATTATAGAAAGCTCAATTTCGTCACTCAAAAAGGTCATTTTCCCTTGCCATTCATGGATCAGATGCTAGAAAGTCATGAATATTATTGCTTCCTTGACGGATATTTTAGGTATAATCAAATACCAATTGCTCTTGAAAACCAAAAAAAATAAAAAAATTCGCTTGTCCTTTTGGCACTTTTGCCTATCGCCGCATGACCTTTGGGTTGTGCAATGCCCCGACCACCATTCAGCGTTGTATGTTGAGCATCTTTTATGACATGGCCGAACGTTTCCTTGAGGACTTCATGGATGACTTCTCACTCTTTGGTGACTCATTTAACCAATGCCTCTACCACTTATCTTTTATTTTGGTTAGGTGTTAACAGAAAAATCTTGTTCTCAATGATACTTTATGGGCTTATCATACTACTTTTAGAACACCTATTGGAATGTCTCCATACTGATTAGTTTACGGGAAGGCATGTCATCTCCTTGTTGAGTTAGAACACCATGCCTATTGGGCCATAAAGGCTTTAAATTTTGATATTAGGAAATCCGGTTCACATTGTAAGCTTCAACTCAATAAGTTAGAAGAACTAGGGAATGATGCATACCAATCATCTAAGACTTACAAGGAGCGCATGAAAGCGTTTCATGACAAAAATATTTTATAAAAATCATTTGAACCAAATCAAAAATTCTTATTGTACTTATCTCGATTGCATTTGTTCCCTGACAAACTTTAATCTCGATGGACTGGTCCTCTCATTGTTAAAACAGTTTATCTACATGGTGCGGTTGAGGTTGAGAAACCTAGAACTGGTAAAATATACAAAGTTAATGGTCAACATCTTAAGCCATATTATGAGCATTTTAGTTTTACCAATGATGATTTGAAGTTACTAGACCCTGTCTATGGGGATTGAGGTTTTATTTATTTTCATCCAACTTCCACTCAGTTTGGGGGTACCTCGTTTTGAATGGCTGAAGACAATAAACTTAGCACTATCTGGGAGGCAACCCATGTTACATCAGGCACTATGCTTCAATCCCCCCCCCCCCCCCCCTCCCTACTTATTTTCTGGTAAATTCTCAAACATTAAGGACAATGTTTTTTCTAGTCTGGGGGTGGAGGAAAATTGTTTACCTTTTTATTACTTTTTATAGAAATGTAAGTACATTCTTTTAGTTATGAGATTTTAATGTAAATTTTCATAACTTAGAATTGTTTGGACATGTAACAAAATATTTTGATCATAAACACCAATAAATTACAACGTTTATCAAATATGTTCCTAGAAAACTTTGGATCTTTATGTTAAGCTAGATGCACTACCCTTTAATTAGTAGGAGATTCAAGTTGATTGATATTTCTCATAACATTGTACTTCACACTAGTCTTTGCATTTATTACTTTTGATTGAATTTTGACCAATCTAAAAAAATCAAGTATTTGAAGTAGGAATGATCCACTACAAGGGAAACAACTGCCTAAGAATAAGTTTAGTCCTATAAAAAAAATGTTAGGATTTTTATAAGCCAAATAGCTCAAAAACTTTCATGACGCAATGCATGCTCGCATGATTTAGAATTGAAAGAGGAAGAATTATCACCAATCTCGTGTATAACCATGAACTATGTGAAAGGAGGAAGTAAAAAAAAATTACTTTGTAAGAATCCAGAGTCTAGGTCATAAAGAGGTACCAAACCCCGGCAATTTGAGCCAACTGGCGAGGAATCTCGACTGAAAACTTATATTACAGAGACTTTACTAAAGAAAAAACAATTACTAAAATAAAGGCTTATAGTCATTCCTCAAACTGAAAAAAAATTGAATTGATTAAGACACTTGTCAAACTAACTATTGGATTTGTTTTACGAAATACGAGAGTACTGGATATTAACTCAAAAATTTCTAAATAAAGTCTTATTTGCAATATCTACTTTTACAACATTCAAGGATATTAAGAAAATATTTGAATCTCTATCTAATTATTAGATATTATATCTAGTTATTGATAAACTCTGTGATTTTATAGATATATATATTTGTGAAGGAAGTAAACTTTTATGTGTTTCTCTTCATAATGTTTTTACCATTGATGAATAAAGTTGAGTCGTTGAAAATTACCTAAAGATTATTTAAATTACTAAAATGCTTTTACCAACTTTTGTGGGTACAGTTACTGCAAACCCTCACGAGACAAAACTCGTCATATTAGAGAAACTTATAGGTTTAACAACATTTTTACATACGCTAAATGCAATCATTTTAAACCACAAAGAAGTTATGTTTTTATTCTTTTTCTTTGCTCGAGGACTAGCAAACTTTAAGTTTAGGGGTATTTGATGGCATGTAAAATGGCCATTTCGAACCTTATATTTAAAGCTTCTTAAGCCTCATTTTTATTAATAAATAAAACTTATATGATTATTTCATGATTTTCAGGTTATATAAGAATAAATGTGCAATTTGCAAAAAAGAGCAAAATTTTAGAGTACTATTGGAGATCTTATTCTAAATGAAAGTCTTCAAGCTATTTTCAAGAGTTATTGATGGAGATGCTTCAAGGAATTAGAAGTAACTTGGTGCAAAAGAGGAGAATAAATTTCTAAATCAAGAAAAACAATTTTCAACCCAAAATAACAGCTGACGAAAATCGAGAAGCAGACAAACTTAGAAAATTCTGACTGGGCTAAAACTTTACGAAGATTTAGGAAACTCATTGATATATTTTACTGAATTTTTTTTATAATTTTTTGGAATATATATTTTTGGGAATAAAATTGGAAAATCGGTGACAACTAACAGTTTTGAACTTTTCAATTTAGATGTAGGTCTTAGGATTCTTATGGTCTATAAATAAGAGTCATATGCCTCATTCTATACACAACTTCTTGGAGAGAGAACTAATTTTGTAAGAGAAGAGCTTGAAAAGTTAAAGGATTAATGAAGATATTTGGTTGTAAGCTCTTTATGTAGTGACCCTGAAAATTCTTAATTACTGTAACTATTCCTTTCTCGCATATTTCAAATTCCTGATCATTCTGCATGTTCCAACTCTCTAACATCTGCATATAATCATTCACGTTACTTATTCCACGCTTATTCTAACCGTTATGCATACTTGGTATACTATATTTTCAGTTTTGGGTATTAGATTCCCTTATAGTGGTTTCGGCGGGAGGAGGCCGTATCATGACCTTGGGAATCCCTAGATGGGTCGGGAATGATGTTGTAATAGAGTGTGTGTGGTTTGGGGCGATTCCGGAAGCCCGTTGGGTTCGCCGGAGGTTCTGAAAATTTTTAGGTAAAAAGATTCCTTTTAGGCAACTTAGGCGTTCCGGTGGTTTTAGGGCGGAGTAGGCTATTTTTTTATTGTGGGCAACCCCTAGATGGGTTGGTTATGTTATTGTGTGTGTGTGGGTGTTGCCTGACATCCCCTATCAGTTTCGTTAAGGCTTAGGACTTAACCCATCCATTTCGTCCTTTCGGCGTCTTTTCTGTCCATTTCTTAACTTTTGTCAAGAAAAGTCTTGAGCTGTTTTTTTTTAAGCGTTGGCTCTTTTAGATGGGTTGGTTATGTTGTTGTGTGCGTGTGGGTGTTGCCCGAAAACCCCTATCAGTGCCGTTAAGGCTTAGGACTTAACCCATCCATTTCGTCCTTTCGGCGTCTTTTCTGTCCATTTTCTTAACTATTATTTTTAGCTGTTTTTTTTTAGCGTTGGTTATTCCTCGTGATACGCATTGGACTTTCCCTATATAAACAATACTTAACCCCCAAATTCCATTCACTCCTCTCTCACTCTAATCCTCTCCTCTCTCGCCAAATTTATTGCGTCCCCTCGCCGTGATCTTCACCCCATTACTCGGTAAGTAATTCCTCTCTCTCTCTCTTCCGTTCGATTCGTTTTGATTCGAGATGTTGGAGTATGATTTAGGGTTTTTAGGGTTGGTGATTATTGAGCTATAATTGGGGTTTTGGGTGTTGTTACGTCGTTTGGGTAATCGTTGTCGCTTGCTCCGCACTCCCTTTGTCGATTCGCGATTCCTAGGGCTTGGAACTCCAATTTTGGCATCATCAGGAATCGAGCATTATAACAGGCGAGTTTTCCATCTTTGCTAAGTTTCCATACTAATTGCTTAATATTGATTTAGAGAACTACCTGTGTTAGAGAGGTGTTGATAATTTTAACTATAAACTATTTAGCCATTCTTAGCATAATTGTGGCATATTGCCAGTTAATTTAGTTAGCTGCTCTTAGTATTGGTTTGACTATAATTATGGAGTTCTAGTCTTGTTAGAAACATCCTGCGGTTAGACATGTCAGATTGGACCCTCCTTCGTCGTTTAACGTAATTATGGCATAGCACTGTGATGGGGTAATTAGTTACTGTTTGTCTGTGAATTCGCTTACCCCCCCCCCCCCTGGATAGTATTTAATTCACCTAAAACTTAGTGTGATCGGGTCTCAGATATAGAGACAAGATATGGTTGGATTAGTCTTCCTGGTGCCCAGTCTCATTCTACGAAGAGATACATGATTGGATACTATTTCCTGGTGCCCAGTCTTGTCCAACAAGGTGAAGATATGGTTGGATTAGTTTTCCTGGTGCCCAGTCTCATCCTACGAAGAGAGACATGGTTGGATACTATTTCCTGGTGCCCAGTCTTCTCCTGCGAGCAAAGTCATGGTTGGATTAGTTTTCCTGGTGCCCAGTTTCATCCTACGAGGAGAGACATAGTTGGATACTAGCTCCTTGTGCCCAGACTTCTTAGGCGAGGTTGAAATGCATGTCTCATAATAACACATCATGTAGAATTTAGAATAAGTATGGGATTATTCCAAATTTACCACCATCATATCATCATAACATTGCATCAAATCATATTCTGCATACTCTCTATTCCTCCTAACTCTTATTCCAAATCCTATCATCCATTCTTCTGTTCTTATTCCAAATCACTCACTTCTTCTCTTGGCAGCATTATAGATCTTGTTAGTGATCGTGTAGAGTTACTGTAGCATAATTAACCTGGAGTAGTGGTAATCATTTTTGGTTACTTCACATTAAAGATTTTCCCTTTATCACCCACTCCTCACTCTTCTTCGGCACTGGATCATTTAGTTAGTTATTTAGCTTTGTTGGGTTACGGTGAGCTATGGTTTTGCTCACCCTCGCTATTTGTTAATATTTCAGGGGTTGAGTAGCTGTTTTATGCCAGGATTTTAGCTGGATTGGAACTGATTTTGGGGCTGTTGCAGATCTCCATGGTTTTAGACATCCCTGTATATGATCTTAGTTTTTGCCTCTGTATATTATTCAGGACATTGTATATATTCAGTTGATGTATATATGTCTTTTGCTTCCGTTTTTGTTGTTCATTCTTATATTATTATGATGATTTTGCTAAGTGAATGATCGAGCCAGAATTTGTCTACGGCTCGATCGTTCATGGGTTAAACTTCAGATCCCCAACCTGTGCAACCTCGAGTCCCAGTAATCGGTTCAGGTACTGATTATTAGATTTTGGGGTCGTGACACTTTATTATTGAATAAAAGTTTTAAGTTAATTATTTTCTTCATCTTTTTATTCTTTTTCTTTTTATCTTACTTTAATATTAAGAATATGAGTAGCTAAATCTCTTGCTAAGGTGAGGATGCAGCCACCATTAATCCATGTGTTTACATGGCGGGGAAATCTAAAATTTAGTTATATTTCTTATATTTTAAGTTTAACTATTTTCTTAGTATTTTTATTAGATAACACAAGATTGGAAACAAGTTTTTAGTTTGGTTCATAATAGATTACGACAATCTGTAATTTTATACCATTTTCTACAAAAACCCATTTTTGTTGGTAAGCACTACTGCAAATATAGGTTTCCTAACCAATATTGTTAAAAACGACTTTGGTATGGTCTTCCTTGTAGAGAAGAGTGCGCACAATATTACTAAAAAGAGAAACGCTAGGTTGAAGTTGCCTTCGAGGGCGACGTTAGTTTTGAAGAATGTGCGACTGGTACCCAAATTAGTGCATAACCTTATCTTGGTTAACCAATTGTCAGATGATGGTGGATATGTAAGAACCTTTGGTGATAATTTCTGGAAGGTTACAAGGAAGGCTATGGTAGTAGCTCGGGGCTTAAGACAAAGAATGTTGTATATAATGCAAGGCATAATTTCTACTATCTGTGCGACCACTCCGGGGATTGATACAAGTACATGACACAAATGACTCGATCACATGAGTGAGAAAGGGATGAAGTTGATGGTTAGTAAGGGAAAAACTAGAAGGTGTTGACGAGGTTGATCTTAAGTTTTGTGAAGATTATGTTCTCGCGAAGCAGAAGAAGGTTAGTTTCAAAATAACTAGAAGGTCAAGAAAACCTGAAAAAGTAGATCTTGTTTATACAGATGTTTGGGGGCTAACCAAGGTTTCTTCTCTTGGTGATTTTTATTATTATGTTACCTTCATCGATGATGCTACTCGTAAACTGTGGGTCTACTTTGTGAATAACAAATCAGATGTGTTTGATAAGTTTAAGAAATGGAGGGCTCTAGTTGAAAATGAAACCAGCTTGAAATTGAAATGTCTTAGGTCAGATAACGGTGACGAGTACTGTAGTGACGAGTTTGAAGACTATTGTGCATCAAATGGGATTAGGCGACATAAGACTATTTATAGAACACCACAACAAAATGGTATTGCAAAACACATGAATTGAACCATAAACGAAAGAGCGAGGAGTATGAGACTCAACGCAGGATTGCCAAAATATTTTTGGGTGGATACGGCTAGTACGGCAACGTAGGCTTTGGACTTTGGATTGCCTGAAGAAGCATAGGCCGATAAAGAGGTAAACCTTTCTCACTTTGGTATTTTCGGTTGTACCTCATATGTGCTTGATAATTCAGATACAATGATAAGGTTGGATGCAAAGTCAACGAAGTGCATATTCATTGGATATGGTGGTGATGAGTTTGGGTACCGATTTTGGGATGCAAAGAATCAGAAAGTCATTTGGAGCCATAATGTTACATTCAATGAAGAAGTTTTGTATAAAGACTTTAAAGTACCTGTGGAAAGGAATCGAAGTGAAGCTGCAGAAAGTGTCAACATTAAATTTAAACCCTTTCGAGAGGTTGAAAAAGAAGTCGTGGTTAAGTCCAATGCACCGGATCAAAGCGAGGAACCTAATAATCTAGACATTCGAATAGTACTTCGAAAGGAGCCGAGAAATGTAAAAACTCTGGTTAGGTACGTTAACTTCTTACATCACTTGTTACTTACGGATGGTGGTGAACCAGAAAGTTACAAAGAGGCTTTAGATGTGGAAGCCAAAAGTAAGTGGGAGCTTGCTATGGATGATAAGATGTTGTCATTATTAGTAAATTGACCTTAGAATTTAGTTCAGTTACCGAAAGGGAAAAGAGCATTGCACAACAAGTGGGTATACAGGCTAAAGAAGAAACCTGATGGTTCAAGGAGATTCAATGCTAGACTTGTGGTGAAGGGCTTTCAGTAGAAAGAAGGCGTTGATTTTGGTGAGATTTTTGCTCTTGTTGTAAAGATGTCTACTATTCGGGTTGTGATGAATATAGTTACATTTGAAGATTTACATCTTGAGCAATTTGATGTCAAGATAGTATTTCTTCACGACAAGGATATGTTGCGGCTATGGAAGCCTACAAGGATATGGTTTGACTTAAAGGGTTGATGAAAGAGCTCGGTAAAGAACAATATCTTCCTAAGGGTTTGACATGTATCTTATACTAAATATTCTCAAGAAAGATCCGCATATCTAGATACATGTTGTCTACGATTCTAATACTGTGAAACATTTCATTTTGTTGTTGTTAAAATCTTTCGTACCATTACTTGACCAGTTTCATCTATAATCTGAATTTCCTGCTGCAACAAAGTGATAGTCAGTCTTAGATATGCGGATCTCATCTCCACACTTCCAACTAGAATCAGAGTCTTACACGGTCAAACATTTATAATGATGCACCCAACCATATATGCAGCTATGCTGACTGAGAAGATGCATATACACGGTGCTTTGGGGTGGCTTGTCAACACCGGATGAAGTGGTGGAAGGTATATATATTTGTTAAATATACAAAATATTCTATGATGAATCCCATTGCCCACAATCCCTTAATATGGCAAATACTTGAATAAATACATTTTGCAATTATGGTTCTAGAAATTCATACTAAGTTGTCGTACACCCAGAAAATTATTGATGCCATTCACTCTGAAAGTCTTATGAATGCCAGTTTCTCAAAGAATGAAGTTTTTGGTTTGAAGATTTCAAATGAGAAATTGAAGGCGTCCCTGTTGAAATCTTGGAATCGGAGAACAGCGTGAGTTAAATCATCCTTTTAACTTTTGGTAACTCAGTATTTTTTCAATTTATTTTTCATAGTAATATGTATCTGTGGTTTGTTTGGGTATACAGTACACGGATAAGGAGGCGTATAACGGTACATTGATGAACTGGGAGATCTGTTCAAGAAGAATTTTGAGGTGTTTGCAAGCTACAAGATATTCTAACCTTGCGGCTAGCCCTATATTCTAACCTTCTGCAACGACATATAAATGTGTATGTAGTAGGGGTATTGTCGAGGGTGTGAAAAATAAGCTATTTATATCAAGTAGTGGATGTGTAATAGGCTTTAATGTGTGAAAAATAAGTGGAAGTAAGTCCTAATAACACATCAATGTTTATTTTCCCTCAAATTGAAGCATATGGAAGTGGATGTTTATCTTCTATCAAGCTCAATATCATAAACATTGTGGGCATCACTATCAAGCGACTCTCCCTCAAAAATAAGTGGAAGTAAGTCCTAACAACACATCAATGTTTATTTTCCCTCAAATTAAAACAAATGGAAGTGGATGTTTATCTTCTATCAAGCTCAATATCATAAACATTGTGGGCATCACTATCAAGCGACTCTCCCTCAAATTCAAGAACAAGTTCAATTTCCTTCATATATTTCCCACCAGTTTCCGCGGGAATAGCCCTATAATGCTTACAAAAATCTTCTAATATCCAAGAACTAATGCTCCTAAATTGAGCTTAATGGAAATAAGTCCTAATATCAGCATACTTTCTACTTCATGTTTCTCACAAAGTCACTAGGATTATATGGCAACTTGGTTAAGGTAAACTACACCTCATATCAAGGAGGCATTTCTCAAGGGAAAAACCAAAACTTATAAATTATATCTAAAAGAAAAACATAATTGCTGATCTCCTAAGTAATTTTTAACACAAAAGAGGGCACATGTGTCAATTATTACACCAAAACTCAACTTGCCGGCTAGCAAGCGCTATGTGCATTAGCGCGTGACTTCGTGCTCGTCTTTAATAACCTATCATGCTTAATAACACATCATGCTCAGTTTCAAAAGCATGTATTCCTTTGAAAATCTGCTTGTTTTTAAGACTGAGCGAGTAGTGACTCAAGTTAGTTCGGGCTAGTTGCGGTAGAGAGAAGGAATTACAGCCACACAAGTTGGTCGAGCGAGGAGATAGAGAGAAAAAGTGAGGAGTAAGGGTTGTATTTAGATGATGAGAGAGTCTAAAGAGTTGGGTTTTTGTTTACTGCAATTTTTAGATTAGGAGCCATTAACGTGAAGGACAAAAAATTCGTCCAAAATTGACCGCACTTTTACCGCGTTTAGCAAAAACGTGACCCGCGTTTAGTTGCTACTATCTCCATAATGGTCTCAGCACAAAGTAGAAAAAAAAAAATTCAAGACTGATCACGACCCTCTTTTTATATTTTCAAAGTAGCAAAAGCAATTGAAAATGTCCCAAACATACAAGATAGTTTATGTGTCTCTTAAAAGATTACAAAGCCTTATCTTTCCGACTAGCCTTTTTCCTCTATTCTCTTATACTCCAACATCAAGTAAAAACTATTGAAGATGCTTTAAAACAGAGGGGTCTATCCAGAGAGTGAAAAGGAGTTCTTCCTCTTCAGTTCAGATAATAAAATATAGTACAGAAATACATCAATCATCACATGACCGTGAGATAAAAATAGATTTTTAATTATGAAGCAACAGATTATGATTGGACTGTCTTAGATTAGTAGTAATCTTTTAGATGTACAAGTAAACTCACTTAGATTGTGTCTATCTTCTTTGGTTCTTGGACAAAAAAACATGAAAACACACACAAACACAAACACAATCACAATCACAAACACAAACTAGTGGTATTTTAATGCTTTTATTTCATTTCATGTTTTCTTCTTACCTTTCATGCTTTTATTTCATATATATATATAGACTCATTAGACAAGACTTAAAGGTGAACTTTACTTAAAAAAAGTCTCTTGTTCTTCTCCTGTTCTCCACCCCCTTTGTCCTCCACCTTCACGGGACATCAAGGCTTTGATTGATTCGCGTTATGCTTCTCATACCTAACCCTAACCCTAACCCTAACCCTAACTCTAGTTTGTGCCAAACCCTAAACCTAGTTCACATTTTCATCTCAATTCAGTGATGAATATTTTATCTGATAGACAACAAGAAGAGACAAAAGGATTTATGGATACTGTGTAATGTTTGCTTAAGTGACACGTGGCTATCTAATATGCAAATTCCCATATGAAGAACAACACTGATGTTGTCTTAGCTCCATTCTCCTTTAGCTTGTTTAAAACTTTTGGTGATCTATGATCATGTAGACATGCATTACTCAGTGGGAGTGGGGCATAATGTTTTCAAATACAACAATTTAGAGTTCGTAATCACTTTTTAGACTCTCCTTGGTACATCGAAAAAAATTCCGAGTAATGCAACAATATTTTCTGATGCAAACGCTTGGTTAATCCACTGGACAAGCAACTACCAAATCACTAAAAATCTTCTGAACCACAAAAACTTTAATTAGGTGTCTAAGGGGTCTAAGGAGTGCGGCCCACTTTTTTTTGGAAAAAAATAGTTCATTTAGTAATTAGAAAAGGTTAGTAAAGCCCAAGGGTTTTGCGTACCTCCAAGCACAACCTAATGTTTTTTAACTCTAAATTTTATCCAACAACTTTCTCTCTCTCTATACCATATGTAAAGCAAAAATACTAAAATATCTATTTAGTATAAAGCTCTAGCTCTGCCCCTAAAATTTAGGAGGTATTTATTTTTTTCTCTAACCCAAGTAAAAGCTCTTACTTGGCTCAAAAACTCTAACTCGAGCTAGAGCCGTTTGCTTTTCCCTCTAACTTTGTCTCAACTTCTTACTCAATTTTTTTTTTTTTTTATTTTGTTTTGCTAGGCAAGCCGAGTTCAGGCAAACCCGTGACCAGATATATAAAAAGAAAGAATGTACATGGTGGGGACAACTCCCCCTAATCCCCAAAGAGTCAACATGAAGACCTGAGGAGGGGGAGAACCAAACACCCAAAAGGGAAAAATAACCTGAAACAATAGGTATACTCAAAAAAAGATTACAAATAAGCAAAACAAAAGAGACTAGTGTTATGGATCTGGCTCTTTAAGAAGTTTGTTTATCGTAGTAACCACTTCTTGCTCGATCCTTTTACTCAGTAAAGAGACATCTTCACCACTACGTCCAACACGAGGACTACCGTAAGAAACAATAGGTCTCAACTTCTTACTCAAGTTTTTTTTTTTTTTAGGGGGAAGCTGGGGTTAAGGCAAGACCCCCACCAGAATTCATATATTCACAAACAACTATTACAACTAGGAGTAAAATAACTAAATTACATCACCTGTACAAATAGAGACTAAATCTACATTAAAATCTTGAGGAAACACAATACAAGACTCTGCAAAACTCAGATCTGAAGCAATATAATGGGCAGCTTTGTTACCATCCTTACATGTATGGCTACAAACAAACTCCTCAACTGTATGAAGCAGCTTTAGAGTTTGTCTAACTTGAGTTAAACACTTCCATGGAGGCTTCTAAATTCTGTCAATTACACCCTTTAAATAAACTGAACTTGTGATAATTTCAAACCTCTTAATACCCAGAGAATTCATAATTGTCACACTCTTACAGATGGTCACAGTTGCAATCTCATTTGAATCAAAACTCTTATCAAACAGACCATTGAAAGCAAGGACAGGGAACCCATTCTTCAGCCTGATAATCCCACCATAAGAAGCTCTTTTGAAGGATCTACAAACCTCAACATTTACAACAATTTCTGCTTTGGGAGACCATATCACCCTTTGAATACACCTAACAGGCTTATTAATAGGATTTATTTTCCATCTAAGGTATATATCCCTATTGGTAGAAGAGTCATAAAATTTGTAGGCAAATTTTCCACACTTGAAGGAGACTTCAGAATGGATTTTGGAAAGGATTAAGTCTTCATTTTTACTAACCTGCTGAAAATATCTCCTGTCCTTTCTGACCAGATGTGATAGATTGTTGTAGGCAAAACAACTTTGAGAATCTTTTGTATATCTAGGTTGTTATAGTTACAAATCCAACTAACTTCATCATCCCAATCCAGGACCACTCTATCAATATTCAAGGAAACCAGAATTGTAGTCCAAATCTTGTTAGAAAAAGGGCATTGAAAGAAAATATGTTTCCTATTTTCTTCCCCAACATCACAAAATGAGCAGTAAGAACTTTCAAGTTTCACTATTTTAACAAGGAAGTCTTTTGTCTTCAGTCTGTTTCTAAGAGTTAGCCAGAGGATAAATGAGTGTCTAGGAATAACATCAACATCCCAAACATCAGAGATCCAAATAGGAGGAGTTTGACGAGTTTTAAGCTTCCTCCAAGCAGTATTTGATTTAAAATTACCATTAGATGTGAGAGTCCAGATCATAGTATCTTCTTCAGTAATATCTGGCTTTGGTTGCATCTGAATTTTTCTCCACATACTTCTAAGCTCTTCAGATCTGATTCTTCCATTAAGAATTAACCAATTACCATCTTCTGTAATAATGTCTTTCACCTTGAAGTTGGTAAGTGGCCCTGAAAGCATAACTTCATTCCTGCTCATCTGAAACTTGAGAACCCCTTTATCCAACCATGGATCATGCCAAAGGAGAGTGTTACTCCCATTTCCAACAATAACTCTGCAAAATTATAGAACAACGAATCTCTCTTTAACAAAGATCTCCAAGCCCAAGAAAAGTCAGTTGGTATCTCTGCTGTCCAGACTGATCTATCTTTAAGATAGTTATTCTTGATCCAAACCGTCCAAGGATTTTTAACACCAGAAACTAAGTTCCACAAGGTTCGAAACATCATGGAGTCATTAAACTCCTTCAACCTTTTGATACCCAACCAATTTCCTTAATTAGCTTCTTAAACTTCTTACTCAAGTTTAGAATTGAATAAGCTTACAAAATGGGTCAATTTCATGGTAAGAGGCTTTATGTCTCTTTTTAAGTCATTTTCACCCCTCCCAATTTCCTTAATTCCTACCCCTTATCCCTATTCAACCCAAAACCAAAAAAAAAAAAAAAAACCCCAACTCTTTTCTTTCTTTTACCTCATCTCCAACCAACTCCAATGTAGGTTTTGAAGCTTCATCTCTTTTTCTCTCTCTAGCAAACTCTGCAATGAGTTCTCTTTCTCCAAAGAAACGTTTATATATATATCTCTTTCTTTAATCTGTTAATTCTTGTGAATTGGTTGTTTAATTAGTGGTATAGGTTCGAATTCGACACCCCATTGATGGAATTTGGCTAAATTTGTGTATACGATTTGCAAAACCCTAATTGGGTTGGTAGAATATTGTAAACTGATTTGGTGAATTGTGTAAAACTGCAAGGAATCTATGCATTGGCGTGAAGCAATTGATTCTCATGTTCTAGAAACAACTTGGGTTGAGTGTGATTAATTGGTTTAACTTTTGGGTATGTAATTATTTGAACAATGATTGATGAACTTAATTTGAAACTATGAATAGCTTGTATTTGAAACCTATAGCTTACCTCATTGCTTAATTTGAAACCCATTGCTTAATTGAGTTGAATATAGAATGGATCTTGAAAAACCTAATTTAGATGATGAACTTTTGCATGGTTATATGAGTTATGTAATTATTATTTGTGATTTGGTTTTGTAACTTGGGTAAAAGGGTAGAATTGATGATGCTTGTAACTATTGTAACACTTCTATTGTAAAAGGGTATTAAAACTGTTGGTATGAGGGTGTAAATATGGAAAGGATATAGAAACATGTATCCAATGGCAGGACCTTAATTTTGTAGTATATGTTTACTTCTCAATTTACTTGTGACTGTAAGCTTTTAGTCATTGTATTTATTTTTCAGCATTTTATGTTGTTTTTGATAGGTTTTAGTCAATTGGCTGGGATATTTGGTGTTTTGTACTACAACTAGACAAGGAGGTAATTAGTTATAGTTGTAGTAGACTATAAAATATTTCATTTACCCACTTATAAATGAAATTATACTTGTTGTCAAACAGAGTAATTTGATAAAGTTGTATCATTGTTGTATAATTGTTTAGAGAAATATTATAATACAGGAACCCCATGTGGTAAAGGTTGTGGCAGATTCCAGATCCGAGTAGTGTACATTTTGGATAAAATGGGCGTTGCATAAATTAAACATTGATGTACTATTTATTTATATTTGAGGCAAGGGATTATGTCTTCCTCGTGTACTGAAACTTTAATGAAATAAAATCCCTATTCTGCCAAAGAAAATTGTAACAATTGGGTTGTATTTTAAATTGTCTGTTATAGTGTGTTTCTTGTGTTTGATGTGCTATAAGACATTTAATGTTGGTGATGTTGTCTTACTTAATGTTGAAACTGTGTATGGTGTTATTGTATTACTAGTATCTTGATATTGTACAAGGTGTATGTTGATATTGTGTGGTGTGTATGCGTATGCTCTTTTCCAGGGTGTATGTGGTGGTGGCATTGGGGGTTGTGGTGCATGTGTAGAGATGGTGGTACAGTGGTGGTGGCGTGGAGGTATTGGTTTAGGAGAGGGAATAGTATTTACTTTTTTATTTGGGGGAGAATTATTTAGGTTATCTTTTCTTTTAGGGTGTTTAGTTAGCTCTAACTGTTATGAAAAAATAAACACTTTAGCCTCTAACTATCAGGACTTAGAGGTAGAGTTAGAACTAAAACACTCCCCTCTAACTTGTCATCTGACATGAGTTAGTGAAAAGTTAGATGTTAGAGGTTTTAACTCTAACAAAAACAAACACCCCAAAATTCATAGAATATTTTAAATTCGTATTTTTCCTTAAATAATACAAAATTTCACAAGTTATGGGTAATTTAAGCCAAAATTTAGATAAAGTATCATTCAAACCTATCACAAGGCTTTCTCCCAAGTCTTTTTTTTTTTTTTGGAAAGTAATTTCAGAGCCATATAACCCTTTAATCACTTTTATTTCTTAGTGGGATAATGTGACGTCTTGTATAGAGCAGTATTGCCTTGTATGTGTCTAACTTAAAACAAAAACATTTTGAAATGGGCTAATATAGTGTGAGAGAACAAGCTTAATCCGATTAGTATAATAACATTTGCCAGGATTTTCAAATAAGTATTGTAAGAGCTAATTGGTCTATAGTATACTTTATGTAATAAGCAAAGAATTTTTATTTTTTTGAAGGAGAAGCTAGGATTAGGCATACCACCACCAGAATTTATTCAAAAAGAACAAAGGTATATCCTAAGGTACAAAGTACCAATTTTTTCCGCTATGGAATTGTTTTTTATCTCTCTAGAGAGATTAAACTTTAAACTCTTGACCTTACTTATTTGATACGTGTTATGAGAGAGAAAGTTAGAACAACACAACTTTAACATCATTTAGGTATTTTTCCCCTTTTACTCTTGATCACTTAACATTCATAAGAACTCACCATTGTTGTTGATCTTCTGTTGTAGTTGGTTTCTAATTCTCCTCCATCACCAACCCATTTTAATATAACCCATTAATGGCATTTTCAAGTGCCTTTGTGATTATCTCTTGAATCATTGATAAGAACTTCAAATTAATCTTATTAGTTTTTGTAACCTTATTTAATATGCTCAATCTCATTCTAGAAAATCAAAGATAAATTTGAATATTTATTTGAATCATTTCATCCAATATCGAAACCCTTGTTGGATCAGTACTTTCAGGAAAGATAGAGATTTAGTTGCATAAATGAATCAGTAGATTTGCTTGGATTTTATCGAATCAAAAGTTTATAATGTTGTTTTAGCTCGATTCATCGTAAGTATCTTTCAAATTTGGAAAAACAAACTGGAGATTTGAAAATTTTAATATGATGATAACATGACTTAAGTTATATTTTATTTTTTGAGAAAAGAAAAGTGAAAAAAAGAGAAGAAAAATGATAAAATGGGAAAAGAAAAAAAGGGTTTGTTATGGTTTGGTTTGTGGTTGTTTTAACTCGATTCATCGTAAGTTTATTTCAAATTGGGAAAACAAACTGGGGATTTGAAACTTTTAATATGATGAGAACATGACTTAAGTTATATTTTACTTTTTGAGAAAAGCAAAGTGGAAAAAAGAGAAGAAAAATTATAAAATGAGGAAAAAAAAAAGAAGGGTTTGTTATGGTTTGGTTTGTAGGTTGTTTTAGCTCGATTCATCGTAAGTTCCTTTCAAATTGAGAAAACAAACTGAGGATTTAAAACTTTTAATATGATGAGAACATGACTTATGTTAGATTTTATTTTTTGAGAAAAGAAAAGTGGAAAAAAGAGAAGAAGAAAAAAAAAAAAAAAAAAAAAAAAAAAAAAAAAAAGATAAAATGGGAAAAGAAAAAAAAGGTTTGTTATGGTTTGGTTCGTAGGTTTCTCTCTCTCATCACACATGTCAAGTAGGTAAGGCCAAGAAATCAAAAAAAAAAATTCGCTATACATATAATTATAAGGTTTTTATTAAAGCTATAAGGGAAAAAGAAAAAAAAATCACTAGAAATCCCAATAGAGGATGTGATATGATCAGCTAGCTTATCATATTCAATATTTCAATAGGGGGTCAAATAATCACTAGAATTCTCAATAGAGGATGTAATAATCCAGCAGCTACAGAATTTCTGATATTTCACAATTATAGAGAAGCTAATAGATCCCCTAATTACAGGACTGATTACTGCAATGTAATAGATGAGTTTTGTGTCCTATCTCCTAGCTCTATTCCTGTTCACCTGCGTGTCATTCATGATCAGGAGGATGCTACCTTAGGATGTAACTGTTTTTCTGTTTATTTAATGATCCATAATTTGCCTTAAAGCCCCAGCTTGCCTAGCAAAAACAAAAAAAACAAACTGGTGAGGGGATTTAGTTTTAGGGTTCAACTCCATATTATTATGATTAACTTCTTCCATAACATGAGAGATACTAAATTTATATGCTTAATATTTACTCTATACTGCTTAATAGTCGTAGTCTTTAAAGCTCAATTTTCAGTCATATAATGCTTTCGTAATGGTTGTTTCTTGTAATGAATTGGTATTATTTGACCCAGATGTAACTTTTACCTTCAACATATCTACTGTTTTTATTTTCTTTGTTTGTTACCAGGGGTTTCAACATATCTACTTTGCTTCAATTAAAATTAATTAAAACCCAATTCTTAGTCATTTAGAGCTCCATAATTAGTGTTTTGTTTTAATACTAATAAATGAATGTTCTTTTGTACGGAGTACATATTTAGTTAGCTTTTAACTAGAACCAACAAAAACCTAATCCTAGAGAGTTCTATTTCTCTCCATCTCAATCTGCCTGGCCTGCACCCTGCAGTGGAGACTGGAAAGAGAGGCTCAGTTTTAGAAAGAGATAGGGGGCCTCTTGGCCTGAGGGGAGAGAAATACATTCTGGACTGTCCCACCAGCTAGGGTCGGTCTTGAGCTACACAAATTATAGGAGAGAGACTGAGGGAATATATACTGTAGAGAGGGGAGAGTTAGGTATTGTATGACAACCCACACCCCAAGCGAATAATATTTTGTATGAGTGGACAGATTGCCATCATGCAACAGTCAGTAACTTTTGAACTATATGGTTTGGTTGCTTTTGATCACATCATCTCTCTCTCTCTCTCTTTCTTTCTAGGGTTTCTAACTAGAGACACACTAGAGACGCCCTTTGTGTACTGCTAGTATGGTGTGAGCGCAACAAACGAGGTCAGGGTTTCATTGGGAAGGAAAGCCTTCTCATTTCAGCAACCGCCACATCTCTCTCTTTTCTCCTTCCCTTCTCCTTGATTAACACACCTCAGTCACAACCTCTCTCTTTTGAGCACAGTTACCTCGCGTGGATACTTCTGCAACTCTCCTCTCTATCTCTCATTCTCACCATCTCTATCTCTTATTACAAAGGTGCAAAGACCAAAGAGAAAAAACAAAGAAAAAAGAACCTCATTTGAGTACTACTACATTAATACTACTTAGTATTTTCCAGTAAAAAAGACTGAGCAAAGCTGTAGCATGAAACCCGGGAGTCCTCTAGAGAGACAATTATAGAGATAGAGACTGTTTCAAAGAGTCACTGTGCATTGAGAGTGAGAGATATTGGTTTAATTAGTATAAGTAGTACTACTACTCTCTATAAGTACAAGTTTTGAGTAGTACTCTTGATAGAGAGCAAATATGGAGAGTGGTGGTGGTCTTGGAAGTAATTCTTGCTTTATGGGTTATGGAGATAATGGTCTGTCTTCTATGGTGATGATGATGCCTCCTCCTCTCATGAACTCTTGTTCAAACCTAGATGAGAACATCACTTTAGCTGCACTTCCCCTTATCTCTAACCATAACTTCAACACTAACAGCAGCAACAACACAGCTTGTTATTTCATGGAGAGCAACAAAGAGGACTCTATCAGGGCTAAGATTATGTCTCATCCTCATTACCCTCGTCTCATAACTGCCTATGTCAATTGTCAGAAGGTTTATTAAGTTAACCTAGCTCTAGTAGTATTTTATTTTTCTCTACTTTACCTTCTCTCTGGAAATGTGTCTGTGTGTTTGGGGAGAGGGAGGGAGGGAGGGAGAGAGAGAGGGTTAACCCAGGTTGTAGTAGTAGACTAGCAGTATTCTCAGAAGATCACTATTTCTTCTTTGTGGAGAGATTTGGGAGTGTTTTATGTTTTTAAAAGAAAACTGCCTAAAATAAACAAAGGGAAAGCACAGATATTTATATTTTTCAATATTGAGCTTTGATTATTTTTTTCTCTCCCCATAGTTGGACATTTATAATGATAAGTGAAAACAAACAGATTGGAGCACCTCCTGAAGTGGTAGCAAAGTTGGAAGAGGCTTCAGCGGCTGCGGATGAGATGAGCCGTATACGAACTGGGTGTATCGGAGAAGATCCGTCTCTTGATCAGTTTATGGAAGCTTACTGTGAGATGCTTATGAAGTATGAGGAAGAACTCACAAAGCCCTTCAAAGAAGCCATGCTTTTCCTTTCAAAGATTGAAAGCCAACTCAGTGCCCTCAATGTTGGTTCCTCAGATTCTGGTGACACCCTCGTTCTCTCTTGCTATTTTACTGCCATGTTTTGTGTTTCATTACTACACATTCTCTATTCTTGCAACAAAAAGGAGTATATAAAGTAGACTAGTAGGTGTGTTTGGTAGACTTAAAAAATGAGAAACTAAGTGAGAAAATAAAAAATTATAATATGGTTTCTCACTTTGGGTGTTTGGCAACCAAAATAAAATGAGAAATGGCCAAAAAAGTGGTAAACAATTTTCAAAAAAATTAAGGCTTCCAAACACACCCTAAAATGTATCAAATTAGAAGTGTGGAAATACTCAAATTGACCTAAATGTTTGTAATTTAAGTAGAATACTGCCTAGTAGGTTATTTTTTGGACTAGGTCTTTCATTTAGCAGCAAATTAAAAATAGTGTCTTGCAGACAGACACTTTGGTTTTGTGCTAATTGGCTTAACAGACAGACACATATTTTGTTAGATAGTTAAGTGATAGTGTCATTTTGTTAAGAATAATATGATCTTATTTTCAAGAAATAAGAATGGTAAACAAATTAAACTAGTAGACCAGATTCTATGTGATGATCCTGAATTAAAGTTATGAGGTAGATTTCATAACCTAGAAACCCTAATTTTTTAACCCCATAAATTCTCTATATTGATGAGTTTTCTAAGAAGCTTCATCTTTAAAACCTTCTTGAACATCAAAGAACTAACGATTTTGAGGTATGGGATCTTATTTAGATTTTTGAGTGCAAAGCTACTGAATCCTGAAAGCTGTGCAAGTTAGTGTTCCAGGACACTTTCTTTGATCACTTACCGAGTTTCAAAACTGATTGCTGAGGACTTTAGTCAGCTCAAGCTAAACAAAAAGAATAGATGATACCCAAGCAAATTACGATATAGAAGGGATTAACTCCGTGTAAATGGTCAATGACTTATCTCATTTCAGGACTCTGTAAGTCATGTCATGCACTATGCATCTGAAACCAACAATATTCGCTCACATATAATATATATCTTGAACAAGCTTATTCTAGCTGCCATATCATATAGATGTTTTTTAGCTTAATTCCCGACTTCAACTAAGAAATGTAAACTCCATAATATCTGATTTGTTGTGTACATTATTTAAGAAAGCCCTTTTTACATGTCTAGTTTTGTTGTACCTAGGGTAGAAACTGGAATCGCATGGTTTTATTATGTATACCCGTTAGAGTAGCTCTATTACTCTAGTACAAACAGCTACTGAAGTTTACCCTGAAAATAAAAGAAGCAAGTTGGGGTTATGGATACTAGGTGAAAGTGTTGGGTGACTTGCATAGTTAGAGCTGAATAGTTGAGTTCCGTGGGGTAATCACTACTTAAATCCCTCATACGAGTTTTTTTTTGGTTATGCACACTAAATGATATTTTCTAGGGATAAATTTGTGTTTAAAAAATCCGTGCAAAAGGAAAGTTATATCCTAGTTTTTTCTCACTCATGCATATATCTTTTGTCTGGTAATCATTTCCCCCCTTCCTATTACTGAGACGGAAATTCTTATCCAGTATGTTATTTATTTGGATAATGTGCACAATTGACGAGTACAGATATTATCCAAGAGAATCCTTCAGATTCTCAGGTTTTTGTTGGGCAGGTTATGTTTATGCCTGTTATAGTGAACGAATGTTGCTAATTTGGATTGAGTCTAAGCATAAAGCTGAGGTGAGTGTACTAATAGCGTCCATAACAGACAATGTAGCCTATTGAAGTTCACACACACACACACACACACACACACACAAAAGGTGGCTTATGGAGTATTTCATGTTAATTTTTCAGTCTTTGATTGGGAAATTAGAAATATTTAATTTTTCATACGATTTAGAGCTTAGCAAAGTGGACTTGATGGGTTTTTTTGTAATAATATTTCTTTTTGTGGATCCTAAGCTCTAGATCATTCGAATATCTTTTTCCTTCATATGCTCAAGAAACTTATTGCTGTATACTATGTGCTAAACTTGCTACTCAAAGTTGAATTTAGATCAGTTAAGTATTCGTATCTACATATATTTGATCAAACGTGAGTACTCCTGGTACTTTATCTTTAATTATGTGCTTAACTATAGTGGAATACTTCCTGTACAATTTCCTTCTTAATTTATGTGTGTAAACACTGTCAATTTCCTTAAGCAGCAGATCGGAATGTATCATCTGATGATGACATTGAAGTAAGCGACGACTACATAAACCCTCAAGCAGAAGACAGAGAACTGAAACTCCAGCTTTTGCGCAAGTACAGTGGATATCTGGGAACTCTCAAACAAGAATTTTCTAAAAAGAAAAAGAAAGGGAAACTGCCCAAGGAAGCCAGGCAAATTCTGATGGACTGGTGGAACAAACATTACAAATGGCCATATCCTTCGGTAATAATATCAATATCCTAACTATATTATAGTTAATTTCTTATATAAACATTGTTATTGCCATCTATTAATTTATGTTTTTTTATGGTGGTGTGACTTTATGATATCAGGAACAACAAAAAATGGCGCTTGCAGCCTGTACAGGGTTAGATCAGAAACAGATAAACAACTGGTTCATAAATCAGAGGAAGCGACACTGGAAGCCTTCAGAAGAGAGGCAGTTTATGGTGATGGACCCTCATTGTTACATAGACGGACTTTTGGACAATGCATTTCCTATGGATTTATCGTCCACATTGATGTGATCATCCTCGTTATTGTTATCCTAGGTATATATTCAGGTACCATGAAGTTTCAGTTTCCCTTGTCTGGAGCTGTAATCTTTCATAATTTCAGTTGTTGCTTTTCATTAATTAATGGTTGTATAATTGTATTGAACACAGACTATTAGTCATTTGTTATGTGGCAACAACAATGTAGTAGTAATGTTTATTATTATGCTAACCGTTGGGTTGAGCGTAACATTTTCAGGCTAAATATTGTTTTATTTGATTGCTAATGGCAGCCTGCTTATTTGCTAGGTGCTACGGAAATACTGATCAGCTTTTTGAGTATAACTTTTGCTTAAGAAATACTCCTAGGTTTTAAACCGTTAGGCTTTGGTTGCTGATTCAAAATTTATGGCATCAATGTCTTCTTTTTTCTGTCGAAAGCCTATAAAATCTACAATGACATGACATAATTTTTATATTTAAAATGTGTAAAAGCCCTTGTAATAAAACAGCATGTGTTTGATCATCAAATTAAGTCTTGCAAGGATAAATATATTTAGAACACATATAAAGGGTATTCTTAGAGCGCAGCGATGGAGTCATACCTTAGTTAAGATTATTCCGAGTAAGAATAAAATGTGGGTGAAAGGTTTTATTTGTCTCATTTCGTGTTTATGGAGTTTTTGGTTGTTTCAGTCGAAGACACAGATCACTGGACAGAAGGTAAGTATTACTCTCTGATAAAAGGAATGAGCTTTTCTCTATTTTGTCGTTCGAATGAATTTTCTTGTCGTTTGAACGAAGTGTCAACTCCCCTGGAATTTGGCCCATATGCAATTGTCGTTCGAACGAGTTTTTTTGTCGTTTGAATTTGACCCACATACAATTGTCGTTCGAACGAGATTTATTTTCGTTCGAACAAGATGTAAACTTTATAGGGTTTTTGACCAAATTAGACGTGATTCGTTCGAACGACTTTTGGTCTTGTTCGAACGAATATCGAGAGAAATAGAACTACTATTTAAAGAAACCCTAGTTTCTTTTTCTCTCTCGCTCTTTTCTTGGCCAAAAGATTTTTCTTTCTAAAGGCTCCAAAAAGACTTTATCAGAGAGTGAGAAGAACTCAAGATCAATAAATCATTTTTTGATCTTTAGATTGATGTTGAGTTAGGGTTTCAAAGACTTCTCAATTATTTGTTCAAGAGCGATTCTGTAAGAAGTTTCTTGGTGAGACATCAAGACGGGCTGTTGCGAGAATAGAAGAAGTTTCTTGGTGAGAGATCAAGAATAGTTGTTGTGAGAACAAGAAGAAGATGGAGCGCGAAGCTTTAGTCAGAATAGTGATAATCTTGAGACTAGGTTATTAAAGCTGTAAGTGTAATTCAGTATAACTCTTTTTGATTAGTGAAACTTTTGGTTGTCGTGATCCTCGACAACGACCTGTGGTTTTTCTCCTGAGTGAGGAGTTTCCACAGGGTGAACATTTGTTTGTGTCATTTAATTCTGTGTCTTTGCTTTTGATTGTTTCTGTTTAACCTTAGACTATTGATTGATAGGAATTGTTCTGACCTATTTTCTCGAAATACATTAATTACGAGCACATAGAATTTCAATTGGTATCATAGCAGAATCGTTTGTAGGCTTTATATCCTGAGCGGTGATCCTGTTTTTGTACGTGCTTGATTTAATGGATTCCAAAAATTTTGGAGGTCCTATAAACCGTCCACCACTCTTTGATGACACGAACTTTCCTTACTGGAAGGTTTGAATGGTTGCCTTCTTGCAATCCATGGGAGAGGATGTCTGGATTGCCATTGAAGATGGATGGACGCCCCCTACTGTTATGCGGGGTGAACCAGCAACTGTTGTAAAAATTCCTAAACCTAGAAATCAATGGACCAAGGAAGAAAAAGAAACATCTGGGTATAATTCTAAAGGTTTTAATGCTATCTTTAATGTGCTGAGCCATAGTGAGTATAGGCATATATCCGCATGTTCCACTTCGAAAGAAGCTTGGGATATCTTAATGCATACTCACGAAGGTGATGACACTGTTAAAGAAAGCAAACTATAAATGCTCACATCTCAATTTGAGAACATCCGGATGAGTGAGGATGAGTCATTTAGTGAGTTTTATGCCAAACTTAGTGACATTGTCAACAACAGTTCCTCTTTAGGAGCTGGATACACCGATGTTCAAATAGTACGTAAAATTTTAAGATCTCCTCCTAAGAGTTTTAAATCCAGACGTGATGCTATAGAGGAAGCACAAAATCTTAAAACTATGAAACCTGACACACTTGCTGGAAAATTACGTACTTTTGAAATGGAAATGGAAATGGAAAATCCTAAGAAGAGTAAGAGTGTGACATTTAAGTCTTCCTCCAACTCTTCATCTTCTCAGAGAACCAGATATGCTGAAAACTACTGTGTTTCTGACAATGATGAGGAACTTGACTCTGACTCTCAGATTGCTCTTATAAGTCAACAATTTAGAAAACTTTTGAAAAAGAGACAATTTGAGAAACAAGGACAAAATGTGAGTTACAAGTCTCGTCCTCATGACCGTGTTAAGTCTTATGGCAAACAAACTAACTCCAGTACTCATTCTCATAATGACTCAGACCAAGACCTCAATAAAGTTGAATGCTATAGGTGTCACAAGTATGGTCACTATACTCACAGTTGTCCCACTAAGAGCTCTAACAGGAATCATAAAGCTATGAACATTACCGCTACGTGGGATGATAGTGATGATGACTCTAATGACCATGTTGATCCCTTCCAAGAAGGAGAAAATGGTTTTAGAGCTCACATTGCTGTTATTTCCTCAAGTAGTGATCACTTTGATGTGTTTGCACTTAAAACTGACAGAGATGATCATAATGACTATGAAAGTGATAACTGTGAAGAGCCGAGTCTTGAAGAGTTGTACTCTCAACTTGTTTCTCAGCTTGAGAAACTTAAGAATGAGAAACAATCTCTTAGTGGGCAACTTAAGACATGTGAACAAAACAGACTCATTGCTATAGAAAATGTGAAATTGGGGGAAATAAAAATTGAGAAACTTAGACCCGAGTTGAGCTCTACTCAACAGAAACTCGAAGTGTTTTATCATGGAGCTAAAAACATTGACAAAATACTAAGTATGAACAAAAATGGATCTGACAAAAGAGGATTAGGATTTGATGAGCAAAACGTCAAATCTACCTCATCTCAAGTCACTAAGTTTGTCAAAGCTACTTCAACTTCATTTTTGCCCAAACCTAGTATTATTGATGTTCCTCATAGGCAGACTGAGCAGCATTTTATCTTTCATGTATTTTATTGTGAGGCTTGTGGTCGAAAGGATCATCTTGCTCCCTATTGTAGATATGTTCCTCAACTCTGTGGTAGGAATAATCTATGTTTGGAAAGAGAGAAACCTCATCGATCATATGCCTAATCGTTTGATAACTCCTTTTTTGTCCAAGAGTCCTTTAATGGTTTCAGGAATGTGACTCAAGCATCAGAAGAAAGAAAGAAAGTGAGATCTATTTGGGTTCAGAAGAAGGACCTTTTACCACAATTAAGGTCCAATGTTGCAGTAATGGCTCTAAATGCATTTAACTCTACACAGTGGTACGTAGAGAGTGGATGCTCTCGACACATGACAGGAGATGCTACACGTCTGAATAATGTCACAGATATTCAAGGAGGTGATGTTACTTTTGGAGGAGGAATGAGTGGAAAGATTGTGGGAAAGGGGAGTATAAAAGGAATTGGATGCCCGGTAGTCGATAATGTACTTTATGTCAAGGGACTCACTGCAAACCTCCTGAGTGTGAGTCACCTATGTGATATGGGCAACACAGTAACATTTGACAAGAAAACGTGTCGTGTTTTTGATAATTCCGGGAAATGGATTGTAACTGCGGATAGAACTTCGGACAACTGCTATGTTGTATCACAAAAGGAGATATCATGTAAAGTTGCTAAGATAAGCGATGTGGAACTTTGGTACCAACAGTTAGGATATGTGAATTTCAGTGATCTGGCGAAGATTACGAGTAAGGAAATAGTTTGAGGGGTTCCGAAACTAAGCAAGCTAACCGATGCAGTGTGTGGACCATGTCAAATTGGAAAGCAAACCAAGTGTCCGCACAAAAAATCTACCAACATTGCTACTACACGAGTTCTGGAGTTGATTCATATGGACTTGATGGGTCCTATGATAGTAAGTACTTTGGGAGGAAAGAAGTACATTTTGGTTATGGTTGATGATTTTTCACGATTCACGTGGATCGCTCTGTTAAGGCAGAAGTCAGACACATTTGAAGAATTTCATGCCATAGCTCTGCGAATACAAAATGAGAAGGATTATTCTATTGACATAATTCATAGCGATCGTGGAGGTGTGTTCAAGGACAGTGATGTGATAGAGTACTGTAAGGCGAATGGAATCAAACATGAATTTTCAGTACCAATCACACCACAACAGAACGGAGTAGCTGAACGAAAGAACTGAGTCCTACAGGAAATGGGGCGAGTTTTACTTCATGGAAAGAATATCCCTAGTCACTTTTGGGGAGAAGCTATTCATACCTCTTGTCACATAATCAACAGGGTTTATCTGCGTCCTCTTACGCTTAATACGCCTTATGAATTCTGGTTTGGAAAAAAGCCGAACTTGAAATACTTTCGTGTGTTTGGAAGTAAGTGCTATATTACTTGCGATCCGGAAAACATTGGAAAATTTGATGCTCGAAGCGATGAAGATATTTTACTGGGATATGCCATAAACAGTAGAGCTTATCGTGTGTACAACTTGAAGCACAAAATGGTCATGGAATCGACTAATGTGGTAGTTGATGACTCGGCGGTTCTTGGACAAACAGATGATGGGGATAATAATGTTCAAGAAGATTCCCTACCAACCTCATCTAGTGCGACACAAGATGCTCAAGAAGAACCTCCTGCTGAAACTATTCCAACATCTTCTGGGGAGATTGTAGTACCAAATGATATTGTTCGTACTAATCCTCCTCGGAATTGTGGTGCTCCTAGATACCTTAATGATTATGAGTGTTCTGCACTTCATGAGTCCGCTAGATGTGTAGGGTATCATTGTTCTACGTTATATGAGACAGTGGAGAGTCTGTGTTATGTGTCCATCACTGAACCAACCAACGTCAAAGATGCTTTATCTGATGACTATTGGATTAACGCCATGCAAGATGAACTTAATGAATTTAAGCGACAAGACGTGTGGGACTTAGTATCACCACCGACAAATACTAATATTATTGGCACTAAGTGGATTTACAAGAACAAGTTCGATGAGAGCGCTGATGTTGTCCAGAACAAAGCAAGGTTAGTAGCTCAGGGATACAAACAAATAAAAGGGGTGGATGTAGAAGAAACTTTTGCTCCCACCGCTAGACTTGAATCTATTCGAATGCTTTTGGCGTTTGCGTGTCACAAAAAAATCAAACTTTATCAGATGGATGTGAAAAGTGCGTTCTTAAATGGGTTACTGAGGAATAGGTATATGTAGCTCAATCAAAGGGATTTGAAGATCCCCATCATCCGGAGCATGTTTACCGTTTGAAGAAAGCACTTTATGGCCTAAAACAAGCTCCTCGATCTTGGTATGATAGACTCTCAAACTTTTTACTTGAAAAGGGGTTCATTGGAGGGGGAGTTGATAAAATATTGTTTATTCAGCGGGAAGGTGATGAAATTCTTATTGCACAAGTGTATGTGGATGATATTGTTTTTGGCTCAATGTCGAACTCTCGTGTCAAAGCATTCGGTGAGTTAATGGGAAGGGAATTCGAGATGAGAATGGTTGGAGAATTGACCTACTTCTTAGGTCTTCAAATCAAACAACGGGAAGATGGCATTTTTGTTTCTCAATCTAAATATGCCAAAGATATTGTCAAAAAGTTTGGTCTTGATTCTTCAAAACATGCCCGGACGCCAATGAGCACTACCACAAAATTGAGTAAAAACTCTGCAGGTACTGATGTGGATCAGAAGGTGTATAGGAGCATGATAGGAAGCTTGTTGTATCTTACAGCTAGTCGCCCAGACATCGTGTTCAGTGTTTGCATATGTCCACGTTATCAGGCAAGTCCTAAGGAGTCTTATTTACATGCTGTTAAACGGATTATTCGATATGTGTCTGGAACTTGTGAGTTTGGTTTGTGGTATACTCGAGATACTACATCAGATATTATTGGATACTCAGATGATGACTGGGCTGGAAATTCTGATGAAAGGAAGAGTACTTATGGGGGATATTACTACATTGGGAACAATCTCGTTGCATGGCAAAGTAAAAAATAGAACTGCATTTCACTGTCTAGTGCAGAAGCAGAGTACATTGCGGTGGGAAGTTGTAGTACACAGCTAGTTTGGATGAAGCAAATGTTACATGACTATGGGGTAAATCAGGGAGTGATGTCACTTTATTGTGATAATACCAGTGCAATCAACATTTCCAAAAATCCTAAACAACATTCGAGGACCAAGCACATTGACATTTGATTTTACTTCATTCGAGACCTTGTTGAGAGGAAGATTGTTATTGTGGAGTATGTTTGTACGAAGAATCAACTTACTGATCTGTTCACCAAGCCTTTGGACGTTATTCGTTTTGAAAATCTTCGATGCGCTATTGGTGTTTGTTCCATTTTTTAGATCTCTCAAGATTTTTTGGTGTTGGTATAGGTCCTGTGGACATTGTCAGGTACTATCTTCCCTATTTTTTCCTTTGAGCTTAGTCTATAATTGCGTTGCATATGCATGTATGGAAATTATTTATATAATATATACTCATTTAATGCTTGAATTCTTGGTTTCATTTATTCTTCACAAAGTTCACATGTCCCTGATTCTAGGTGTAGGTAGAAATCTTGAGGGTATATGCAGAGACTTCATTACCTAAAATTATGTGAGGATTTAACCTTTTGTTCTAGCGTTGAGTGTTATTAAATAAATTCTTTCCAGCAAAATCTTTCTTTGTTTCTGATGTCATTATTTTCTGCATTAGTCGATTGTTGGTGGTGACATAAAATTCAAGTTAAAATACTATAACCTTTTCTTTACTTGATTCAAGGCAAAATAATAAATTGTATAAGCCTTAGGATATGATTCTTGGCATTTTTATTGTTGAACCTGTTTTGGCCTTTCAATTTTTAGCCTTAATCATGTATTCACTTGCTACCCGTTGAGCCTAAAATAAGCTTTTTCTTTGTATTCGCCAAATTCTTGTTTAAACCCTTGTTCTGAGGACTCAAAGTGAGAAAATTTGAAGAAGATTGTGTGGTTGAGTGTGGTTGGGAGAATGTCTTGTTAAAAAAAAATAAAAAAAATAAGGGTAAGTGTAGCATTGTTAAGAACAACAATGGAGGAGTTTTGATTTCATCAATGGGGGAGTTTTGATTTCATCAATGGGGGAGTTTTGATTTCACCTATGGAGGAATTTTGATTTCAACAATGGAAGAGCTTTGATTTCAACAATGGAGAAGTTTTGATTTTAACAATGGAGGAGTTTTGATTTCCACAATGGAGGTGGAAGTTATTTTTTGTCCTCAGAATGCCAGCAAAACACCTATTTCCTCACTAGTCTACATTTGCCTTAATGATTACCTTAAAAGACCTAGTTGATTTTAAGCTTGATACAATCAATTTAGTGGAGATGATAGTTTGAAAGTCTATGGTATTTAACTTGACACCACCAAACACAATTGATATTTCTTTCATGAGATCTTCAGTACAATAACACTGCTTTCTTGGATCATGAATTTTTACTTCATTTACTCATATTCATGTCCTTAGAGTGATATCTAGTAAATTCTCAGTGATTTTGGGTGGCCAACCATGAGAGGCCTAAGTTGACTCATATGCCCAATATAGTGCTCTTCTTATGCTTATTTGTCAGATATTTGTTTGGACTACACACACACACACACACACACACCGAGTTCTCTTGTATTATTTCGTTTATATCTCAATAATTTTTTCTATACTGTGTATTTCATGTGCTTATAGATTTGACTCTGCAGGTTTTGAGGGGGAGTGTGTCTATGTCCTATCGTTGTTGTTTTCTGTGTTTGTCGGTGGCAACCCGATGTTTTAGGGAGAGTATTTGTTTTAGTTCATCTTTTTTCTTGTTCAGTTATTTTATTCTCGTTCGAACGAACAATCGAGTCGTTTGAACGACTTTCGAGCGGGTTGTATAAAACCACTGCGTCTGTTCATTTTTTCAAAATCACTCCTCTCGCTCCAAATTCTCTCCAACCTCTCTCTACCTCGAATTCTTGTTGGATTAAGCTTGGTGGAGTCCATTTCTTCAGTGATTGATCCTCTTTCTTCCATCTAGCATCCCAATTTCAGTTCTAGGGTTTCCAATTTTGCTCCTGGCGACGGCAGGTATGATCTAGGGTTCTTTAACTCATGCACTATTTCGAATTCAAGGTTGGTTTGTGATTTCATTGTTCCTTTGCTAGTATTTCGTTGCCTTTATGCTTGTGATTCTAATGTGCTTGGGAAGGATTGAATTGTGATTTGTGAAATTGCACTTTGAAAAAAATTGGTAATTGGTTCGTTTGAGGGTGGTGGATTGTATTGTTGGTGCTTGTATTATCTTGGGTTCCCCTGCTCACTTGTGTTGATTGAGTTTGGGGAAGAGGTGGTTCTTTCTTGCAGATGGTTGGAAGACAAGTTTTTGGTGCTTGATATTGGGGTGGGGTTTTTCTTCTGAACAAGAGTTTCAATCTTTTTATTGTTCTCTAAATGGCACCTCGAGTAAGGGGCGGAAATAAGAGGTCACAGGTAGACGATGCCGTTATCCTTGATGGTCAGAGGGTGGGTAAAAATCCTGAGTTTTGGGCCACTGAGAAGGGTTTTCGAGATCGCCCAATTGTGAGGGAGCAGATGGTGGACATAAAGAGCATCTCTGCAGTGAATGAAGAATTTGCTCTGGTGTTTGGAAAATTTTGAGCTAGACATTGGTCTAAGATTCTGACTCCTACGGGAAAAGTATATCCGCGGATTGTACGTCTCTTTTATGCTACTATGACACTTGTGCCCACCCGGAACATGTCCAGTCGCTCTTTTCGAGTAACTTTTGATGGCACTGAGTACCTTATTACCAGGGAGAGACTCTATGATATTTTGGGTTTCACTCCTTCTCAGCATATCGCTTTTCCACGGTGTATCTGGCCACCGACATCCTATCCTTGGTCGGTTGCTAATTCTAGGGGTGGGTTTGTTGACGGTGAGGATGAGGAGCCTATTCTTCCTGAGTTTCGAGATATGGTGATTGATATCACGGCTCAGAGTAGGTTGTTTACTGGATCGGGTATTGTATCCCGCAGGATGTTAGATAATGAGTCTCGTCTTGTACATAGCATTGCTATTACGAATATCATCCCGCAGTCCCAAAAGAATGAATTGTCTGAGCGGATGAAGGTTTTTCTTTATGCCTTCAAAAATTATATAGAGATTGATCTTCCTAACATCATCATTGAGGAGATGCTTGAGGCTAACTCCAAAATAGCGACTAGGAGTTCTCTACCGTTTGCTAAACTGATCACAGTGCTCCTTACTGATGTTGGCTACGCAGTGGCTTTAACTGAACCTGAAGATACCAAGACAGACCGATTGGATTCGAGCAATTGCAATAAGAGTTCATCTCATCTTCCTCATGTGCTACCTTCTAAGACAGCCCCTCCAGATCAGCACATTGGTACTTCTAGCTCGGCCGCTCGGGCGCCTCAGGAGGTGTTTTCTCTTCAGAGTATTGGGAACATGCTTCAGTTGATGTCGACCAGGATGGGCACTATGGAGACACGTCTGGTGACTATAGAGAGCCGACTGGGGTCTATTGAGACAGCAGTTCAGAGTCGTCATTCGGGTCAGGAGACAGAGGAGGGTGATTACGAGTCTGAGTCTGCAGAGCTGTGACTGTTCCTCTATGTTTTTTTTTTCTTTAGTCTATTTCTTCTTTGAGACTATTATTATTTTTAATGTTTTGAGCGTTTGTGAGGTAGGAATCCCTGTTCTAACTCTGCTTGTACGCTAGAACTATTTTTTGTTAATATAATTATCAGTTGTCTCTAATTACTTTTCTTTGAGATATTTTGTTTACATTTGTTTGATTATTTCTTTCGTGACAATGGAGAGATGCATTTACTTATCTGGTTTGCATATGCTTTTTTGGATGTCTCTGTTTGTGATTTATTTCTTTATATATATGTGCATATTTTCGAAGTTTTATTTTTACCACATATATTATAAACGAGTTTGTTGAGTGTACATATATTTAGTAAGAAGATATTATCCTTAGAAGAGGTCTAGAGATTGAACATGTTCAAGGAAGGGGTGGTGGTTGTCCTAGTTTTTATTTGTCACTAAATGAACCAAATGGGGAGATTGAAATGTTTTATTTGTCTCATTTCGTATTTATGGAGTTTCTGGTTGTTTCAGTCGAAGACACAGATCACTGGACAGAAGGTAAGTATTACTCTCTGATAAAAGGAAGGAGCATTTCTCTATTTTGTCGTTCGAACGAATTTTCTTGTCGTTTGAACGAAGTGTCAACTCCCCTGGAATTTGGCCCATATGAAATTGTCGTTCGAACGAGTTTTTTTGTCGTTTGAACGAAGTGTCAAGTCCCCTAGAATTTGGCCCACATACAATTGTCGTTCGAACGAGATTTCTTTTTGTTCGAACGAGATGTAAACTTTATAGGGTTTTTGACCAAATTAAACGTGATTCGTTCGAACGACTTTTGGTCTTGTTCGAACGAATATCGAGAGAAATAGAACTACTATTTAAAGAAACCCTAGTTTCTTTTTCTCTCTCGCTCTTTTCTTGGCCAAAAGATTTTTCTTTCTAAAGGCTCCAAAAAGACTTTATCAGAGAGTGAGAAGAACTCAAGATCAATAAATCATTTTTTGATCTTTAGATTGATGTTGAGTTAGGGTTTCAAAGACTTCTCAATTATTTGTTCAAGAGCGATTCTGTAAGAAGTTTCTTGGTGAGACATCAAGACGGGCTGTTGCGAGAATAGAAGAAGTTTCTTGGTGAGAGATCAAGAATAGTTGTTGTGAGAACAAGAAGAAGATGGAGCGCGAAGCTTTAGTCAGAATAGTGATAATCTTGAGACTAGGTTATTAAAGCTGTAAGTGTAATTCAGTATAACTCTTTTTGATTAGTGAAACTTTTGGTTGTCGTGATCCTCGACAACGACCTGTGGTTTTTCTCCTGAGTGAGGAGTTTCCACAGGGTGAACATTTGTTTGTGTCATTTAATTCTGTGTCTTTGCTTTTGATTGTTTCTGTTTAACCTTAGACTATTGATTGATAGGAATTGTTCTGACCTATTTTCTTGAAATACATTAATTACGAGCACATAGAATTTCAGTGGGCACCTAAGCGCCAAATG
This sequence comes from Kingdonia uniflora, assembly GCA_014058105.1. Taxonomy (NCBI): domain Eukaryota; kingdom Viridiplantae; phylum Streptophyta; class Magnoliopsida; order Ranunculales; family Circaeasteraceae; genus Kingdonia; species Kingdonia uniflora. The sequence continues at coordinate 1,497,917 of JACGCM010001204.1, read as the reverse complement.
CATGATGTACTGCTGATGGCTTTCTTTCCAGGAAACAGTTTGTTGAAAAAAAAATGTGATTAACTCCTTCCTGGTATAACGTGGGAGAGCTCATTATTTTCACTCCAGTCCAAACTTCTTAATCCAAACCTACACTCAATTTAAACACTCAAAGACAACAAACATCTCTGGATTAGAACCACTGGTGGAGTAAGCCTTTTCTCTCTCCAAAGATTTCCTCCTCTTTCTTAAACCATGAAACCCTAGGTTGGTTTCTTCTCTTCCCCCAAAACCCTTCAATATGGACCCCGAACCACAATAACTACCCAGCCCAACTTCATAACATTTAGAGGGCCATTTAAGTAATTTAATCCGCCAATATTAAACTGATACCCGACCCGTTTTAGTTCAACGAAATAATTATTAAACCCTACTGGTTCAAATTGTTCAACAATGGAGTCTAACAATGGTGGTGAGATTCTTATCGAGCTTAAGAGATTAAAGTCATTAAAGATAGATATTGAGAGCCAAATTTTAGCTCTCGAAGCTCAGCTTAGTGTGATCGAAACGGAACCCAATTCGAAGAGCTGTTCTTCACCTCCTACTCTATCCATCAATGGTGCATCATCTTTCGATCATGCCCTTTCTAATGATATGATTTATAGATACAGTCGTCACCTGTTGCTTCCTTCGTTTGGAGTTCAAGGTGGGTAATTTTTAATCCTAAAACTTACATTTTTACTGATTTGAACTTCATTTGTTGCTATATATTGCAGTTAAGTAGTGAATTAGTGTAAAAGATTGATTTTTATTTGATAAAGTTTTCGAAAAATTTGGTTTTAGTTGTAATTTACTTGAAATTTGGTGATCTTAAAGTATCATTAATGGTAATGTGATAAATTTAGTCTTTTGATATTTAGGAAAAGGTCATATTTATCTTATAACAAAATTAATGAAGAAATAGAAGGGCAGTGGAGCGGAGTATTTATTACTAAAGTTAGTGAACTAACAAAAAGAATAGATGTCACGCCCCCAAAATTGGCTTCTTAATAATCTATTAAGAACACAAATTCTGAGGTGTAACGTTGGGCATCCCAAAGATGAACCCCAAAATACATACTACAATTTACAACAAATCATAAATACATCTACAACACTATGTAACTACGTAGCGGAAGAAAATCTAAAAGAGAAAGAAATGATTACCAACAGGTAACTAGAACTTCAAAATTGGCAAGTCAGCTTGTTCCAACTCAAAGTTATCGTTACTGCAACTATTCACCTGAAAAATATATGTGCAATGCGTCAGCAAGCAACGCCCAGCAAGTACAAATATCCAAAGTTATAAGACATGACAGACCAAGATAATCACAGTTAAGAGACACGAGAACCCAAGGGAAGTATAAGAAAATTCCAACCAAGCTCCGAGTTCTAAGGAAGATGGTATAAGTAAAACTAGAAATCCCAATACGATAACAATGATAGCCTAAACTTAGATCTAACTACTACGACCTAAGAGGTACGGTAGATGTGGAAAGAGAATTTGGAAGTCAAGTGCACAGGGTCACTTTTAATTCAGTGGGACCACACTCTCGCACTCTTCTGTAATTAACATAAACATATCCCTTATTGTCGAGCCAGGGATTGGCGGGTTCCTTTTTATTGAGCTATGAATTAGCAGGTAATGCACCTGATGAGGGTGTTCAAGGAGTTTCTACCTACAGGTCTAAAGCCTGATTTATTTGTTTAGGGAATCGAACCCAAGGACCGTAATAGCATAGCCCTACTGTGTGCATTAACTCGAAGTCGCCCAACGGAATGGAAATGAAGAGGTTTGAATCCAAGAAGAATCAAATGATTTGTCTGCCCCTGCCTAATCAGCATTTGGGACTATATCAAAAGACCTACCGCTCTTACAACTAGATGATCTATCTATCAATATGACTATATCGAATGGAAGTCCTAAACCTGAAAGCGAATCTAAGTCGCGTACTACGGAATCATGGAAAATCCATTCTTTGAAATGGTTGTCACCAAAGACAAACCAAGGGATTACCTAAGTTTGCTCTAAACTAAAAGACTTACCCTAAAGTTCGAAAGGACATATGATCTCTGTTAGTCATCCCAAATATAGACGACTAGTAATGATACCTTCTCAAGGTCACCATAACCAAAACATTCCCAACCTAATAAAGTTTATACCTCGATATAAATTCTCAAGAAACTATTGTTATATGGCACTCATCTCGTCTTTAATGTATAATTAGAAATATCCAACTCAGATACAAGTTAAGCCATATCAAAATCAATTTGTACTCTATAAGCCACATATTGAATATTATCTACATCCTAAGTAAAACTACTTGCCCTCATAGAAGTTACCAAATACTATCAAGCATATCACGTTGATCCCATATCCACACTCTGTGGTTAAATAAATGTGAAGCTCTATAAACACATTTATCTAAAACATCTACGCCTTCAAAAGTTAACCAAAAACTTAGGGTACTAAAACGAAGACCTTAATAATAATACAGTTGTCACATCCATTTCCGACATGAAAATTTATCACTAAGATGTGCATCCATCAACTCCATTTTTCCTTATATCTGATCCAATGCCTATTTACTGAATCGACAAAAGATAATTTCACTCCCGAATTTGGTTCCTCAAGGTCTTGCTCATATTAACAAGGCTATTTTATGTTATTTTAGTCCCACATTGGTTATTCATAGAAATAGTTTACTTATCTATCTCCTATATATAGAGGGTATGATGCAACCTAAATAATCAATTCAATAATAATATTTCTCTTTCTAATCTATTTATACATGGTGTCAGAGCGAGTTATCGTTCAACACCCTCGCTGATCGAACTCGGCGGTGAGTTCGTTGGGAGGTAAAAAAAATTGTAGGGTTGCGATTTCGTTCATGTTGGTTTGATTCACACCGCCGCTCTCTCTCTCCTCTATTTTGAAGAATGACGATTATCACTGTCTCTCTGGTAGCGTTGTTCTGATCACAACCTAAGCTTCCACAAATTTTTTTTGTTAGTTTTTTGGATCCAGTCGCGAGATGCGATAGATGCTGATCTGAATCTCATATCTATTTAGTTTATTTGAGGTAATCGATCGCGATGGCTATCGGTGACGAGTCGAGTTCGATCGTTTCTTCGATTGGAACGAGTGAAGATGTCCAGTCCTTCAACTCGTTCATGACAATCCAAATCTGAAGATTACCTCACAGCTATTAGATGGCTTGAATTATGTTAGATGGGCACAGTCCGTGAAATTGTTTGTTGGTGGCCATGGAAATATAGGGTTTCTTCTTGACACAAAAAAAGAACCTGCAGAATCAGATCTGAAGTATGCAAAGTGGTTCTCGGATGATTCGATGGTAAGAACTTGATTGATTAATTCTATATAGTCGACGATCTCTGCTGGATACTTATTCACAAATAATGCACATCTGATTTGGGAATCACTTCGTAAGGTATATTCTCAGCGAGAAAATAATGCTAGGATATTTTAACTTTCTAATGAGATTGGTAATTTTAAACAGGGTACTCAGACTTTGGGGATGTATTATGCAAGACTTCGATCGAGTTGGGAAGAATTATCTCATTATGATAGCTTCATCGAGTGGCCAGCTAGTGCACCAAGTAAAAATGTTCCTATTCCACCTATGACAGCAGAGATTTATGCAAAAATTATGGAGAAGACTTGGGTGTTTCAGTTTCTTGCAGGGCTCAAACCCGACTTTGAGTATGCACAAGTTCATCTACTTGACAAGACTCTTTTCCCAACTCTTGAAGAGGCACACGCATATTGTCTCTCTGATCAGAGTCGTCAGTCACCTATGCCTCATATCTCTGCGATCCCTTGAGAGATTTCTGCTATAGCTATTTGTTATGCTTATCCGGCACCACCGTCAGTTCCTTCACAAACTTTACATACATCATCACCTAGCCTTTTTCCGTTGCCAACGGCTTCCGGTAACTCTCGCTCCTCGAGAAAGAAGTGTGATTATTGTGGTAAGTGGGGACATCTAAAGACAACTTGTCATACTTTGCACGGTCGTTCTGCTGGTTATCAACCCCGCCCATCCCAGTCATCAACACTTATCTGCCGACTCTAGTGTGTTAGATTCTTCGGCCTTTAGTGCTTTTTCTCAAGATGAAATCAGCAGGTTCCGACAACTTCTCTCTATGTCTTTCACACCGGTAGCTTCTCATGCAGGTAACTTCACATCTGCAAATAATATTTTTGCATCTCCAACTTCGCCTTGGATTGTTGACTCGGGTGCAACCGATAATATGACTGGTATGTCTTCTCTTTTTCGGTCTTATGCTTCTAGTTCATGGCGACAGACTGTTCGTCTTGCCAATGGAACTGAGACTCCTATTGCAGGGAAGGGTTGTATCCCGATTACAGATTCCCTTCTTTACTTGATGTCCTTCATGTCCCTCAGTTGGATACTAATCTTTTTTCTGTTGGTAAAATTTCCAAAAATAAAAAGTGCAGTATAACTTTCTTTCTTGATTATGTTATTTTTTAGGATCTGGTGTCACGCAAGATGATTGGCAGTGGACGTGAAGAGGGTGGTCTTTATTTTTTGGATGGGCATGTCTCTTCTATTTCTCCTCAAGCTCTCCAGTTAAAATCTATGTTTAGTAGTGAAAATATAAAGCGGGTGCTACATTGATATCACAGCTTAGGTCATATTTCTTTTGAGTATCTACGTTATTTGTTTCCATCTTTCTTTTCTAAAGTATTCATGTCTGACTTGTCTTGTGAGACGTGTGAACTAGCTAAACATCGTTGTAGCACGTATCCGTTGAATATTAATAAATCTTCTTCTTGTTTTGATATTGTGCATTCGGATGTTTGGGGTCCTGCCCCAGTTACCTCTACTTTAGGATTTCGTTATTTTGTGTTGTTCATTGACGATTTTTCAAGGTGTACTTGGGTTTATTTGATGAAATCCAAAGATAAAGTCTTCTCTATTTTCCAGACATTCACCGCAATGGTTCGTACTCAGTTTGGGAAAACTATTAAAGTTTTTCGGTCCGATCAAGGTGGGGAATTTGTCCCAAGGTCTTCGCAAATTCTGCAATGTCAATGGCATTGAGCATCAAACCTTTAATACGAAAACTCCGCAGCAAAATGGTAAATCGAAAAGGAAAAATCGTCATATTCTTGATCTTGCTCGTGATATGTCAATTGGCATGAATGTCCCCTCGCATTTTTGGTCTGACGCTATTCTTACGGCGATGTTTCTTATCAACCGGTCTCCGTCTCGAGTTCTTGGTTTTCGCACCCCGTATTCAATTCTTTATCCTGATCGTTCTATTTTTTAGATTCCACCTCGTGTTTTTGGGTGTGTATGTTTCGTCCAAGTCACTGGGTCAGCCTCTAAACTAGATCCGCGTGCCTTGAAATGTGTATTCCTGGGTTACTCTCATGTTCAGAAGGGTTATAGGTGCTTCCATCCCATATCCCGTCGTTATTTCACCTCTATGAACGTTACTTTCTTTGAACATGCTCCATTCTTTACGGGCGGTTTTCTCTCTCAAGGGGAGTGTTTTCCAGTTCGTCCCCTTCCTTTAGAAGATTTATCTTCTCCTCCTTCAGATCCACTTTTGTTGAGTGTTCTGTGTGAGTCTGCAATCTCACATTTAGTTTCACGTCCTTTACAGGTTTATACTCGACGACATCCAGGACGCCAGTCGCCTACACCAGACTGCCAAGCATCCTCTGTAGTTCCAGGTTTGCCACCTACCATCGATTCACCTTTATCAGGTATTGAGCCTTCTCCTACCGCTTTTATACCAGTTACTACTGATGATGATTCACTTGTTTCTCATAGTGATGATAATAGACCGATTGCTATTCGGAATGAGAAACGTAATGCAAGGAAGCCTGATAGATATTCAGATGCAGCGGTTTATTCTATCGTTGATTATACTTCAGATCATCGTTTATCTCCTACTTATAGAGTTTTTCTAGCTTCTCTCTTTGGTTGATATACCACGTACAGTGGCAGATGCGTTAGCCAAACCTTATTGGAAGGCTGCGATGTTGGAAGAATTGCATGCATTAAAGATCAATAATACCTGGTCATTGGTTACCCTCCCGCCTGGTCATACATCAGTCGGATGCAAATGGGTGTTTACGGTTAAAGAAAATCCAGATGGAACGGTAAGCAGGTACAAGGCTCGGTTAGTTGCCAAGGGGTATGCACAGATACATGGTGTTGATTATCAGGAGACGTTTGCTCCTGTGGCCAAGATGAATACTATTCGAGTCATCTTTTCTATTGCTGCGTCAAAATCTTGGCCCCTTTTCCAGATGGATGTGAAGAATGTTTTTTTGAATGGAATATTGCTGGAAGAGGTCTATATGTTTCCACCTCCAGGTTTTCATCCCGCTTCTGCTTCTGGCTTGGTATGTAAGCTAAAAAAGTCCATCTATGGGCTTAAGCAGTTTCCTTGTACTTGGGTTGATACATTTGGTACCGTTATGATTGACTTTGGTTATGTTTCGAGTAGTGCTGACGATACTTTGTTTCTTCGACATTTTGGTAGGAAGATTGTTGCATTGCTTGTCTATGTTGACGATATTATTATTACAGGAGATGATATTCATGGTATTGGTGACTTGAAATCTTACTTTTGTACCCGCTTTCAGGTGAAGGATCTCGGTCCCTTGCGTTATTTCTTTGGGATTGAAGTTGCACGTTCTAGTTCCGGTATTTTTATCTCTCAGAGAAAGTGCATATTCTTGATCTTCTCTCTGCTTCAGGACAACTTGCGTGTCGTCCTGCTGATACACCTCTAGAACCAAATCATCGCATGGCAGACTTTGAGGGGGAATTATTGGGGGACATTGGGCAGTACCGGCGGCTTCTTGGGAAGCTCCTCTATCTTTCTCTTACCCGTCCTGATATTGCATATGCGGTTGGAGTTCTTAGTCAGTTTATGCACAAGCCGCGTCATCCCCATCTCCAGGCAGCTATTCGTGTTCTTCGGTATCTTAAGGGGTGTCCTGGTCGTGGCGTTTTATTTCGAGATAATGGTCATTATCGAGTCGAGACTTGGACTGATGCTGACTATGCAAGTTCATTATCCGATCGTCGCTTCACTTCTAGGTATTGTACCACTATTGGTGGTAATTTGGTTACATGGCGGAGTAAGAAACAAGATGTTGTTTACAGGTCTAGTGCAGAAGCCGAGTATAGAACCATGGCTCAAGGTGTTTGTGAGTTAATATGGCTTAAGCGTTTTCTACAAGAACTTCGGATATCGGTCTCTCTTCATATGATGTTCTATTGTGACAACAAATCTGTTATTAGCATTTTGGCTAATCCGGTGCAACATGATCGTACCAGGCATATTGAAGTTGATCGGTACCTTCTGCACGAGAAGCTTAAATCTGGACAGATTCAGACTCTCTATGTTTCTACTTCGCAGCAGCTTACAAATTTTCTCACGAAGGCCGTTAGTAGCAGATTATTGTTAGATGTTTTGTTCAAGCTGGGCATGTGCGATATTCATGCTCCAGCTTGAGGGGGTGTATTAGCAAGGCTATTTTATGTTATTTTAGTCCCACATTGGTTATTCATAGAAGTAGTTTACTATCTCTCTCTTATATATAGAGGGTATGATGTAACATAAATAATCAATTCAATAATATATTTTTTTTCACTCTAATCTATTTCTATAGTTCAAACACAATCCGTATGTACAGATCTATGAAATTTCCTGTAGTAATGATTAATATTTGAATCCCTCAATCTTCATGAGTTTCTACTACTAAAGAAGTACTTTAAGATCACTATTGTAAGCCGTAAAATGCAAACTTTTCCATGATACTAAGTATGCACTAAAATACAATTTGGACTGTTCTTATCTAAAATACTACTACTCACAATAATCAGACTTTCAAGATATCATCCTAATGGAACTAAAATTCAGACTTAGAGAATATAATGAAAGCTTATGAATCCAACTAGTTTATCTAAACTAATTAAAGGGCACATGTGAAACAAGTATCTCTGTATCAACTCATAATTTCTGAAACTACAACCATTCCGTACCGTTTTTGGAGTAATAAAAAGGAATGAGATCTAACTCGTGCTTTCAATTATAACATTAGGAATACGGTTAACGAATATTGATTACTTGAATCTAATGATGCATAAAACCATGGATATGAGCACTTGCCTTTTAATCGAACCATCGAACCTGATGAAGGCGAAGAGGCGGAAACGAGGAACGAACAACAACAACAGTGCATCATTTTCAAGCTATAGAAGACGTCAATGGGATTGGTATCTCTCTCTAGTACACTCCCAAAATTGTGGAAGGTAAGGTTGATTAAAAAGTTCTTTCTATCATAAGTTCAGCAAAGGGGAACACTACGGATAGATGCCAAAGTAAGATGAAAGGGTTCTCCTGCCACCAGAAATTAAAGGAAGCATTGTGTTTTACATCAAGTAATTTCAGATAATAAAAAGGGTTTAGCTGAATCTCATTCATGGGGGATTACAGGAGTTTGTGGAGTCCAATATGTAGGAGAAAAAGGAGGTCTCTACTAACTGATGTGGTTGTTTGATATAGGAGAATTAGGAGAGATTATGGGGGAGGGAGGAGAATAAGGGAGATGGAATCGTGGGTAGTTTGAGTTGTTCTAATTTGAAATCAAGGGATTAAGATCCTCCCATGCTATAGGGAGCAATATAACAACTGCAACGACAATAACTACAAGCATATAGCAATGTATCCAACAGGGGGGGAATGCGGGGCGCTACAATAGACCCCTTAGCCAAAGTCATAAAAATAGGCTTTGCGGCACGACCACCAAATTCCTCCATAGAAAACGAAGAACTAGATAGTCTATGGAGATAGTTTTTTTGCTAAGCAAAACAGGGTTTAGGCAGCTCCAGAACATGCTTTATTAAAAATAAAAATAAAACAATTACGGCCTATAGAACCATTTTCCCCTAGCATCCTCATCCATTTTGACATACAAGTCTGGTATAAAGAAGCTAGGGAAGTATACAATTTCACCAAAAGGAATACCTACAGAGGCCAGATAGTCTGCACATTGATTCCCCTCTCTAAAAATGTGGAAAATATAAAAGAAATCAAAATAAGTGAAAATGCGGAAACGACCTTATACCTAATAAGATAGTATCATTATTCACGTTTCCTATATTGTGTCCTATTATTGTATGTGAATATATTATGAATATATAATTACGATAGTAGCTTATAGGTTAATTTACAACTTACAACAAACATAAAATAGTGATAGTAGTTAGTAGGGTTAAATAACATGTATAAGAATTGAAAATTTTCTAAGAGTTATGTCAAGAAGTTAATGATTTAAGCAACAACTGTCCGTTGGAGTGTTCACAAGACTGTCGCTGTGTCCAAGTGTCCGACATGTTTGGACACATTTTTTTAGGAATATGGAGTGTCCATGTTACATAGAAAAAAGGGTATTGAAGTTCTTATAGAATCGATCAAGTAGTGGCAGCTCCAAGGGGGTTCTTTGTTGTCTCTGATGTAGCCAATCATTGCACTTGAATCTGTTCCAATACAGAGCTTCTTGACCCCTCTGCTAACAACATTTCTAAGACCACACTCAATGGCTTGCATTTCATGGTAAGTGATGCTAACAGAAGGACAGCAGCCAGAATAACCAAAAGAAAGTCTATGGAGATAGTTAAGGAGAGTGAAACTCATAAACTCCTTGGATATTCCTTTAAACCTGGCTCACTAGTAGGAACTCTTTACATGATAACCTTGGAGAATTTGTTGTTGTGCAATAATACAACAATTGGATATATGCATTGTAAATCTTATTGAGTCAATTTATTTCTTATGTATTAGTGTAAATTATGATTTGATTTAATACTTTGAACCATCATGATTTAATACCTTTGTTGTGATAAAGCGTAATGAATCAATCTTTTTTTATTTTTCTCCTTGCAATTACAACTTGAATTGTTTGGGTTTTTGTAGGGCAGACAAATCTTTTGAAGTCGTCGATCCTGGTGATTGGAGCCGGAGGGTTGGGCTCACCAGCTTTGTTGTATCTTGCAGCTTGCGGCATTGGTAAGAATTTCTTGTTTCACGAATTTGAATTCTAGATCTTGGGCGTAATTCCAACTTCGCTGTAATTCTTGTGAGTCGAATTTTCTACATTACTTAAACTGGACAGGTACACCGTAGTCACCATTTCGTACATATATGACCACTTCATTTGAACCTCCATGTTCAGAATGATAAATGCATTGATTGATCATACTTCAATAAGATAGCCAAAATGTTGTTAATATATTCATTTGAATTGGATATGCTATATGCACTTAAGCACTTATATTGTTATGCAAATCATTTATGTTTGTAAAACTTATAATTCCCTGGCTTTTTCCTCCAGGACGCTTAGGTATTGTCGATCATGATATTGTCGAGCTTAATAATCTGCACAGGCAGGTAACTACTTTAAATTTGCATCTCCATCCCTAGTTTAATGTTATAGTGTTCATTTCACCAGTTATGTCCGCTTTTGTTAGCTACTTATTGAGCGTATTTGCCTGTCTAGTGTAGTTTTCTGTTGTTTTCCCCACCTCTTTAACATGAAGTTCCTGCAAGGAGTATCATGTCTGAAGACAATCTAGGGTTTAAAGTATCTAAAACTATGTTTGGGACATTTCTTGTATCGAGTTTTCTCTCCGAATTTTCTTTCTAACTACATTTTATTTCTTTCCAGAATTGGTACTTGATTACATTTTTTCAGATTTGTCTCTAAAATTTTGTTCTTTCTAGATTTTTATCTTACCAGATTTTCTCTCCATCTTTTTCTAGAAAATCGTAGGAGAGAATTCAGGGCGACAACTTGGAGATGAATAGGGGAATACAGAGGGAGGGAAGGAAATAAAATTTGAATGGATAGGAATCTGAAGGCAAAACAACTGGATGGATATAGAGAAAATCTAGAGCAATTAATAAGAAAATGGAGAACATCTGGAGATGATGAAATAAGCAAATATTACGGGGTTGATCTTCACCGATGTAAATTCAAGGGGGAGTCAGCAAAATGACATACATGTATGACACCAAAATCTTGGAATATCACCAACTAACCTTTATCAGTATAACATGTTATATTATTTCTATTGATTTTTATTTATTGAGCATCTTTCTCTTACTAACTCACTGCATTATATTTGCTGTGCTTTTTACCTATTTATTTCTTGTGTAGGCTTATTCATGCGTGTTCCCCATTATTTCTACTTTTCTCCTATTTTATGTTTCCTCCTTATACCCTTGGAATACTTTTAATTATTAGATTCAGATTTTATCACGAACAAACTGAATTTGTTAGTGAATTTTCTTCATTGGAATCAGATCATTCACACCGAGAAATATATTGGTTGTTCAAAAGTGGAATCTGCTGCTGCTGCTTGTCGGGCGTAAGTTTTATCTTGTTTATGTAATTTGTTCTAGGGATTATAATTGATATCAAGTTATGATAGCTAAATACAATCGATAAAATTGAGCAGTAAACACAGATTTGTATCTTTCTAAATGTGATCTATGAGGATCTTGGGGTGTTTTTTTATGAAGTTTTGACCAAGTCGTTCGAACGAGATTTGGAGTCGTTCGAACGACTTCAGGTCTATTCGAACAGACTTGTTTTGCTCTGTTCAAACATAGACTTGTTCTGTTCGAACAGAGGCGCGATTCAGCCTATTATTTGGGCGTTTATGGGCATAATTGTCCTATTTTGTAACTAGGAACTTGTAACCCATATAAAGGGGCAAGGCTAGGTAATATTAGATGATGTTAGATCAATGCAAATTCTAAGAGAGAGACTTAGGGTTTGAGAGGAATTCGATTGTAATTAATTTCGATTAAGCAATTGAAGCTCTAAAAGGGAATTATCTCACCAATTGTGTGTTCTTCGTACTATTTCTTCTATTTAGGGTTTCTCAATTCGTATTGTGGATTAAGTGGTATCATTTTTTCAGTTACGATTCTCGGGGGTGATTGTGGTTTATGGTCTCTACACGTGACCGTCTCAAGCAAACGAAGGAGAAGCTAGTGAGTCCATTGATGATTCACCGGAAACCTAACTCGAAGGACAATTTGGAGATGGGAGATTCCGAAGATCGACTCACGACTTTGGAAGCGAAAGTTTCCGATCTAATTACTACTCTAGGGGAGTTGGTAGAACAATTGCGTCTCACGAACCTCGCACAAGCTTCCGCTTCGGTGAAACTGCGAATACGCTCGAAGAAGAAATGGGTTGTGGAGGAGGATAGAGACGGGGGTACTGAGGAGATAGATAGCGATTCTAGTAGTGCCGAATTCGTCGAGGAGCGAACGGTTATTGGTAATTCATCGAATCTTATGCGTAATCTTCGTATCAATTTTAAGATTGAAATTCCGGTTTTCGATGGTTCAATCGATGCCGAGAAGTTGGATAATTGGTTAGATAGGTTAGAGACCTATTTTTCTGTTTATGAATACTCCAATGCTCAGAAAATTTGTTTCTCTACATTGAAATTCGCAAGTCATTCATTCACGTGGTGGAAATCCTATCGGAAATGCCACGAAGTAGGAAGTTTGAGTTGGAAAGAATTCAAGGTGTTAGTGAAGAAGCAATTCTATCCAATTGGGTATGAACAAGAGCAATGGTACAGATGATACAATTTGCGCCAAAAGTTTGAGCAATCCGTACAAGATTACACTACAACCATTTCATAACCAAGCTTTGGTTTTGGACATCGATGTGGACGAGTATGAGGTGTTTATGAAGTACACGGGGGGTTTGTCGGAGTCCATAAGAAGAGAATTAAAGCTCTTTACAGTGGCCAATATCGAAGACACTACCGTGATGGCAATTGCTATTGAAGGCAAGTACTTGAAGAGTGACAAAGAAGATGACAAGTACAAGTCGGGGTACAAGTCTAGTTGGAAATACAAGCATAAAGGAGAGTCCAAAGGAGAGGGGTCTTCGTCCAAGGAGAATTATTGCAATCATTGTAAGGCGAGTGGGCATATTTCAGATAAATGTTGGAAACTTCACCCGGAGCTTAGGCCGAAGGAGGGGAAAAGAGCAAGAAAGAGAGATATGCACTAGCCACAGAGGTTGTTGACCTTCTGAATTTAGTTAAACCGAATCCTAAGCTTATACTCATGTTTCAGCAGTCTTTGGCTACCGAGGAGGGTCGGGAAGAACTTTTTCATGTCAGTATTCAGGTGAAGCAGAGCTTAGTCGAGACCATTGCTGATCCGGGTAGTCAGCAAAATTTAATTTATGAGGCGTTGGTGAAGAAGATGGGTTTGATTACTACTGCTCATCCTAAGCCGTATGGTTTGGGGTGGATTCAGAAAGTTGCGGATTTGATGATCACGAAGCAGTGCACATTCAAGTTTGCGATCAATGAAAGATTTATTGACGAGGTGACATGTGAAGTGGTTCCTTTAGATGTGTGTCAGATCATCTTGAGTAGCCCTTATCTTTGGGACCGAGATACGATTCATTACCGTAGAGCTCGCAAGTATCGTTTTATGAAGGAGGGAAATGAGTTCCATACCAATGCTTGTAAGGAGCATGTCACTACGAATAATTTAGTAACGACGACTTAGGTGAAGCGGTTGGTTAATGCGAGCGACAAGTTTGTGTTATTGGATCAACCGGTTTAAGAGGGTACGTCGGCTAGAGTGTTGTTTACAATGACAACATCTCACAGGCAACAAACCAAAATGGGGAAGTTGCAAGAGGAGGTTGTGGTACATTTTGATCACAGACCGTTCCAGTTTTTAGCTACACAGTCCAAGCTACAGCAAGCTCGTCAGATGAAGGGGATGTCGTATCTCCAACAATTCCCCTTGATTATCAATTATAAGAAGGGAGTGGACAATAAAATGGCTGATAGGTTATCTCGACCCCATTACCAACTACTTCCGCTATGTTGGTAGCTATACAGATATAGCCTATTGTTCCGTCAGAGTATGTTGCAGGATATGATGATCCCAAGGGGCGTAGTGTGTTTCGCCGAAAGTTGCTACAAGGCACAACATGTGAGTATGAATTGGATTTGCCAACCTTATAGGCATATGTATTCGGTGATTAATGCCGAGCATTTGAAGTTGTTTGTGTCGTCTCTTTTAGATGAAGACTCTACAATCGACACTCGCCTACCGTCAGTTGATGACTTATGGATGGAAAGATAAGATCCGTTGCAGGAGGATTGTATTCTAGAGAGAAAAGTTCATGCTACACGATGTCGTTCCGAGTTAGGAAGCAAGGTCAACTACCTAGCAAGTCGAAATGGTACAGCAGGGGAATGGGCACAGCCGCATTCCCTCATCTCGAGTTCTAGCTTGAGCAGGAGCTCAAGGCTCCTAAAGGGGGGAGCCATGATCCAGGAGGATCTTGGGGTGTTTTTTATGAAGTTTTAACCAAGTCGTTCGAATGAGATTTGGAGTCGTTCGAACGACTTCTACTCTATTCGAACATACTTGTTTTCTATTCGAATAGATAAAGTTCGGAGTGTTCTGTTCGAATATATTTTTTTCTGTTCGAACAGAGGCGCGATTCAGCCTATTATTTAGGCGTTTAAGGGCATAATTGTCCTATTTTGTAACTAGGAACTTGTAACCCTTATAAAGGGGCAAGGCTAGGCAAGATTAGATGATGTTAGATTAATGCAAATTCTAAGAGAGAGACTTAGGGTTTGAGAGGAATTCGATTGTAATTGATTTCGATTAAGCAATTGAAGCTCTAAAGGGTAATTCTCCCACCAATTATGTGTTCTTCGTACTATTTCTTCTATTTAGGGTTTCTCAATTTGTATTGTGGATTAAAATGACATTGAAAGTCTTCAAGGTTTTGTTCTTTTGTGGCTTTTATCCAATGTGTAATATGGTTCTCATTTCCAGGATTAACTCTGCTATTCAGATAGTGGAGCACAGAGAAGCTCTGCAGGCTTCAAATGCCTTGGAAATCGTGAGCAAGTATCCTTTATGTATATCTAGATACATTTATGTATGTATTTTTTCTCTTTATGTATGTGAATGTCTTCTCTGTTTTTATTTAAATCTTAATATACGATTTCCTTAACTGCTTACATTTTCCAGATATGACATAGTGATAGATGCAACAGATAACGTTCCAAGCAGATACATGATCAATGATTGTTGTGTTGTGTTAGGAAAGGTAAACTTGCATGATTGCTCTACTATCCCTGTCTAGAAATTCTGAAAGATCATTTTCAAAACAACCGGAAAAAATATCTGGAAGATGTAATAATTTGAATCAGACATTAATCAGAAATATATTTGTTAGAATTATTAACCATGTCATGAGCCTAGCCCTCACACTTATGTGACATTGAAACTCATCCTCCATCAATCTGATTCAGGTCAACCATCCCACTCAGTTTTAAGGCACTAAATGTATCATACCAACTCTAACAACTCACACACACACACACACACACACACTGAATAGTACTCGAAAACAAAATGTGTTTGAATAATGCCTTGTATTACCCCCTGCACTATTAAAAACTTAGTTATTTAATAATTGCTTGCTATGTACAGATTGGACCTCTTTTATAACTATTACTTAAGGATGCATGGTCGATATCAATGTCCATGTAACTGATCCAGCAGGCGTTTACAATCTAAAATACTCTGCTATAAACATTTTGGACTTTTCCTAAAATACACATCTTGAGTACTTCTGGGATCCACTAGACCATATAAATGTTCTCATTTTCATGTCGAAATCGTTTGTGTTATCAGTGCTCACCAAACTTAACTCTAAAAGGTTTTTCTGGTCCATTCCAACATTTTCCGAAGCTTTCCATCCTTGCCAAGATAAGTTAGATCGACTTGACAAAGTTCAGTTTCTCTCACACACCTGTGGCATTTAGTCCTTTAAAATCTTGCACTATCAATGATTCTTATCTTGCACAAGCAGCAGCACCATGATTGTCTAAAGTGGTCTCAGTTACTAAACGAAATGATTCTTATCTCCTGTAAAATGTCGCTGCCTTTTTTTCCTGGCAATTGCATTATCTGCTATTATTGGTGAACTTGTAAAATGTGACTATTTGTTAACTTTTTATATTCATCCAGCGCTGTAAATAATAAAATTTGAATCTGTATCCCCGAAGTTTACCTGTATTCATCTGAACCTGGGTTTTTTTCTTGCAGCCTCTTATATCAGGTGCTGCAGTGGGATTGGAAGGGCAGGTAAATTTGTTGTAAATGAAGATGAATGCTATCTCCATTTTTATATCTGAGTTCTTAACAAGCAATTTTATATTGGTATTGAACTTATTGAACTCATCATCATGTTCTACCAATAGAAAATGTACTATTACGATTTTACTAGTATTATGAATGTCGCTTCAAATTCTCTAATCAATAAATGGTATATGCAGCTCACTGTCTATAATCACAATGGAGGTCCATGTTATCGATGCCTATTTCCAACGCCACCACCTACAGCGGCATGTCAGAGGTGCTCAGACAGTGGTGTTCTAGGAGTTGGTAAATTATTTTCTCGTGGTGTATTTTCTGTCTATGACTCGACCTAATGTAATTCGTTTATGTTCGAGTCAAAATAATTCTTCAGCTTTTCTATTCTAGTAAAAATGTTACTTTTTTTACTTAACATTGTGAACCTCTTTTATTTCAATTTTTTAGTCCCCGGTGTCATTGGTTGCCTACAAGCTCTTGAAGCTATAAAAGTTGCTAGTGCTGTTGGTGAACCACTATCAGGACGAATGCTTCTCTTGGATGCCTTATCAGCAAGAATACGTATTGTATGTTTACTTCTCCTTGAAGGCCATTTTATTTAGATTTCTAAAATCTGTTTTCATGTAAATGTTTCAACTAGTGTACACATATATATTCCTCTGCCTGTTGTTGGCTTGGTGCAAGCCATTTAGTTGCTGCTACAATAAATCGTGGGTAGTCTGGCTATTAAGAAAGTTTGACCGGGTCAAGTAACCTCGAAACGAGGTTGACCATCGAAAACCACCAATTTAGTAGGCAACAACTTGAACAAGCGATTATGGGTGAAAGCTTGAATTATTTTAAGAGATTAGGGCGTAAGGTCAAAAATAACCCTAAAATTACCTATATCATCGTTGTTGATGAAATTGTTAGAACAAAAGGTTTGACATTCGTTTATAGGACTAGTTGATCTAATGTGTAAATCGTTTAGCTACATTTGGATGAGACTTTCGATCATTAGAGAGAAACTATGGATGAGCTTTGACACTATTTTTTTTACTTGAAAGATAGACTAGGTTTTTATAAGCATAGCCAAATCTGTTTGACTTCTTCAAACAGCCTAATTGATATATGTTTTAAAGCAATTTGCTTGTTGATTGTGAAATGATTGGGTGATTGCTGGATGATATTAAGTTTGGATCAGTGGGTCATTCACAGCTATTCCCTTTCCCGAGATAGATATTCCTAATTACAAAATTTAGGTTAGTCAAAATTTGTTGACCATCTTGTTTTTCCAAATTGCAAATGAGTATAAATCTCTACTAGAATGCCCCAAATAACAAATTTCATTCTATCCTTCAAATCTAAATATAATTTTCCATTTTTACTCATTAAACCCAACGTTGGTTTTGGATTAAGCTAGGAGTTATGCTTTGCTCTCTTTAACAACTTTGGCTAGTCTTATTTTGTATTCCAATTGTCACTTTTATTTGTAGATATCCATTCAGAGCAGATCCAATCTTTACTGACATTTTGTCACATTTATTAGGTCAAGATAAGGGGTAGATCTTTGCAATGCGAAGTATGCGGAGATAATGCAGCATTCTCACAGAAGCTATTCCAAAATTTTGACTATGAGAAGTTCACTCAGTCTCCAGTATCTACGGTATCTTTATTTCCATCATCATTCTCTGCTATCTGCTCATTTCTCTAGAATGTATGTCGTCTTCAAGATTTTGTAAAAAGTACTTTTTGTTTAAACTACTTCATATTTTCGATTCTTAAACCAGGCACCATTGAAACTGAACCTGCTCCCAGAGAGTGCAAGAATTAGCAGTAAAGAGTACAAAGAGAGAATTACTAAGGGCGAGGCACATGTATTAGTGGATGTGCGTCCAGAGCACCACTTCAAGATTGTTTCTTTGCCAAATTCCTTGAGCATTCCATTCTCAACTTTGGAGAATAAAATACCAGAGATCGCGTCGGCCTTAAAAGGAGAGGAAGGTCCTACAGGCGTGGATTCTGGATCTAGTGCTTCACTATATGTAATATGCAGAAGAGGTAATGATTCACAGAGAGCTGTTCAATACCTACACAAGATAGGCTTCACTTCTGCCAGGGACATTGTAGGAGGACTGGAGTCCTGGGCCAAAAATGTTGATCCCAACTTTCCAGCTTATTAGGTCTGATTGCACACTAGAGGTGCGACATATTCCCTCCCAGTATTTCTGTTTTGTTTTCTTGTTGGAATTTTTTTTATTCGAGTGGGGTTTTTTGATACTCCAGTAAATTTTTTCTTGCATAAACTCTACTGCAATCATCCGTCCAATTATTCATTATACCATGGAAAAAAAATTCAGACTATTGAATATTTGTTGATATTATCATACATTTTGCAGGCTTTTCTCGAGAAATTTCTGAAGATCGATTGTGCAGATCTCTATATAGTTTTGTTGTAACGATAATATGATTTATGGTTTTAAATGTACCAAGCATTGTTATAAAGCTTGTCGTAAGCTTATTTCTGTGAGATATGTCAAGCATACTACAAAGGATACTTGGATCCTTGTTAATTTTGGTTTAGTTCTTTTATTCCGAATACTGTATTTTTTTTAAGGTAATTACAATCTTCAACCTTACATTTTTCTCCAGTTATCATTTCTAATCAATCTTATAAGAAAAGAAAGGTTGTTACTGGAAGGGTGGTTTCTAAAGCAGGACATGTATTCGGTCAGAGCAGCACTAATAAGTGTACAGCAATGCATGCCCAAGGGCCAAGGCAGGCCCGAGGCCAGTTATTATATAGCTGGTACATGTTCTCTCAGTAGTCCTAAAATTGTGTCTAAGAGGAGCAAAGTAGGACTTCAGATTGATTAAAGATAATCAAAACCCAATGCCTCACAGGTGAAAACGACAATTCTGCCTTACACTTAGAGCATCTCCCGCAGTTGGGTGTGGGTTTGGAGACCTGGCCCACCTTCTCAGGCCAAACACGCTCAACCCACACTCATCTCTTCCACAGTGGGTGTGAGTTTAATTTTTTTTATATATAAATAATAATTTAGTCCGCACGGTATTCATTACTCCACACAACTATTTATTTTCTCTCACACATTAATAAAAAAAATTTAGTCCGTGCAGTTTTCTCTAGTCCGCGAGGTAATCAAAAGTACCAAACTCATTCTTTTTAGTGGGAGGAGCTCACACCCAGTTGAGTTCTGACAACACCACATCTTCAACCCCAAACCCATTATTTGACTGCTGGAAGGCGTTTGAGTTTGGGTTTGGATTTGGGCTGACAAAACAAGCCCAATCCAAACCCAGCTGGAGATGCTCTTAACAACTGGTCAATTTCCCCACTCAAAAATAACTAATAGTTATACAACATGTCTTTATAATTTATAATGATCGTTGCTTTAAGCGTAAACAAAACACAAAATGTGACTTAAAATTTGTAATTTGGATAGGTTGTCAATTCGAAAAGGGAGAGCAAAAACTGAATTGAGATTCAGTAAGGAAATGTGTAATGTATACCATGTCATTGGAACATGATTTACGTAGGACGACACCGATTTTTCACAAAAAAAATTGGGAGAATTGATGTGGATACTCTAACAACTTGTGACGTGGCACGTCCATCATAAGGTTGTCTACCACCTGTTTGGCCTATGTTTATGTTTATGTTTATGCTTTAATTTATGCTCTATTGGAGAAGTTATTAGTTTTGTTTTTCTAAGTTAGTTTCCTAATTGAATAGGTTGGGAGAGTTATAGTAGGAGTGATCCTAGAGAAACCTAGGTTATAAATGAAGATGGTGGTGTGACCTTTTTCAGTAGTTGTTACTGAAAGTTTGAAGTTATCATAGTAGAAACCCTAGTTTCTCTAAATATAGATTAACACGTGATTATTCTAACGAATCTTGCTTTCGCGTTCATAAATTCACGTCAATTGGTACCAGAGCTGCATTAAGATCCAGGTATAGTAAGTTTCAAGAGAAAGATGCCTCGTGGAAGACCCGCGACGAAGAAACCTACACTCGCTCAAGATGTGGCGAGAATATCGGATAAACTTAATAAGCTTGTCGAAGCTTTTGGAAAGAGAACATTTTTCCCATCCCCCCAACCACCTTCGTTGTATGTACTAGAAAACCCATCTCTTGAGGGAAGCGTTGCCGTGAGGAGCGACAAACTTAACAATCCATTTGCAAGTCTCGTTATCGAGGCCGAAACTTATGATGTTAAAGAAATCAGGGTACAACCCAAGCCAACGGACCGGCCATGACAACCACTGACCAACCACGAGGTTCCCGTCTAGAGACAACCCAACAATACCGAGCAACGCCGACCTCAACCCCAATAGTGGTCGACACGACAACAGTACCGATGGCGTTAGCAAAAGTTGATTTCCTTACTTGGGGCCAATCGGCAGCAAGCCCGAGCTTATGAAGCCCAAGACCAAAGTCGTAACCGACTACTGCCGGATCCAAACCAAACCATACAAGAAAGGCCCGATCCAGTTTCTAGAACATGATCCTGCAGATAACGGATCTAGGCCACCCGAAGCAATTGGAAACCCAGCCCAGAACCTTTGGGCTCGATGGGTTAGGCTCCACCAATCACTCCAAGGCTCAGATTTCGAAGGTATTAATCCCGAGTGGTGGGCCCCTTATAAACTACCAGCCACATTCAAAAGTTTGAATGTCTTAAACCATGTGGGACCCTCTACTCCTCTTCACCCCTCTTTGGTCACCGACCTTCTCCCTACATAGCCATCACCGACCGGGGTTATGGGTCGAACCCTCCTTCCCATGGGTTTAGAACCACCCCAATAAACACCGCTGGGGGACTCAGGCCACCGACAGTTCTAAGGATAGAGGACAACACCAACACCGATAAGGACCGACCTGTAATTACCACCACCAGAGACAACCCCGTTGGGCGCCCGTAAAACATCTATCCTTCCTTCAGACCCATACCATAACAACCCTTATACCACAACAATAAGCGGCAAACATCGAGGTTAAACCTAAATATAACATTGAATTCTGGCCACTCTACGACGATGGATGAGGGCCACGTGATGATGATGTGTTCAACGTTTAGTCGAACAGGAGGCGTAAAACTACAAGTTCTCGTTATGTACAGGCTGGGGAGAGAGAGAGGGAAATTTAGAGGAAGAGACTGGGGCCATGGTTATCACCCCCAGTTGATACCCCATTGCGTAACCGATATCGACAACGTCCATTTGGTTCACCCCCGCGTCCGCCAAGGTATCCATATGCTACAACTTGCCAAGATGATGAGTACAGTTTAAACTTTGAGGAAGAACAACGACCACAACAACGGCAAAAGGGCAAAGGTACTGAAATTAAGGCTTTGGCCAAGGTTATTGCTGAATAGACACATGATATCCACCTCAAGGTACCAGAGTTTAATAGAAAATCTGATACTGACGCCTCTATTGAGTGGTTGGATAAGGTTGAGCCAGTGTTCAACTACAAGAAATATGTGGATCCAAAACAAGTTATGATCATTGAGTCTCGACTGACTGGTTTTACTCTCACTTGGTAGAATAGTATTCAACAGGCAAGACGTACGTCAGGTACGTACGTTACCGTCCCATTGCAGAATGGTAGAAAATGAGGAGAGAGCTAAAAAAGAGGTTTATCCTTATGAACTGCAACAATGTCACATTTGGGAAACTCTAATCCCTAAAAATGGGTCTCTCATCCCTTGATGATTGCACATATCAGTTTTATCTCCCTGAGGCACGTGCACGATTCCATAATACTGAGCATCAGTGGGTTAGTAGGTACAATAATGAATTGATGAAGAAATTATAAAAGGCAACTGCACTTCAACCTGTCTTTTGCCTAGCCGAAATTGTACCGTTTGCCAAACAGTCAAGCGAGCTACATGCACAGTATCATCCTCCAGTACAAGCAACTACAGCAACAACTCTAGCTATTCCAACAGTCACGACACCGCGTACCTTCATCTTAGGTAACTGTTATGGATGTGGCAAACTAAGGCACCAAAAACATGATTGTCTTGCATTTGCTAAAAAGGTCGGCCTAGTCGTAGATGGTATGCGTAAGAGTATCACTACAATAAATAAAGGGTATTTACGTCACTAATAAAGTGACGTGAAATAGAAATAACGTCACTTTTGCAAGCGACGTTGACCAAGGCGACTTGGTAGCTCTTGAGTAATCACGTCACTTTTTAAATGACATCGAAGTTTAAAAAAAACGACGTAATTTCTTACCCATATTTCACGTGATATTCATTAACGTCATCTTTGTAAATGACGTTGAAAGATATAAGCACAAACAATGTCACTTTTTGAACGACGTCAAATGCAAACAACGTCACTTATTCAGTGATGTCTTTGTTAAACCTTTACTCAACCCCCCCCCCCCCCCCCCCCCCCGTTTCAACCTTTACTCATTTTTACTGTAGCAACAAAGTTATTTGCATTCGATTACAATGTATACATGCATACATAAACATTAGCCAAATTTCACAATCTTCACGAGAATAAAATTCTCATTCTCATTACGTATGAATTTTCACGAGAATAAAAATAATAATTTAAATTAAAAATCAAATATTGCAAAATATTATACAAAAAGGACCACCACCATATTATACAAAAAGGCAAAATATTTAGATAAATTATATTACCTTCATTAAGTACAATGTGTTCGAACTCAATCACTTCATTAATTGGATTACAGAGTTAAATCACTGGTAAACTTAACTAATTCACAAAAAAATAAAATAAAGCAACCATAAAGAAGAGTCTCGGATGTTTCACTGCCAGAATGCTTACAGCCAATAATACCTTCAGAACAACATCTCCAGTAAGAGTTGGGACTTGGATAGTTCCACCAAGAATTGCCTATTAAAAAAGTTATCCAAAAAGAGTGGCTCAACTTAAGGAGACTAAACTGAAACACTGATATAAACATATATGCATTGACATACATAATGAGGTGACGAGGTTGAAATGGTGATCACCCTTACCATGGAGATGTCAGGGAAGTTTGAGAGTACATTCGTGAGTTCAACGGTGTCAGTGTGGTATAATTCCATCCGGTCCCTCAGACGGGCTAATTGTTGTTCATCTTCCTAGTCATTTTGAGTATTGTCTAAAAACCAATGAAGCACAAAACCAATTTCAGTTTCTATCATTATTTATAGAAAACATCATACAGCATCATAATAAAGTGAATAAACACATAGGAACATTTGTACGGAGTTTGTATTATTGATATTGTAATACAGATAAATCACCAAGTGATCAAACTGTTACCTTCATCAATCATGGCTGTAAAGATAACTTATCATTACTTCAAAACTGAGGTAAGGTTCTATAGAAAAGGCTCAGTCAAGAAATGAGTTACTTATTTTACCCGTAGAAGTGATAATGTAGTTGTCCTCTTCTGGTGAATGGATCTGCAGAAAAAAAGAAAAAAAAATTCACCAAAATAATAATGGATTCTCTTACGTATGCCCTGTCATGTTAGTGTAAAGAAATGGATAGTGGTGCTATAAAGTATACAAATAAGGAGGAGATTACCTCACTGTCAGAATCCGAAGGATCGGCCATTTGTACAGAATCAACTCCCAAACTCACATCTTCTTCCTCTTGAATATCATCGTTTTCATCCTCGCAGGGATCAAGAATGCTTTTACTTTTAACCTGCAACAAACAATCCTTAAAACCTAATTTCATGTGAAATTTAACAGGACTTTTAAATTGTAGGACTTTTTCCTCAAGATTTCCTTTATTACCTTGAGAGTTATCACGAAATGCGCTATTGACATTTCTAACCTCCATTTTCAAGGGTTTCTTCAGCCATGGATTGTCAGCCTCTTGTTCTGAGTAGCATTTGAAAAAAGAAGGCTACTAGTCCAATGGCTGTATGGAGTCAAAGACAGAGATGTTATTATTCCGTAGAAATGATTAGCACACAATCTTAAACAAATTGGTAGTAGGATACACTTTGTAATGTATACATACCGTTACATCATCTTAGAAGAGGAGCTTCATCACAATAACATGCTGAAATAGATACGTGAAATATTTAGTTCCTATTGCATGGCGATAAACTTTAGCAAGTCAATCAATGTTATATAATACTTGAGGAATTTTTTACCTCTTCTGGCATCCGATCAAGAGTTCTCATCAACTGAACCAGCGTTCTAACCATTTTACAAGCAGAGCTCCTAAGAGTTCAAATTATTTTGTTAGGAATCACAAATTATTAATTAATCGTGTTATAGCTCAGTAAGCAGCAAAAATATAATCCAAAGAAAAGAAGAACATAGATCATAAATGTGAGGATAATCCAAAGAAAAGAAAACATGACACGGAGCACTTGGAGAAAAGTAGCCTTACTGAAGAGCATGGCCAACCTGCGAGTATTGTGAATCTTTGCGATTCTTCCTCTGATAGCCCCCAAAATAGCAGCAAGAGGAGAAAGCAGAACATGCCGCCCTCCAGTGGTTGCCATAACCAAAGTGAGTGTTTTCTTAGCAATTCTCCTAATTACAGGAGCTTAGTTTGTTGGGCTTGTTAGATTTCTTTCTAGCAGGCACTGACATTATTTCTGCTCAACTTTTGATTAATAACCAAAAGGTACAACTCCTACTACTACTGTTCTTCGGATTCGTCTTCCTCTACAAAAACAAAAAACATCTCCTACAGAGATACCAGCAGCCAGCAATGATCAGTTATGTTCCACGCCTGCGAGAGACAAAAAGATTGAAGTTGCTTTAACAACACATAGCAGAGAGCAATCCTTTTCTGCTGTCATTCCGCAGGCCAGCAAGGGTCAGATATATTCAACTTCAGGGAGAGATAAAAATATCGAACTTGCTTCAGTACCATTGCTCATGAAGAAACAATCCTCTTCTACAGTGATTCCACGGGACAGCAAGGAGCAGCTATGTTCAACTTCTGGAATAGAAAAATGCATTGTACTCTTCTTTTCCCCCAGCCATCCTATCTTGAAGTCGACCCTTTGCCCTCAGGATACGACCGAGTCGTTGAGCTTCCTGACGTCGTGAACTAGCATGAGATGAGATCTGGATTATAACATTTGCCTCAGGAATATCTATCGAGTTCCCACCTTTGAAAGGAAAACTGTGTTCACGTTTGGAGAGCTCTTGAATAATTCCAGAATTCTTGTCCTTTCAGCATGGCTGGTAGCACCATAGATCATTGGTTTATTTAGCTTCGTGGCATACTCAACAAGTGCAAAAAGATTGTCAGCAAAAACAATAATCTTATCATGACGCTGCTCTTCATGAAACCGTATCAAAAATTCACAAGCCCTGAACTTATTTGGATTCATCGCATAAATTGCATGTTTTCTCTTGGAGTTATCTTTTTCCAAATATTCAGCAAAGAACTCTTTGGTCATCGGACACCACACTTCTGCACACTGGATATTTGCAATAAACCCTCCTTTTACCAAATTCAACCAGTTTGCCTCATACAATTTTGGACCAATAAGGAAGTTTAAGACTATTATGCATTCGTCCTCTCTCACCAGTGTAGCAGTGAGCCCTAGTTTGCAATGAGATTTAGTTATACTAATGACCTTACGAAACATGTCAGCACGAACCACATGCATCTTATCCATAAGAAGCAATCCCCACTCTCTATTTTTTTTATCTCTTCGATGATTTTCTTGGACTTTTCAGACCATTTACCACCAAAAGCAACCATGTTATAAGTAGTCACAACAACACTAGCATTACCATGGAATCTTTCTTTGCTATCAGAGGTAAATTTATTGATTTGATCCTCTCGTATGGAAGACCACTGCCTGAACTGAAAAGTCCATTAATCCATAGATACAGCATTTGTTGCTAGGCAAAGACAACTTTTACGTATACGACAAGCGACAGAAACACCAATTAGAGACTTTCTTGCCCCACAAGGTAGAACGATAATGCCAGATCTCGCTCTTCCATTTCCAAACATTTTTCTCATACTTTTCTCTTGGTATGGACGTGGTTGCGCCTTGGGCAATAATTTAATTTTAAAGTCAGGGTTTACCATATCATTTCTGAAATCATACTCCTCCAACATAGGATAAATTAAAGCCTTAGGCCAGCATCGTTGCTTCACATTTTCAACCTGAGCAGGTTTTATTTCAAAGGCATGAGATTCTTTTTCTTCGGCAGCAGCTGCTACATCAATTTCATTAAGCAACTCATCATGACAACCTTCTACTTCTTCTAATTTTTTGCTTATCGTAAAAGAGTCATTTGCATGTAAACCCTCTGAAGAAATCCTTGCGCGAGATATTACATCATCCCGAAGCAATGCCTTCAGGGCCTCTGGAAATGGGGACTCAACGAAATATCGATTCTTTTTAAGCACAAGCTTCATTTTGCCGTAATTAGCAGTAGATGCATAAATGAAACAATCATCTCCTTGGGTAACTTTGTTTTCGATAATTTGTTCAAAACAGTAACAATAGTATCTGTTTCTAGCCCAACCGATACAGCAACATATAAAGAGTGTGGAGTTAAATTATACTCGTGCATAGTTTCCGGCCTGCAAACAGGCTCCGCAATTGCAATGAGGAAATCGTAAGCTTGCTTGTATAACGAAGAGAACATCTCAAGAAAGATTCGACCGTCAGCATAAGCCCACATCGGTCGATTAACATGATCCGGCTTAAGTTCTAATTTGGTGAAATCATTTTTTTTACCTTCGCGGTTATCTTCAACAGAATCTTCATGGTAATACTCATCTTCTTCATCAATAACCCGACTTCTCACATCTTCCTTAGCAGAATACTTGTGTTTCTTGCTCGGACGACCCTTGTCACTACCCATTCCTTGAAACTTCTAATAAATTCCCAAAAGTTGAAACAATAACATTGCATACATTTAGTATGGATTTGTGAAACAATGACACACTCGTATCGTTCGTTGCTCAATTTGGTATTTAACGCCCTCATGTCAGAATATTGCCTACCGCAACACAGTGGGAAAGAATCATTTGTTTGAAAATGGTTTTCCGGTCATAAGTTCCACATACTATTTAAGATCATAATCTACAATGAATCAAACAAGAAATATTTAAACATACAACAAATCTGAAAAACCCAACCTACTATTGAACAAGGTTAGAATTCAAACTTGTAAGAACACGAGGAACCTGAGTTCATCTCCGCCGTAGTCCCATAAGCGCTTCCACCATTGACCTGCATTAAGAAGTCAAAAGTTGAGTTTCATAAAATCAAAATAATTCAATTCCAGCGATTTAATTAAGAATTTTGAAGAAATGAAATTGAGGTTTAGGGAAAACAAGTTTTTTGTTGGTAGTGGCAGGGGCAGTGTGAGGGCTTTGTAGAGAGCCTGTTTTCAATCCATTCAAGATATAAATTATAACCGCAAATAAGGATTTTGTAGAGCATTCCTTATATTGCCAACTTTAATCACTAGATATCCCAAAGCACAATTATAAACCAGAAATAAAACACCAAATCAAAGAGAAAAAATCAAAAATTGAACCTTTGAAAGATCAGATCTTGCATAATCTCTCAATAACATTACGATCGAGGAGACTACCATCAACAACATGAGCATGGAGCTATTGTGAAACAAAAGGACTTGGGTACACGGCTTGCGCGTGGTATTTAAGACCTCCGATTAAATATTGCTGAAGTAAGTTAGGTTTCTTTGTGCGAGAGAGAGAGAGAGAGTACGAGAAGTGTTGAAGATTGGGGAGGGTAGCTTTTCTTCTTAGGGCTTGTAATCTCTCCCACGAAAAGACGCGAATTTAGTAAAAAAAAGATTTAACTTCAATTGCATAAAAAATGACATTAATGCAATCACAAAAAATACCTTTGCTTTTACGTTACTAACAAAAGTGACGTCAAATAGATTGAGGAGGGAAATAACGATCATTTTTTTTGAGGGAATGACGTTGTATCCAAATTGAGCATGCAAACTTAGGGGAACAAATCATATGATTGGACCTATTATGTCATTTATTTAAAAGACAATATTTGTTGTAGTGTGTGATAGCTACATTTCAGTGCGTTCTACAAGCTAAATACGAATAGGAAACTGAGATGCGCATCACATTCGTACGCGAGTCTTCTGGAGCATCGCCCCCTCGATTTCGTGGACGAAATCTTCTCAGACAGATGAGTTGAGGTGGCACGTCCCTCATAGGGTCGTCTGCCACCCGTTTAGCCTATGCTTAATATTTATGCTTTAACTTATGCTATATAGGAGAAGTCCATGTGGGTTATTAGCAGTTTTGCTTTTCTAGGTTAGTTTATTCATTGGATAAGTTAGGGGAGTTATAGTAGGAGTGATCCTGGAGAAACCTAGGTTATAAAGGAAGAGGGTGGTGTAATATTTTTTAGTAGTTGTTAATAAAAGTTTGAAGTTATTCTAATAGAAACCCTAGTTTCTCTAAATCTAGATTAACACGTGATTATTCTTATGAATCTTGCTTTCGCGTTCGTAGATTCACGTCAAGTTGACTCAATGAGGGACTAAGAAAAATAGATGAGCACAAATGGGTTCGCAAATATACGTCCTTGTCTTGGGTATTTTGGTATTGTTTTGGGAAATGTAGTAGTGATGTCTGTATGGGCATGCTAACATATTATGTTGTCTCTTCCAGTATGAGGTTCACATTATAACAACTAGTGTCATTTTCTCTTCAATAGTTCAAGTCATGAAGGAGGAATATGTCTTAATCCTATTGGAATGACTATACAACATTCCAAGTGGAGTCTAAGAACATGCGACATTAGATTAGAAACTCCACCAACGACCATGGAAGTTGGAGCCAAACAACAGAGCGTTTAATTTTCTCGTCGATTGCTTTTGCTTTTGATTCATTAGTTAGAGAAAATCTAACGTTACATGACTAGATAGGAGCATACACGATCTAGGAAATAGTATCCTAAAAAGGGGTTTTTAATCATTCATGTTTCTTCAAAGTTTCTCAAGTTTAACCGTTTATTTGTCAACCAATTGTAGGGAATATTCTCACACTACACACACTTTAGTCACGTATTTGTGCATATATTACCATTTCTATCTTTTATCTTTCGTCCTCACACACTCTTCAGTCTTTCTCCCTGTTGTTGTTGCTGCTGAGATTCATCTCTGATCCAGTACTCTCCCTTTCTCTCTCTTCCTCCTTCTCCCTCTCCATGTTCGTCATCCGATAACATTCACGGATCGTCAGTCCATTTTAACACCCTTGGGAAACTTCTAATATTTGGCTTTGGCAACAAAAGGTAGACGATAAAAAATGATGGTCACCTGATATCTCATAGTAAAACTCTATAGTAAATATTTGTAGATAACGCCACCAACTGCTACAGAGTACACTATACGACAAACATACGATTACTTAAAAGAATACGGACCACGTTCATTTCTCATAAATACTATTGTATCGTATCTCGAGGTATTAAATTGTGTAGTAACCATCGAAGTACATGCAGTACCATGCGAACAAAACCTCCAAATGTCAGACCAAAAATCACAAGTTTCTCCATTTTACAACTTTCCCCCGACTAGCTCTCTCTCCAAAGTTAGGGTTTTTCTCAATGTTCCCCCCAAAATAGGGTTTCAAAATCACATCTAAAACCCTAATTTAATCTCCAAATAATGTTATAATCTCTCTGATTTCACAACCAAACCCTCTCTTCCCCTTCTCTCCCTCTCTCTCCCAACACCAAAATCCCTAATTTTCATCCACCATGGCCAAAACTAGACCGGGAAAGAAAGATGTCGATTCCTACACCATCAAAGGCACTAATAAGGTCGTCAAAGGTAACATTCTACTATTTTTTCCCAATTTTTAAGGGTTTTAATCACTTAATGTAGCGAAATAATGGGGTCTGAGGTGTGTTTGTAGCTGGAGATTGTGTGCTGATGCGTCCGGGTGAGCCCGATAAGCCGCCTTATGTAGCGAGAGTGGAGAAAATCGAGGCGGATGTTAGGAACAATGTTAAGGTGAGAGTACGATGGTATTATCGGCCTGAGGAGTCTATGGGTGGACGGAGACAGTTTCATGGGGCGAAAGAATTGTTCTTGTCGGATCATTATGATAGTCAGAGTGCTCATACTATTGAGGGGAAATGTGTGGTTCACTCGTTTAAGAACTATACTAAGCTTGAGAATGTTGGGACTGAAGATTACTTTTGTCGCTTTGAGTATAAGGCGTCTAATGGTGGATTTACTCCTGATCGGGTTGCAGTGTAAGATATGGATCACTTGATGCCTAACTTTCAGTATTATTAGACTTTGGTTTCAGGGTAAAATCAACAAGCTATTGTGAATGCTTTGATCAAAGGTTATAAATATCCACGATGATGAGCTGATTTTCTGATATATGGGTGGATTAATATTATAGCCTACATGCTACAACCTATCATAGCCGTTTTCATGTATTGGGATTGTTGCATGTATCAACAATATATCGTAGACCTCAATGACATATCAGATGTATTGCTGATATATGGATACATGGAGGATATCAGCGATATAGCTGCGACATGTTGGAAATGTAGACTGACATGCTAGATTTTACATTGGTTGGTAATTCAAAAAGTACTTATTAAATTATATAAACTTTTTATTAAAGTATTTGGTAAATGGTAACTAGATAAAAGTATTTATCTACAACAAAAAGTATATTGAATGAGTTATCTTTTCATATTTTCACTCAATATGTGATGATAATATATCGGTAGGACATTTGGGTAGGCATATTGTGTCAAGTTTCAAGATTCCTTATTTATCAGTCCTACTACATAATCGGACATGGGTTCAGCATTAATAATTAAGTTATTGTTTTGTATGCTTGTTGAAGTCTTATTCACACATCCGATGGTGGTTGATGTTCTTTTGAAATTATTATGATAGGTATTGCAAATGCGAGATGCCTTATAATCCAGACGACCTCATGGTTCAGTGTGAAGAATGCAAGGACTGGTAAAAGAAACATCTTTATGGTTAATTGCTTATGAATTTCTAAATGTTTTGATCAAGTAGTTTTGCGTTTTTCAACTGATTGTCAATAAGTGATATCTTTATGCCTCCCGGATTATGCGTTTCGTACTCTGTTTTGTTTGAAGTTCCCTATGACATCCATCCACAGACAATTAATAAATGTTTGGGTTCAATGGTAACCATTTAGGTTGCTAGATAAGGCTTCTACTTCTTTTTTTATTGGTTGTGTACATTTAATATCTTATTTTCTGATCCTAGTTAGTTTTCAGTATTACATGTGTGCATTGAAGTTCAATGCATCTGAAAGTCACTTCTTTAGGGTATTTTTCTACTTTCAATGCACTCCTTTAGGTTAATCATTAGAAGAATGCGATATAAACTTTTTCTACTCTTCACTAGCCGTTATGGTGGTGAAGTTATAGCCTTATAGATATAGTTTAAACTGTTGGTCTATATAACATGACCATTTCCGTGTTATTGGTTGATAATATACATTTTAGACACTGAACATTGCATCACTCTTAAATGGGTGTACCGTTGTTTTGTCGCACTGTATGGTGGTTACCTTTGTAAACTTTGAAGAAGGTGGATGCAGTAGTTACTTACGGGCCAACAAATTTTTGAGGTGTTGGCCTCACTCTAGACAACCTATCAAAGCAATGAAAATATGTCGGAATAAATGCTTACATCCTAAATTATGTTTGTTAAATCATGAATTACATAGTGATTTATGGGCAAGAGATCGATAATCATCAATCATGTCGTCAATCGTAGGAGTCATATCCGGTATTAACATGTATCATAAAATAGGACTAAATACTAGGTAGGTCTATATATATATAATAAAAATGATATAGTGCTCTGACTATTTAAATCAATTAAGTTGGGGGAAACCACCAAAAAGAACTGCATTTGAAAAACCTTGGTCCAACTTAATTCAGGAACAGAACATATAGATTGCTTTGTGAAGTATAATCCATGTTGTCATTGTACTGTCAAGAATTATGTTCTTGCATTAGGGCTTTTCAAGTTCTTGTTTTTTTCTTCTTCTTCTTATATATTCATAACTTTAATTTCCTATATGTATGCCGATTATTATATTTGGTTCACTTGACCTCGTTGCACCCATTTTTATTACATGTATATTAACTAGGATTCAAATATGACCAGTAAAATGCAGTAAAGTTCTCTGTGCTAATGGAATATGAAATGGGTATTTGATATGTGTCTTAACTTCTTTCTTTGAAGCTACTTGTATAGCTATATGTCACATAACCTAGTTACCTATAAGTTTTTCGCAAATTTGATAAAACTATTTGGTAAATGTCTTTCTGCAAAAAGGAGAACTAAATAATGCAAATTGTAAAATCGGGTGTGCACACTACATCATGATGGTCTATGTACTCAATCTAGATGGCAAGATTTCTAGTTCAATTTTGATTAATTTGCATCTAGTGAGAGGACAAGCACTAAATCTTTCTTCAGTTTCATTTAAACTAAAAGAATATGAAAATCTGCAAGGACTCAATTCTTAAATTATGTAAGGAAGACTTGGGCAGGTGCAGTGGTTGACACCTGGCATGAGCTGGTACGTTGGTGGCCATATTATTTATTTGTGTTATTAATAACTGTAATTTATCATTTCAAGAAAAAATTAGCAATTAAGTTCAATTTATCCCGAATAGCTGTAATGTCCCATGAATTTTACTTCTCCAATCGTTTTTTTTTTTTTTTTTTTTTTGAGAAGGTAAAATAATCCTATTAATAGAACTTTCAATGTGGAAAGAGAACAACCCGAATGTGAAGGGAAATTTAACTTGAAGTAAAAATCACATGACATTAAGTCGGATCTGCTATAACTAAGGCCTTTTAACACAATACAAGATTTTCAATCACGTTCCACCGTCACATTTATGAATGATGATGACCAGTTCAAAATTGTCACATAAATGACAAAGATGATCGCTTCCACCATCTTAGTCTTTCCCTTCAAACCTTTTCTTTCAAAATCCTGTCTACGTAGGAAGATCCCACAAAAACTTACCAACCTTCTGCCACTAGTTTTTCGAAGATGTCATAAAACTTGTTCATACATGGGCCATAGTAAACCAAAATGGTTAAGAAAGTGATTCCATACCTCCATTGAACCGGTCAATGTAAGCGTACGTGGTCAATGAACTTATTTGTTAAACCACGAAGTACGTACAAACGATCTACTTCCATACTTCTTCGCTTAAAGCTAATTTGGACGGAATTTCCTTTCTCCAAACCAAGCGTTTCGAGAAATTGACACTTCGATATCCACCTCTTGTGCTTCTAGCTTGTACAAAAAGTTTACAGATCAATTTCTCCATAAATTTACCATTGTTGAACTTACTTTTTGAATCATAAAGACAAGGTTCTCCAATTCCCTATCAAAAGATTTCTATTAAATTCTACTAATAGCTAAGATTTTGTGAACGTATGTCAAAGATAGACATGCCACACACAAACAAACACCCCTATTAACATATTAAATTTTCATGAGAGTTGACCAAAATCTTTGTAATTTTTTTGTGTGGTCAATGCATCACTTGCAACTTATATTGTTAGTAAATCAAGAGCCTATTGATTTGATCTCTACGAAAAATCATCCACGTTGATCCTCTCTACGTCGACAATGTACTCAGGTTTAATAAAAACGTTGATTATCTAGGATGTTTTATTATCTAGTGTTGATAGGTAATAGGTTTAGAGGGTTTTTTCTCACATAGAAATGCATCGAGACAGGCTGATATACAGTAATATGGTAAAACACCAGGAATTTTAATGAACAAAAAAAGTGTTATAAACTTTAAGCATAACATATTATCTACCTAGATAAATTCTTAAAAATTGGATTTGTATGTGATGTGACACATCCCTCATAGGATCCTCTACCCACCGTATGCCATATGCTTATTTAATGCTTTAGCTTAAGCTCTGTTGGAGAGGTCCAATATAGTTTATTAGCAGTTTCTCAATTTAAGTAGAAGTCTATTTTAATTAGAATTAGGGTTCCTAATTCTAACCCCTCTTGTGTTCTATAAAAGAGAGGCCTACGTTATTTGTTTCGGAGTTGATTTTGATTAATAAAAGTTGATTTGTTTAGTTGAAACCCTAGTTTTCTCTAACTCTCAAATACAACGTGATCTTCTTACGAATCTTGCTTCCGCGTTCGCAGTAATCACGTTAGTATGATGTCAAAAAAATCAGAAGAGCATTGAAATGATTTCTCCTATATTGTTATTAATAATGATGGAGATTGAGAAGATTTCCCCTATATTGCCTAACCCATGAGCTTAAATCTGTGTTGGAGAGGATAGATCAATTCGTACTTTGTTAAACACCACTAAAGCTCGAACGTGTTCCCAACCAATTTCCATGTTCCTGACGAAATGTTACTACCATATTAAGAGAAGGATTTGTAAATATTATGTAGTATGAACTTTGAAGCTATATGTTGAAAACTGAGTTGAATAGTGAAAGATACTCGCGTGGTGAATGAAAAATAATAATTTAAACTATGATGAAAGTGAAAGAATTCCTTAATACATAAAAACACACCCAGTACTAGCTGAGTTCATGTGAAAGTCTATCAGGTTAATTTGCTCATGCTTGGGGAAGCCACATTAATTCACCTTAACTTCTCATGTTTACGGAAGACAAACAGTAGAATGGTGATGCAAGCTGAAAGTTGTATAAAAGGAGGGAGAGATGGCCCTGTAGAATATTTCTTCAAACTCGTAACTTCACATGATTTTATCGGTAAATAGTTGCACAAATTTGGGGAAATCGGTCTTATTATGTCTTGGGTAATTTTCTTATGGATTCTGACTGCGCATGCATTCATCGATTTGGTTATGAAGGTCCCTCCTACCTATAGGGCTATTGTTCACTTGGGATAAGAATGAAATGTCATGCTTCTAGGTTAGGTTCGACCATAGGCGTCTGTGGAGTTAGGTTTAGGTTTAGCACTACCAAAATCTTGATCTACTAGGTTAGATTGTTTTATGATAAAACATGTTTAATGATGAAGATCAAAGACAACCAAAGCATGAGCATGAAAACTTCTTTTTAGGGAATTTGGGAAAAGTAGTTATCTCAGCTAATAAGGTAGGTGAAATTGTTGTCCTAAATTTGCAGAATCATTTTTGGTTGCCATTGAGGAACTTGCTTATCTTAGTTTTGGATTTCACTGTGTCCTAAGGAAATATGAAGCTTAACTAGAGAAACTTAAGAACATTTGCACAATTTTGCTACTTAAATATTGTTAATTTAGAATTTATATTTATGATAGAAAAAAATTGACTCTGAAATTTTGTTGCCCTACACCTTTTGTTTGGGATACTTATTTCTACTTGAATGTTTCTTGAGGTTGAGATTAATTCAGGAGTAGGTCAGATTACTAACTTCTCGAGTATTTGGCAGGTTCCATCCTTCATGTGTGGATATGACTATTGAACAAGCGAAGAAATTAGAGCACTTCAGGTGCTCTGATTGTCCCCCTGAAGCTGATGGGAAACGATCCATGAACTCATTACCTGCACCTTCTAAGGAGACTAAGGTAATAAGGGTGGTTATTTATTTTATCTATTTTCCGCCCCAGCCTTAACTTCTTTCCGTTACTTGATTCAGTATAAGCATTTGTCCTGTGTTCTGTTAGTTGTTTAAGGTAGTATTGTCGTTAGTTTTTTCTTGGAGAAAGAGTTGGGAATACTCAAGTGCACCCCCCATATTTGGAAATTTTTTATTGTGAAACACCGAAAATGTTTCTATTTGTACTGAAAATATGTTTGCAGCATACACTGGTCTGTTCCAGCTAATTATTTCTGAAGGTTCTTCCGAAAACACATGATCATCTTCTCTTTTCGTAAATATCTTTTCTTTTCGTAAAACATTTCATAATATATTCATCAAGTCTTTTTTCTTTGTATAAAATTAGGTGGAGTCGAAACGGCGGAAGAGGTGATCTGTCGCTGCGAATGAGACGAGGTGTTGATGACGACGACGAGTAGTTGCGTAATTCGCTGCTAGAATTGTATAGTGCAGACTGCAAAGTACATGCTGTGCGTGCACAAACGAGAGACTGGCCTTTTCATTTTGTGTGTTTAATCGTAATTTAATATATATATCTGTGCAAGATAGAGATGTAGAAGGTTCTTTCTTACCTTCTTGTGTTGTTGTCTTTGTTTTCATGTATACAATTTGTGCAAAACTGTTCTTTGTTTCAGAATAGAAATCTGAAGGGCACATGAAAACAAATGTCGGAAATGAATCTCCAGATTTTCATTATTTCTAAGTGTTGGCACATGAAAACAAATGTTGGAAATGTATCTCCCGATTTTCATTATTTCCAAGTGTTGGTTTTCTAGTGTTTGGAGAAGTAAACTGCACCATTTCAATGATGAAGTTGTATTGGAACGTTGAAAAAGTTGTGATTTTATGGCAGCAATAGCTCTCCAGTAATTAGGAAATACAATGTTTCAGATACCATGACAGCCTACATAGTAATCTTTATCCATTTCAAGACTATACTATGATCAACATTTGATGCACCTGAGTTTGCAAGAGATTTCTCTCAGTCCAACTTCAGGATCTGCAACTCTGCTGTTACGACTATTCTATGCTGTCAGGGGCGCCGCCGGGGCGCTCTGGGGCGGCGCCGGGGTGCCCAATTTATAACTATCCGCCTCGCCACCCTAGGGGGCCGCCTTAGGGCGCTTGAAAGAGCGGGGCGCCGCTGAGGCGGGGCGCCTCTCTTAAGGCGCTGGGGCGCCCTGGAGCGTTTTTTTTAATTTTAATTTTTTTATTCTAGTTTTTCTAATTGTTTTGGCTTAATAATAAATAAATAAATAAATAAATAACAAAAAAAAAAACAACAACATAGAATTGCCAAATCATTTGGCTTAATTATTTAATAAATAAATAACAAAAACCAACTAACTGTTTTCAGTTGCGATCTCTCTCTCTTCAAAGTTTTCAAATCGTTGTAACTCTCTCGAATTCAAATTTTGATTCTCTGCAACTCTCTCACAAGTAAATAATCTCTCTATTTCAAGGTTATTTTGATTGATTGATTCCAATTCGAAATTAGGGTTGGAATGTTATTTTGATTGATTGATGATTCCAATTCTCATTGTGAGCTGCTTTGTTTAGGGTTGCTATCTCTCTGATTTCTGAATTGATTGATTCCAATTCAATTCTCATTGTGTTCTTCATTCTTACTTATTGTTAGTTGACTCAGTTCTTGCCTTTTTATTTTATTTTGCAAAGAGCCAAATACTAATTAGATGTTTAATAGTTAATATGTAACAAGAGAAGAAGAGTATAAGAAGATGATTAGTAACTACTTAGATGTTTGAAACTTTGAATTAAATAATTACACATACTACAAATTACACATTGACATGTTACAAATTTACACATATTACAAATTTACACATATATTACACATATTACAAATTTACATTCTCCCGCCTAGCGCTCCGCCCCGCCCCTGACAGCATAGCGACTATTACGGTATGGACCTGCAGTTCCTCTGCCCTGCCAGCAGCATACTGTTGCCACCATAAGCCACTGTAGCTCTGAAACTAAAGTCTAAAATCTGAGTTCCTGCAAATCAACGAAAATGTTTTATGCATTTATATTTATAGCCCCCTCCTTTTTCATCGTCACCCTAGCCAAACCTACCATTTTTCACTGATGCCGCAGTTCCACCAGTAGATGCTGCAGTCGTGCTCCCACCGATAGCGGTAAACATTATGTAAGTTGTTCTACAGAATGGGAGACAAATGTGCTTATTTTTTCTGCCCCAAGCCTTCAGGTCAGACTTCTCTAACTTCTTTTTGAGTTTACCTAGGGTTTACATAATAAGGTTTATTATCTACAATTCACTTATTAATTCTTTTTTCAATTTTCTTCTTGATTTAATCTAGGGTTTGTAAAAGTCTTATTATTTTGATCTTCTTTTAATTTAACTTTCTGTAATTAAACACAGGTTTCTTAAAGCCACGTAGATGAAAGGTAATCAAATCCTAAGCAAAGAGTGGAAAAAGAAACAAACAATATACAGATCCAAATGATAGATTATGGATCTATTGATTTTATATTGGTTGACATGGGCATATCAGTCATGTTATACTGTTGAATAACAAGCCTTCTATTATCGATATCTATTTATCGATAATTTGTGTGCTTGGGAGTCCCTGATAATTGAATAAACCAAATTTTACCATGACTGTAATTTTAGAGAGACGCGAAAGCGAAAGCCTGTGGGGTCGTTTCTGTAACTGGATAACTAGCACCGAAAATCGTCTTTACATCGGATGGTTCGGTGTTTTGATGATCCCTACCTTATTGACCGCAACTTCTGTATTTATTATCGCCTTCATTGCTGCTCCTCCAGTAGATATTGATGGGATTCGTGAACCTATTTCTGGGTCTCTACTTTATGGAAACAATATTATTTCTGGTGCCATTATTCCGACTTCTGCAGCTATAGGTTTGCATTTTTATCCTATCTGGGAAGCAGCAGAGGTACAATAAGACCAACTTCTTATTCACTGAAGATGTTAGGAATACGGCTCAAAACTGAGAAAGTCGTTCGAACGAAAATAACGCTTGGGCCAAAATTTCAAGGGATTGTCTAATTCGTTCGAACGACCTCATGACTCGTTCGAACGACCTCATGACTCGTTCGAACGACTTTGGCTCTGTTTGTTTGTTTCTAAATTCGTTTTGAAAGGGATTTGATCCAAAGCGATGGATTATTTCGTGATGCGTATTTCGGAGATGACCTAATGGAAAGTCTATAAATAGAGAGTGTATGTTAAAGGCCTCTGTACTGTGAGAAAGAGTTAGAGAGAGAGAAAATGGAGAAATCTAGGGTTTAGCTCTAAAAAGGTTTCTTGGGTTTTCTTTCTAGGGTTTCTTACTGGGATTATCTGAAAGGGTAGAGGTGAGGTTTGAGTGATCTCTGTAACCTTTTGTAACCCTTAGTTTGATAATAAATTCGTCGTGCTTGTCGGGGGTGGTTTTGATCCTGTTTAGGGTTTCCTCCTAATTAAACCTTGTGTTGTGTTTTTTATTGCGTCTATTCGAGTTCTTGCTGATCATATTGTGCTTCAGCGTGCGATTTGCCCCCTTGGTTTCCCAACAGAAGAAAAAGACGCGATCCAAATTAAACTAAATTACGACGACGAAGACCAACTAATCTACTTCTACACTGGAGACAAATTCCACAGGGAAGGGATAATAAACAATTCTGGAAAGGTGCATTGGTATGTTATCGATCCATCTTTTGCTATAGAAGAAAACTATAGTTTTTACAATGTATTATCAAATGCTAAGTTTGTACCTCCCGGATCCAAATTATGCTTTATTGGGGGCATTCATATATATCAACATCGTATACATATCTAAGAATGTTTCCATTTATGACTCAAAAATGAATCAAGTAAGTCTTGGTACCCCAATGATGGGAAGAGGCAAGGCTACAGTACCCATACTTT
The DNA here is from genome assembly GCA_014058105.1 of Kingdonia uniflora. Taxonomy (NCBI): domain Eukaryota; kingdom Viridiplantae; phylum Streptophyta; class Magnoliopsida; order Ranunculales; family Circaeasteraceae; genus Kingdonia; species Kingdonia uniflora. Next base: position 1,458,121 of record JACGCM010001204.1, on the reverse strand, counting down.
TTAATGGAAATATATATCTCTTCGGAATCAGAGATGATTCTGCTTTCAATGGTCTGTCGGTTAAGGTTGATACACCATGGGCAGTTAGCTTCGATCCCTTCATGAATTCTTGGTCAGACCTTTCTGCTCCAGACGAGATAACCCAACATTCTGGGATCAGAGGTTATGCAATTTATGGGGAGGGGATTTTAGTTCATTGGTGGTATGATAAAAAAGTTTGTTATTATTTGGACGTCAGCCAAAAAAAGAAGTGACAACGTCAAAGATAAGATCGAAATTTCTGAGGTTGCAAACAAGCTACCTAGGATCTTGAAGCCGGATAACGGTATTTCATTTTCTCCTTTATTCGGCGAAGCTGCTGTTATAGATAGTATCACATTTTATCACTGTGAAGGGTTTATATGTGCTTGCGACTTAGCCACGAGAGAATATTGTCCCATCTGCAATCTTGAGTTACAGTTGAATCATGACTTAGCCATGGAAGAATATTGGCGTATATGTAATTATGTGTTTCAGTTGAACTGCGAATCTGAAAAAATGAGGGTTCTTGTTTATGGAGGGGATAGAAAGCTATGTATGATTTGGTCGGACTACTACAGTAATGCGAACTGTCCTAATTGGATTCATATCCATTGCCTAAAGCTCCAAATTTACAAAGCCCCCGATGTTGAAGGATCGTCGGCCTTCACGCTTGCCAAAGAGGATTACAATATTTTTAAAGTTGATGATGAATGTCTTATTGACTGTTTTGCGGTTAGCGTATCTCTCTTCTGATGAAAATTTATATCTGCTTGTTCATAATGTAGAAATTGATTAAATTCACTGATTTTCCGTTGGCTAGGTGAAAGACTCCGAGGGCTCTATGAAAGTTCATTGGGAAAAGATGGGTGACGATGCCCGGAAGAAATATGCACACCGGTTGTTGTACCAGAAGGAGCTAGCACGTCTTGAGCAGCAGAAAAGGGACCTTAAGCAGCAGAATCATGGGTGTCAGAGGGGAATTATCCACCTTGGAGTGAAATTATTGAGAATTGTGTTTCCTAGAGCTTTTAGTGAACTAATTGTCAGTCTCTCTTTTAGTGCATATCATTGTTATATGCTCTTATTCTGGTTTCTCATTAAGCACTCAATTTAACTTGATCTCTGCTTTCCTTTTCTCTTTAATTTATGCTCATGGTTTTGTAAGTATTATTTCCTTATTTCGCCATTGATGATATGCTAACTAGTTTCCAGTTCTTAAGATGTGTAATATGCTTGTGATATCTCTAACTATTGTGTTGTATCTCGCTTGCAAAGTCACTCTAGAACCGTTAAGACTCTCAAGTCTCATGAAATGAACTGTACCAGGATATTGAACTCAAATGCCCCAAAACATGGTTGCAGTAGAAGGTAATATAACTAGAGCATAAGTCTTTAGCCAAAGAAAATGCCATGGATAACTTCCTTGGGAGTGTACCTTCTCTAGTTTGGATTGAGCCACGGCTTTCAATATCAATCGTATGATTGAAATAAAGAACATCTTAGATTTTGAGGCAAAACCTTCTGTCAACTCACTCCTTTTTAATTTTTGCAGTTAGTGAATAAACGAGTCCAGATTTGCCAACCCTTCCCATCCCCATCATTAGTCCCGGGAAAAAAACGAGGCACATCAAGAGGAAAAAAAAGAGTAACAAAGGGGATTTGTAAAACTCTCTTGACAGGGTTCTTGATTTCAGCTTCCTGGCTAAACAAGTAACCATCTATATGGTCAGAAACTATACTTGTATATAACAGATACAATAGTGCAAATAGGAGAGGAGTAATTTTTTTTAGCAAATATAGAATTTCATAAAAGGAGAACTCTGATCTAACTTGGCAAATCTGGACTCCAAAATTTGGGTGAAGTTTGAGTCTGGTGGAGTTTGTCAACCCTAACTTGGTTGAACAAGCCTCCAAGATTAAAGAGGTTTTCACTTTTCACTCAACTAGGGCAGTGAAAAAGGTAGTTAACAACACTCAACAAGGCAGTGAAAAGGGGAGATAATAACAAAGTTGAGAGAGAGAAGTTGAGTTTATGGAAACAATTATTTTGAAAATTTGAAGATATAATCCCTCTTTCTAGTCTCTAGATTATAACAAGGTTAGTTTTAACAATTCTCATATCTCTATTTTATGTTGTACTTTTTGATAATGAAACCCTAGCTAGAAAAGAAAAGTTATGATGAAAAAAGAGAATGAAAATCAAACCCTAGATAGATAAATCGAAGCAGAAGAAGAGCCAATTCTTGTCAACCAAAGAAGATGATTCGGACGCAAAACCCTATTCGGAAGAACCGCAGCTAATCTACTTTTACACATGGGGATAGCTACCGCGGAAGCACAGAACCCCCAAAGGTGCATTGGTATGTCATTAATCCGTCTTCCGGTAAAGATGGAAACACCATCTCTATTTCAAACAATCGTAGTATTCACAATGCATTAAGATTTGCCAAGTTTGCACTCGTGGAATCCAAATTATGTGTTCTTGGCAGTAGAGATCCTAATAAAAATTGTTATGTGGATATCTCTATTTATGATTCCGAGACACATCAAGAATGTCTGGGCACCGCAATGATGGGAAACAGCAAGCAAAACCCGACACCCATTTCCTTTATGGAGAAGATTTATCTATTCGTAGATAATGCAATCCCTCATTATGCCGATTTTTGCAATAATAGGACACCATGGGCAGTTAGCTTCGACCCCTCGAGGGATTCATGGTCAGGCCTCTCTGTTCCAGAAGAGATAACTCAACAATTTTCAATGAAAGGGTATGCAGTTTATGGTGACGGAATTTTTATTAATTGGTTTTGTCAAGAAATGTGTTATTTGGAGATCAACCAAAAGAAGAAGCATGTTGTCGTTAAAAGTTACCTCCATTTTACTGAGGTTGCTAACAAGCTGCCTGAGACCTTGAAGCCTCCAAGCATTTTTTAACTCCCTTGTCTGGCAAAGTGGTTGTTATAGATAATATTGCATTTTATCACTCTGAAGGGTTTATATCATTATATGTGCATGCGACCTAGCCAAGAAAGAATATTGCCCTATATATAAAATCTGAAATGGCCAAAACACCGTGATTATTATCATACACCAGGGTTTCTTGTTCACGAAGGGAAGAGAAAGTTGTTTATGATTTGGTATCATGACTACGATTGTAGTTCAAAACATAACTCTGTGAAGAGAAAGTTGTTTATGATTTGGTATCATGATTACTATTGTAGTTCAAAACATAACTCTGTGATTTCTATCCATTGCTCAACTCTCCAAATCTACAAATTCCTAGATATTGAAGGACCATCTGCCTTCATGGTTGTCCAAGAGGATTACCAGACTTTTAAAGTCAAGGGCAATAATCTCCTTGGATGTTTTGCGGTAAGTATTTCTCTCTTTTGAAGCCAAGGGAAATAATCCAAATTGAGCAATTGGATTCTGCAAGTCTGTAGTGTTGAAAGCTTAACCTTTGGAATGCTATTATTCGATTAGTAAAAGCTCAATCAGAAACATATTAACCTCTATTTTCAACTATATCCTACAAAGGATAAATTTAAGCTTTCCTTGATGTTCTTATAGTAATTAACTTGAGAGTCTCTTAAGCAATACATTATGAACAAGCAAAAAAGTTACTAACGTCGTACTTTCCGTTACTCGTATATGCTCAAGGCCTTGTAGTTTTTACCTTTCTTGGTGCACCATGGTTGAATAAAGTGTGACTAAACAAGTTCGGATTTGCCAAACCTTCTCATCGCTGGTTGGCGAAGCAAAATTTGAAGCACATTACGGGAAATTACCGACCACCCCATTTTACTTCTTCTTCCCATCACATATTAATAGATAAACAATGAAGGTTTGCAAAAGTCTAATATAAGAGTATCCAGTAGGTGGGTGAAAAACCAAATAAATCAGGGTGAATTCAATCCACCCCAATCCACCCCACAACAGTTCGTTTGGAAATCAAGGTGAATATCACTTAGCGCACTTCTGAACCGCGCGGGAACATCAACCTTCACGATCCAGCCACGTGTCCCCATATCCAACGTTCATCACATCAGCGTTGTTCAGAACTGCACGTAGTAAAGACTAATAAGGAATTGCCACGTATTTGTGTTTTTTTTTTAAATAGCCGTGCAGTTCAGAACCGCGCGGCATCCTCCTGCAAGTTTTAGGCATAAACTTCATTTGTTTTCACAAGTGTTATTCCTCACAACTTTGGCATACCCAAGTATTATTCCCCAAGTTTCCCAACCGAATATTTTCTTCTCCATAATTCAACACATTAATCTACTAATAATGTTGGGAGATTCTAGTCAAAGACCGGGTTATGCATACCCCAAAACAAGACATAATCCAAGCTCCGAAGTAAAACGAAGGGGGAAAGTATTGGTAACAAATATGTGACATTTTCACCTAACGAGCGACAATGATCCCTCCCTAACCCTCGAGGAGCTGAACCGAGTTGATATCCTTCTGGATGGCTTGGTCCATATTTTTGTTGAATTAAAGGAAATGCCGGTAAGTTTTGTTTGTAGAATTTAAGTATTATTAACATATATTGCCAATTGTTCGACAAAATGCCTGAATAAAAAATTAATGTGTTAATGTGTGTTTTTGGACAGAGCCGAGATGAAATATAATGTAGGGGATTATTGGATAAGTTACTGAAGTGGTACCAATGGATTGCGCAGTATCCGACGTTGAAGAAGTTGGTCGACGATATGTGTTTTGAAGAATTTTTGTCGATTAAAGCGGGAAACTCGAATAATCGCTTGATTCATGCTCTCGTGGGACGGTGGTGGCCTTCCACCCATACATTTCACTTCCCTTGTGAGGAACTTGGTTTTACGCCGTTAGACTTCGTCATGCTAACGGGTATATCTTTTGGGAGGGGTCGCGAACTCCCGTATGACGAGAAGTACTCCAAGTTGGACGAAGCAGTTACCGGGAATCACAAACACTGACATCAGGTACGGTAACATCATTCTCGCCTATTTAAAGACGTGGAAAGAGGCTTTTAATCCACGACTTAACAATTACAACCAAGAGTTGAATATAGTATATGCAAGGGTATTTATTGCCTATATGATGGGTATTATCTTCTTCTCGAATGCGCAAACATATTTTCCGACAGGTTATCTTGCATCTTTGACAGACTACGATATCATAGGTGTGTCGGTATTCGACTGAGGTACGCCGATTATGGCACATTTGAATTGGAGACTAGATGAAGTCTCAGTGCTGAAAAATGGGAAGGTGTAGAAATCGATCGCAGGATTCTATGCTAGCTATGTTGGAGTTCTGATTCTTTGAGTACCGTCGGGTTGGAATGTATCTGGTGAAGGTTTTAAACTTTAAGCATATTTATCCCCGTATGGGTGCGTGGAGAGATGAAAGGGCTAATTCGGGGTTTGAAATCCATCATTATTTTGCTATGATCAGAGAAATAATAGAATGGAAGGACATAACCAACATAGAATGGCAACCATGGCACAAGTCTAGACAATTAATTTGTCAAGAGGTAAGAGTTACGCATTTGCTGAGTACGAAGAGGGTTCCCTTGGTTTCAGTCCCATACGGGAACGGTACGCTTTGATATTTAGGAGAGCGATGTATGCATCAGTTGACCGGAGAAGATAGTGTGCCATATGACCCCCCAAGAGATTATGGAATTCCCGCGGTACGATCGAGAGTTATAGCAGGGTCTGAAAGATGTGGACTTCTACGATGGTCGCAATTATCTTGTTTCAGACGTAGATTATATGGGATATTGGCGTGCCGCTCATCCAAATTCTAAGATCGGTTGTAATTTAGTCAAGAGGGCCAAAAATATTTGGATGGTCCGGCATGATCTAGTGAGGCCTGATGTACACTTGCCACCTACGTCGAGTTTAGCTACGTCTTCACAGGTGCAAGTCTATGGCATTCAGGCGACTGACGATCAACATGATATGGGATGATTCATGGATATGGTGGGAACGAGCGGTCAACGTAGACGGATACCGATCCCGGTGATTCAGGTACCATACCCGTGTCCACCTACGTATAATGTAGATGAGTTGTGGCATCAATCCCAAAGAATACGGTATGCAGCATATGAAGACTCGAGGTAATACGCTGACTGCAAGGCGAAGTTAGAGGGGGAGCTGAGGCAGGCATAAAAAATCATCCGAGAGACATCCAAAAGACTAGCTGAGATGTCCATTTCCTTCCAGACAGAGCCGGTTGTGCAATGTACCTATGGCGAGAGTCTCGCACGTAGCAGACACGTCTGTCAAATGAAGAGAGGTTGTCCCAGTTAGGCTATGTTTTATTTAGAACTTTGATTTATGTTTTGTTTAAACTACGTTGAGTATGCTTTGTTTTGTTTAGAACTTTTATTTGCTATGTTAAAACTACGTTGAGTATGCTATGTTTTGTTTAGAATTTTGATATGTTATGTTAAACATTAGGTTTTTTATGACATCTTCTATATACTTGGTTTATTTGGTAATGACAAATGTAATATTTTTGGGGCAAACTTGTTGACCAAGTAGCTCAACGACTATAAGCGATTAGTTTTTTTCATCTATAAATACCATTCATCTTCTACACTCTCATATTAGCTATCTTCTATACTCTTCTCCCTCCTCAGCTTACAAACAAAACCACTATGTCATCATCAAGCTCCCAATCTAATTCTCAAAACCACTCTTAATCCTCCAATACGAACCAACAAGGGAACATATTTCCGACTCAATTCGACGCATTTGATCCGTCGCAAATGCCTTATAACCCTTCCCAATATCATGATCACCATGTTTGCCAACTATTCCCGCCACCCGACAATCAATTTCAATCTCAAACCCATGGATATTACCCTTAATTTGATCCTCATACAGACTCGTACTCTCAGTCGGGGCATTGTTAAAATTATTATTAATTGTACGTAATCCTTAAAATATATTTTAATCAAGTAGAACAAATACATTACAACTTGAACATAAAACTAGGAAACAAAATACAATAATAATAATAATAATGAAGACTACATTACTCCGCCCCTTTACGATTCCACAAATACGGGATAGGTTCATCTCGTAATTGGAAATGAGCACCTTCATTTCTAATTTTATGAACCTTTTGAATGTACTCTGCCATAGTGTTGATCGCGTGTCTTGGATTTAAGTCATCCTTCCAATTCTTCATGGAATTTCTAAACTCGGGATCAACGTCCATTTACAGGATGTAAGTATGACGTTCAACTTCGACGATCATATTGTGCAGGATTATACATGCGTACATAACATTTTCTAGATCACTAAGTTTCCAAAATCGTGTACCGTGTGCCAATATTTAAAACCTAGCTTGTAATACCCCAAAAGCACGCTCTACGTCTTTCCGGCATGCTTCTTGCATCTTCAAAAAATATCTTTCGGCATCGTTGGACGGATTTCTTATGGTTTGAACAAGTGTTTTCCATTTTGGATAGACTCCATCTGCTAAGTAATACCCCATATTGTACGGTACCGTGTCTATATTATAATTGTATGGCGGTGCAACTCCATTAGACAAGTTGTTGAAAAGCCACCCTTGATGCAAGACGTTCACGTCGTTGTTAGAACCGGGCACCCCGAAAAATACATGCCATATCCAAAGATCTTATGATGCAACCGCTTCTAAAATCACCGTTGGGATTTTCTTATACCCGGTATATTGTCCTGCCCACTCGGTAGGACAATTCTTTCATTTTCAATACATATAATCTAAACTACCTAATATCCCTCGGGAAGCCTCGCGATCCATTCACTTCTAACAAGTGTAATATATTGTTTTCATTGGGAGATCTAAGGTATTGAGCTTTGAATTGTGTTATAATTGTTTTACAAAATTCTTTCAAGCACAAAATAGTCGTAGACTTCCCAATCCGAAGGTATTCTTCTTGGACGTCTGCGCTCGTACCGTAAAATAACATGCGAAGTACGCACGTTATCTTTTGGTGCGAGGATAAGCCCATCGTCTTGGCGGTATTTTCTCTTTAAATAAAATAGGGGTTCGAAGAAAGTATTTGATCATAAATACGTTGATACACATCTTCGCTCATACGGAATCGATGACGAAATGGGATACCTTTGAAGATTGGGTTGTCATCGAAGTAATCTCGATTAAGGCTAAACTCCCCCAATTTATGATCATGGCCTTTCCGCTTGTCAATCCTTCCCATTTTACTACCTCCCCGCCTCCGTGATGATGTCGCATCTTTCTCTTTTTCTTCTCCTTCTCTCATCTCAATCATAATCTGGTTATACTCATGCATCATCTGAATTTGATGTCGGAAGACCTCTTCGCTTTCGGACGATGATGAAGATGATGACTCCAAAGATGAGAGTGATGGATCAAACATGATTAGATCAGCCAGGATTTCGTCAGATATGATTCGGCAAAATTGATAACAACAGAATAAAGTTGAGTTTTGAAATTTAAGAGGAATGAGTTTTATAGATTAAAAAAACTAGTCGTTTATAGCCATTGAGTTTCTTGTTGAAGAAGTTTGATTAGGGAAAAACCAAGTATGGAGGGGGAACCTTGTGAACATTTTCATACTTGCAGGCTCTTGCCGCGCAGTTCTGAACTGCGTGGCAAGAACTAGCCATTGCACACACCATCAAATCTCAACCGTCTACGTGTCTCTATCTTAGCCGTTGTATATACGCGCAGTTCTGAACCGCACTAGAAAATGGCATCTTAAAGCTTAACAAGTGTCATCATCTCATTGGCTCACTCCCTAAGCGCAGTTTTGAACCGCGCGGTATCTCAAGGTGAATATTGCAAAGCCACATAGGCGTAGTCACCTAGCTGTTGTGGGGTGGATTTGCCCAAATGAGGGTGAAGGAAGGGAATCTACCTTCCACGTCATCCTTCACCTAACTGTTGTGGATGCTCTAAGAGTGCAGGCAAATTTAGCTGCAACTCTGTAACAAGCTGAACATTGCTCAAAAATAAAAGTCTTGGGTCGGGTGGTGTCGGTGCTTGAAAATGAGGCTTTATGCCCTTATGCTCCAAGCACGAGTTAGTATGTTTCAGCGGCATTTTTCTTATAATTATTATTTTCTTAAAAACAAAATTAGGCCACAAAAACTAATAAGAAATCTGAGCGATGTGCACAGTTATGCACCTCACCGGCTTAATATCCAAGCACCGGACTTCCTTGACAGAGCTAACCACGGAAGCTCGGTAGATTTGGAGTGTTTTGAAGCACCAGAGTGAGACACTACTGGAGGACGATTATTCGACCTCGTGTGCTGGTGTTATTTTAGCACCATATTTAACCACACTTCTGGAGATGGTCTAACAACTGTTGAATTCTAATCCAATGGGATAAGTTTATTTACAAGTTTCATACTAGGGTTTGCGACTTCAGAGAGGTTTGAGGGAGATTACAAGAAAGGCTTGAGGAAGAGAGTAACAACAAGGTTAGTTTTTTTTAATTTTTTAAAACAATTATCATACTTTTATTTTTTTGTTTTTAATTTTTTGTAATTGAAACCCTAGCTAGTATTGATGAGAAGAGAGAAGAACAACCAACCTAAATAGAGAGTGGAAAAAGAAGCAAACCCTATACATAGAGAAGGAGAGACAGAAGAACAATTTCTTCTCAACCAAAGAAGATGATGACACGACGACTGAGAAACCCTATTAGGAAGATCCGCAGCGAATCTACTTCTACACTCAGGAGGACTACTCTAACAATAGTGAAAAACCTCCAGAGGTGCATTGCTACGTCATTAACCGGTCTTCAGGTAAAGATGGAAACACCATATCTGTTTCATACCATCGTAGTTTTCACAATGTATTAATAGGAACTGGTTTAGTACATCTGGAATCCAAATTATTCTTTATTGGCGGTACAAAAGATCCATATGATTCAGATTCAGAACTCTCTACGAAAATATCTATTTACGATACCAAGACAAAACTGTTGAGTCCCGGCAACGCAATGAGGGGAAATGGCAAGATCAAGCCTACACCCATATCTTTTAATGGGAAGATTTATCTATTTGGAGATGAGAGTACTTCCGATTCATGGTATAGTTATGTCGAATCCTGCAAGAATAGGACACCATGGGCAGTTAGCTTCCACCCGTCCAGGGATTCATGGTTAGGCCTCTCTGTTTCAGACGAGATAACTCAATATTTTTCAATCAAAGGGTATGCAGTTTATGGAGATGGGATATTAATTCATTGGTGGAGTAGAAAAATGTGTTATTTTGATATTAATCAAAAGACGGATCGTGTTGTTGATCAAAACGACCTCCAGTTTACTGAAGTTGCTAACAAGCTGCCTGAGACCTTGAAGCCAAGTACTTGGTTTCCCCCTTTGTTTAGCAAAGCTGTTGTCATGGATAATGTCGCCTTCTATCACTTCAAAGGGTTTATAGGTGTGTGCGACTTAGCCAAGAAAGAATACTGTCCTATATGTAATCTGGAACTTCTGTCCAGCCCTTTTTATGATACTAATGAAAGGTTTCTTGTCTACGGAGGGAAGAGAAAGTTGTTTTTGATTTGGCAAACTCCTCCGGAAGATATTGAGATACATTGCATAAAACTCCAAATCTACAAATTCCCGGATGTTGAAGGACCTTCTGCATTCACGGTTGTGAAAGAGGATTACAAGATTATTGAAGTTAAGGGCAATAATCTTCTTGGATGTTTTGCGGTAAGAGTACAAATCTTGTAATAAAAGTTTCTGTTTGGTTGTTATTCTTGTAAAAGTCAATTAAAGCTAACCAATTTTCCTTTTACTAGGTGAAAGATTCCGATGCCTCTTTGAAAGTTCAGTGGGAGAAAATGGATGATGATGCACGGAAGCACTATCTTAGCCAACACCGGTTGGCGTACCAAAAGCAGGTAGCGGCGGTCAAAGAGATATTGAGCAATGTAGAGCTGAAAAGGAGCACACTTAAGCAGAAGATCTCTGATATCACAGGGAAATTGTTAGCCCTGGACTCAGATTGAAATTGTTTCAACGAGAGGTTTGTAGGCTCAGTTTGGTTCGCAGCAAACATGATGCAAATGCAAGCAATTTGCATTTCTAACTGCTTCCATGTGTTTGGTTTGATTTACAATTACAATGTGGTACATTTAAAATACTTACATGTGTTTGGTTCATTTTTGCAAAGCAAACAACTTGCATTTCTATCGAAAAGGTTCTCTCTTTGGTTGCAGTGGAAAAATCTCTGCAACATAGTTTGCATTTGGGTTTTCTACTTGAATCTGATACCACTCTGATCCACAATACGATGAAGAAGTCTGTGTTAGTAGAGATTCTGAAAAACACAAATTCGATGGGAAAAATAAGCTTCAATTGCTTAAAAAAAACGAGCTTAACCTAGATCTAACCTTGCCTAGTCTTGCCCTTCATCGAAGGTTACAAACCCTAGTTACAAATCTCTTAGATCTAAAAGAAACTCTAAACAATGATCTACGTCTAGATACAATTTAATCCACAATACGATGAAGAAGCTCTAGTTAGCTGATAAGTGTGAAGAACACAAATTCGATGGGAAAAATAAGCTTCAATTGCTTTTAAAAAATGAGCTTAACCTAGATTTAACCTTGCCCAGTCTTACCCTTCATAGAAGGTTACAAACCCTAGTTACAAATCTCTCAGATCTAAATGAAACTCTAAAACAATTATCTACGTCTAGATAATTAACTCTAGCCTAGGCTTGCCCTTGAAGACAAAATAAGAGAAAAATAAGGACCTTCTAAGAGATAAAAAAATTTGTAGTTATCATTTGCATTTGCAAGTAATGCACCTAACCAAACACAAAACATCATTTTGCGATCACTTTGTTATGTAATGCATTGCAATTCTGCTCTTACTTAATAAACACATTGGCTTGTATTGCTATACAACTCATTGCAAATGCATTGCAGTTGCCTTTGCATCTTACTTGCAGCGAAACCAAACTAAGACATTGTGTCAAAATGTTGTTCTTTCATGCATAGGATACTTTAATATACTTAAGCAATCAAATTGAGTATGTCATACATAGGTATTAACTAAATCTTCCTTGGTGTTGTGATTGTTGTCTGTTTAGCAATAAATTTAAATTGAACACAGCCAAGTTTAAAGGAAAATAGTTAAATCGAACTTTTGTATGATCAAGGTTACAAGTATTACTTTCGTAGGTTATTGCTGCTACTGTTCACTTTTTAAGATGTGGGCAGCATGCATAAAATTTCTTATGTGATCCTTCTTTGTTTCATCAAAGAAACCATTATCTAAGCATCCAAATGGGTCGTTAAATGAAAATCGGTCTCACCTAATATAAAGATGACTAATGCATGTTCATCAATTTAAAATTGTAAAAAGGTGAAATAGAAAAATATGACCCTTAGAAGTCCAATGCGTCGTTCACGGATTAGTAAATTGCAAGAGAAAATATCTATATTCTGACCTATAAGTGATCATTTCAACCTCAGTGAATATACAATTTAAGCACATGTAACAAAAGGCGGTATTATATAGTTCCACAAATTGCTGCAATGTGAAGCATTAAAATAAACCAAAGCGCAACAATCAGGAGGATATAATTAGCATCCTAAATGGTCACCCTCAAATCGAAATGACAACGCTTAACAATAGGGCAAGCAATATATTTAGCACACAATTTTTTTGGTCATATGCTAACTTTAAAGGGGCATATATAGTAACTAGAGCTTCTCGTCGTGGTGACTACACCGTCTAAAGGGGCCGTTGCTTTTAACTGTACGTCCCTTAACAACTTGGTTAACTTCAACTATTTCAATAAGTTCTTTGCACTCGGTCTTCTGTTTTGGTGTAAACTTTAGACTATATTGGATACGAACAGAAAACATTACAACCATGAGGAAGACTAATGCTATTGCCGCAAAACATAACAAATCAGAATCCAAAAGAGGCTAAACCAATGTCATCCAAGAGGACCAAGGAGATATTTCATGTTTGTACTCCATATATCATGTTTAATTGATGTTTAGTATCCTAACACCTTATTCACGGTTTTTGCTCTCTTGTGGCACGGATTTTGTACTCTATATATCATGTGTGATTCATGGGAGTCCAATTAACTAACATCTGTGCAATTAGCAATGTTATATTTTGCTATGAGAAGTTGATCATTGTATTCATTAAATGAAATTCAAAAAGCGAAAATGTCAAAAAAAAACATTGAATCATTTGAATAAGATATTGGAGCAGACTAATGGTTGATCTAAATAATTGAATTGGGCACGTTGGATATTTCAAAAAGCGTTGCAGATGATATATTGGTGACCAAATCCTATAGGTTGTTATTTTATTATTTATTTAGTACTGTATTATATTTATCAATTATCTTATGTAATACTTGTTGCCATATAAATTACGAGACCACCCTAGTTATAATTTGAATTATATCATTAACATTATAATGTTATGGGAAAATTAGTTTTGAGATTTTTAGCTTTTAGATCTTAAAATTCACAAAAACTCACCAATTCTTTTAAAATACCAAATTTACAATTTATGCTTCATCTTCCCCAACACTCTTGTAATGACGTGTTTTCCGGAAGGATAATTTTTGCTAATACTTTTAGTAAAGATGGTGCAGTAATAGGCTTAAATGAATAAGATTTTACGTAGAAACTCAGTAAAGGCTGAGAAAAACTACGACCTCGATGAGGATTTTGATGTAAAATCCAATAGGTTGTTAGTTATTACAGTTTTTGGTGTGACAGTACAGTAAAGAAGAATGAATAGTAAAAATTGTGGATTTGAATTAGGGGTGAGCACGGGTCGGTTCGGTTCGGGTTTTGACCTGAACCAAAACCGAACCGACCTAAATCGGTTCCTAAATTTGAGAACCGAACCGATTAGATCTCAAACCGAAACCGACCTGACCCGAGGTAAACCGCATCAAACCGAAACCGAATGAAACCCAAATGATACATTAAATAAAACCCAAATAAAACCCAAATGATACATTAAATGAAATCCAAATGAAACCTCTCCAAATGAAACAAACCAAATACATCTCAAAGATCTCCTCCATCTCCACCGCCATGGCAGAGAGAGAAACATACAAAGCTCATGGAGCAATGACGATAGTGCAAATCTTCAACGGTGGATACCACGTTATCACCAAAGTAGCTCTCAACATAGGCATAAACCAAGTCGTCTTCTTGCAAACCAAAACTGCCCCCCTGTGACTCAACTTTGCAAACCTAAGTATCCTAGAAAAATTCTTTTGCCGGCAATCCACCACAAGAAATTCTATACTCATTAACGTACCCATCACCTCCTCTACCTCACCTACAATAACCTCTGAGGACATACCAACCTCGTCCATTGCTTTAACATACTCCAATCTCGACCGTTCTTATGGAACAATGCAAACATGTCTCCCTCCTGTATGATGGCTTGCTTTGACCAAACCAATACTTGTTGTGATCACCCCACTATGACACCACATCTCCACTATCAACTGCGCTTTCCATCCACCTACCATCGCCAAAACAAGCTTTGCTACGCTCGATTCCTCAAAAACCTCACACTGCACATAAATATAACATAACATAAAAAATATCTTGATGAAAGAGAGAGATGAAAAGGCTTGTGGTGTCATTCTTGTGGTGTTATTCTTCTTCCTTGGGCTGACTGGGAAATGATGAAAGAGAGATGAAAAAGATGTTTTTAGAAGTATTTGGGGAAAAATAAATAAATAGATGTTTATCGGTTCGGTTCGTTTTCTAGCGGGTTCTGAAGTACGGAACCGAAAACCGAACCGAAAGCCTTTCGGTTTTGTGTTTTAGAAACCGAAACCGAAACCGAACCGGGGCTGCTAGAAACTGAACTGTTTTGCTTAATATGGTTCGGTCTGGTTCGGTTTCTCGGTTTCTTGCTCAGTTCTAATTTGAATAATCTATTCTCTGCCTATATTTATAGTAGATACAAACAGTTTACAAAAAGAAAAATAGTTTCATATTTCGGGGGTAGTGGGCGAACTTCGCAGATCTCTAACGGCTCTTTCTTGACCAAGCACAATGGCTAATTTAAGTAGGTCAAAGACTTGTGGTTGCAGACGTGACATCTTCTCGAATGCTGGGTTGTCTTTGATTATGTTATGTTGGCTTATCCTTGTTAAATCTAGGAAATATACTACTATAATTGCCCCATTCTCGACATAAGTACTTGTGGTTGTGTCGAGAAGAAATTAGAACCTGAAGAGGTTGTCGAATGTTTACACAAGTCTTCATGTTGTCATTTCTGATGTTAAAGTCAAGTGAATCTGATCATGTTTGCCCCGAGTAACATTTAATACAGAAAATTGGGTTGTGTGACTGGAAGGTGAGGTTATAAATAAACTGAGATATAAGGGTTTGTTCTGTGGTTGAATGGTTTGGTAGCCATGATGATAAAGATGTCGCCCCAAGCGTGTCGTAGCAAGTGGTTGGAGGGTACAAACGATAATTGCGACGACTTTACAGAGGTAATGTTCTGTGTTAAGTTTCTATTGTTGTTTGATTTTGTATCGGTGGTCATGAAGGTTAGGATATTTGAAGGAGATGGAGGTAGAGAGCGTTTACACGCGGGGTATCCATTGGAACTAGTGTCAGTTGCTGTTGCAGAAGGTTGTGGAGGTCATCAAATATTTGGAGAAGTGGCCACTGCCCATATTGAAGATGATGATGCGAAGGTTAGTTTGGCGTCCGGTGGATCTTGTCGACTCGAAGAATTTCTTGTAATTTTCTGTTGTTGCCATTTCTTACAGGCAGCTTCATTTAGAAGTTCCATAACCTGAGATTCATTGAGTTTCTTAGGATATCGTTGCCCTTTTTGCCAAAGGAAATATCAGATTCGGGTGAAATGAAGCAAATAGCCTTGAGTCTTCATGTCAAATAATATAATATAAATGTAGTTGATGTAATCTAAACGAAGGAGTAAATTGTCGAATGTAATATGTAATCGAGTGTGTAATGAATAAACTTTATGCTTTGATCTTTTATTGTGTGTGCAGTTTTTACGATCTCGAAGTTTGAAATAAACAACTAATCGTATTATTTGATGTCGAAGTAGATTTTGTTAATGTACAGAATCTCGAGTAGAATAGATCTCGAATTATAGCTTGGTGACTGTGTGGGGCCAGAAACGGTTCCCTAGGATGTTGAGGACGAGAGCACAAGTTTGGGAGGATGAGCGATGGAATCGTGTGCGTGTGAAGTATTGGGAGTTGCTGGGCAAGTATTTTGGTAAGAGTTGTGTAAATGGGCAGGTATTGGTGTCAGTGGAACCCAAATATGATATGTTGAGTGAAGTGGAGGGGAAGGAGGCAAAAGAGGAGTATAAATTCCATATGAACTTAGACTTCTTGAGTTCTCCGGAACGTGTCCGCAAGATAAGGAACCGAGCTAAGGCATTTGTGAAGAAAGAAGATATGTTGACTGGTCGAAGGTTGGATTACATGAGTGTTGGAATGTAATAAATGAGTATGTGTAAGGTGTTGTTTGAAAGAAATAAATATATTGTTATCGATGTGTATGAATTCAAATTTCTCGAATATAATTTGACTTGGTGAATGAATGAAATTTACTGATATAATGTTGCATGAGTATGGGAACAATCGATTTGTCAAACTTTGGTAATTAATTATCGAATAAAATTTAAATTTTAAAATTTATGTTGAAGATCTTCCCGAGAATATAGCAAAATTAAAAATAAAGAAATGTGTTTAGGTAATGAGATAATGAAAATGGCTAGGTGTACTCCTGTAGGTGATATTTTGAAGTATAAAGAAATAGATGTACACCATCTTTGTGATAAAATAGGTTGTGCATTAGCGAGTATGGATATATCAGAAGATGTACAAAGAGATATTGAAGGTTTGGAGCAAGAGTGCATGGGTTTGTTGTCTTTGAGAAGACGAAGAATCAAAAACTTCGAGAAAATGCAAAAAGGCGTTATGCTCGAGTACTCGAACGGTCGCGAAGTGGTGCGATGAACAGTCGCGTGGGGTCTATAAATATCCCTGTAGTAGGCGACTGTTCACATTTCACAAATTCTGAAAAAAATTCTTCAAGTATGAATTCCTTGTGCTCGTTACTAGAATCGTTGTCAACAATTGGGAAGGAGGAGATAAGTGTTTTAATTGAGAGGGCAAAGCGTGCTAAGTAGAGGGATACCGAGGCAGCACGAATCCAAGGTTTGTGGTTTTGTTGTATTTTACTGATATTTTTAGATTCTGTTGAGACCCTTTGTAGTTGTAGATATGATAATGATAGTGTAGGAAGGAATTGTGATTAGGAAGGGTGTAGTAGAAGTAATTACAGAATTACTATGGTAGGGTTATTAGAAAATTGGTTATAATATGGAGGGTGCATGGTATGTTTGATTGTGGCAATGCTGTCGAAAATGTTTTTAAGGTTGTTTGAGATAGAGAGGTTGTTGGAAAGGAGTGGTGATGAGTGGAAAGAGTGATTGGTGGGTGTCACTGTCTTTACGGCACGAATGTGGTAGGCTTTGCCAAATTTGGGAGTTCGGTAATGGAATGCCGGATTATGTGTGGTGTGGCCGGGTTTTACGCCGGAGAGTGAGGAGTATCAATTTTTTGAATTTGGCTCTTTTAGCGGGAGACAGGCGAAATGTATTCAAGAAGCTGAGGTTCCTGAACTTGGATAAAAAACTTTAGTATAGTAATCGATGTTAGGACTTTTAAAAAAAAATAGTAAAGAAATATTGTATTGAGAACTGAATGTAGAAACTGTGCATTCGGGCAGTAATGATATCAATCAGATAGTAATAATAGTAATAATGTGTTGGAGATGAAACTTGACAACGATATGAAGATTAACATATGAACATATATAATGTATCAGATATGATATATACTAATTGTTAAAAAATGGAATATGATTTTTAGGTTCTTTAAAATGGCTGAACTTATCAATATTGATAATAAAGAAATCTTCGGGAACCTAGAAGATGTAGAACCCCTTTTAATCGATGTTACAGCGTATGTCCAAAAGTTAGGTGGTAGTTATAGGGTGGGGCCGAGTAGCGTAGATGTGGCTAGTACGACCAATTTAAGGTGGCACCCATGATTGTAGAAGTTTCTGACGAGGAGGGTACCGAAACAGATGTGGATCACAAGCCACATGCTAGTGATCGAAAAGGTAGTGGGAATGGGGAGGAAGATGTTAAGGAGGGGGATGAGGCTTGTTATGGTGAGGGTCCAGAAACAAAAGAGATATTGAGTTTCAAGAAGAAGTATGGTATTCCTCAAGATATTAGGTTAAAGGAATATCAGTATGATATGACTGATCAGGAAATTCCTTTGGGTGGGATTCTTTTTCATCGAGAATAAATTAAAATGGGTTTGAAGCTTCCGCATCGAGCTGATCAAAAGAAGCTATTGAATTTCTTCGACGTTGTACCTGCTCATTTCAACCCAAACGAGTATGACCTCTTTCGTGTATGTGGGGTGATAAACGGTCGATTAAAGGCAATGGGGGAAGAGTTGATCACAGTGGATGATTTATGTGTGTACTACACACTCAAACAAAACCCTCAGAAGTTTGGATATCGATACTTAGCGAGGTTTCTGAAGAGATTGTTGTTCTATGACATGGTGTCAACAGGAGGGCGGTATAGCGATGAACGTCTTCTCGTTTATGGAATTACGATTTCAACAAGAAAGATCCGGGGAAGCCCTTGAAAGGAAAGACTTTTCGATTAAGTTTGTGGTTAGGTAACATAAATGTCGATGTTTTAGTTTTGTTTATCTTCAAAATTGGTGTATTACTGGTATTTTTTGTTTGTACAGCTTTGAAGGAGATTGATAGGAACTCGTAAGTGCAAGAGCAGTTGTGCAATATTAGGAGAGATTTCTGCAGTAGAATCGATAATCTTGTCATCGACCAAGAAAAAGTGGGCACTTATTTTTAAGAGGCAGGCTTAAAGAGGTCGAGGGATTAAGAGGCAAAAGTTTTAGTAATCGACGGAAAGATGTCTGCGAAGAACAAAAGGGCTGCAAAGTCGAGCTTGCCTTTAGAAAATCCTTTGCTAGCTGGGTATATGACGGACTCTGTAACGACTCAGAGAGATGTAATGTTTGCAGAAATTTTAGGGAAAGGGAAAAAGAAGAGGGCGGTCAGCCAAATTGTTGCTCCTTTACTACCCCTAAAGAGGGTTTCTCGAAAGTCAACCATCGATGAGGGGGCGAAGGTCGAGATACCAATTGTTGTGCCGGATGGGCGACCTCCATTAGCTTTGACGAGCACGCTTCCGAAAAAGAAGGCCTCTTCGGAATCGTCGAAGAAGAAATACGTCAAGGAATCTGAGACTGAGGTCTAAAGGACCATGGATACATGTGTCTGGGACGGATGTGCTAAAGGCAGAAGTGAACGATTGTTTGGTCAGGGCAGAGAGTTTGATAACTTTTCTAAGCGAGGGCCACCGAAACATGTTGAAGGTGAGATTTTTTTTTGCTTTGATTCGTTTAAAAAATCTGGATCCTCATTCGAATACTCATATTATGAATGTAATGCAGATCAAGAAGTTGTTGACTAAGGCTAAAGGTCACATTTTCGGTGGTGGTACACTGGCAAATCAGCTGGTTGCTTACAAGAATATCGAGAAAGACCTGACGAAGGAGAAAAAAGATCTGATCGAGGAAAAGAAGAAGCTGAATGCGAAGTTGAATAGGTACAAGCTAGATGTTGGGAAGGAACAGAAAGTTACCCTTCGTGATGTGAAGAAAGCTTGGGACAAGAAGGTCGAGGAGATAAGGGCCGATTTGGTGAAGGATAAAGAGGAGGCTTTGGCATTGCTGAGAACAAACTTTGAGAAGGATGTACAGGAGCAAGTCAACGATGCTCGAAGGTTGATGGAGGTGGAGCATGGGAAGATTTTGGAGGAGGTAAGGGCTGAACTTATGCGAGATAGTTTGGAAGCTTTTAAGAAGGTGAAGGCTAATATTATAGGGCAGTTTGAGGTGATTGAGCAAGGAAAGATCATTACAAAGGATTGGTCATTGCGGGGAACTTGGTTTTGAATGATTCAGATGCAGAAGACGAAGTTCCAGAAACCCCTGAGGTTCCTAGTGGGGACGGAGGTTGTCAAGGATCCTGTGATGATGATTGCCGAGGAATTTTGTTCCGAGGAAATAGTGGATGAGTTCGCCCTAGGTGGATTCGCGAAGGTTGATAATATAGTGTCTCCTCCTGCAGAGTAAATAATTGTTGTAAATTTTTTTTGTTTTTTGATGAAAGATGTAAAAATGGTCGATGAGACCGAAACAGGTTTTAGCTATGTTTCTTTGAATGCTGATGTGTTTGTTTGTCGAAGATTTTTATGAAAGTAATTGATGCATAATTTTTGCTAAATTTATGCTAAGTTTTTGATATTCGACAAGATCGATATTGTAAAATGTGATTTTAGATAATATCAGAGTGTTGTTTTGAAGCAAGTATTCGTGATGAGTGAACGATGGCCATGGAATGGCAAGTATCAGGAATGATTACCATATGTGAATTCTCAATGGGGTATCTGGGTTTGTTTGAAAAGAACAAAACATGACATATTTTGTTCGATAAGTAATGAATGCAAACAAGATTATCCTACAATTGGATAGTGTTTACGAAGAATTGAATGTTAGTTTTGACACATACTTATCAAGTATGGATCAAGACTAAGTAAAGATAGTAATTGAAAGTAAAGATAGTTGTATTTGAATCGCCGGCAGCGGTTACAGTTGTCATCTGTAAAACATTTTTAGTTGGGCTGTATTCCATGGATATTCGAGCTGTATTTTGTCTTCAGTCATTAGCCTGTAAGTCCCACTATCGATTTTGTCACTAATAATATATGGTCCTTCCCAGTTTTCTGACAATTTGCCAAAATTCTTAGGTCGAGTACTATATTAAATTTGTTAAAGGATAAGGTCGCCAATGCCAAATTTTTGTTTTCGAACCATTTTGTTGTAAGCTTTCTTGAGTGTGTCATGGTATTGACCTAAGTTCGTAATGACGTTGTCTCAGGTTTCTTCAATCTAGTTAAGGTTGCAGAGAAGACCAAGTTCATTGTCTTCATTTATGATTTTTCATCGACCACTAGGTAGATCGTGGTCTGGAGGTATGACAGCTTCGGTGTCGAAGGCTTTTATAAATAGAGTGCAGCTTGTGGATGTTCGAGGAGTTTTCCTGTATGCCCATAGAACGTTTAGTAATTCATTGACCTATCTGCCTTTCTTCTCGTCGAGGCATTTGCGTAGTCCTAATTTGATACTTTTGTTTATGACTTCAGCTTGTCCGTTACCCTGAGGGTAGTATGGTGTTGAAGTAGATAGCTGAATTTTGCATTTGCGGAAGAAACTAAGAACTTTGATGCTTATGAATTATTTGCCGTTATCAGAGCGTATCATGTGTGGGCAGCCAAATCTAGTTATGATATGTACCTAAAAAAACTTAATGACTTCATTTTCGTTAGTGTGAGAAAAAGGGACTGCTTCGACCCATTTGGTGAAGTAGTCTGTGGCCACAAGAACAAATTTGTAATTTCCCGATGTTGGGTGAAAAGGTTCAATGATATCGATTCCTCATCTTTTGAATGGCCAGAGAACATTGCTTATGTACAAGTCGAGTGTTGGGCTTTTAATGTCTTGAGCGTGGATTTGGCATTTGTAGCACCTACGAACAAAGTCTTCACAATCTTTTCGCATCTTCGGTCAGTATAACCCTTGAGTGAATGCCCGTTGGGCCAATGATCGTCCTGAAATGTGAGCTGTGCAGATCCCTTCGTGAAGTATTTTTATTTTTTATTTGGGCCTATTTCTAAGAGATGCATTCAATAAGAGGTCATCCTCCTGTAATGCGATAGAGGATTTTATCTTGGACTGTGAATCTTGGGCATTTGACCAAGAGTGATCGGGCTTCTTCTTTGTTACTCGGGAGGATGTTGGAATTGAGGTATGCATAGAAGGGTTTTCTCCAATCGTCTTCATCTTCGTCTTCAATAGCAATGATTTGCATCGTAGAGCTTATATCGAGACTGGAATGTTCGATAACTTCGATTTCCAAAGTTATCTTTTCACTATCTTCGAGCATTACAACAATCTATGCCAATGCGTCAACGTGGCGATTTTTGGCTCGAGGAAGGTAAGAGATTGTTGTTGACTTGAATTTGACCATTTTCTTTTCGACCAAGGCTGCATAATCAACCATCTTGCCTGATGTCTTGAATGTCTTATTGTAATAATTGGCGACGAGTAAGGAAGGAGTCGACATATACAACTATTTCTTCTGCCCCAAGTGTTATAGCAAGATCCAGTCCATGAAGGATATCTTGGCATTCTGTTTCATTGTTGTTAGCATAGAATTTGAGTTTAATAGCTTTCTCGATGCGATGATTGGATGGTGTAACGAGAATGATGCCGATTCCTGATCCTCGCGGTTCAGTAGATCCATCCATGAAGAGTCTCCATCCTGTGCTCCGTGATCAGGCGTCTAGCTCTGCAATTGAGCTATCAACCAATATTTTTCGAGTTCTTCCCAATCGGGGTCTTTGACTGGAAAATCTGCCAAGAAATCAGCTACTGCTTGTCCTTTGATTGATATCTGAGACTCGAGAAGGAGATGTCATTTTCTCCGAGGAATACAAAATATTATTGAATCTCTCCGAGATTTTTCTTTTTTAGAGAGTACAAGTTGAGAGGATATTTAGTAATAATTTTAATGGGATGAGCTTGAAAATAAGGTCGAGGTTTCTGAGAGCTGTAGACCAAGGCTAAAAGTTGTTTATTGGCTGTTGTATATCTTTTCTCAGCAGACATGAGAGTTTTGCTGATGAAGTAGATTGGCTTTTCAACACCGTCGTCTTCTCGAATAATGACAGAGCTAATAGAATCATCAATTGTGGATACGTACATTGTCAGTGTTTCACAATCAACTGGAGTACTTATGATAAGAGGACGGCCTAAGTATTGTTTAAGATCTTGGAAAGCCAAATCACAGTCAGGAGTCCAAATGATTTCCTTGGGATATTTTTTGGATAGTAGAGTTAGATTTCTATGAAGAAGGAGGTAAAGAAGTTTGTATCGACCAGATGACTTTGAGATGAACCTGCGAAGAACAACAATCTTGCCAGCGAATTTCAATACATCATTCTTTGTTCGAGGAGATGGCATTGTCATGAGTGCCTTGATTTGTGCCAGATTGATTTCGATTTCCCTTTTACTAACCAGATGTCCCAAAAATTTACCATATGCAACACCGAATTGGCATTTTTCAGGGTTGAGTTTCATCTGGTAGGTACGAAGTAAATCAAATATGGTTTGGAGGTTGTTGTAGTGATCTTCACGTTTCAAGCTTTGTAGATCATATCATCGATGTATACCTCCATGATTTTACCTAAATGATCTTTGAACATTTTCGTGGCTCCCGTAACCCAAAAGGCATTACTGTATAACAGTAAAGACTTCTTTATGTGACAAAAGTTGTATTTTCTTGATCTTCTTCGGCGAAAGGAACCTGATTGTAACCAGAAGATGCATCCATCATTGAAAGAAGTTCGTGTCCTGCGACAGAGTCGAGGAGTTACGGGATCAGTGGGAGAGGAAAGTTACCTTTTGGGGTAAATTTGCTGGATTCTATGAAATCAACGCAAACTCTAATTTTCCTATTTTTCTTTGGAACTACTACTATGTTAGAAACCCATTTTGGATACTTTGCTTCCCTAATAAATCCTACACGAAGGAGTTTGTCAATTTCCTCATTAACGGCTTCACGAAGGCGGGGAGCTAGATTTCGACGCTTCTGTACAACTGCTTTGCAGTCTGGAAGGAGGTTGAGCTTGTGGCATATGATCAAAGGATTAATGTCGGGCATCTCTTGGAAATACCTTGCAAAGATGTCGACATTTTTCTTCAGGAGCTGGATCATGGTTTCTATTCTATCGGATGACAATTTGGAGCCAATGAAGGTGTTACGCCCGGGCCCATCGAGTTTAATGGAATCTACTACTTCATTATCATGTTGCTCAAATGTGGGGGGTGTTTTCTGCTGTAGTTTCTATGCTTCGAGAAGTTTCGATGTGTAAAAATTGGTTGTGGTATTTTCGTACATACGTGCAACTGCTTGGCTGCCTTTGATTTTGTAGACTCCGTGATCTGTTAGAAATCTCAATGTCAGATGATATGTGGAAGGTACTGCTTTGATTGAATATAGCCAACTCTGCCCTAAATTCCAAAATATTTGGACTCAGCATCGATGACCACGAATTTAACGAAAGTGGTTTCAGATCCCGCTTGAACTGGCAGGGTGATTTCTTATGTGGCCAATTGTTTTGACCGTTGAAACCTGTGATGGTGGTTGTCGAAGCTTTCACTGACTCTTTGAGTCCCAAAACTTCAATTGCCCTTCTGAACAAAACATCTGTGGCACTTCCTGTATCGACGAGATGCATGTGTAGGTAGTCTTGTCCAACTTTGAGCATACTGACCAGAGGGTCGTCATGAGGGTACTTGACATGGCTGGTGTCACAGTTCTCGAAGGTAATATGGTACGGACGTTTTGATTTGCTCGAGCTGGGGAAAAGTTATGTTAATTTGTCTGAGGAAGTCATTTTGCAACAAGATGTAATTCGATCGTCTTGTTTTCTTTTCTTTCCCTTTTTAATTTTGATCATGTAAAGATGGTGAGCTTGCCCTTGCCCTTGCTCTTGATCAACGTCTTTGTTTTTTGTTTCATTTTCGAGGAACTTTTGAATGTCGACTACATAATTATGAAGTCTTCCGGCTAATAGAATGCCTACCCTCTCTTTCTCTTTCTCTTTCTCAAACCTTAATCGATTAGGTTGCTGTAATATCCTTTCTCCCTAAAATCGACAAGATCAATATTAGTCACCGAATTTTTTAAGCCAATAAGAATATATCCCTCAATAGTTGAACAATTTGAAAATTCTACAACGCTTCCATCCTCTTTGGTGGGCAAATTTAAATCGGGTAATTCCATATATTATTTTTACTTTTAGTGAAATTTTATTAAATTTTTCTTATGAAGTTTTAATTAAATTTTTATGAAGTCTTATGGAGTTTTAACTAAAAGGGCCCTAGAATAAAGATAAAAAATCGAAAAGATGTGAGAAATATTTTCGTTTCAAAATTCTCTCTTTTTGGGAAACTATTAATCTCCCTATTATTTTGGAGTTGTTGGTGGGCCTATACTTGCCAATAAATAAAATAAAATAATAATAATCTGAAAAGTTAGTTTAAATTTTCCTTGTAGTTACAAAAACATCTCCTTACTTATAAAGCTCCCCCTTCGGAATCTATTAACTGAACACTAATTAAATCAAAGAAAATCATCAAACACCTCAGACCATAAAAGAACCCTTGATATCATTATGAAAATCGTGAAAACTGTCGAATCATAAATAGAACTCTGTGAAATCGAACATGGATTGAACTATAACTTGTTTAAGATATAAACTTGTTGATTTAACACCAAAATCGAAGATAGCAATCTTAATCATACAACATAACGAAAAAACAGCCAAAATGATATAATTAAAGCAATCCCAGAGTCAAGGGAGATCACCATAACAACCCCATTTTCGCATTTAATCTTAAAAAATCAAAGTTTCTATTTGCTTATCTAGAGAGAGTCTTTTATATGTACTTGTAAAGAGAACTGAAATCAACAACTTTAAATCGTAAATTATATCTTCGAAAGCAGAGATTGAGGGAAAGATATTTGAGAGGAAAGAATAGAGATTTAAGAGAAATAAAAGGGGTATTAAGAAAGAAGAGGAGATTGGGAGAGATGAAAGGAACTTACGTTTTAACCCTTGAATCTAAATCATTAGTATGGGACTTGGAAGGTTAATTTCGTCAGTTTGCGACTAAATTTGGCGAGGTCAAAAAGGCCTTTTCGCATCATCTCTAGCGCAAAGAAGACCTCCTCAAGTGATGGTGTTGTTGTATAATAGTGAAGAGGGATTTGTAGTTATGAACTAAAAATCATTGTTAAGTGTTAATTCTAGAGTGAGAAACAAAGTTTTTTGGGAGAGAGAGGTTACTGATAGTTAATTTTGGTTTATAAATTAGCAATTTATAATTAGAGTGAGCGATTATAAGTTAGGAAAAAATAATTTTAGGTTGGGATGAGTAGTTTTGAGAATAGTGGTTTAGGTTTAAGTGGTTTTTATTGGGGAATAGTGGTTTTGAATTGTTAGGAAGAGTATTCTCGACAATTTATATTAATTTTGACTTTTTAGTAAGGCTGCAACTTTTGTTCGAACTTCGATTTTTTTCGATTTTCGAACTGATTTTTTATTATTTTGGAACCCTATTTTGCAATTCCGATTTTTAAAAATTCGGATCATAATCGGATAGCTTTGTGCAATTCCAAAATTTTGAATTTTCCGATCCGATTATTTTGAATACCATCCGATCCGATTATTTCGAATACCCTCCGATCCGATTTAATTCGAAAAATATTCCGAATATCCCTCTGATCCGATTTAATTCTAAATAATCCGAATTGAAACATAAAACATTAGATCTTAAGATTCTTAACCTAGGACATTCTTCACCGCCTTTTCTTCTCCATTTTCCACTGCCCTCCACTCTCTCTACTCTTAAGTTAAATCTGCATTGCCTTCACTCCCTCTACTCTTGAGTTAAATCCCCACTACCTCCATTCTCCATTGCCTCGAATTTGATTCGCAACGAAAAAGAAAAGTTAAGTCTCCTATCTGGCTTCGATTCTCCTCTAACTTCGATTTTGAATATTTGATTCTTGGATAAGTGAGAACTATATTATTATGGTTTGATTTGGAGAAGTGAGAACTCTTTTTTTCCGAATTTTTCATAATATCTAAATTTTCCGAATTTATTCCGAAATAGTCGGAATTCCGAAATTTCCGAATTCGGATTCATTTTTACAATTCCGAAAAAAATCGGATCGGATCGAAATATATTTTATTGTTCCGAAAAAAATCGAAAAAATTCCGACCCTCTCCATTTTCGATCCGATCCAATCCGAAAACAAATTTACTTTTTAGGGTCCAAAAACTTAAAAAGACAATCAAGAGGTGCTAGACCAATTCGTGGTCATTATGTAAGGTCTAAAACCTAATCTGCCCTAATTTTTTTGGAATGATGGTATGAATAATAATCTTAAATTACTTTAGAATTGCCAAAGAATTTATGTTGCAAGTTATACAGTGTACGAGGGAAATATGTTTTTTTTTTACCTTTCCACATATACTACTTGTGACGAGGGTTTTGGAGCCCTTGTAATTTCTTCACATATTTTCTAGTTAAAAAAAATTAAAAGAAAGATTTAATTGGAGAGGTGTGCTATAAAATATAGTTAGACAATGTGAACCTCCAATTTGTTTAAGGTGGGAAAATAATACGGCACGCCCAGAGTAGATAAATCGAACAAAAATCATCTCTACAACCTTCATATATATGACCAAAAAACATGCCCTCCAGGTTCATTAAAATGTTACATATCCTAATATTGCAGGCCAAATTTTGTATTATGGATTTCCAAAACAAGATTTTTATTTTTATTTGAACAGTACCAAAACAAGATATGATAAAGGGGAAACACCTTACTTGAGAGTTGAAGCTTGTTTTGATAAAACCCGGTCTGCATTCTGACCTTTAAGCAATTTCAGCCTAGCTGTAGCATACATCAAAGGTCGAAAGGGAACATATGGCCAAAACACATAAGAAAAGGTGGCGTGAATCACATGATATGATTTCATAAAATGGAGCAATGGGTTCAAGCATCAAAACAACAAAAATCTGGACTCATACACCGCCGCAACAGAATTGGCACCCAAAGGGATTTACTCTTTTCAGCATTCCCACCAGTATCTCACAAAAATCTTAAATTTGTTCTGCAAGTTCATAGTGAGTTTAAACGTGAACATATACATGTATGTAATGTAGAGGTTTCAAACGTAACAGTTACTAACAAATTCTACACTAACGTACAAATGTCTTTTTTTTCAAAGACTCCGCAATCAGCTTTATTCGCGTTAAACATGTGATTTGGCAACCAAGAAACCTCTTTAGATATGGTCTGCACAGTTAGGTTGAAATTTTTTCTCTGACATCTATTTCACTGCAAAAATGGCAGCTTCGTTCCGTCTTGCCTATGCAGTGGTACTCGTTCTTCTGTTCATGACCATTATTATCAGCATGGCTCTTGCAGAGGACAGACAAATATATCTGGTTTTAATGGAAGGAGATCCTGTAGCGTTTCACCGAGGTGTAGTGCCTTTTGAAGAAGGAAAAAGACATGATCCAAACAGGTGAAGAAAAAGAATAATTAGTATTCGAGATTCTTCCAGTGTGTTTCATAATATGTCGTGATTGTGTGATTTTTAGTACATCAAATACTAACTCTGATATTTTATATTGGGTTAGCAAAGCTTCCAAGGTACATGCAAAGCATTTGGTGAATTCTCATGACCAACTTCTTAAAACAACTCTGCAAGGTGGAAGCTACAACAAGCTTTATAGCTTCAATTACATTGTTAATGGCTTTGCAGTTCATACAACTCCTTCTCAGGTAATCATCGTCCATTAAACAATTTCAAGTAAGCTCAGAAGCTTTTCATCTGTAATCAACCGTTGTGGTATATTTTCAGGCTAAAATACTCAAATCAGCTCCAAATGTGAAGTTGGTAGAGAAAGATAGAGGTGTGAATCTGAGGACAAATTACACCCCTCAGTACCTGGGGTTGCCTGACAGAGTATGGACTCAAGTAGGAGGAGAAAGAAATGCAGGAGACGGAATTGTTATCGGTGTTGTGGATACTGGTATCGATCCAACACATCCAAGTTTTGCTTGCAATCCATTTAATCCATTTCTAGCAAATATTTCACACTTCTCGGGGGAATGTGAGACGGGTCCTCAATTTCCTTTGGGTTCATGCAATGGTAAGATAGTCTCTGCAAGGTACTTCTCAGCCGGAGCTCAAGCTGCTGCTACTCTTAATACTTCAATGGACTTCCTTTCACCTTTTGATGCAGTTGGACATGGGAGGTATGGCGAAATGTGTCAGTATTTCACACACAAAAAATCGGGAACATTTGATTTTTATACTCGTACCATTTCAGCATATATTTCCTCTTCAGAAAACCCTAAAGACTATACGGACCCCTTCTCTTCATACTAATTATCCTAAACATGAAAGTAAATACTCTATGCAGCCACGTCGCATCGATTGCTGCAGGAAATTCCAGAGTCCCAGTAGCTGTGAACGGGTTCTTCTATGGACACGCCAGTGGAATGGCACCACGTGCAAGGTGAACATAGTCATTCCAAGTTTACATATTTAGTAACCATATGGAGGAGCATAATGGAATTAAACCCTAATACTAAAACCATACTTAATAAATCTTGTGAAAATTCTAACCCGAATTGTATGATTTTACATAGGTTGAATTGAAACTGAACCTACAATTTACTATTGCTGTCATTTTCGAAGAAAGTTTACGTAAGAATTGATTTATTTAAACAGAATTGCTGTTTACAAGGCAGTATTTCCAAGCGTGGCAACTATAGCAGACGTCGTGTCTGCCATCGATCAAGTAAGCACCTACTTTCACCCCAAAATAGTAATAAAGATTACCCAAACCATCTAAAATTTAATCTCTTGTTGTCAGAAAAAAAAATACAGTTAAGCAATTTTAGCTGGCTCTTGTTGCAAGTTGCTACACCTAGGATAACTTCACAACTTAGGCCATGTTAGCTACAGCTAACAGGGACCTAATTTCGTGATGGCAGACAATTAATACACGCCCTATAATTGTGCAGTGTAACTATACGTTGTAACAGGCCGTGTAGCCATCAGAGTTCTTTACACAATATTTAACTGCCCTGAATTTCTGAACACTGTCAGCAGAACACATATGACAGAGATTACATGTCTGAGAGAAAACCTGCTTCACAAGTTTTCACAGGAACACTAAACAGGGATTCATAGTTTTGCTTCACTTTACTATCGTACCCGTCACCAAGGGTTTTTTCACCAGCTTAAGATCTTTTCTTTCTTGTATGCTTGAGAATGATAGTTCTAAGGATGCAGGCAACTTGCGATGGAGTGGATATCTTAACATTATCAGTTGGGCCAGATGAACCTCCAGAGGATACGATAAGTTTCCTGAGCGTGTTTGATATTTTCATGTTATTTGCACGACGAGCTGGAGTTCTCGTAGTGGAAGCAGTGGGGAATCAGGGACCCGCTGAGTCCACCGTGGTCTCTTTCAGCCCTTGGGCAATGGGTATTGCTGCTTGTGGAACAGATAGGAGTTTCCTCAATACCCTTGTTCTTGGTGACGGTCGAAGAGTCAGAGGTGTTGGATTATCAGGTAAGTAATGTATTTAAAGAGCTAACTAAACCCAACCATCTTTAGTATGTTAGCTTTTGGCTGTATCCTCCACGTATGACTATAATAAAAGGCAAGAGAAGGGATCAGAAGATATTAAGAGAGAATCATTTGAAGCGAGGAAGAGGGAAATCGGTGTGAATCACGATTTCTCTACTTCTGATACTTATATTAGACTGGAAAACATGGTACTCAATAACCACTGCAGTCTGTTATAAACCAACAGTAACTGCATGGATACTTAAAGAGGCATTGCTCACTGCATACAAGCAACTGAAATAGTATAGAGAAAAATCTTCTATGCATAACTGAAAAAGAGTGAGGGAGAAGGGTAATTAATTCTGTGAATTTTGGGCCTCGTGTTAAAAGCTGGATACTTAAAGAGGATTGCTCTAAAAAAAATAAAAAATTCAATGACCCTCTTCACTTAAAATTTTATAGAAGAAACTGAAACTTCAGTTTGATTAGCAGGACCGACATTTGGGAATGGATTGCTGCAATTTAGACTGGTATTAGCGAAAGATGCAGTGCAAGTAAATGGTACATTTCCAAATACGGCAGAATATGTTGAGGAGTGTCAATACCCAGTAGCATTAGAACCTAATGTGGTTCAAGGAAGTATTGTTATTTGTACATTCTCCGCAGGCTTTCTCAATGGCACCTCCACGGTAACCGCCATCATTGAAACGGCCAAGACTCTAGGATTCATGGGTTTTGTTCTTGTTGCTAACCCGGATTATGGAGATTTCATAACAGAACCTGTTCCGCTCACTATTCCTGGAATTATGATTCCAATGGTAACCGACACACAGGTATGAATCTCGATTCTAGCGACACTTCATGTCTATAGTGACCACCAACGATGTAGATATTAAACGTAGGTTGAAGAGGAAGATCAGAAGAGATAAAAATTTATGATTTGTATTAAAGAATAATAAAGGACTAAAACATGTAGAATTAGAGAGAGAAAATGTATATAAAAAAGTGGAAACAAAAAATTTCAGAGGGAAATGAGTAAAGGAATCCTTATAAGAGTAAGTATCTTCAGAACGAGGAACATCCAGTATTCAAGCTTGTTTGTCTTGGTCATGACAGATTGTCTTGGAGTACTATAAACAAGAAACACATAAGGATGTGAGTGGATTAGTGGCAGCCTACAGTGGGCGGGCATCAATTGGGGGTGGAAGAGTGGCCTCTTTCGAAGGGAGAGCACCCACTGTCAGCAGATTTTCATCAAGGGGACCAGACATCATCGACGATAATGACAACCTGGTGGACATACTAAAGCCTGATATTCTTGCCCCAGGACACCTTGTATGGGCTGCTTGGAGCCCCATGAGCTTTTTCGATCCAATTCTCAAAGGTAAAAGTTTCTTACTCATTATTTGTATTGGTTACAATGACATTAGCTTTTGTTACTTCTTATTTTGGGTTTATAGGAAACAATTTTGCGCTATTATCTGGGACTAGTATGGCAACACCTCATGTATCCGGAATTGCGGCTCTCATTAAGCAACATAATCCTTCATGGACTCCATCCATAATTGCCTCTGCAATATCTACAACGGCTTCCAAGTACGACAACAGCGGAGAGCGCATTATGGCAGAAGGAAATAATATTGGTAGCTTATCTCCATCGACTCCTTTTGACTTCGGGGCTGGCCTTATTAATCCAACCCGTGCTCTAGATCCAGGACTCGTGTTCTATTCAGGTACTTAGATATTAGTGTAGTGCTCTAACCTCAGTAATTAGTTGAGACCTTGTAACCAAGGAAAGTGTATTAAGGATTAAGTACCTCATTATCAAAAAAAAAGGATTAAGTATATGGGCCACTTAATCGATGCTTTTCTCTGATAAAGACGACCTTTTATATCTCCAAAACGTAGAAGTTTGTGGAAAATCCTGTTCCAGAACAAGTTATTATAATTTGCCTGTTGTATCCTGGGGGGCGGACCTCCTAGTTAGGTGGCTTTATTACATACATAATTGTTAGAGACACAATATTCTCATAGCTACATCACATTCATACAATCACATGCAGGTTACTTACTATCGAGTACAAAGTTAGGCTCATTATTTTCCTACTGCTATAAATAGTATAATAGCTTATATCAAGTACAAGCTTAATTGGGCTTTATTATAAAAAAAAATTGTATAAAAGTTATAACAAAAAGTACGCTAAAACTAAGCTTTCATCAATACCCGAGGAAAACTAATTACCTATAATAAGCTTGCGCTATATGGACAGTTCCCCACGTACGTGAGTTTATATCTTTCTAGATAAGAATGTAAATATAAAACTAGATTGTGAGAGAAGTTGCTAAATAGGGTTGGATATGTGGATAACCTTGATTACTACTTA
Source organism: Kingdonia uniflora (assembly GCA_014058105.1). Lineage (NCBI taxonomy): Eukaryota > Viridiplantae > Streptophyta > Magnoliopsida > Ranunculales > Circaeasteraceae > Kingdonia > Kingdonia uniflora. Next base: position 1,425,336 of record JACGCM010001204.1, on the reverse strand, counting down.
CTAGTGCCATGGATATCTTAAGTTACCCTTTTTCCAGGATTTGAAGACTATATAAGCTTCTTATGCTCTTTGCCCAACATTGACGCACCGACTGTCAAAGCAGCAACAGGAGAGTCTTGCAGCAACTCATTTGCCTACCCTACAGATCTAAACCTCCCTTCATTAACTATTTCAGCCCTAAACGGGTCCCAACTAGTGAGACGAAGTGTCAAAAACGTGGCAAGCAAACCAGAGACGTACTTGTGCTCGGTGTTACAACCGGAAGGGGCCGTGGTTAATGTGTACCCATCTTGGTTCACCATAGCTCCACAGGGAACACAAGATTTGTGCATCAAACTCAACGCCACCGAGCTACTTGACGACTACAGATTTGGGGAGATTGTTCTGACAGGAAGTCTGGATCACATTGTGAGGATACCCTTGTCAGTTTTCTCTCTTTCAGTGTCTTAGAATAGAGATGTAACATTAATTGCAGTAATGATCTATCCCTGATTCATTTTACATTTACGTATAGATAGAAGAAATGTTTAGGGACGATGAAATGTGGTACTTTGCAGTCTTTGAAACTTCATGCAAAGGAAATAAAGATATGATTGTCTCAGTGCAGTATCCCCAGGAACTACAATTCTAAATAGTTGGTTACGCTGGCTAGCTTTAGGGATTAGGGATTTCTTGCAAGAAAAGGCCCTGTTAAGAGGATTCATCGAACAACAAATCTTGTATGCCAGATGTACAACTATAATGCTCACAGATGGTACCGGAATGTGGCACCAATACTCTGAAAAGAAAAATATAAATGCTGATTCTAATATTATAATTGACTTTATTATTATATTCTCGAGCTAAAACTATTGCATGGGGTATTAAAAATAAGTTATCAAAATTTGAAAATTGTGGGTTTTATACCCGTTACCATCCAACAAGTAGAAGCTTCAGAAGAGCCATCCGAATATAAAGACCATTCTTTGCTTGTCTAAAATAAGCAGCTCTTGGATCTGAATCAACCTCCACTGTTATCTGCACAGTATCAGGAAACACAAGACACGATGGATGTTAAAAAGCAATATAGCTACTATAGCTTAAATACTCAATCACTTCGAGAAAGTTATTTTGTCTTTGGAAAAAAGTAGGGTGTAGGGTGAAACTTGCAAATATAATACCATTTTCATGTGAATAAAATAAAGTTTGAGGCTTTAGTTTCTTGTCTGGCACCAGTCCAACTATCACATCCAGTGGGATGTAGTTCAAAATGATGTGCACCATAATGTCTTAAGTTATACAAACTGGTTCAGCATCTAGCTCTCCTCTTGGAAAGAACATTTTTGTCGGCCCATTTTAAGCTTTTGCGACAGGAATGTGGAGCGTCTTTTACATGTTTAGATTTCTCAACATAAGACACTAGAATGCTTCTACTGTTAGCAAGAAGATACAATTAGCAATTTGCGTACCTCGTCAAGCCTTGGGAGGGGATGCATGACTACGGCATGCTTTTGCATCACATCCAACACTTTCCGATCGACAATGTATTTCCCTCGAGCTTCCTCATACAGGTCGACCCTCTCTCCAAATCTTTCTCGTTGAATACGTGTTTGATAAACCACATCACATTCAGAAGCCACTTCCATCAGATTTGTGCTTTCACTCCATTTAACACCTTTTGATGTCAAATAGTCTTTTATGTCATCCTATAAAAAGTTTATAAGAAAATAAAGCACTAATGAACCAACAGATTTACCGGATTTCTTAAACATACTATGCATTTTTTAAAGTTAACTCAAAATTGGATGTTATAACTACCTTCATTTTTACTACATCTGGAGAGACAAAGTAGATCTCAACGTCTTTGTACTTCGCAAGAAGATAAGCCAATGAGCGTACTGTCCTTCCATTTGCAAGATCTCCAACAAGAACAACTTTTATGCCATCCAATCGGCCTATCTCTCTTTCAATGGTGTATACATCCAAAAGTGCCTGTACAGTGTAGAAGATAGCGACGATACAAGGTCAGATAACTCAAACTGAACAAAAGAAGGCCACTTGAGTTTGAAATGATCAACAATTATAGCAAAACGTTAAACGTATAGTTAATTCAGTCCCGTAAACTCAACACAATATTCTCATGAACTCCTAACAATCATTTAGATATGACTTTGGTTCGGACTAACGAACAAAAGGTAGCATATTTTGTAGATTTTTTCTTTTATCAAATATTATGATGTATATGCATAAATGATGCAATGATACAGATTGTGGTGGATCTTTTCATTTACTCTTATACAAAGTGAGATTCACATAGAACTTTCAAAAAGATCAGAGAATAATAAATTTATGGTGTCTCAACATTAATGTGTCACACTATCTGATAATCTTTCTGAAAAAAGAATATTTGATACTGTGGCTGTGCTTGTTTCCCTGAACCAATATCCTTCTGCTTGATTGATAAAGAGAATTGGTATAATGAACTTTATTTTTTCTCATTTTACATATTTGGCTTAAAATGGAGGAAAACCTAAAGCTTGAAAAGTTGATTTATCATTTGCTCTTTTAAGAAAATTATTTTTAAGAGATCTTTTAAGCAAATTATATTCCAAGAAACTTAAGAGCCCATAATAAATTGTTTTTCACTGACCGGTGATATCGAGATGTTCTCTATCCAGAGAGAAATCACAAGAAATAAATTTGACTCAGAGAAAGGGGGGGGGGGGGGGGGGGGGGGGGGGGGGAGGTGGATGATCTACATCAAGAGAACCTAAAGAACTTAACCGAGAAACTCCTCCGATAAAACTCAACAGTCTTCTTTTTTTGTACAAACTTCTTCTTATATGTTACAAAGATGTTTTTTTTTAAATCATTTCTTTCACTTTTCATGTCGAACTAAGCACACACGAAAAGTTCTGTACTACTTCAAATTCTACCATTTTCGTAGAAATGCCATTTCGAGTATAAGATGGGGGTGTACCACAAACCAAACAAGGACTTTATTGACAAAATTGAATGCAAGTCATACATATTCACTGAGTATATGGATTTAAAATGTAGAAGGTTGCAAATTTTAGAGTACTTGTATACGAAGATAATACTGAAAAACACAAACAAGTATCAGTTATAACGTTTTTCGATGGTAAAAATACATTGATTGAAGAAAGGATGCCTCTCACGGGACTACATAGATTTACAGCAAAAAATTACACAAGAACAACTCTTTCCCATTTGAAACAAATACCATGCAAGGTAAGATTTGTCAAGTCCCAATCCTAGAATGAGCTAATACTATCAACATCAAATTCTCAGTCAAAGATACCATCATAACAATGTCCATACTAGGACGGAGACATATAGCTAATACCAAGGTACACTTTATAATGTTAAGTGCAACGTAGATAACTCCAAGAGCACATTCTTTGTAAGAATGCATAAGTTCTCTCTAAATGATATCAAAGATCATATAGAAATTAATGCTAAGAAATAACTTGGATATTCATACCTGTGTTGGATGCTCACCTGGACCATCCCCAGCGTTAATAATAGGAATACTAGCTGTAGCTGCAGCTTTCCTGGCAGCGCCACTTTCAAAGTGCCTCATCACTATAATATCCGAGTATCCTTCAACAGTTCTTATGGTATCTGCATCTCAAGAACCTAAATAATTATTACAAGGAGAAAAACTAAAGCAGAGATAGAAAGGGGGGGGGGGGGGGGGGGGAGGGAGAGAGAGAGAAAAAAAAAGATTAAGTACCTTCCAAAGTCTCTCCTTTTGCTGCCGATGAAAACTCTCGTGCATTTTCTGTTGTCAACACTTCACCACCCAGACGTTTCATAGCAGACTCAAACGAAAGCCTAGTCCTCGTTGAGGGCTCGTAAAAGAGAGTAGCCATTATATATCCCTTCAAAATTTGGCTCTCTGGTGAGTTTTTCTCAACTTTTTCCATCCCACGTGCCACTTCAAATATAGCATTCAAAATATCTCGATCAAATTGTTGACCCTCTATTACATCATCAAGTTGAAACTTCTCTCCTATTGAGAAAGAGCATCGCCTTTCAGTGCTTAAAGAATGGCACTGTAAGTTTTTTTGGGTTTGTTCCCAATCCACCGGGTTCTTCGTCAAGAAAAATTGCGACTTTGACAGATCATAAGAAACCGGCTTTACTTTAGAAAGAACTGATGATTGCTTACATATGAGATTGGAACATGACATGAATTCCGAGTAACACTTTCTAGATATTTTTGGAACATTCACACCCTTGTGAAGAGTACTGGTTGACATAGATGCCAAAGAAACCATTTTCCTCCAACAACAAAACCACTCTCAAAACGTAAATTTCTTCAAGACGTAACAAAGTGAAAAGTGTTACATCAGAAACTATTAAAGCTTCTAGTCAAATTACTCTAAAAAAAATCCCAATTTCACAATCACAAATATTGAGAATCAAAGATAAGTGCTTTAAGTTCCAACTTTCGCTATCGCTTCCAATTGATTTAAAAAAAAAACTATAACTGTACAGGTAGCACACAAAAAAAAAACACAAACAATCAAAATCTAACATATTTAAATGGTGAGTAAGCTTGATAATTTGCGATTCGATCTGAACTTCAAACTAGCAATTTGAGCTTCATTAGTTGATGAGTTGATGTTTTGGGGCCAAAAGAAACCCTAAAAATTCCAAAATTTTCCTACATTCATCAACTAATGATTAAAATCGAGATAGTTCAATGTGATCAACGATTAAAATAACAAGATTAAAAGTACTAAATCCGACTAAAACAAGGGTTTGTAGATGATGATACCTTTGCTGTGAAGCGTAACGGAGAGAATATCGGGTTTGAGTTGTAAGAAACCGACACGGTTTGCCGCGAAATATGAATTATTTTGACAGAGAGGAGAGAGTATATATTGTTCGGTTGCTATCACCGGATATCGTCCAAATTTCTTTATCCAACGGCTATAAAAAAAACCAAAATACGACCTAAGGGAAGATAAATACTGTACCTACATTTGTTGTGCACTGTTTTGAGCATGGTTTAATTCAAAGCATTGCCGTTATAAACTCCGGTATGCCAACGATTTCTGGGCGACTTGAACATTATTTTTCAGGCAAAATATCGGTAAAATAGTGTACCTACATTATGGACATCGGGTACCCTATATACATGATGGACTACGGGTACTTTTCACTGTATTGACAGACGAATATAATTCCAGGGAGAGCTTAACCATTCATTATCTTGTGTTGTTTACTTTCAAATGAATGTGGAAACCACAAGATTTTAATGAACAACTATCATGTGCCCAGTGCCACACATTATTTGTGAATGTTTGAAACACTAGCAAAACTGCGCTGTATAACTACTACAAACGGTTTTGATTCTCACCCTATAGATATTTGCTTACCTTGATACTCATCTAACACAAAAACTGATCACACCTCCATAGCCCAGTAAAATGCTAAATAAATTAAGAAACGTATAGTGGGATATGGGAGGAAACTAAAGACATCTTTTACTTTAGCTATTATATTAGTAACACACCATTAGGCGGGGCTTTTTAATTATATATTCACTAGCAGGCGGGCACGCGCTATCGCGCGTACCTTAAAATATAGTTTAGAGCACAATATTTACAAGAGTCCATGACACTAAAAAAAGGTAAAACAGGCCCAAGAACAAAAGAAAAACCCGCTCGCAAAGAGGAGAGACGAAGAAGGCTATGGTTTGAATAATGTTTGGATATCTTAAACACAATGGGACTTGTGGAGGATATGGTTTGATTAGTGTTTGGTCAAGTACGTAAATAAGACACAATTGAGTAAAATGATCATTTCCATTCAACTCAAATTGCAGTATAAATCAAATATACCAATAAAAAGAAGATAAAGTTATATTGATATGATAACTTTGTTAGTCGTAGTAACCTAAAATGTAGGTATGAACCATTAGATTTTGTATTATATCTTAACGGTTAGGTATTGTGTCTTGATGATACGAAATTGAAAGGGAAACATGGTATAAATCTCCAACACAACCTCATCTCCGACTCTGAGCTCAAAACTCTGGATTAAAAGAGTGATACGCCTGAGATCTAGGCCCGAGACTCGTCTAAATCATCTAGGTAAACCTGGGAGTCTAAAAACCGACGTGAACTCATTAGAACCCCTTAAGCTCCAAAATGATTGGGCTCTCTAGAGGTGTCTTACAGCAAAATACATTAAAATCAAAATCAAAACTGGGCTACAATCCAACTGAAAGAACTATGCACAAAACCCAAAGGCAATAATATATATTAAGAAAATATTAGTTACAATCATAGCTTACAGGTTATGAGCATGACGATAACCTTAATAGTAATAATGAAAGTGTACCTATAACAATGGTTTTAGCTAGTTATACTAATATTTTTTATTCACGATTACTCAGTTATTCTTGAGATGTAACTGTAATAGATTAACAGTGCTCCACTTCGAACATAAATATGATCAATCAGCAAGCATAATGATATAGTATGTTGATGAAGGTTCCTCAAAGGAGGACTCTCTAAAAGATTACCCCTCTTACAATTATGTGGGGTAAATGAAAGAAAACAAGAGTACAAAGGACAATAAGAGGTCACTCCTATTAATTTGGAGTAAGATCGTGAGCATTTTAGGATTACCCTCTTTGAGATTTGTGGCTAGATGAGAGGCAATTGGAGTTATTTATTTCGAAGTGGCCTCCCTCAGTTTTTGAACCGTTTATGGGGTGGCATTTGGCCGCATTTTTCCTTGTTACATTCAGTCACTATGGATTTCTTATCTCTGATTTTATATCAGTAAGTATTCATTTGATTAACCTAATGGTATCACTCATCCTTAACTTTTCTCTACATCTTCACCGTCTCTGCATTGACAAAGAAATCTAGCGAAACAATACGCAACTAAAATAAAATCCAAATGTTTAGAACCTACAGACCCTAAAGCAGCCCTGCAAGTATAGAAACCTGCATTTCAATCTACAATTTCATAAACTCCCAACATCTCATTCTCTCTACCTACTTTTCTAATAAAGGGGATCACTTGTTTTCCACCATTGGTGGCATAAGTACATCCAAACAAATAAACACATTAAACATAATTAATATCACCAAATAACACAAATCACTACAAGTAAACGTACCGTGTTTTGTCCAAGCGGTGCCCTTAGTGCAAGCTGATCAAACGTAAAGCATTCCCCACCCACCTTCTCAATCCTAACTCTCGCAGTCTCGGTAAACCTCAAAGCAGCAACTTTCATCACGGGTACCTCATAAACCCTAGTATCATCAGTAACTGCTCCAACAATCACAGCAATCTTACTTTCTTGATATCAATAACCCCAATTAGCCTCAAAACAAGTCCACATTAAAAAAAAAATAAAAAAAAAATAGTAAAAGGGTTATCGTGGAGTCTAAAGACATCTCACACAGTTCAGGGATGAGGTTTGAAAGATAGACAGGACCATGCAAAGAATTTTGAGGTATATGAGGTAAAGATCAAATTAAGGCTCAAATGTTTCAGGGGTCGCACTTGAAGTTGATTTGTCTACCAGTAAAACGAAGTCAAGTTTCCAGGCAGAGACATTTTTCAAAACTGAATATCAATCATAATTTCCTTCTGTAAACTCAAACCGAAATTTCCAGGCAGTGTATACAAGATTTTCAGGCCTGGTTTTTTATCAGTGAATTGTCATCTGTACGCAGCTGTGATGCAAATATTCAACGCCTTTGGCTGTTTCCAATTGCAACTTCTTCCGCTTGATACTTTTGGTCTTATGAAATAGTATGTGGTCTAGTGATCCATTCTCCATGTACTCCTAGACTACTGCCTTTATGTTGGTGTACCAGTAGAAGCATGACTAAATTCTTATGATAAGTTTTTCCCATAGTGCTCACTTCTACTATGAATTGTTCTTTTACTTCTTTCATTGCACTGTTGTTGAGTACCCTATGAAAATACGTTGATCGCAACCAATAAATGATATGGAAAAAAATATATATACATCTTCACGGTTTGAATTTCTTTTGGCATTAAGATTTTGGTATGAAGCTTAGATATCTTCTTTTTCATAACAACAACAGCAAGGGATCTTTCAAACAACTTCATCACGACTTCAAAGTTTGAGAGTTCTAAGAGAGTGAGTTTAGAATCTATGCTTTGGAGTTCGTGGTGTTATTGACAATAGTCTAGACTCAAAGGTGTAAGACAATCTCCAATAGTGCTTGCAGGACTAAGTTGGTCAAGTAGCCTAAAATCAGCCTTGTCAAGTAAGTTCATGAAGGAGTCTAGACTCATCTTGTGGTATGGGGAAGGAGGCCTTAAGATTTATGAGCCTAATTAAAAGATGCGCATAGGACTTATGAGCATGTTCTACTTCTTCTTTTTCTATAAGAAATATGTTTTAGTGTAAAGCTAACACTGTCACGCTAACAAGTACCTATAATCAACAGAGAGACAACAATTCCAGTAGAAAGGAACACCATTATTACGGATAACAAAATGCAAAACTTCTCTTATTTTGTTCCTACAAACAGTCCTGGTTCTCTCCCTTCATGGCAGCACTAATGTGGGAAGAAGATGATCTCTATTTTGATTTAATGGAAACTGCGATCACAGTTTAATGTGAACCTCTTAAGATTGATGCATATGGCGTATTATATTATGGCAAATACTTGGTTAAAATGATATCAAAATACGTTCTCTGTTGGAGTAAAATGGGGATGAGTACGTTGAGGGCGTGAATACTGAAACACAAACTTTGATAGAAATGCTTTAAGGGATTGGGCTTTCTATTATACTTGTCAAAATTTACATATCTCTCTAAATGATCTGAAATTTTAATGTGAACCTCTTAAGATTGATGCATATGGCGTATTATATTATGGCAAATACTTGGTTAAAATGATATCAAAACACGCCATCTATTGGAGTAAAATGGGGATGAGTACGTTGAGGGCGTGAATACTGAAACACAAACTTTGATAGAAATGCTCTAAGGGATTGGGCTTTCTATTATACTTGTCGAAATTCACATATCTCTCTAAATGATCTGAAATATACTCTCATTGAATATACAACAAAAACATATTAATTTAGTGGTTCCCTGGTTGAAGAGGACGTGAAAAGGTAATCGTTGAGAAGAAAATATCGATTCCCAGTTTTTTTTATCCTTGCTAAAGTAATGAACAAAGAAAAACATACAAAATTTTTAACAATTTCACCATTTCTCACCTTGTCACTTTCCCGGTCGCCCCCATAGCTTAATATCTTTATGATTCGCTGTTATTCGTGTTCGTGTTCGTGTTAGCAAAATCAACGAAATCAAATTAAAATTAAATCTCTGACCTGAAATCCCCAATTCCTTTTAGCGAAATCCAAACAAACTCCAATTTCTAGGGCAGTGAAATTGAGAAGAAAAATTGTGATAAAAGAGGTAATAGGGTTTGATAGATGTTCTCGAATTCAGCAATGCAGTTCCCATTCAAAATTGTGATGTTCTCGAATTTGGAAGAGAGAAAAGAGGAGAGAGGAGTTTTGGTGGGTTTGGAAGAGAAGAATTTGTTTCGTTTGGGAGAGACGATATGTTGAGAAGAAGATTTACATAAATGACCCTGATTTCATATTTATAATTCCCAAACTACCCCTAATTTCGTGTATACAAAAAGTTATGGGCTGAACTTCCAAAAATACCCCTTCTTTCATTACCTAATTACGATTGGGATGCCTATTTTGGATGGGATTTGGTATATACGAAATGGGGGTATTTTAGGATTAAAAAAATTACGAGAGTAGACTAAATAATACTCATGATCTAACGGCTGTGTTATAAACTTAAGTATAAATTTTTCTCAACATGTATAGGGTAGGGTGATCACCAGCCGAGATTTATTCTAATGGCATAGCTATTCCTTTAGTAGTATAGATGTCTTGCTTTCAAAAAAAAAAATTATATTAGTAACGCCCAGTAGAATTGTTTTGCAATTCTATACTTGTTTAATAAAGAATAAGAAGGAATCACTTCATAGGGAAAAAAATCAAACAAACTATTATATGAGAAATAGTAGGGTTTTGAGTTTAAGATTTTGAAAATAATAAGTTATAACTCATACTAATATTTTTGTAGAGAAGCCAGTTAATATTCAAATTGCCAAAAAAGGATTGGTGGCTTATAAAGCATGCCGAAAGTTTCTAAACCATTGTTTTACCATAAGTTTGTTTTGTGTGTGTAAGGTGCTTTGATTTTGGTTATGCATTATTGTTGTCATTTGGTAATGTTTATTTGAGATATAGTATGTGTATCATGCTTATCGAATAGAAGATTCAGTCCACACTGAATAACCCTCTCTGTAAGAACTTAAATTCGTAGCTCGAATAGTCTCTTACACCAAGTGTACCTGTAGCACAAACAATTATAAACAAGTAACAAAATATTAAATGAGTTTAGCGTAGAAACCTTTGAGTAGGTAAAAACCACGACCTCAGTTCGAGGATCTAGAAGAATAACTTTATTGCTTGTATATGACAAGTAACAAAAGTTTGGTTCCTATTTATAGATTTTATATCTTGCTCGTAGTGGGCAGCCCATTCTCCGGAATTGGTGGGAAGAGTGGCAAAACTTTTGGAGATCATTTTTGTAACTGCCAGTTCGTGGGGACAGGTGTCCTTGACTTATTCTTATGTATTCTTTAAGGGTTCGAGCCATGTTATTTTCTAGTTCGTGGGCCAGGTGTCAACATTGACAGGGTGTATGACTTCCAGGTTTGCGTGAGTCTGATAATTTGGTAGTTTGCTGCTATAGAAGCTTGAGGGACAAGTCCCTACAATTGCCCCATTTCAACTGAAGGCATGAGTGGCTTGAGTTGAAAAGTTCGAATCGAGCTCTTCTTGGAATATGAATTAGCGTCGCTGTTTAGGGATTATTGGGATTTATTGTTACATTTAATACTAATTTTTGGAATTTTGGTTGACTGGTAAGGACTAAACATTAAAATTGTTGTTGTCTTTTGGAGTTCCCATAAATTGGAACATTTAAGACTGATTACTGTGGGACTTATTGCCGTAGTTAATATAATGTTGTCTATAAGTAGTTACTCATGCTCTTCTCAGTTCTTCAATCTTCTTTTCAAATATGTACATTTTGCTGAAGCTTTCTCTATGCAAGTAACAATGGTCACTACTAGAGGTCAGACCTGAGAGACTCGTGTTTTGGCCAAGATAGAGTAGCTTCAACTTCAGTACTTTAGGACCCTCTCTCTTGCTGAAGAAACTCATATCCTTGTCCCACCAACTTATTACGGTATGACAGAGTAGGAGGTGGAGGAGGCGGATGATGATTTCTTCAACATGTTATGATTTTAATATATTATAGAGGATGCTCAGCAGCACAGGGACGGTTTGCATCGCTTTACAAAGCAGATCATCTGGGAGGAGGAGGATGCTGTTGGTGTTCCGTGCAAGCGGTCACGCAGATGCCCAGGCTGTTAGTTCTGGGTGTTTAAGTAATTAAATTTATCTTTCGAACTGATATTGTTACATTCGTATGTCGAACTGATTTCATAATATTCTAAATTGTTTATACTCTGTGTTCTGTATTACTCAAAATAGTTTTCTAGAACTATGATGACAATTCTATTTGATCTTACCGAAATGATATTTTTTGATATTTCGCATATTACTCTCGACATGCACCTTCATGTTTACAGAACTAGTTGTTCTTATAATTGTTATGGATAACCGTGATAGCTATGTATATGTATCCTGTAGTATTCTTGTTCCTTTATTATGCGATTAGATATTATCTAATTCTTTGTTTATCTATAAATAGAGTGAGTTAGAATAAAATTTATTCATAGGAATCATGGTAAGAACTCGTTCGCCGATGGCCCGTCATGCAGCCGAAAGGCGTTTGACAATAAAGATTGTCGAAGTCTAAGAACGGATCTTCAGATTGCTTCGTTATGATACCGAGATACCTACTTCTGTTTTGTAGGTGGAAGGTTTAAATTTGAAGGAGATGGAAATCGAGGTGGACCGACAGTTTTAGTGCGACGTCTTTCGTGATATGATTGTCGAGCATAAAGCTCAAAAGATTGTTGCAAAAGAGATTTCTCTTGACGAGATAGCTGAAGAGGATGAGATGATTGCTGGAGGCGAAGTGATCAGGTGTGGTGCGGTGGGGAACCTCGGTTGTTTTAAATGGAATTATTTTTAGGAGTTCAATTTATGTGCAGGTCAAGTTAGTATTAATTTTCAAAATAAGGGAATGATATTTTCAGTTTGACTTTCCTTAATCTTCCCATTGATTTATGTGTATTCAGGTAAAATAATTTAAAATTTGAATGTTGGTTTCATTGGTATATCCATCAATTTACTTATAAATAAGTCAGATCTCTTTGTTAGGATTGTTAGATCGCTTCTGGTTTTTTTATATCAGCTCGAGTTCTATGTAACGAACTAGCGAGGATTGTTATGGAGGTGGAGAAGTCTAAAAGGAAGATGAGTAGGAGAGAGAGAGACTTGTCTCATTCTAATGGTGGTAATGATGAAAAGGGTATAATTTCCAAAAGGTATGATGTGTCTGAGATGAAAAGGGGAAAGAATGCCTCAGTTGGGAAACTGAGGGTAACTTACATTGGTTTCAATAACTGCTAGCAGTCAGAGGGACGCCCTATAAATACTTATTCTTCTCCTTTATTCAAAAAGTTTTAAAATCAAGAGAGAAGAAATTCTCTAGAGAGAAAGAGAACAAGAGATAAAATCAGACATTATAAATTTTAGAGAAAGAGAGCAAGAAAAATTGACTTGTTCACACAAAGAAGTAGAAGGTATACATTTTTATAAAACATTAAGGGATTTAGTATCAGAACGTTCGATGAAGAAGGAAATGGTTGATGTTCCTGATTCGTATTCTGCCACTGAAGGTTAGTAGAAGTTATTTGGTTATGTTAAATTTTACATGTTCTTGTATGTAATTCTTGGATTGTTGTTTAAGATTGTCCCCTCTAATATTAGTTTGAATTTTGAAAATCCTATTCCTCATTTAGAAACCCCATTTTGTTACTGAAAATATGGGAAAAAGAAAATGATATATTTGTAAGTTACTATAATTTCATTTTTTTGTGTGTAGAAAATGGGCTTTATATGTGTTATCTGATTATAGATATTAAAATTTGATTTCATTGAAAAATTTCAAACTGCGGAACTTAAATTGATAAATACTTGGACCTCGATGTAGGTGTAAATGCGTGATAAAGTGTTAATAAGTAGGATACCTTATGAGTCGAACTCATCCTTTAAAATGGTTCCCTGTACCTTTGACCGAGCTAGTGAGGAAGCGAATATAGAAAATGAAGAAATGACTTATGCTGGATACGAGGTCGATTCAAATAGCAATAGGATATCCATCAATAATTATGTTATATTGTTATTAAGAGGAGGCTGATATCAGAAGGGAATTTTGCAAGTGTAAGGGTAGTCTGAAGGGTGTGTAGGGAGGTATACTGGAGTATAGAGGGAAAATGTATAGGGAGTACTTTGATGAAGAAGGGGATAATTCCTATTACCCAATCCCTGATTTAGAGGTGGAGAAGATCGCCAAAGGAATTCCCTTAGGAATTTCTCTATAATACTTCAATGGGGACAAGTCAGACAACAACTTGGAGGAAGGATTTTTTTTTTGTTATTTTTTTTTGTTCAACTATGACCTGGGTGTTCCCCTGAGTAACTTTGCAAAATGTATAATGAATGGGATCAAAGCTTTCCATGCCCAGTTAAATGAGAATGTGTATGAGGTAATCAGTATTTGTGAAATACTTAATTCGAAGTGGGTCGAGGAGGAAAAAGTGAGGAGATTGACCTCTGAAGATGTCTTAGAGTACTATAATATTGTTAAGTATTTTAGCGCTACTAGGGGCACTTATATTTCCATTGTTTATCCAAGGTCTCAATATTTTGACCTTGATTTTGCTGGGAAGGTGTGGAATGACAACCTGGTCCTGGTGAGAGGCGAATGTATGCAACGAGCTGATGGGGACGTCCTGGATCTATCATATAGATCGTTTAAGGAACGTAAGTAGATACATTTTCTTGCCTTTAATGTTAAGTAATTGTTCAATTTCTGAATATGTGTAATTGGCTTTTCAGATCCCTGTTGCAACGTTGTTAAAGAAGAGTCTCTTGTCAAGGTAGTTACTCAAGAAGGTACCGAGCTCCAAGGTATGTTGGACGAGCTTGGTATAAGCATGCATAAGAGGGTGAACAATAAATTGCTCAAGGTTTAAAGAGCCCAAGTGAAGAGAAAAATGATTGATGTTGGGAAGATTAGATCGACCTCAGCGCCTGCTCCTCCTGTATTGGATACATATGAGGATACTGGTGTCTCTGTACTATAGGTTGCAAAGGCCCCAACGCTACCTCTTCGACCTCACCCGCCAGGGCCTAGTCTGTTCTAGGCTGATGAAAGATTGGGAAGAAAAATTTGAAGATCACCTTCTCCGATTCTATTGTTGGAGATGACGAGGAGGCTAAAAACACCTTGAAGAAGAGAAGGCCAGTTGACAGTCCTCCAACACCTGTTGAGGTCGCAACAAAAGAGGCATCTCTAAAGCCCAAGGTGGATGAAGATATGTTGGGCTTTGAAAGCAATTTTAGGACCCTTGATGTGTTTGATTTTTTTAAAGTTAAATCTACTGTGGAAGTCGAGCTCTAGAGGGTAAGTTGAAGTATCTTGGCTATTTTCATGTTTGTGACCTATTTGTTCGTATTCTTATAATTTTTCTTTTTAGGTGTCTCATGTTTTGAAGGGTCTTATTCTCGGCATTGAGGATGGAAAAAATCTTTTGTCGGAGAGAACGATCGAGCTGGAGAAGGAGTTAGTGAGTAAGAGGGCTAAGCTGGTAAAGGAAAGGGTAGAGTCGAGTGCAGAGATTGCCAGCTTGAAAGCTTCATTCCAGGCAATCATGGATAAACTTGAGAGAGAGTCCACAAAGAATATCAACGAAGTGACTACTGCCCGCGATAACTTTGCTCAATGCCTTCAGGAGGATGGGTACTCAGATGCTGACATCATGGCTATTATAGACAGATGATATGCTGACATTGTTAGGCTGCTGAGGAAGATGATGAAGAAGTTATAGCTCGATCTCCAACTTGGGAGACTATTTTTGGGTTGGATGGTACTGCTCCTCTCGAGCAGATTCAAGCTCATGAGGTAGACATTCAAGATAAGGTAGAGTAATATCTTTGTATGTCATGTTTGAAGATAATGTTTATTTTGTTGTGTGCGTGTGTGGGGGGGGGAGGGGGGGGGGGGTTGTAAACATTTATTCGATTTAATGGATTGATTGTTGTTTTCATTATGTTAATATAATGATTTTAATTTGTAGGATGTTAGTAAACTGAGATTGGATATTGATACTCTAAGGAAAAAGCTAGCTAGGGAGAGAAACTTATCAGCTGCAACAGCTCATGTCACTATACATATTGAGGCTATGGTGAGAGAATATAAAACTCTTAGTGAAGCACATTGGAGAAGTTTATATGATGCACAACTAGGTTAGGCTAAGTTAAAGCAAAAAAATTGAAAGGGATGAAGTAGTTAGAAATGATAGGATTAGATATATCAAAATTTAACCTTTTCTGCCTGGTGGTATTAGAGATAATACTCTAGAAGTAACTAAGGACCATGTGATGTTGACTATATATCTCAAGGTCAAGATAGATAGTGAGAGGTGTCCCAAGGAAGCTTACCTTAATGTGTTAAAATTCGTCCTGACCCTGCTATCATTGAGCGTATGGCGACCAGAGCTAGAAACCTACATAACTTGAATGCTAAAGATGTCTCAATTCATGCTGGTGTTTCAATAATTTATTTATGACTAAGTAACTATGATATTGTATATGTATTTATTGTAAATTGCTTTGTGTAGGAACTACTATGTATGAGGAATATATTTCATAATTTCATAAAGAATATTATGAGGGATCGATCTGTTGTGCAGGAGGAGTTAGAAATTGCTCTAACTCATTTAAAAGCCTTTTATGATCTCAATATGATGTTTGCATTCAATTTGAAAAAGGCTCATGTTGCTTTTGAAAACTTTACTGATCTGAATATGAAATTCAAGGTCAATTTTTCAAGGTAGTGAGAAGGAGTTGACCAACCTAAAAATAAAAACCGAGGTTGATTTAGTAGAATCTCAAGCTACTGTGAAGATATTGACGGACTTAAAAATGCAACTTTATGTCGATTTGATGAACGGGAAAGAATCGAATGAAATTTTAGAAGTTCGCTCGAGAAGACAGGAAAAATTGCTAAGGGAATGTCATGGACCGGTGGTAGAACTGTCTGTACCGAACAAGGATAGGCTTTCGGTAGGGGATTTTCAAGAGAAGCAGTTGGCGGCGGTGATAGAATTTTTTAGGGGAGAAATAAGGAGGATTGAAGAAGAAAGGGGTATGATGTAAGATTTTATGGCTGAAAATGGAGTTATATGTAATGTGGATATAATTCGTGATGACTATTTGAATCGAGATGAACTCAGTACTGGAGCTGCAAGAGTACCTCCAACAGAAGAGTATGCTGTTAAGGTTTACCATACCGGTATTCTAGAATCCCGTACTATTTTCGTCCAATAGAGAATTATGTTTTTTTTTCCGCGCGCTGAACCGTTCAGTGCCTAACCAAAAAGCACAAATGATTTGTCACTTTTAGTTAGGCGCTGAACAAAAAAGCGCCTACAATTTGTAATAAACTTGCTTTATTTCCCCCCTTTCCCTTCTTATTCAAACAACTCAGCCTCCAACACTCCAACACTCCAACATTATAACACCCTCTGCCACCCCAATTCTTCACACAGCCTATAATCAAGCAAAAACATTACACCAACGTGATAATCGATGGAAAATTATAATCACACTGCCCGGCTCCATAATCGCAAGGCAGTAATGAAGTTATTTGTCTTGCACGACAAAGGACCCGCAGTCCCACCTCTATCCCTCAATATTTATCTTAATAGCTTGAGGAGCGTGGTTATGTTGTCAGAGGGTAAAACTCATATATCGAAGAAAGTTGCGACAATCACAGTGAGAAAAAAACTAATATTTTATAGAATTTTTGACCTTTAGCCATGTGTTTGATGAAATGTCTCAAAGAAGTTTTTGATGTTTAAAACAATGTGTTTAATGAAATGTCATGTTGGTGATGATGTAGAGAGATGATTTTAACTTTCGTGGTGGGATGCTTATGATTGTGAAGACCTATGATAAGTTATATTAAGAACAAAAGGCTTGGCTAACGAATTCCCCATTTAGTAATTTTTTCAAATATTGTATAGGAAAAATTAGTAGATATTGGGCGCTCGGAAAAGTGATAGAACTTTAGTTCAAGGCCTCTTAGAGAGGTGGTGACCGACCACCCACACGTTCTACTTAGTGAACACGGAGATGGGCTTTACCTCGTTAGACTTTTACATGATAATGGGGATAACTATCGGGGATCCCAAAAAGTATCAATTGTCGTTTAATTTTGATTATAAAAAGCCAGGAATATATGGCCAATTTTTTCCACTCTAGGGGAAAATGATGTCCATTCAGGGGCTGTAAAGATAAATTGGATGAGGCGAACAAAAATGATCCTATGACACGACCTTTATCGACCCGGGATTTTATAATTTTCCTAATGGCAGAACTCTTCTTCCCTAATAGTAAAAGTACGATTAGGTTTGGTTATTTGGCCGCGATTGCCGACCTAGATAGGTTGGATGATTATGATTGGGGCTCTGCCATTTTGGGGGCTTTATGCATGGCCCTTGATGCTTACTCTTTGGGCGTGAAGGGTTTGTGTGATTGGTGGAGTTTGCTTGAATATTGGAAACATGTCGGTACTTCTATATCAAATAGCTCTTTGGCGATCGGGTTACCCTGTAAATTGGTTAAATCGTCCTTATTACCGAGAGCTTGAGCTTCGATTAACTCATTGATGCGTTGATCCATGTGTTCTTAGGTGACGTACTGACGTGGTGCTAGAATGGCTTGGCGTGTAGGTCAGGGATTATGAGTACCACTTCCCTCACTTAAACGTTCTCAAACTGGCACCCTGGTTAAGGTCGCGGCTCCTCTTATTGACGCTTGGAGGGCCTGTGTCCTTTGCTAATTTCATATTGTTCTTACCGTCCCAGGTGAATTGAGGCCTCTAAAACATGTGGATTATTGTGTTATCACCTAGAAGCCCCTCTGTTAGTTGTTCCTCGAGGTCCCAACCTATTTTGTGCTGAAACTCTGGAAGCTGTTGGTGAGGCTTCTTATTCCCTATGAGCTTGAACTTGTTGAATGTTTTGTAGAGCTTTCAATACAGTTTGTAACGTGGTCATTTGTCCTTCCTGTCGTTTGAGCTCTATTTGTCGAGCTCGACGTTCATCTTCGAGTTCTTTGTCGCGAAGCTCATGGTCATGTGCATGCTCGAGCTCGTTCTGTTTTGCTATTTTGACGTTGAGGTTTGCCTGTAGTTCTGCTAACTAATCAGGTTCAATGTAAAGTTCATTCTGAGCTCTTGTGGCTAGTCGCTTAGAAGTCACCATGATTGAAAACTTATTGTGTGTAACTGTATGTTTTAGGATTTCATGGAAATGTCTTCTTTCCCACAGACGGTGCCAAATGTAATGGCCTAATTTCGTAGTAGCTTGAGATAACTCGAAATAGTCCTTACACCAAATGTACCTATGACAAAAATTAGTATAACCCAATATAAGAAAATGACACAGACGATTAGCGTTGAAATCTTTGAATAGGTAAAAGCCACAACCTCGACTTGAGGATTTAGTAACTGTAACTTTTATTGCTTGAGGCTAATGTTTGATTACAAGTTTATGATTTCTTGAGCTAGAAAACTTGGTATTGAAGTGTAAATTTTTTGGTTCTTTTTCTTATGGAACCCATCCTTTTTATGGACCTCACTCTCAGTTCGTTATCGTGTAGAGACACGTTATCCAGAAAATAGGGGTAGGTGGTAGTTGGATGTGTAACTGCTAGTTCATGGGAGACATGTATTTTTGACTTGTTATATTTTATTTGTAGTGCTCGATTTACGTTCTTCATTAGTTCGTGGTCCAGGTGTCATTGTTGATTGTGTATGTCACATGTATAATGCGTGAGTCTGGTATTGAGGTAGTTCGAGTTTGGCACAAATCGAGGGACAGGTCCCTACAGTAATCATATCATCCCAAGTTTGATCAATTAATATTCTCTCTTTAGAGTTTAGAATTCTATTTTCAACAATATATACCTCACCCTTGACCTATAGTCTTGAACTATGCGGTACTTTATGTGGCAAATGTAACATATGCTTAAGAGGGTTGCACGATCCTAATTCCCTATCATGCCACCTAAATACCACATCAACATTCACCTAAATGCAAAAAGGTTCATAAGAGCTTGGAGGAAGCAATGTAAATGTGGGTGATATATTATGGTGATGGCTTAGTCAATGACTAGACCCCAAAAGTCAAATCGGAATGACTTTGTCAATCAAATATCATGTTTGAAATCCATTCAAATTGGATTATGTAGTCTAATCTTGTGTACAAAACCAAGTTTATACTTTGCCTGGGCACAATTGACCAACATTTTAATGTAGTCCAAGTTTGATTTTTGGGCTAAATCAATCATAAGAAGTTCTAATGCAGTCAAAGTTTGATTTTGGGGGCTAAATAAATCATAAGAAGCAAAGGCCTCAAAACGGAATTCATTAATTTTCATATGGTTTGACTCATAGTTTTTTTATTGGAATTATTTGAGTTAATCATTCAAAAGAGTAATCCCTTCGCGATCGATTTTCATTTGTCATTTGAGAGTTTTTCCTTCCTAACTTGACATTTTTTTTACCGATAATATCATTACAATGAAACCTATTTAAATGCACTCTTTGGGACAACTTAAAAATGTGCATTTATAGAGGTGCGTTTATAAAGTTTAGGAGAATGATAGTCTAATCATGTTATATAAATTACTTAATAATATAGAATAAAACACATGCGTACATGAATTAAAAAGGTAACATACCTCAATCTCGACTTAAGCAGAATTGGGAAATTTTGAAAATAATAATTTGCATTGTTAATAATTAAGGAATTATGGGAAAGTGTTGAAAGTATAATTATTTTTGATGTGATGCAATTGCACATTGAGATAACTAAGTTAAGCATATTGTAGCTAATTTATTGCCCGTTCAAGCTAATGTGTAATTACATAAGTAAAAATTCACTGTCGGCCCTACCAAAAAATTGCAAATTATATAGTGTGAAGTAAAATTGCAAATATGTACAGTCCCGACTATGTGACCAATAT
Source organism: Kingdonia uniflora (assembly GCA_014058105.1). Classification (NCBI taxonomy): domain Eukaryota; kingdom Viridiplantae; phylum Streptophyta; class Magnoliopsida; order Ranunculales; family Circaeasteraceae; genus Kingdonia; species Kingdonia uniflora. Next base: position 1,404,990 of record JACGCM010001204.1, on the reverse strand, counting down.
TTTTTGTGAGATTAGACATGTTGTGCATTCATAAGGGGCACATTTAGATAGGTTTCACTGTATAAACTAACTTCACCCTGTGATGTAAAAACTCTCAAATGACAACTACAGTATTTCGAGTTTTGTTTGTTCAACCAATGACGGTGAACTTTAAGAGTGTTCAACGATTATTGTAAACCCACACCCCAAAATCTGCTATTATATCTCTACCGTTACATTATTATCTTATCAAATTCTCGCAAATGTATGTGATTTGAAGATCGTTTTACCCACGACTTTTTATACCAGAACACACTAGAAATACAACACTAATGGTGGCAGTATACCGTGATTTTGTGAGGTAAAAATGTGTTACTAGTGATACAAAGAGAACACCAAGGACATCTAAAGCTCTGATTGGTACGCTGAATGGTTTTCATCGGAAACATTCTTAGCGATTTAAGCAATTGTTGACCATTAGATCAGCTAAGCTTTGCCCTCGTACATGAATCCAATGGTTAGCACATGTTTAAATCATCGAGAATGTTTCTATTGGTAATCATTTATAGTGTACCAAGCAGAGCCTAAATTTTGAATTTCCAAAAATGACCAACTTTTATTGTTATTGCTGATTTGGACTCCTTCTTCTCCTTCTTTAAGTTATATATATCCTTATAAAATTTCGTCAAATTTCGTCACTCTCAGTTAAAATCTCGGTTCAGCGACCAAAACAACGAGAGAGAGAGAGAGAGAGTTTTTTAATTTGCAGTAGAAGAGGACTTTTGCTTCTCCCCTCCCTCTCCCTCTCTTTTAGATTAGAGGTCAAATAAAAATAAAAATAAAAATTAGGGTTTGTTTGTGGGAGAGATCATTTGCAGAACCAACTCCAATAGAGTCTCTCTCTTCAGCTCAATTTCTAGGGTTACTCAATCATCACAGATCTTCAATCGAGGTAACACATCCCCATTTCTCCAATCTCGAATGTTTGATGATTTAGGGTTGACAGTTTGAATTAGGTGCATTTGAATCCATTTGGGTATATTGTTGTGGTTTTAAATTTGTGGGTTTGGTCAAAAGAGATGTGGGGTTTGGATGAATTATGAAAATTTGATGTTTTGAGCTGAAACTTTTGAATTTGGTGTTTATTGGAAAGGGGGTTGTTGTGAAATAAGGGTTTGTTATTGAGGGGTGTTAGGGTTTGTTAATATGATTAAGCAGATACTTGGAAGGTTGCCTCGGAAGCCATCGAAGTCTACACCAAATGGTACTAATAGTAATGATGGAGGGGTAACTGTAGCGTCGTCAATGAATTCGTCACATGGTGTGAATTCTGGTGGCGTTGGGGTAAACAACTTTAAGGGAAGTTTGGGCCGTGCTAATAGTACCTCTAATGTTCCGGGTGTGAACAAGTCGAATCAGGGAAAGAAGCCTGTAATTGTTGCTTCACAAGCTGGCCCAATGTTAGCTTCATCTGCCTATGAGGCATTGCCAAGTTTTAGGGAAGTCCCGACTTCAGAGAAGCCGAATCTGTTTATAAGAAAGCTTAACATGTGTTGTGTTGTCTTTGACTTCAGTGATCCATCTAAGAACCTTAAAGAGAAGGATATAAAGCGGCAGACCTTGCTTGAGCTTGTTGATTATATTACAACGGTTACTTCCAAGTTCAACGAGATTGTGATGCAGGAGATTACGAAGATGGTGTCTGCCAATTTGTTTCGTACATTTCCATCAGGTAACTTTGATAGCAAGATCCCTGAGAGCTACGACCCTGAAGAAGAAGAGCCGACGATGGAACCCTCATGGCCCCATTTGCAGATTGTCTATGAGTTTCTTCTAAGGTTTGTTGCTTCGTCAGAGACCGATGCTAAAATAGCAAAGAGATATATTGATCATTCATTTGTTTTGAGGTTGCTTGATCTATTTGATTCTGAAGATCAAAGGGAGAGGGAGTATTTGAAGACAATACTTCACCGTATTTATGGAAAGTTTATGGTGCATCGACCCTTCATCAGGAAGGCGATTAACAATATCTTCTATCGATTCATATTTGAGACTGAAAAACACAATGGGGTTGCAGAGTTGCTTGAGATTTTGGGGAGTATAATAAACGGATTTGCTCTGCCACTTAAGGAGGAGCACAAGCTTTTCCTTGTTCGGGCTTTGATCCCTCTTCATAAGCCTAAATGTGTATCGATGTACCATCAACAACTGTCCTATTGCATCACTCAGTTTGTGGAGAAAGATATTAAGCTAGCTGATACGGTGATTAGAGGTCTTTTAAAGTATTGGCCGATTACAAATAGTTCAAAGGAAGTAATGTTCCTTGGTGAGTTGGAGGAAATTCTAGAAGCCACTCAGGCAGCAGAGTTCCAGCGATGCATGGTGCCTTTGTTCCGACAGATTGGTCGCTGCCTCAACAGTTCACATTTTCAGGTAAGAATACATTTTTTTATTCATTCTAACTCTAACTTTTTAAGGTTTGGGGGTTTCTTTTTCATTATTCACATTTTGTCGGAGGTAGTTATTTACCACAGCAATTGTGGTTTTACTCAGCTCCTCTATTCATCTGTACATAATTGTTTAGATAGGACTGTTGAAAATTTTATCTATGACACAACTATGATGTTCTTAGAATTTTCTTATTTATAACACTATGGTAGTTGATGTCATGATGTTGGTTTATCTTTGTTTTTGGGAACATTTTACGAAGCCAGGAGTAACTGTTGTTGTTATAGACGCTTGATTTTACCATCTGGGTCAATTTTATAATGGTTATAAGATATTGTGTATAACATTAAGATCTAAGATGACTTTAAAAACTCAAATTTGGAACATATTTCTTCTGTAAACCCCTGAACTGTATTGATGTTTCTATTGATGGTTTAGAATATGATGGAGTGTGCATATCTATGGAGTATGGAGGATAGGATGTCATTGTAGGAGTATCTTCTTTAAGTGATAAACTATGAGAAGATCTGTTGTGATGGGTTGGTCGTGTACGATGTAGGATGATAACAATTTTAGTTGGAAGGAACATGCAGATCGAATCTCTTATACCACTAAAGGAAGACGATATGATCATGGATTAAATAGTGAGTCTTATTTGGAGAGTAAACATTTAATAGATAATATTCTTTTGGACGGAATTATAGGGAGAATAGGATTCGTTCAATGTCCCCTAAACTTTTGGGATAGACTTTGATGACAATGGTGATAGGCTGTAACTAAACCACCTGAAAACTCACTATTTTTTTGGACACTCATATTAATGTAGCTCCCATAATAGGATTTTTAATTGGCTTGACAAGAGTAAAAACTTTTCTAGTCCTAATTGATAACCTAACATGGTTGTCAACATTGAGCTGTACATTTGAAAATTTGACCGTTTGGCTGACAACCGTGATTGGCGTTTAAAAGGTTTATAATTAGATTTCAATGCGTCTCTGTTGAGAGATGTTAACGGGTCCAAAGCGGTTAGAGACGGGCTTCTTAGAGCACATTTCTTTATGAAGGAATATAATTCATCAAGTAAGATCATATAACACTGTGGTCTCTCTCTCTCGTAAAGGGCAATTTGTTCTTTGAAATTCTTAATGTGCTTCACGTTCTTATAAAAGGATCTATTTGTAGTAAAGGTGAAGTCTGCTCCTTTGTTATATTATGAACAAATGTGTTTTGTCTTCTATCATGCTCCACATATGCTTACAAGCGCTCCATGTGATGTTCAGAGAGAAGCTCAGCAGTCACCACGAAGTTGCCAGAATGGATGTATATTTTATCCACACGACTGTACAGATGATAATAAGCTTTTCATTCAGCTAGAGGGGACCTGGGGTCAATTATCCCCTGACTTCTGGAAAATTCTATTAGTCGTTGTACGTTTGACCACTAACTGGTTATTCGTTATAAATTTTGGTACTCCAAGTTACATGCAATTACAATGTAGCCTACCTTCAATTTTGGGATGGTAATTGCTTTGCTGGCAAAAGCGATCGCTTAGTTCGCTTTATGCAAAGCGAAGAAAAACACATCACATACTTAAATTTAAAGGCGAGATAAAGCAATCGCTTAGAAAAAAAAAATGCTGGTCAAAGCGACCTCTTAATTTGTGACGTTGGCTAACGGTCATATTTGAAGAGTAATTTGACATTTAATTGATTTCATCAAGTAAAAGACCTCCACTTAGAGCAACATCAGCAATATATAGTGTAAGCGCCGCAGGGGCCACATAAAAACTTACACTTACACTACGTTTCACCCTGCAATTTAGGAGAGGATATTTCAAAGACATTATATTCGGATAACTTTAAGTTAGCTTTAGGATATCTCAATGTTTGAATTTCTTAAATGTAGGAGAGAAAATGTCTCCAAGGAGATTAGCTTTAGGTTTTGCAAGGTTCGGGTGAACCTGTACATTGTTGGAGGCACTCTTATTACGTTTCTTTCTCTTTTCTTTTCTATTTACATTGTTTCTCCCATAACCAAAAGGTCATACTTCAACGATTCGACCTTGAAGAAAAAATATTAAGAAAATATTTAATGGGTCTCACACACAATTAACTTATTGATTTAAGGGAATGTTTACTTTAATTATTATGATGTTTAATGTGATAATAGTGCCATTATGGCTTCACGTGAATGTTTATAATTTGATATTATTAAAATTTGAAATGATTTTTTTTTTTTTTTTGTCATTAAGCAGTCGCTTTCGCTTTCGCTTTAAACGATTTGGAAGAAAACGCTTAGGGTACTGCTTTCGCCTTTAACAACATTGGGTGATTGGGTAAATGCGAGTTCAAGTCCCAACTCCTATATAAATACAAAATATTTTTATTTATTTATTTTGCTGATTTTTCTATTAAAGTAAATCCACTAAAAATAAGGGCGAAGTCTGGATTTGAGTCCATTGGGGTCATAAAATGAAATGAGGGGGTTTGGGGGCATCGGGCCCGAGAAAAAAAGAAGAAGGCATTTTAGGGTATTTTTGTACCGCTTATATTATGATAACGGGAGTTAACAATTTAAAGAAAATGTGCATGAGGGCATATGGCTCGATAATCAAATAATGTAAAAATGAGGTTGGAGGAAATTGAACCCATGCTCAATGGGTCAAAACAATCAAACCCAAACACTAGACTATTAACTGTTATATGATTATAACTGAGTGGGGTCAATTATATAAAAAAGTTATATATGTATTTTTTTTAATAATATGGTAAGCGATTTCCGACAAATCCAGGAATGGGGTTATTTGACCCCACTGGTCCCCCAATAGCTTCCCCCCTACTAAAAATCCATTTAATTCGAGCTTAAAACTACTTTTCTAGTAAAACAAAACCTTGTAAAACACCTAAGCCACATACTTGACTATCCCAAATAGCCTCAATTTTTTTCCGAAGTCTCTCAAATTTAATACGTTACTTTCAAGCTTCATTCACAATAAATATTTTAAATAATAACTACTATTTTTTACATTCGTTTTTTGTGTTCGTCCCCGACACACAAAATGGTTTTACGTTGAAGGAAAATTCACGATATCCTTAAAATACTCTAAACAAAATTCTTTGGGGGCTTTTGCCCTTGAACCTCCATGTTTGACCCCATTGAAAGTAAATCCTTGTTTCGTCCTGAACGAGCTCATATAACATAAATTTAGCACCTTATATTAGACCCATTGATAATAACAGTTGCTTATATTTTCTAAATTATAAGCAAAAGTAAAAATTACAAAACCATATATTAGCTAAACTACTCTTTTGCCATCAATAACCATTGAGAATAGCCGTACTAAAATTATAAGAGCATTTGTAGTGTCGATTCCTCAAATATTAGACACCAAATTTGGCTTAATTGACTAATAAAAGTCAAATAAATTTTTTCACTACAGTGGACTCAAAAGTACTCGTTAAATGCCACATGTCAACTTTTCCATAAAATTTTTTATTTTTGGGCAAATTTTGTTTTAATTCTAACCAAATTTGATTTCCACGTAAGTATTAAATTTGGTTTGAAAAGTGAAACAAGTAATCAAATTTGGAGAGCCAAAATGACTTTAGGCAATTTGACTTTAATATGGAGTTAGGTGTTTTATAGGGATTTGGCTTTCCAAATTTGCTTTTAAACTAATATGCAGAGTCGACTGCAGATGCTTTAATAAGGCATCAAAATTAATGCAAAATCGTCATAATAACCAAAATATGCAGTTAATTACCAATAATATCCATAATAGTTATACTTAAATCATAAGACAACTAAAATTAATTTGGCTCAATAATAAGAGCATCGTCTTACCATGGTTTGATTATAAATTTAGGTTCTCTGGGATGGGTGATCGCTTCAACATTTGGATTCTGAGATAATTAAACAGAAGTTCTCCTCTTGCATACTGTAATACCGTTTTCTTTGATTATGACTGGAATGAGTATACTGTTACTAAGTTATAGAAGTATGATTAACTTTCTGAACTTACAGGAGTTTGTTTAGTTGTGCTCACAGAGGAGTTGATCAGGTCATTTGATTAAATCGGAAATATTTTCTGTGTTAGGCTATTAACTAAATGGTTCTAGTGCAAATTTCCTTTACTAGATGCTGCATTTGCAAATTTGGAGTAGTTAAGTATGGGCTTTTTTTAATTCCTCCTTTTCTTTATAGAAAGATAATGTATCGTTGTTGAGACATTCCAACATTATATACAGTTTAGGTAAGCTACTTAGAAAGGAAAATCTCAATATTGAAATTTGGTTGTATTTCATACTCTTGAATTAACCTTAATGTTTCCGTTTCGAAATATTGATTTACGTTATTTAGTGAAAGGGTTTGTCGTTTTGTTTGGCAGGTGGCTGAGAGAGCTTTATTTCTTTGGAACAACGATCACATACGTAACCTTATTACTCAGAACCAGAAGGTGATACTTCCCATAATCTTCCCAGCCTTAGAGAGGAACACGCGGACTCACTGGAACCAAGCAGTGCAGAGCCTAACACTGAACGTAAGAAAGATATTTTCAGATGCAGACCCAGAACTATTCGAAGAGTGTTTGACAAAATACCAAGAAGATGAATCCAAGGAGAGAGAAACACGGGAGAAGCGCGACTCAAACTGGAAGCGGTTGGAAGATGTTGCAGTCTCCAAAGCTGTTAGCAGCGAGGGTGTGCTAGTCTCTCGTATCATGTCCTCCCTTTCCATGGCAACAGCCACCAAAACCCCTAGTTAATGGGTTCCATATTGTACCGAGTTATTATTGTTCAAATCGAACTAGTGGGATCTAAGGGATGAGTTCTGGGACTTGTAATCCCCACCTTCCCTGGGTTTCTTTCTGTATGTTACATATGAGAAGAGAAAGGTGGGGTAAGTTCTGTTGCTCTTCAACTGCCTTCAAAATTGGTCCCTTTTTTGGAGGGTCAATTTATTTTCCTTTTTGGTTTGGCCATGGAATGTAAGTGTGTGTATCATAAAGGATATGGTTCAAAGTCTGGTGTTTCTTTTCTGCGGATTTCCGACCTCTGATATAAATTTTATTTTGTTTACTGAGTCTGCGATTTGTGCCTATCTGTTGCTTTTCTCTTTGATTCTCTCTTTCAGTCATTATGCATCACTTGCTATGCCAATTTGTTTGGTTGTAAAGTCTTTTGTATAATTTCCTTTTTTTTTATTCTCTTTCAGTCATTATGCGTCACTTGCTATGCCAATGTATTTGCTTGAAAAGTCTTCTGTACAAGGGCCCTCTGCTATGGCCTCTCATCTTACATAGAAGAGGAGGTCAGGGTTAGAGCATCTCCAGCAGTGCCTGACTGACTTGGATGCAAAAAAGAGAAATCCAAGTCAGTCAGACGCAACTTCCTCCAAAAGTGTCTGACTTGGATTTTAAACTAATTCAAATAGGCGCATAACACTTGGGCGCCTGTTTCTATTTTAAATAGACGCATAACACTTAGGCGCCTGTTTAAATTTATAAAAAAAATTAGGCGCCTATGTCTTAGGCGCCTGTTCTACTGAGTCAAAAGCTACGAACTGTTGTTTCTCTTTGTCTAATTTTTGCCTAACTAGAGCATCTTCGCTCTTCAGGTATCTCTCTCTCTCTCTATACACATTTAATTTGAACTTCCTTGGTGTAATGCGCGTAAGAGTATATCAAATCTAACACTTTGTTACTTGTTAATTTAGGGTATTATTTGATTTTGTGATTCTTGGTGTATTTTAGGGTATTGTAATTTTTTCTCAAAATTGTGATTTCTTGGTGGAGTATTGATTGAATTTGGCTGTCATAGTGTTGAAATCACCAATTTTCACTCCTCTTGCATCCCAAAGTTTCACTCCAATGTGTTGAAAATAGGGCATTGTGTGGAAAATGAAGTTAAAAAGGACGAACGCGCCTTGGTGTTTTAATAGAATTTGACATTATGTTGATAAGAATTTGACACCCTCTGATTGATTTAATACTTCCTATTGCCTGAGTACTGTGATGGTATTTATATAAATTAATATGTGTTTATTAATGCAGGATTTGACAATGTCGTCAGAAGAGGAAGAATATACCAAATCAAGCGATGAGGAGGAAAAATATGACGAATGTAAAGTTTCCCAATTATGCTTTTTATCTGGCAAAAAACAGAAAGTCGGGTTTGAAGAAGTTCTGAATATTTTCACTGAACCTCCTCCACCTATTCCGGAATATTATGGACCGCGTGATTTTCGGCAACTCACACAACCGGATGGGAAGAGTCATTTGTCCACATCGGTTGCCACTACATCGGTAAGTTAAAATAACGCAAATTAGTAAATTATTGGTTTTATACTTATTTCAAATTATTTACTTTCGGTAGAATTTAATTTAGATATTCTTATTTGTGTTTATTAATGCATTTACAGGCTCGAGTTGGATTTAAATGTCGATCCATTTTAGCCAAGCTCCGTGAAATCTACTTGAGACTTATAAAGGTACCTCACTTGAAGCAGAAATTAAAGGCTACCAATTTGATGAGTGTATTTGATTGTAAAATTGGGAATGGAGACAACCAAATAGTTTTGGCGATGGTTGAGCGTTGGTGGCCAAGCACTCACACATTTCACCTACCTTGTGGAGAGTTAGGGATCACTCCTAAAGATTTTACTGTGCTTACCGGGATAGGTATCGGGATAGAAGAGCCGATAATATTTGAAGACTTTTACACGAAATACGGTAAGGCCTTAAATATTTTTCCCGCAATGGAGTTTAAAGATTATGAAAAAAGATGTGTAAGTTTTGCTCACCTCGAGACGTACCTTGACCATACAAGAGTAGACTTCAACGATAAGGGTAATACCAAAGTAATCTTTAGAGCATTTATGCTATTGTACTTTGGAGGCGTCTTATTTGGGAACTCGAAGAGCTGGGCTCGACTAGAGTTGATAGGTCCACTTGTCATCTTAGAAAACAAGACTTATACGATAGACTTCGGCTCCGCTATATTAGGGCATCTATACTACTGTCTTGACCAAGCATCGAAACAGAAGGTGAAATACATCGGCGGCCTTTTCCAATTGATTGAGGTAGAATATTTTTATTTAATAGTTCTAGTTATTTATTTTTTTGGAATTTAAGATTATTTGGATAATTAATATTTGTTTGTATCTTATGCAGTATCATTGCTACGAGTATTGTCAGATAGGCCATCATATCTTGATAGATAATAGGTTGAATGATTTTTACCCAAGGATGTTAGCCTGACAAACTACAGGACGAAAATTTATGGGAAATAAGGCGAAACATCATCTAGCACTGATGAGGCAACAACTGAATTTGCGTACAATCAATCACATACAATGGGACCCTATTAGAAATATGAAAGATGCACTAAAGCTGGAGGTAGTCATCGCCGGTAATATCAGTCTTAAAAGAGTACTCCTGCAGTGCCCATTTGGTGGATACGAGTGACATCTTGGGGACCGTTGTTGGGCTCAACTAGAGCATCGTGCAGTGCCGTACGACCCTCCAGAGAAACTCCATTGCTTCCCGACTAACAATTTGGTTACTCCCCTCCGAGAAGCGGGCTGGATCGAAGCACAACATTATATAGTGAGTCACCATGTCGACTATGATGCCTATTGAAGGCATGTTTCACATGGTGCACTCATGTCAGATTTTGTGAGGTGTGGAAACATTGACATCCCAGGCCCTGGTGTTTTGACAGGCGGAGTTACCTTTCCACATGTTGAGTTTTCCACTGCAGATTTTTTTACTCAGGAGACACAAATCCCTCCCCCACAGTTTGGTGATTACCCTGGATAGACTATGGAGTTAGGAGTTAGGGTCGCCACATGGGACCACGTGGCATACCATTCCCTCTAGTGCTACGACCTCTACTATAGACGTGCCAACAAGATATGATTTTTTCGCCATGATTGAGGGTATGCGGAAGCCTACACTTGATATGACATTAGATTTACAGGCTCAACACCTTCACGAAGAGAGTCGTATTACACATTTGACGGCGAACTTGAGACGTGCAGAGGGCCGTCTTTCCCAATTGAATGAATATTTAGATGGACAAGTAAGTTGTTTAAAGGAATCTTTTGATATATTTTCCGTTTTGTCCGTAATTAATATTCCCATTTTGTTATGTTTCAGGGGATTGAAGTCGAATGGGAAAATGATGAAGGTGAAGTGGGAACTTCTCAAGCGGGGACTTCACATGGGAGGGGTTCACGGGGAAGGGGTTTGCGGGGGAGGGGTTCGCGGGGAAGGACATCTGAAGGTGGGGCCACTCTTCCTCGACGATCAAGATGTACCCGGGGATCTTTTATTTAGTGTTGTATGGGTGTTGACGGGGATCGTTTGTTTAGTGTTGTTTAGTGCTGGATAGTGTGTTGTAAAGGAATCTTTTGATTTTAATGGAATATTTTGTTTATTCTTATGCATTTTACACTTTACAAATTACAATATTGTGTTAATGGATGTTGTCGTCTATCCCTCTTTGTTTTCATTGCAATTTACAAGATTCAAGGAAAAACAAAATTTACTCAGCGCAACAGGCGCCTAAGACATAGGTACCTGATTATTTTTTTTTCAATCAGGCGCCTAAGTCTTAGGCGCCTAAGTCTTAGGCGCCTGTTGCGCTGAGTAAAATTTTTTCTTCTCCCAACGGCTATATTTTGTCCGTGACGACTATAAATTGTGAAATACATCTATAAGCCAATCCCCACACCTCATATTATCCAAAAACCAATTCCGATATTCTCTTAGTTACAATTTTAGTGTTGTGATGAATTTCTAGGCGGCTCTTGATGCTTTCATCGATTCTTCATCCGAAGAGGAAGATCGATCTTCAACCGATTATAGTGACGATGAAGTTATTGATGAGATTAAGATGGAGATATTAATTATTGAAGATGAAATTGAAGAATTAGAAGAAACGAAATCTTTAAGAACTCGTGTTGGTTCGGTTGTCGAGCGTAAAACCATAAATCGCTCAAGTGTTCTTTGGAATAAGTTGCTCATGCACGACTACTTCCGTGATCAAAACACATTCGGAAGTGAGAAATTTCGTCGAAGATTCCGTATGAGCCGAGGACTTTTCGATCGTATTTTGGATGCGGTTGTGGCTTATGAGAAGTTTTTTGCTCGAAAGCAAAATTGTGCAAATGTTTTGGGTTTATCGCCTCATCAAAAACTTACGGCAGTATTTCGTTTGTTTGCATATGGAGTGTCGGCGGACAGCTGTGATGAATATTCTCGGGTTGCAGAGAGCACGACCATTGAGTCCGTTAAGAGATTTTGCAATGCAATGATCGGGCAATTCGGTGCGGAGTATTTGAGATTGCCAACTCCGGAGGATATACAACGGTTGTTGTACGTTGCCGAGAAGCGTAGATTTCTCGGCATGCTAGGTAGTTTGGATTGCATGCATTGGGAGTGGAAAAATTGCCCCACGGCTTGGGCGGGTCAATACACAGGGAATAAGAAAACACCAACAATCATTTTGGAAGCGGTGACATCTTTTGATTTATGGATATGGCATTATTTTCTTGGAATGCCTGGCTCCAACAACGACGTAAATGTTCTTGATCAATCACATCTCTTTCGAGATCTTTGTCTTGGTCGTTCTCCACCTTGTAACTTTAAAGTCGATGGAAAACCATACGACATGGGCTACTACTTGGCGGATGGTATATATCCGAAATGGGCAACGTTTGTTCAAACCTTACGATTTCCTTGAGGTAATGCAGAGAAATATTTTGCCAAACAACAAAAGTCATATCGAAAAGACATAGAACGAGCTTTCGGTGTGCTTCAATCTCAATTTGCAATTGTGAAAGGTCCGGCAAGATGTTGGTCACCCAAAACCCTGCGCAAAATAATGCAAACATGTATAATTATGCATAACATGATCGTCGAGGAAGAACGCAATAGGTACGGAGTAAGCATATTGACCGAGTATTTTGTCGTAGACCCTTAGCCAATTGACTTGAATCGGGAAGAAGTCACTTTACAATGATACATTGCAAAGTACGATAAGATGACAAGTTCGGACAGGTATAAGACACTTTGAAATGATCTCATTAAGCATTTGTGGAAGCATCAGGGAAACAACTAGTATTTTCAATTATTTAAAATTTTTTATTTTTATTTCAATATAAATTCAAATAGAAAATAATTAAAAAATTAATTTTTTTCAAACATATTCTATTATTTAAAATTACCAAACTTCTTAAATCCAGATAAACTTCTTAAACAAGAATTTAAACAAAGTACAACCAAACTTAAACTAAGTTTTTAAACAAAGTACAACCAAACTTCTTAAACAAGAATTACTAAAATACTACCAAACTTCCAAAATAAGATTCTTCAGCTAGAACATCTTAGATATTATTATTAGCTTGAAACAATCTCGTCATAACCGCATTACGTTGTGCCTCCCAATAAATCCTTTGAGTGTCCTCCAAAGTAGACATGTCTATTGCCATCACCTTTTGATCGTTTTTGGCTTGAAATTGAGCTTCTAAATTCACCACAGCCTTTGTCTTCTTTTCTCTTAACTCCATTATATGGGCATCTCTTTCTTCTTTCTTCTTATCTCTCTCAGCAATATACTCTTCTTTCTTTTTATCCATTCGGTCAAGACGACTAATAAGTACATTTTGGCGTTCAATCAACCGATTTTGTCTTCTTTTATTCCTTTCCTTTTGTTTAGCACTTTTGACACTGCCGGGACGTTCCGTCTCCTCATCCGTGACAAGTACTGGAGAGTCGTTATTGGAGCTAACGGGTGTATCGGGTGTTGCCGGAGTAGACGTTCCAGGGCTAGAATTTGATGTTTGCTTCATTCGCACATTGCGAGCTAACGTGTCCGGGTGTTGGTCTTGCAATATTTTTCAATATTGATGAACACTTAAAACTTCATAAGCATCTTTATACGACCATTTGCCTTTGCCACGTGCTTCATACATCATTTTCGGGGCACCGTCCTATAAAATAGATTAAAATAATAATAAAATGTATAATTTTGGTAAAAATAGTTTATAATTCGTAATGACAAATGTTGAATTACTTACCAAATTTTCTTGTTGCATACCGCTTATAGGACCTTGCATCACACTTTTCAAACAAGTCCCATAAACCTTGCAACCACGATTCATATCCGACCAATGATTTTTTAAAGATGAAACTGTACGTTCAACCCGTTCACCATCCTCTTGACAAAATTCATGAAATGCATCCAAAACCAACTCCCAAAAAACATCAAGTTGTTGGTTGTTGCTTTTGATTATATCCTCCGAGACATAAACCCAAGCTTTTGTAAGATTTTTGTTTTGAATACCCATCCATTTCAACAATTGAGAACCCTCCTTGCATTAGTAGTTGTCTTGGTCGAGTGACGTCTGCCTTTACTTTTTTGTCTTTCAACAATCCCCACCTCTTCGGATTGAGATAAGTGAACCGGTTGAGTACCATATGATTGAGATGATTGAGAAATTGGCAAATGAAGAAGGATGTTAGAATTGAGTGGGAATGGCGAATTGAGAGGGTTATCCCCAATTATTGGGTGCTATGAAAGGTTTGAGAGGGTTGTACCCAATTGTTGGGCGAGTTAAAAGATTAAAATTGTTGTGATTGAGATGATTGAGGTTGAGGGGAATGAGTGAATTGATACCAATTAGGTGGGATTTGTTGTTGTCCAAAATTGTTGGGTTCATTCAAATTACGCTCGTTATTAGAAACATTCTCTTGCGTTGGATTCGAAGAACTCATCTAATAATTTGTATATATGAAGAATTATTCAAGATGAAAAACTTAAAACCCTAGAATATAAACATCTAGAAAATTAAAAGGAATATGATAAAATTAAACAAAAGCTTACCTTGAGAGATCAACCTTAATCCTAATAGAGTGAATGAGAGTTGTGGTGCAAATGGATTTGGTTTTTGTTGAAGTGGTGAAGAAAGGGAAATGGTTTTTAGAAAAGTGATGAAGAAATGAAATAATTTGGTTTTGGAAGCTTCAACGAATTTACTCACTGCAACAGGCGCCTAAGAGTTGGGCGCCTAATTAATTTTTTTTTTAACTTAGACGCCTGTTTAAAAACAGAACAGACGCACAACACTTGAGCGCCCAATCGCTACTTTAAAATCCAAGACTCGCTCAAAAGGGAGTCAGTCAGGCACTGCTGGAGTCAGCAAAACTGACGTGGCAGCTAAAATTCTAAGTCAGTCAGGCACTGTTGGAGATGCTCTTACAGGTTGGATTATTGTGGGATAAAAGAGCATGCCATGTGTCACTATTATATGGTGGTTTGATAGTTGTGATAAACATCTTAGGTTACTTAATGTCCAAACACACACTCCAATCTTCTAGTTACCAGAATTTCAAACTGAAGGAGGTAAAAAAACTAACTAAACCAAACCATCCTGTGGAAACAATGTTGCTCCAGCTCCAACAACAAAGCACCATTAATGGTTTCTCCTCACATCTATCTCGAATACGGATCCAGAGAAGAAGAGCAACTCATGGGAATCGATCCTTACGAGCTCAAGCTCCTACCTCCAGGACCCAAGTACATATCCATTTCTTTCCCTTCCTCACTTTTACGGTTTTATCTTTCTTAATTCAATGTCTTTTATGCAAATATATATTGATATTTACATATATGTATTTCTTTTGTTCTTAATGTATCTATATAAACATTTCGAAATGTCGTGCTCCCCTGCAAAATAGGGGATATGGCAATTTGGAGGATTTTGTGGTGGTAGTAGCAGGGCCTAGAATGCAACCCCAGGAAAGGAAATGTGAAAATTGGAATCTCAGCCAAAAGGGAATATTTGTACGAAGTTACAATGAAAATAAGCTGCAAACCCCTTTTAGCACATCAGATAATCACTAGCTCAGTAGATCAAACTTGAACTATTGGAAGTAAATTCTTGGAGTTCACGATTTGGTTGTAGAATTCCTTTTCTAACTACTTCTCAGTAAATTTTGGAACCCTTTTATTTCTGAAAATAAAGGTTTTAGTAGGTCAGAGAAGTATGATAAGGGATTTGCCTCAAGGGAGATTTTCTCAATTTTTGATGTTTGACTATCATTACTGCATTAGGAAAATAACCAATAGCGTCCTTCGAAAAGGGAATTCAAATTATTTTATCTTTTTCCCAAAGTACTTTATTATTCTAAGAAAAATCATAATGAATCTTAGAAATGTTTGTTTTCATCTTGTAGAGGATAATGGAAAGTATTTCAATAGGTAGTGAAGTGGGAGGTGCTGGTGGAGCATCCTCATATAGTGCTTTAAAGAGGTTGGATCAGTTATGGTCCAGTATTTGCTCTGCAGAAACAGGTAAAGACTGTTAGTTTACGATATCAAGTATATATCTTAACTTTCATGTGATTTTACATACTATGTGGAGATATTAGCTGTTAGGGCCTAAAGGTTGATCTGTGCTACCTTCGCAGCTTCACCTAAACCCCGAGATGTGGTTTCAAGTTCTCCAGGATCATTCCGCTTATCCGATTTTGCTGACAAAGATATAGAAACATTTGACGTGTTAGTCTGTGGGGGTACTTTGGGAATCTTTGTTGCTACAGCATTGAGTGTCAAAGGACTTCGTGTAGGCATTGTGGAAAAGAATCTGCTACAAGGGGTATACTAACTAATCATATCTAGAAAATTTCATAGACATGCACAGCTAATAATTAAGCATCGCACTCAGATATGTTAACATTTTAAATATCATTAATCAGAGAGAACAAGAGTGGAATATCTCAAAGAAAGAGCTAGTAGAATTTGTCCAAGTTGGTATACTCACGGAAGATGATATCGAACAAGTGACATCAGCAAAGTTCAATCCTGTAAGCTCTTAAAAAGTTAAACAAAAGGCATACTATTGTATCACTTTGTTTGAATTGGGCTCTTAACAGTTAACACTGTTTCTTTTTACAGAATAGATGTGGATTCGAGGGGAAGGGCGAAATTTGGGTTGAAGACATTCTTAATCTTGGTGTATCGTAAGTGAGGTTTTACTACTTTTCTGTTGCATTTTCTTTCTAGGCATTATTTCATACAATTTCTGGAAAGCTTGCCTAGGTATTTTGACATGTCATATAAATACGAGTATTCAGCCTTATTATCTTGTAGTTTATTATTAAACGTGGGGATGAACACGGGCACGTTGTTCATATTTTGATGATATGGGCATGAATAATATTTTCCTTACTTCTGGATTACTCAAACACCTTACTTGCATACTTACTTTTCAGTCCAGTTTTCATGGAAAATAGAAGAAAATGAACCAAATAATTTCCTTCCATATGCTTAGTTTGTAAGAGCACCTCTAACAGAAGAGTATGCGATTCCGGTTTACCATACCGGTATTCCAGAATCACATATTGTTTTCGTCCAACAGAGATTACGGTTTTAAAAGAGAAGTTGTGATGGGAGAGAGAGATGCCAGTTGTAATTAAAAGTTGTTAGTTCAGCGCCTAGGCGGTATGCATATACTCCTTGCCAAGTTCAGGTTTCGCATACTTTGGAGGGGTATGGGGGTGAGTATGTTGAACCCCATACCCCTGCTGAATGGTTTTTTTTTTGCAAAAGTATGGGAAAACATTAACAACATACTCTTCTGTTGGAGGGGCTCTAAGGATAAGGGAAATTGTTTTTTCTTTCTTTCTATTTTTCCATAACATTTGGTTAGAAGGAGAGGAAGCCAAATTCCTTTTCAGGACTTGGGTTGTTAATGTTGCTATAAGATGGTCAGCGCCTTTTTCTTTCACAACCTTCTTGTTTATTGCAAATAAATACATGTTAGATATTTTCCTTAAAAATTCCCTTGCCTAAACAATGGAAAATAGATTCCATCTCTTTTAGTTTCTACCATCATGCGGGAGGTGACATTCCTGGAAAATGGTTTTTCTTTTCCTGTATTTTCCACAAACCACACACAGCTTTTATGTTTCTGTAAGAGTAAAATTCATTTCATGATTAAGAAAGTGATATTCACAATCTTTTTTGTTTCTTATGGGTCAGCATAGGCCCGCTAAGCTTATAGAGGTCATGAAGAAACGTTTCATTTCCCTTGGTGGAGTTATTTTTGAGGGATATAGTATGTCTGACATATGTGTGTACGATGATGCAGCGGTACGTATTTTTAGTTGCTGCTTTCAATATTGTCACCCCTTTTTCATAAGAATTCTGTTATCAATTAAGTTAAGTGGCCTGCTACTTCAAGTTGTTAACTGACTCTTACTTTCACCAATCAATACCGGTGGGGTTGTAGTTGCAAAATAATAAAAAGGGCTAGTTATTCCGTGAAAAGTATAGAGTTAGGTGGAAGTAGGATATTATCTTGGGTAATCGAATGAACTTCTCTTCCATACTTCCTAGCTGCTTACTTGATTGAAGATAAGGTCCTAAATAGGTTCAAGTTATAAATTCATTCAAGAAATGCCAATATGTCCTATCTAGATAGACCTTCAGATTTTGGGTTTTTATGTATTTTGTTTGTGGTTGCATGAATTGTACTTTATATCATCTGCTTTAGGTTTTACGACTGGCAGAGGGAAAGATATTGTCAGCACGTCTTATCATTGATGCAATGGGAAATTTCTCCCCTGTGGTTAAACAGGTTTGTCTAGAACATTGTATGCTTTACTTATACTAAATTACATGGCAATGCTTAAGGCTTGATACAGATCAAATGCTTGGAAATTAAAGAAATAATCTTTGTTGTTATCTAATCTAAAGAAAACATTTAAGATATCTCAAGGATTACTTCTCGACCCTCATTAGAACAAGAAAAAGGATAATGACCAACTGAGGCTTGGTAGGGGCTTGGAAAACCAAGAGGTCCTGGGATCAATTCCCGCCACAAGCAGCTTACCTTTCAAAAAAAGAAGATAATGAGCTACCAGGGGTCACACTCTCTGTCAACTTAAGACAATGTATTTTCGGCGTTCATAGATAAATGGCTAGCCTTGCTATTAAGAAAGTATGACCACCTACCACGTCCACTATTTGTCTAGCCAAGTTGACTTGTGGAAAGATGACAGAATGAGGAGCAAATTCTATATTATAAAAATTCGATTTAGCATTTTAATGTCTTTTCAGAGAGCCTTGACTTACTATTGAATATACATGTAAAACAGATCAGATTAGGAAGGAAGCCTGATGGTGTTTGCCTAGTTGTCGGTTCGTGTGCTCGTGGATTCGAGGAGAATGTAAGAAGTGATGTCATTTTCAGTAGTTCATCAGTGAAGGGGATTGGGGATTCAAAAGTTCAATACTTTTGGGAAGTAAGTAGCTTTAGTATATACGTCAATGACCATTTGATGTATACTAACTTTTATAGGAAATGGTAGCTGAGTATTATATGGATACTTCACAGGCATTTCCAGCTGGCTCAGGTGCAACAGATAGAACTACTTATATGTTCACCTATGTTGATCCTCAACCAGGGTGCCCAAAACTTGAAGAGTTATTAGAAGACTACTGGGATCTAGTGCCAATGTACCAGGTTAATATACGTGTTCATCTCCAGGAAAATCTACATTCAAAGCGTTGTTGAAGTCGTCACATTTTAACAAGAAACAATATTGTCTTATCTTCTCCTTTTTTTTGTAGGGAGTTTCGCTTGATAAGTTGGAGATAATGAGAGTTTTGTTTGGCATCTTCCCTACATATCGTGATAGGTAAATTAACAAATGGCATAAAATATGCTATTAAAAGCTTGTTCTTTTGATTATTCAAAAAGTTAGTTGATTCTTCAATTTCCTTTTATTGGATGACTTTGATAGTCCATTACGATCCGCCTTTGATCGCATACTACAGGTACTTTATCTTCTGCTCTTTATAATCTTCAGTAATTTATGAGAATATATGGCCATATACATTTTATAGTGAATTCAATTTTTTTGTAGTTTGGTGATGCAAGTGGCATACAATCACCTGTTTCTTTTGGTGGTTTTGGAAGTTTGACGCGACATCTTGGCAGATTATCATCTGGTATCTATAGTCATTTGATATTACTAGTATTTACGTGATCCACAATATGCCTCATAAAGGAAACATGGTTGCATCTGTCAGCGGTAACTTTTGTTTTATCTGTCACCCATTGTATAATTGATGCCGAAGCCCAATTAATATGCATACATTAATATCTCCCTTATGAAATAAGATTCTAAGTTTTGCGGGACAAGTAACCATGGATTAAAAATCCAAAAAAGGGGCAGACAAATCAAAAAGGAAGCAAGACAAAAACATAGGTTTCCATGAAATACTACCAGGACTGTAGGGAAACTAACGGCCAACAAGGATCAAGACTTGCACTACAATCCGTTGGTTTAATAGTAGCAGGTGACCAAGTCCCTTCCCTTTACCACTAAGAGTCATTCCTCACAATGCCTATCTATAGAAACAAAGAGATACACGCTACTCTAGACTGAGTCATTTAAATTAACTTTCCGACAACTAAATATATTTATATAACTTGCAGTGCAGAAATATCTGCTAAGAATCTGGATTCATTTTCGGTGTTTCAGGAATTTATGAAGCAATAAGTAATGATTTTCTGGACTCACGCAGCTTGTCTCTGCTGAATCCTTACATGGTTGGTATGTGTTGGGTTTATGAATGGTCACTTCATTTCTACTTTTGGAATCAACACCGAAACCTTTCTTGTGCAGCCTAACTTAAGTTCATCCTGGCTGTTCCAAAGAGCAATGTCAGCAAAAAAAACGTCTAATGTTTCACCTGATTTCATCAATGAGCTTCTCTATGCCAATTTTCAGTGTATGCAGGTAGGGATATAATGGTTCTTAAGCAAATCTATCTTCATATATTGCAAATCGTGCTATTCTATTTATTACCGTAACTTTTCTTCTTCACTACACATGGCATTTCTTATAAATTCTTAGTAATATTTTTCTTTCAACAGAGGCTAGGAGATCCGGTACTCAGGCCATTTCTTCAGGTCTCACTGAAACCTTATTACTTTCTCTAAAATTTTCATTTAGCCCTTATTGGTATCATTAAGTAATCGAGATCATCAACCTGATATTCTTCAAAACCTCTATATTGTGACAGGACGTAATACAATTTGGACCTCTCGTAAAAACACTGGGCTTAGTTATGATCACTAAACCTCAAATCATTCCATCAATATTCAAACAGGTAACTCGTTAGAACCTACAGTCCGTACTCAAATAACTTAATTCTCACTTGAGATTATTTGAATATTTTCATGAGTTGTATGTGTCAGGTGGGAGTTCCAGTGCTTATTGACTGGTGTGGACATTTTTTCATGTTAGGTTACTATACCTTTCTCTCAACGTTCATTGACCCTGTCATTCGGTAATAATTTACTGTTATTTCTTGCTTTTAATTACTTGGCTTCTGATTCAAAGTACGTAAGATAAACACGCACTAACTGACACAGACCAACTTAAACACAATCTTGGTACGTGCGGCACTCAAGGCACGTGCCTCAAGTAAGCCTAATTATTCGTCTCTTTCAATCGTCTTTTCAACACACTATTACATAATATCACAGAATCTCAAGGCAACACAAACACTGTACAAAGGGTCTTTGAAAATATCATTTCATTCATTTATCAACAACAATTACAAAACTTTTATTCCTTCACGGATGTATCGGAGTCAAGTCCTCTACATATATAGCTACTAAGGAAATAGATAAGAACTAAAATGAAACATCAAAGTTGGAAACGAATCGTACTCTCCCTTTTGGCTAACCTAAACTTTACAGAAATAAACAAAAATTTATACAAGGCTTTATTACAACCTAAAGATACTATTTACAAAGTTTGGGCTCAATCTGCTGAGGCGCCACACTAACACAAAAGTATCATATAGATGTTAATTCAAACAACGAAACTTACATTTGTGATGTTAGACCAGATCAAGGATAGACTAAAGTTAAAACTTAAATTT
Source organism: Kingdonia uniflora (assembly GCA_014058105.1). Lineage (NCBI taxonomy): Eukaryota > Viridiplantae > Streptophyta > Magnoliopsida > Ranunculales > Circaeasteraceae > Kingdonia > Kingdonia uniflora. Next base: position 1,383,595 of record JACGCM010001204.1, on the reverse strand, counting down.
CGTGATGAGAGACTTGATCGTGGATATGTTTTTTACAAATCCTCTTTCATGTTAAAGTATGATTTCCTCTTTCATGTTAAAGTATGATTTTCATTTCACCTTCATGTATTTCTCTTGTACAAGGTCATGGATAAATGGACTTCCGGTGAAGACTAAATATGAATGGAAGCGGAATCTTGAGGCTTGGAAATATGGAGCTGGTTTAGATTATGAGCAATAGAGTGCTGCACCTTTGTGTTTGTGTCAGAGACGTGAATGCATTATGTACAATCTTACCAGTTTATCCACAACTGATCTTGAAGGATTTCAACGCGAGGATGGTTAGTAATTGAAACCTTCGCATGATCTTTTTGACACCTTGACTATTTTCGTACTTTTCTTTCCACATATACATGTATATTCATTGATTTAATTTTGTCAGATTAGAACCCAAAAGTTTGTCCATTAGAATTTGATGATTATAGGGGGTGCTAGATTTAATTTTTTCTTTCTTTCCAAAACCCAAGAGAATTTGAAGACTATCTGTTTATCTCTATTTTCAGATCTAGATGGAGAACCTTTTTAATCAAGAAATAACTCACGAAATTGTGTTCGGACGAGGCGAGCCTCATTGTAATAGTGTGAAGTGATCTCACGTACGATTAGTATATGTGATAACGAGCAATGTGGCATGCGCTAAACGCATTATTTGTAAGATTCAAGTTGAGTTTGAGTGTAATTTTGTGATATATTAAGGTTTACCTTTTCTTTGCTTAGGAATACCATATTATGCCTGTATTTTTAACAAAATTTTTGTGCCGGGTAATACTCGTCATTGGATATAGTCTTTGCAATAAGATGATAATTGGATATTAATCGATTTTGATCAAAGAAACTTGTAGTTAATACTTTATGCAATAATCTCTCAGCATAGGTTTATTCTGAGAGTGTTCTCTTTCTTCAGAACAGGTAAGTACTTTTTTAGAAGCTTCTTTTTCTACAAAGTTGTAGTCTTATTGAAGCAAATTGATAATTTTTTTTTTGTAATTTATAACTACACTTTTACAGATCTGTATGTTTATAAAATTAAGTGTTAAGATGTAGTGGTTGGATAGGTGATGGGTATAGATGATTGATATTATAAAGTTTGTATGTGCAGCTACTGCGAGATTAGGTGTTTGTTTTTTAAAAAACTTTATATCTAGGTGTACTTGTGTAGGTGACGATTATAGATAATTCATATTAGAAAGCTTGCATGTCTACCTAATATTAGAGTAAATGGATTCTTCAATAAAGTTCAGTAGTATGGCTTGAAGTACAATTATGAGCAAATGTTCATCGTAAATGGGTGTTAAGAGTCATATTGATTTGATAATGTATTGTCATATTCTAGTGTTGTTTCTAAATAAGTATTGATCTTTAATTTATAGGTACATATGGATGTGATTGATATTGTTGATGTTAGGCAAGCATATACAGATGATTCTCCTCTTTGTGTATTTGATACTAAACTTTATTTGCAGATATCTTTAGTTATTACTAATGATATTATTCAGGCAAGAGATCAAATTCTATAAACAACAAATATGGAACCATCGATCGTCAAGGTCATTGAGCTAAATTTATGGTCCATCATTTCTCAAGTTGGCCGTCAACAGATTTTAAAGCTATTGAAGAATGATTGCCGCAAAGATCCAAGGATAATCATTGGGGACAACTTTTGGGACACAATTATGACTGGATTCTAGCACATATCAAGTTTCAGGTTTTAAAAATACTTAACAAAGTGAAATATGCTTTGACTGTGTTTTTGGAACTTGGAATTCGCGGAACTTATATCGAAGGAGTACGAAGATATGAACATCTTATGCAACCACCACATGTTACATCAATTATTATGTTGGAACAACATAGATATGAGAAGGGGGAAATGACAATACATTGGAGTGTCCTTGTTGTCAGAGAAATTTCTTGGAAAATGATATTTTTACTACAATGCCTTGTAAACACCAATTTCATAGTCAATGTTTGCATAGTTGGTTCGAAAGGGCAAATAGTTGTCCGAATTGCAGATTTGGTTTATAAACCTAAGGCTTAGGTTGTGTAATTTTAGTTATGAATAAGCCTACATTGATTTGTTATTAATATTAATTATAATTATGCTTCTTAGTTTATCTATGAGAAAAGATAAGAAAACAGTATTTGAATTTGGTTTCGTTTATTTTTATTGGATTACAGACGATTGTATAAATATAGTAGAACTTGGTGGACCAGTTAATGGTCTCAAACACTTTATTAAAACTAAAATTACATCTATTATTATGTCCAGTCACATCTCTAAAATTTAAACAATATATAGGCAATTATTAACAAAAAAATCACCTAGAGGCATGCTATGTTAAGGTTCTTCAACAGTAATGAAGTTTTATTTAGTCTTCAAGCAAGTATGATCAAGAATAAGAATGGTGAATTGAACGTACACATTAATAAATTTTGTAGGGAATATCAAAAGCAAGAAGATTTTCTCTTGATAATGCATATGCATGATTGACAATTAAATGTAGTACATAAGCATATTACGACTTTTGGCATGATTGACAACTTAATGTAGTTCACAGTAGGTAATTTTTCAATACAGATCATTGACAAACTAAGTAGATAGCTTGCTCAGGTACTTGTGCTATGGTGAGAATTGGTCAGGTTCTCCTTTCAGTCACAGGAAGTTCTTCATTGTGCTAAGTTCAAGTTTCTCGGCCGCCAAAAGATCATTATTAGTAGTTAGCTTCTTAGATTCAGCTTCATCGGGAACTTTGTATGAATCAGGAGTTCTATCAGACAACCATCAACCAGGGAATAAAACCTGCACATTTTAAAATAATCATATTAAAAATCATAACAAGTCTAAAGTCTGACTTCAGCGATGTAACTACAAGTCCAAAACACATTATAATTGTGCTAAATTCAAATGGCAAAACCACAGATTATTGTGTATTGGTTTGTAATATGATCCTAGAATAAGTATCTCAAATTAAAGTTATCAAGCTAATGAATAGCCTACTGGATCTGCAGGACAGGCAAAAGACCTATTTAATCAGTTTCAAGATAAGATTATATTACTTTAAGGTTGGCTTCTTATTTTCCAAGTCCATTGTTATAATGCCGGCAAAATTATTAATGACTACAAGTAGTTTATTATGTTGAGTAGATGTTGAAAGTTTGAAGAGAGTCTCTTATTCGTCCTAATACTAAATTGTACATAACATAAGAAAAACACGTTTAAGAAGTCATTTATTGTATATTATATTTAACAGTGTAAGATGTGAACTGAAAATCCAAACTAGGCATTGCTTACGCCAAGATGAGGTGAAATTCATATTGAGTACACATATAATGGTACTCTTCTTTGAATATTTTTGTATGCTCAGGAAAAAGGTCAAGTGTGATTGCTACATCGCCCATAATTGCAGTATCAGAAAGAAAATCAATCAAGAATCCTTGTCTAAAAAACAAAATCGGTCCTTGTGATGGGAACGCATAAAACAAGGGATGACGATCACATCACAAACAGTTGATAGAACCGTGATCAAAACAGTATAGACAACCAACACATTTAGTATTAATCCTACTGTGGTTAAGGGCTTAGGATTAGCAATGACATGCAGATAGTACTTATTGCATAGATCAAACCAAATCAAGTGATCCACACCAGACAAAATAAATAAATCAACTCACTTAGAATATAAAAAACTCCAAATTAAACAAATCCAATGTATGAAAATCAACAAATCACACACTTCCACTAATTGGCTAGGCTTAAGGCATAAGCCATCAATTGCTCTTACAAATTAAAATTTGACAAAAACAAAAAAGAGGGAAAAAAAAGATAACTAGATAACCAAAAATTACAAAATTCCTTGTGAAGAAACCAAAAGATGTGAATGAGTGATCTGCCACTGAATAGCTTATCACGGACACAGGAGATGGCTGGGAAGCATGTAGAAGTCAAAAAAGCTTGCCAGGTATAAACTTTTTCTAGATTGGTGTATCCAAACGTACGTTATTAAAAATAAAGAAGTACCTTCACTAATATAAAACCCCCAATTTATCATACTTCTCGTATGAATGATAAATAACTTACAAGTTACTTTGGTCTGATTACATTTATTTGTTTGAATTCAAAATATTGGGTATGCTTTTGTCGAAGAAAGAGTCATGAACAGTGTTACACATTTCATAAAATATTATTTTTTGTAATAATCATGGGAAGTAATTTCTAGTTAAGTCTTACATTTTTAATGTAGTAGTTATGTATTTATTATTGGGTACTTCGGATTAGACATTGAATTAAGGAGAAAACTATTTAATGCTTCATCTTTCATTCTTGAAGCTTACAAGCTAATGTATAATCCAAATTATGGTTCTAATTATTTTTAATTAAGTTACGATCTATCCGGGACATCAAGAAAGGGATCGGAGGATACTACAGATTAATACTGTACTATCTTCTACGACAAGGAGAAGGTATTATAGTAGGTTTTTTTCCCTATTTACTTCTGTGCTAGGTTATTACAATTCATCAAAGAGTAGTTTCCAGATACCCCTTTATAATTTGCCTTTCTTAGAGTTATTTGCTTAAATGAAGGTAGAAGTTCTACAAGGAGGAACCTTTTGGCTATCTGAGTTGCCAGCTGTCCAAGGAAGCATATCTTGGGGATCTGTACTTCCATGCATTGCCACATGGGTGATATACTTTTCAGTTTTCATTGTTGACGTAAATTACATTTAATGTATTATTCTCGGAATTGTGTGTGCAACATCATATAATTTGCTTTCTCGACATGATCTCTACACGTTTCAACTCAAAGGAGTTGAATAGCCATGATTCTCTTTTCAGATGGTAAATACGAAATTCCATCATTCTCTATCTCCAGCTACTTCCTATCCACAACCGTCCAAATAAAGGGAATCAAGGAAAATAAATATTTGGAAGATCCTTTCTAGTTGTCATTTTTTGTTGCGCTTATGTTTAAACAACCAACACTCCCTTATTTTTTACACAGATGGTAAATACGAAATTCCATCATTCTCTATCTTCAACTACTTCCTATCCCCAACCTTCCAAATAAAGGGAATCAAGGAAAATAGATATTTGGAAGATGCTTTCTAGTTGTTATTTTTTGTTGCGTTTATATTTAAACAACCAACACTCCCTCAGTTTTTACAATGTGAGTTTTTTCTTTAATTAATTAATCATTATTGGAGTAGAACATCCTCCATTCAAGTTAAACAAGAAAGCTTGTAAACATTATGATCCATGGCCAACATTGTTATCAAACACAAAATACGATAACAAAAGATTATAATAACACACTTGAAACTTAAATGGATGAAGATGAAACAGGAACTTGTAGCAAAAGTCAAGATGGTCCAAGTTCAAAGAAAGCTGAGATGGAAAATGATGAGAAGTGGCTTTAGTTGAGTTTTGGAGATTATAAACGGATTCACAGCTCAATTCCAACCCAGTTGAACCAACAACTGCACCACGTGGGAGTAAACTTTCAAATTGTCTGAATTTTATCTTTTACCTACACAACAGGCAAATCAATTTAACCCCATCATCAATCGGACAGAATTTAGAGGTCTGAAAACCAATATAATTTTGTACACACAAAATCCAAGACCAACATACTTGAATTTGGGTTAAGAAAAGATCACATAGGGATTATAGCCTAATCAATTGAATGCCACAACTTCTACTTTGATATCACCTAACATGTATTATCCATGAAGACTTCACAACAAAATAGATAAGATTATCAATGTACAATCAGAACGGTAATCCAGTATTTGGTTATCTATTTCCCAATTAATAAAATCATATTGCATTACAGCCATTTTACTGGCAGAATAAACAATGCACACAAGTACCTTGATGAATTGCGAGATAGCAAAGGGGATTGCCAATTTAGCTGCTAATTTAGTCAGTATCTGTACAACGCGAACCAATACCCAACTCTGCTTTGCTATGATCAACATAAGAAAGAAGCGAAACATCTCAGACTGGAAAATTCATGAAAAACTCGCTACTTGTCATCCTAAAAATAGATCCATCTCGATTTTTCTATTACCTTCAACCTAATTTAAGCCCAACCATTCTCTTTCAGAAATGCTTACACTGATTCCTTAATAGCAAAGTTTGGTACAAGCTGATGTTTGGATACTGATGCATGGGTGATTGGATCCCACTTTCTAGCCTAATTTACAGGCTGTTGGCAATGATTAATACAAAGTAGCAGAAAAACATGGAAATATTATTATGAAGGGATAAAGAAAACTTGAAATACCTTCTCAAGATGTTCAAGGAGTACTTTTCTCTCGTACGTTGCCCTCCTTGGTATTATGACAGGATCACAGAGGATGTCAAGTGTAATTCTACAATATAAGTAGTTCGGCACCTGCCATCTACCAATTAGTTCAACTCAATCGGGGGTGGGGGGGGGGGGGGGGGGGGGGGGGGGGAGGTATGTAAAAGTAGAAGTTAAGACTAACCTCGGTTGGCATGTCAGCTTCTGTAACTTTGTTAAGTACCTCTTTCAGATAGTTTAACTGTTCCAAATGCACTTTCTCGGTCTCGTTTACAAAACCTTCCGCTTGAGAAGCATCATGCAGGTATTCTTCTTTTAGAGCTTTCTCGCACACATAGGTCTCGTGTACGAAACCATATATAGGTTCAGAAGTTGAGGTGGGCATCCTACTAATTGCCTGTTTCCCAAGAACAATTTGAATCGAGATACTGGCTTGAGACATGTCTATGCCTCAGCTTTCCAATGCTTATGTCAAATTATACAATCTGTCAAAAAAACATTCATATTTATAGTCATCTTGATAAAGATCTAACAACAATGAAATACCAAACATGAAATAATGCAGTCAAGACGATATAAGAGTAAAATAGCCATTATTCTGTAAAGCAGAATCTTATTCAAGAACTTCAGGACATAATTAAGAGTACTATAGGAGAGTATCTTTTCCCTTTGATGAAATTATAATCCATTAGAGACACTCAACGTCCCTATGATTTTACAATCCAAAAACTTCAGAATCACTCACCCATGAGAATATGCGCTTGAGATACTAATTGTCCCCTCCACTTCAATTTTCATCTTCTCTTCTTCTCTTCTTCTTCCTTCAGGTTATTGATTGGCGGGTACTTAGTTGTACTTGTACATATTCTGTTCTGCCATAACTGTGATAGAGGAGGTCGCAATGCCATGTCCTCTTCATCAAATATCAATCTCTGCGGTGGTTGGGTAAGCCCAGATGTTTTTAGATGTTTTTCCAATAGATAAGTTTGGCTGCAAGTAGGTAGGTTTATATGCCATGGTACCCACGCTCCTATTAGATTCTACAAGAAGTTGAATGTTAGGTATCACAGATGGGGTTATCACAATGTTCTCATTAAATTTCTAGCAAATGTTAACCCCGATGTTGACCCATCCTTTGTGGCTCGAGATTAATCAACTACAAGAATTAAGGACAAACCTAATATTAGGTGGCGATTCATCGTAAAGTCATGTCAACTTTAGAGAACAATCACCTGATGGAATATGTTTTGATATGATCTTTCTGTTATGTTTGCTTGTTTGTTTGAGAGCTTTGGGACTATAATAAAGCAATTGAGACCATCACCTGAAATTTTACATCCTTGACTAACTGGAATACTAAAGCATCTCCATCAACTAGATTGTGAGCAGTAGAGAACCCTGTCCATCCAACACTAAATCCCCCACTTTTAAATTTAACTTGGCATTCTTCATCCTTCTCATCTACCAAAGTAACCATGACATCATTCTTAGGCAGGTATAAATCGCAAAATTGTGCAGGAAGACCTTGTTAACAAGATCACTATAAATAAATGTCTGCGATATCCACTATTTTCAATTAATTTTAACGAATTTCCATGTGTATATAGAATATCATTCTTACCGACAAAAAGCCACTACTAACATGTTGACCGGACCATAGATTTGACAAAGCTAGGATACTCCGGATCAAGACTTTGTTGAACTTCTTTTGCTCGCTCTCTAGCACATGTTTTGGCCCTATGAAGATCAAATACAAGTAGTGTGATTTAATTTATAGCACCTATTAAGTGGCATCATATAAACAACTCTCAACATAAGACGTAGGTAGAACTTATCAAATACCTCGTTGACTTCTCAGCATGATCAGCAACTACCTGTTAAGGAGAAAAAAAAAGTGCATTAAATAACTGAAAAATACATTTCATAACTGATCCAATAATCAGAACAATCGTAAAGGTATACTTGTAAAAAATCAACCCCACGTGACTTAAAGAGAGGAAACACATACACTAATACACTAAAACCACATAATACTAAACCTAAAGTCCCATGTTAAATATAACGCAATCTTCTTCCTTGTTACAACCTCACTTAATCATCTTCGCACAACTCTAACATTTCTTATTCATACAAAAGAAATGTTATATATTCTTCATCAACATTTGCAATCTTAAGGATGTTATAAAGCCTTCAAGTCTGATACTTAGAAATGAGTTTGGAAATGATAAATATCCCTTTCATCTTGAGATATATATAGGTGATCAACATTCGAACTCTTTCTCGGACAAGATATATATAGCCCGATCTCACTCAAATGGGGTTAATAGAGCATATAATTTTATCTCAAAGCAACCAAAACTCCTAGGTTGTCCACTTGTAATCTTTCAGTTTGTCCAATTGGCATTTCTATAAAGTTCAAAACTAACTCTGGATTTAGATGCGAGAAAACTGAGAGGTTTTTATAGTCATAAATAATATTGGACAGATCCAACTTGTCAAAGAATTTAGTCTACCACATCAGGGGAATTTTTTTAAATCCCATTTCCAGACAATGAATAACATGAAAGTAAATGATTGATCTTATCAGCAAAAACCCATCGGTTGTGTGCGATTGTAAGGCTAGGTTTATGAAACTTCCTTCTAATGCCTATGCTCTGTCTATTGTGTCTGACAGAACTATAACGGAAGCAAATGCTTGAGGGGTAATTTTCTCTGTGCCAGCTTCTAAATTCTATGGGGCAAAACCCCCATTGACTTAGAAAAAAGTATATGCCTGGATTATATGTACCTACACCAAATTATGAGAGACACACTATTAGTTAAAATTGTTAAGATGTATTTGCGAAATGCAGAGTTACAAAACCCAATATGAATTTTTTTAGAGACTTAAATCTATGCCAAAACAATCTAGATCAGCAACTGAAACTTGGCATGCTTGAGCAACTGAAAGACCAAAGCATCTCCCTCAACTAAGTTATGAGTATTGGAGTATGATTTCCATCCCGTAGTAAATCCTGTACCGCCATATTTAACTGGGCATGTTTCTCCACTTTCGTCCACCAAGGTAATCATAGCATCCTCTTTTGGCAAGTGTAAATTGCAGAAGTTTTTAGGAGGGCGCTGTCGATGAAACCACTAGATAATAATGTTTATGACATTTGATATGTTCACCTATTGTCAACAAATTTCCATGTGTGAATAGAATATCATTCTTACTAACCATAAACCACCATTAACTTTTCTAACATGAGACTTGTAGATTATTCAACATGTCATAACTAAATCTACTTGTTAGGAATTGTGAGATAAACAAAGAAAACCCTAAAACATTTGATTTTTGATGCTATATTTGGGATGTGAAGCAGAGCCCAAACCACCTAATGCATATAAAGAAATTGGAACAATATTTATAAACAGCTTACAATACCTGCTGGTTTATTCTTGTATTTCCCCAAAGCCCAAAAAATGTTGGAACACTATCTAAAACCGTATTTTGATTCTCAAATGATAAAGTTTGTTCAAGCTTTTTTCCACCCTGAAGTTCTCTGCACAACAATTGACAAAATAATGTTTAGTATGCCTTGTATCAGAGGCGACTGAAAAAACAATATTAAATCAAAGACATAAGTCAATACTTAAGCCAAAATTATGTAAGGGGTAAGCATAAGCTATTTCCAACTGTTTACGGTAATTTACCTGAGGCTCTCCAACCCATTGAAAGGGTATTGAAGAAAGTCCTGTTGCTTGTTCAAGGGGGGTTTTATGGTACCAATCGTTAAGTATGATGCTTCAGTCGTAGTCAGACAAGAATGGCTCTGTAACTCCATCAGGAACTGAGACTCATATAGAACCGTATAATCCACCTTCGAAATGTAAAGTAACACATGTGGCTAAAACCAAGCGAAATGTACCAACAAACTCAATATGAAGGCGTCTAGCGTCTCCCAAGAAAACTTGCTCCTCAGGCCTTGCTGGCCGCCTGCTGATGAACCCCTGTAGAGAATTCGAAATGTGAGCAGCTGCCCCATAATCTAACCACCAAGAGTTGGAGGGAACATTAACCCAATTTGATTCAAAACAAACATAAACGTGCGAGCACGTATGTCTACTGCTATCAAACTTTAACGATAAAAGCTGAGATAACTTACTGTACTGCCTTCCCTTGATGGAACTCTCAAAATTTTTCTTAATGACATCTGACTGTTCCTGGGAGTAGTAAGAGTCTGTCAAGGTCTTAATATTAGTCAGTTGGTTCTGGATCATAGGGTCCATAGCTGCATGAACTAAAGACTTATTGTAAAGGACGTGCCAAAAAATAAATTTTATGCACGTTGAACTTGATCTGTAAAAGATATATAACTTGATGTCTTTAATCTCGATCCTACCTGGGGTTAGGATTGTCGAGTCAGAGTGTATATAATATTTATGGTATTGATTATTTACTCTGCGGGTACAGCTATATATTATCAAATCCCTCCTTTGGGTGGTGATTTGACATACATTATCCCCTAGTTGGTGATCACTCACCCTCAAGACTAGACTGGCCACTAACAGTTTGACTTGAGACACTTCCTCACCTTTGGGCTGAGGGTTATCCTCATCTCCCTATACCGTGTAGCCTATCTTGACCCACTAATTAATTAAAAGTTTCTTAGCCTCCTTTGGGTGGTCTAACAATTTCAAGTTTAATTAGTGCAAAATAGTCTTAATGGAACTTTACAAAATAGTCTCAAAATGAGGAAAAACATTTAACTCCATGGACAAAACTCCTTTAGGTGTATTTGCCCATTTTATATCCCGCCTTCCTAACGACTACTTGATCTTACTTAAACCCCATTGGGGATCCTTGGGCATCAACGCCCTATAACCATTAATGATAGATATTATTATCCAATTAAGAATAAACATGAATGATTCATTGCTAATAATCACTAAGTATTAATGGTAATCCCTTAACAGGGTCGACATAGATAATTTTACAATTTTATATCAGATATATAAGTCTTAAAGCGTATAACTTCAACCAAGCAAATTATTGACACACAAAAAGTGATAAAATCGTTGTAAGAGCAGAGTCATCTTCATGTATAATCAAGAATCACAATAAAAGACAGATATATGATCAGGGTTTAGAGAAACAATAAACAACAACCCAAAAATATATTGTGAGTTATCTGCGATCCTCAATCGTTGGAAATCTTTGGCTAACAGGAATCCCCTCAAAAAGAAAAACTGATTTGGGAAATAAATTGAATTCACCGAAGAGCAAATCAGCCAACAAATCAGCATCCAATAAAAAATCAATCCTTCAAACCAATTTGGGGAAGAACATCCATGAGTCTGAAAACAAACCCAATCACCTCTTCAAAAACAGATTTTAGAAGTCCCAATAGGAATAAAACTCCAAAAGCAAACCCAATTACTTCTTCAAAAATAGATTTTAATCACCCATGAACCCTAGAAAACACCCAATCTGAGATTTGGCAGAGAATTGATGAACACCCATGAACCCTAAACAAAACCCAATCATAATCCACCAAAATTAGATATGTAAAAGCTTGAAGAATAAGGAACAAAGCTCTTCAATCAAGGGATGAAGAAGGTCTAAATTTTAGGGATGAAGAAGGTCTGAATTTTAGGGATGAAGAAGGTTTGATTTTGAATTTTAGGGATGAAGAAGGCCTGAATCATCAATGGAGAGGGAGAAAACACCCAAACAAAAAAAAAATTTGTGGAGTGATTGAGAGAGAGAGAGACTCGGTAAAAAATTGTGGTTATTCTTCTATTTCCTTTTGTCCTCGAGAATAGAAAGCAACAGTAAAGAAAACCAACCTCTTACAACAATATTGTTGTTAATAATGAATCATAATAACACATATCCTTGTGACTGATACCAATTGTAAAGAATTCATACAGTTATTATGATCAATCATACAGATTATACTACCCTCTTTTCCTGCTCTCTGTTCAATCACCTATTCTTGAGTGGAGTCTTCCCTTAGATTGGCTGCAGACCTCAATGAGATGGTTTTCTATAGTGTAGCCTCTAAGATGGACTTTCTCTTTATTTAACCTGATAGGGTTAAAGTGGTCTTCCCATTATACCCTCAAACCCTAATAAGGAGTAACACTAGGTCCCACATACCCTAACTTGATGTAACAATTGGGCATAACCAATAACACCTATATGACCTATTAACATGTGTGCTCATGAACCTGAAGAGTAGTGCTGGTATAGATAGAAAATCCAACAAGTTCTTCATAAATTCTCCATTTCTTTATGATGTGTCCGACTCTATTAGTCCAAGGCCTTTCTTCTTTCGTCTCTTTTGACTTGAAGAACTTGGGCGTAAATTCGTTGATCTTCCAACCTCTGGACTCGATCAGATTCTATTTGTCTCTGTAGTTTGATCACTGCACTGTACAGATCGATTATTTATGGTATCAGGCTGATCTCATGGTTCCTCAGCGTACTAGAATGGCTTCAAAGATTCATGTTTGTCATTAGATTATTTTCAGATCAGAGGTGGTAAAGAAAAGTGTGGTGTTCCCACATACGGTGCCAATTGTAATGGCGTGTTTTATGGGAGGATAATCTTCGCCAATACTTTTAGTAATGATGGTGCAATAATAAACTTAAACGAATAAGATTTTACGTAGAAACTCAGTAAATGCTGAGAAAAATAACGACCTCGAGGAGGATTTTGATGTAAAATCCAATAGGTTGGTAGTTATTACAGTTTTGTGGTATGACCGTAAAGTAAGGATGAATGAATCGTCCAATTGCGGATCTGCATAATATATTATCTACCTGTATTTGTAGTAGATACAAGCAGTTTATAAAAAGAAAAATAGTTTCCTATTTCGGGGGTAGTGGGCAAACTTCACGGATCTCCAGCGGATCTCTTTGACCACACACACCAACTACTTTTAGTAGGTCGAGGACTTGTGGCTGTAGACGCGGCATCTTCTCGAATGTTAGGTTGTCTTCGACTATGTTATGATGGTTTATTCTTGTCGAATCTGGAAAATATGCTACTACAGTTCTAGTTGTCTCAATTTCTAGGCATAATTTGTCAGGTCATTCGAACGACATTTGGAATCATTCGAACGACTCTGGGTTCAGAAGACCAATTGGTTATATTTCAGTTTCAGGCTTAGTTAAGCCAGTCGTTCGAACGACTATCACAATTACTTCATAATTTAGTGCGTTTAATGACGTATTTGTCATATTTTGTAACTAGGAAACTTGTAACCTTCATAAAATAGAATGGTTAGGCAAGATGAAAGGATCCAAGTTTTGTAATCTAGAACTTAGGATTTGAAGGGGAATTTAATTGGAATCAATCCATTGAGCAATTGAAGCTCTTATTGGGAAAATATCCCGCCAAATTGTGTTCTTCGTTTAATTCTTCGATTATGAAGTTTTTTAATTCGATTGTGGATTAGAAATAATCAAGGTTGCAAACCTAGCCGTTAGGATGTTTTTGGATGCTTTCACACAGGTTTAGCGTGCATTAAATATATCTATGCACTATAATTATCCACAATGGTTAAGAAGAAACAATAACCAAAATATGAAGGCAATGAGAAAAGTCCCCAGATATCAACGTGCATCATTTAAAAAGGCTGAACAGTCTTTATTAAACTAGAAGGAACACTTAATCTAATTGCTTATCTTTAGAATAAATTGTACAAGGTCTATTATTTGAACAAGAAATAGATGAAAATTTCTTAGCTAAATATTGCAAACGAGGAAAAACGATATGGCCTAAGCGCTAATGACAAAGATTATTATTCGTAAGTTGGGGATTAATAGTAGCTGAATTATATGATAGTTGGAGGTGGTAAACTCCCATGGATTAAAGTAATCCGGTCTCATGTGGCATAATGGGTTAACTGAGCATTTGAGGAATTATGGATTCACAAATGATTGTACCATGTGTCTTTATAAAGAAGACTGATAGACACATAATATTTACGTGTACAACTCCTAAATTTATATCTACCTAGTCATTTATTAAATAAATGTGACACTAATAGTATTTTTGTTTATATTTACAGAAATTGGTCACATGATAAACAAGTTGTACATTTTTTTGGTTTTTAACGAAGAACAAGGATGATGCACTCCAACAATGATTCTCATTTGAAGTTGCCAACCAAAGGCCCATGCATGGAAGCCCATTAAATAGAATTAAATATAGATATTATTCTCATGAGTTATAATATATATGCATGATTTTGGGCATTGTTTAGGGGATTTTATATTAATGGTAATATTTTGTAAACCCTTCCTATACTCTATAAATTGGAGGGGAATCTTACCCATGAGAGAGCATCTTGGAGAGTGTAAATCAAAGTTCAATAAGTAATAAAGTTCTTGTTCTTTTCTTGTTCTTGTCTTTTAATATTATCGTAGTAATAGTAGTATGGCAATGATCAAATGGATGAGTAGCTAATCTTTTTAGCCAAGGCTAGAGGAAGCTCTACCCAATGTAGCCTTAGTGTAGATTGTGTAGCTTAGTTAGAGTAATTACTTTATCTTTATCCCGGAATATTGCATATTCGTATTCCTTCGTCTTATGCTTGACCATAGCTAGGATTAGGAGGAATAATAAATCTATGTAACCGTCTTGTTGGACCATAACAAGATAGGTTAGAAACATGGAGAAGAGAACATAATCCATACTTATCAACCAGACCATGGTTGAGTAAGTTGGTTTATGGGTAGTTCCCAATTACTAAATTTCTTGTATCTTTTGATGTATTGCATATGCCCGATCAAGGATATGTGATTAGGGAACTCGTAATTTACTTTAATTATTTATGCTATCTAACGGTTAAAAAGGGTGGAGTGGAATCGATGTCTTGGTTTCCACTCCAATTTATCTTGTAATTTGTTTAGTTCTTCTTTTTATTTCAAAACCTATACAAACTCGTTGTTATTAGATAAAACTAGTAGCTCGAAGTATAATTCGCACCACAAGTCTCTAGGGATACGACCTCGCTTACTCTTGTACTTAACGGTACACCATGCACTTGCGGGTCTTTTAAGACGTCGATTTATAATCGATCAAAGACACCCAAAGGATTTGCTTTCATCTTAGTATATGTAGATGACCTAACAATCACCAGAACTCAGTGGGACATAAAGAAAGCTGCCGCATCCTTGAAAAAGGAATTCGAGATGAAAGATCTGGGTAGAGCTAAATTCGGTTTGGGAATACAGATAGAGCAATTACCTAGTGGCATGCCTATTCATCAGTAACGTATACCAAAAGATTTCTACAGCGATTATATAGGGATACGTACGAGTCATTCATTAACCACACCAATCATTTCATGGTCTCTAAACATTAAGTCTGACCCATTTCATCCTCCTAATGAGGATGAAGAACTCCTAGGACCAGAGATTCCATAACTTGGAGCTATTGGAGCTTTATATGGCAGTGTGTACAAGGTCATACATTTCCTTTACAGCAAATTTGATACAGTTCAGCCCCTACACAGAGGCATTGGAATGGAATATTAAAGCACATCTTTAGATACTTGCAGGGAACAATCGACTTAAGATTATTCTACTCATGGCTAAAAGGGCTTGGCCTTGGGAAGTTGCACATTTTTAGCATGAGATTGAAGAATTGCTACACTAGTTAGACCGGGTCCATATATACTGCGAGTGTGTTTCGAGAAAGTAATTGTACTTGTGTTTGACTAACTTCTGTATCAGCACAATGGTTAGGGCAACCAACAGTTTTTCTTACTTCAACTTTGTTTTATGATGTAAGTGGTCGCAACGACAAGTAAACTTTCAAAATAATGTTGCTGGTATAGTTATACCAGGGCAAGCACATTTTGTAAAATTTCTCTGATATATATAACATCTCGTCTTCACATAAAAATAAAAAAAACTCCACTCCCTTGTTTGATAAGAAAAACTCCACTCCCTTGTTTAAGCTTTAGCATTTTTCCCTTCCAGAAACCACTATTGGAATGATTGGAAAACTTACTCGTGTTCAAAAATCAAACATTCAACCCCACAATAATCTCACTATACCATTGGAAAATAGCATAATCAGCCAATATCGGATACCTTAAAGATTACAGTTATATGTCCTCATAGTCGGGTGGCCACACAAATAAGAAATTAATTAACAGTCTGCTCTCAATCTATCTGAGTTTGAATATGAGATTTATGTGTGATTTACAAGGTCTGCATCCATATACTGTATCAAAATTTCAAACACAGAGAAAGGAGAGAAATATATAACCCCCAATCTATAGTGGCTCAATAATTCTAGGGATATCTAATGGAACGACGAGACACACATAAAAGGTCGGGAACCTCCTCCGAAGTTCAATTTTCATGACTAGACTCAAGCCAGTTCTCAGTTGTTCAAATCATTCTATCATTCCAATATCTACCTCTATAGTTAGGTTGGGACAGTATGAGTGAACGAGATGGAAGGAATATATCTGTATTCTGTATTCTGCATTCCATAAACCAGCACCTGGAAGCTCATCAATAGTTTAACCCGATAACCCTCCGCATATTAGAGTAATATAGTTGGTTGAAGATTGCAAATGCACTTATTAATGATACTTTTCGCCATACCATGTACAACATATTAATTTCATATAAGCATTCTAAGAGTTATGTGCTACAACTCTTGCTACTATAAACTTCTACATGGTACGCACAAAGTCTTAGGTTGGGTTCCCACCACTTGTGATTCAATAACAGGCTTTAGCCCCATCCCTAAGGATGTGCTCCACACTTTGTCACGAGACAATCCTTTCGTCAAAGGATCTGCCAAGTTGTTTTCCGATCTTACAAAATCCACTGTAACAGTACTAGATGTGAGGTAACCTCTCATCGTACTGTGTTTGCGACGTATCGCTAACTTCTTACCATTATAATAATTGTTTTGTACTCTGGCTATCGCAGCAGTACTATCTGAGTGGATCAGTATCGGTGGTATAGGCCTACTCCATAAAGGAATATAAGACAAGAGGTCTTTCAACCAACTTGCCTCCTCACTAGCTGCAGCTAGTGCTACTAACTCATACTCCATAGTCGACTGAGCTAGAATCGTTTGTTTCTTGGATCTCCAAGAAATCGCCCCTCCAGCTATACTAAACACATATCCGCTGGTGGCTTTGAAATCATCCGAAAATGAGTTCCAATATGCATCGCTAAATCCATCAAGGACCGCGGGAAACTTCTGATAGTGTAAACCCAAGTTCATGGTTTTTTTTCAGGTACCGCATAACTCTATCAATGGCACCTCAGTGCGCCAAACTTGGTTTACTCGTAAATCTACATAGAACCCCTACAGCATAAGCTATATCGGGTCTAGTACAGTCCGTAGCGTAGCGAAGGCTTCCAATAATACTTGCGTATTCTTTCTGTCTAACTGCCTCTCCCAAGTTCTTTAAAAGTTCAACTTGTGGATCACAAGGAGTACACGCAGGTCTACGGTCAAAATATTTGTACTTCTTTAAGATCTTCTCAATATAATGAGATTGATCAAGAGTAATACCAGTGTCTGTGCGTGTGATCTTCATGCCTAAAATTACACTAGCCTTGCCTAGGTCCTTCATATCAAAATTATTGTTAAGCATGTTTTTGGTCTCTAAAATAATGTCAAGTGTAGAACCAAAAATAAGTAGATCGTCAACATAAAGACATATCATAATACAACTTTCACCAGATACTTTATAATATAGACATTTATCAACAACGTTAATCTTAAAACCATTTAAAAGAAGTAATTGGTCGATTTTATCATGCCACTGTTTTGGAGCTTACTTTAGACCGTATAAGGTCTTGTTCAGCTTGCAGACTTTGTGTTCCTCACCAGGTACCACAAAGCCTTCAGGCTGATCCATATATAATTCCTCTTCAAGCTCTCCATTTAAAAATGTGGTTTTTACATCCATTTGGTGAATTAACAAATTGTGCACGGCAGCAACGGCTAATAATACTCTAATGGTAGTCACACGAGTAACTGAGGAATATGTGTCGAAGAAATCAATGTTTTCTTTTTGGACATATCCCTTTGCTACAAGTCTTGCCTTATATTTATCTATAGTACCATCTGGTTTAAGTTTTCTCTTTAATATCCATTTACACCCAATAGAGCGACTACCAGGAGGTAAGTTAACTAAATCCCAAGTTTCATTTGTAGTAAGAGAATCCATTTCATCATCGATGGCCTCTTGCCACAAATCAGCATCACCTGAGGTTAACGCTTCTCTAATAGTATTGGGGTCTGATTCTAAGGTATTGCCATATTCGTTTGTAATCAGGTCAGGGTCTATCGCAGGTACGGGAACAGGAGGTTCAACAGGGCATTCTTGTTCCAGAACATACGCCACTTCCTTAAGTGTGAGATAGAAGAACATTTTGTTCTTCCACCTCTTGAAGTTGAGACCATCAAACTTAGAGGGTTTGTTGGAATCAAACTTCAGCACTTATGAGGAAAGAGCCATATTATAGGTCGAAATACTCTTTAAAATTGTTTGAAATAAATTAAGTCTTATGAACCTGTAAGTATAGCTTTCACCTCTTGAAGTTGAGACCATCAAACTTAGAGGGTTTGTTGGAATCAAACTTCAGCACTTCTGAGGAAAGAGCCATATTATAGGTCGAAATACTCTTTAAAATTGTTTGAAATAAATTAAGTCTTATGAACCTGTAAGTATAGCTTTCCCTTCTTGAAGTTGTAACAGCAAGATGTTATAGAAGTAAGGTATTTCAGCAGCAGTAAAACAAGTACTTCGGCAATGAACAACAGCAACTCAGATGTTAAACAACGGCAGGGACAGCAGCAACTCAGATGTTAAACAGGCAATAGTAACTTGATGTAATAGCAGCGATAAACAACAACCTCGAACAGGCAGATTCCGGCAAACAACAAACAGTTATCAGAACTGGTTGTAACAGCAGCAACAAACAGGCAGATTCCGGCTCCGGTAAATAGCAAGTATTACAGGCAGTCTAAGCAGTGCAGACGGCAGTTTCAGTAGCACAAGAACTCCGGTAATACCGCAGTTTAAACTTTGTATTTTCAGGCAGTAGCAAGAAAAAACTAACACCGGTACAGCGCCTACAACAAGAGAGAGAGGTTGTGATTGCTCGAGGCGTGGGTCGCACTCTCTTTAAAGAGTATTTCGACCTACCTCGGGTAAGGTAACGAAAGTCTGATCTCTTTCCACAGTATACTTCAGTTAACCCGGAAGTCTACGTAAGAATGAAGTATGCACCACAGGTAACCGTACAAGAGAGAGAAGAGTTGTTTTCTGTGTTGTGTTTTAGAAGGTGGTGAGGAGTTGTTTTTATAGAGAGAGTTTGTTAAAAAGATTATGCCCAAGCCCAAAGGACCCCAGAGCCAGAAGAGCCAATTGCCCAATCCCAAGTCCGAGCCGGCCCGGCCGCCTGAGAGAGGTCCAAGTGTGTATAGAGTATAAAATCCTCTCACACACTCACACAACTATACACTCTCTCTATGTCACATGTTACACACATGTCACATGGGTACTACCTTATATGTTTAGTTCCTCTATTATTTATAAACAATGTGGGACTAAACTTTAGGCTATAGTATAGGAGTCACATAAAATAGATGACCAAGAGGTCATGGGTTCAAGGCTCAAAAGAGGTATAAGTTTTGAAAAATTCCAACACATTCTAAGAGTTATGTGCTACAACTCTTGCTACTATAAACTTCTACATGGTACGCACAAAGTCTTAGTACGTGTGTCTTCTGTTTTAAGTTCTGATATTTCTTAGTTTTGTAAGAGAGAGTCCGCGGTGAATATTATTACTAGATGTTTTTGTTTGATAATAAGCACTTTTCAAAGAGTTTTACTAATGGTGGTGGTGGGTCTTTCATTTATCCAAAATATATATTTTACATAATGGGCTTTTCCTAGAGTTCTTGGCTCAAAAAAACAACCCAGATATTCTTCTTTTTTATAGAAGTACCCCAAAAGATAGGTGTGAAAGAAGTGAAGTTCTAGTAAAATTCTTGACATGGATAGAAGTTTTGAAGGTCACTTGTAGGATTCTAAGATATCACAACAAAACCTTATCTTAAGTCTTAGTACGTGTGTCTTACCTTATCTTAAGTCTTAGTAAGTGTGTCTTATATTTTATTTTCTTTCTAATTTATTTCAAGTTTTGTACGAGAGACTCAAGTGATATATTATTAGTCGTAGTTAGGTTTTTCTAAATATTTGGGTCCCTTATTTATCCAACTTGATAGACAAGTTTCTACCTCTTATATAAACGTTCTACCATCACAAACTTCTCATAATTGTGTTGTTCTCTCTGTCCCTCTTGACCTCTAAAAAGTTACTGGTACGTCTAAACACAGTTTAGTCTTCTTTTTGTTAGTATACATGCATGCATGATTATATACGAAAAACCTAGGTAAATATTTTCTGTCTCTTTTCTCTAACCGTGCTTACAATTAAGTTTAAGTAGAAGGAAAAATTGTGTTTAAATAGGTTTACAATCAAGAACTTAGGGTTTTGAATTTAACAAGAAGTTATAGCGTTTTTTTTTTATCATCGTTTGATCGTGTGATTATTTTCTATTTACTAGAAACTATGGTACGCACTAAGAATTTATTCTTTATTTCTAGATTTTTTTTTTCTTGATTAATTTTTCTCAGTTTTGTGAGTGTTTTTCAAGAACTTAGGGTTTTGTTTTTATCGTTAGGGTTTTGTTTCTATCAAGAAGTTAAAATTTTGTTTATCATTGTTTTATTTTATTGTTTTTTAAGTTAACTGCATGGTATTACAAACAATATTCAATTAGACATAATTCTTTATTTTTAGACTTCTTCTTGATTAATTTTTCTTTATTGATAAACAGAGATTACTTGTGTTTGATTTTGGAAGTCAAGGATGTCACGAGAAGTGCCTCTAGGATATATATTTGCTCCAACGGACAAACAGATACTTGAGTACCTCTCGCTGAAGATGCAGGAAATTCCTGTCAAGTACGACCCAATATGTGACTGTGATGTGTACAATACAGATCCGCAAAATCTCCGAAGTATGAACATATATATAAATTGATCACTTATATTCATGTTCTTATTCTTGAATATTCAACATCAAACTGGACTAACTTTTGCAAGGTTTTTTTTGTAGGGTTTGAGGAAGATGGTGCATACAAAACCGAGAGTTATTATTACGTTCGATGAAGAAGGTTAACTGATAATTCCTCTAGACCTAGTCGATCTGTAGGAGAAATTGGATTTTGGAGGACGTCTGGTAGTACAGATTTTAAGGATGACAAAAAGTTTGTGTACGCTTCGAAGATGGCACTTGTATTTCACCTCTACAAATTCAATGTCCATGGAAAACGGGTGGGCGTCGAGAAAACCAATTGGCTAATGGACGAGTTCACTTATGAACCAGATAAAAAAACCAGCAAGGTCAGTTAATTTGCATGGCTTCTATTATATTTATTTTATAATCGGTGTTGTGAAAACGGAAGAAACAAAACGTTCCCACGAGTTTCAACAACCTGATGGTTTAACAGAATTTTTAATTATGTACCACCAAACCGGACTGAACCACGATTGAGAACTTTAACTCTAGGCGATCTAGAAATTATGAGCAATACAATTCCAATGCTTTTGTAACTAAATTCTATAAGACCGATTGATGAAATTTAAGCTTAATCGCCGTTCCGTTTTAAATCTATGGTTCTACTAACAATTGTACATTATTATCTTTTTGTTCTATAAATCTGATGTAGACCTATATTTCCATGCAGTTTACAGAGTTGGCCATTGTTAGAATCAAACTTGGGCTTAGAGGCAAAGGAAATACAGTAGGCAATCAAAGCAACTTAGAACCAGCGAGCAACAAGAGAAAACGATCAATAATTTGTGGAGTACAAATGGAGGATGGAGAAGCGTCTACTTCAACAACAGTACTCGAGCAATTAGTAGACGATCGCAGCAGCTTAGAACCAGTGAATAACAAGAGAAAACGACCTAAAACTTTTATCGCAGAGGTGGGAGAAGCGTCTACTTCAACATTACCAATGAAAACTTCCAATAGATACAGTGGTTACCTGTTATCGCAAGAGGATATTGACTCTTCAATGATTTACAACAAAATTTTTCAAGGAAAACAGCTATTTTCAAATTTTCAGGCTAAGTCTCCCGACGAAGGGACAGTGAACTTTATTACATCTTACGAGGAAGCACAACAACGAGAAATATCAGTCAATGAATGGTGATGGGATGGCGAACTCTTCCACATTTCACGAGGAAGCTCTGCAACAACAGCAATATACTGATTTGGTCCCAACTAATATAGAAGCCATGGTGTCTCCTGAGGTTGCACTGCAACAACAGCACCAACAACAATGCACAGATATCGTGCCTACTAACGATGAAGGGGTGGTCATGAGTTCTTACATGTCTCAAAAGGAAGCACATCAACAGAAACAATATACAGATTCGGTGCCTACTAACTATGGCCAAGGGATGGTGACTAATGAGGCATCGTACCCAGTAGAGCTACAACCACGATGAGGAGTTGCATAATTTGTATATGGTCATGAATCATGAGCTACAACCACGACGAATGGAAGATATCAATTTGGATTTTGGGGAAGAATATATGCAGCAATTCACAGATATCATGCCTATTGATGATGAAGGGGTGATCATGATTTCTTACGTGTGTCAAGAGGAAGCGCAGCAACAGCCACAATATACAGATTCGGTGCCTATTAACGGAGAAGCGATAGTGAACCCTTTTATGTCACACAAGGATCCGCTTCAACAACAACAGCATACAGATATCGTGCCTATTAACGGTGAAGGGGTGATCATCAGTTCTTACATGTGTCAAGAGGAAGCACATCAACAGCAGCAAAATACTGATTCGGTGCCTACTAACTACAGCCAATGGAAGGTGAACAATGAGCCGTCTTACTCGGTAGTGCAACAACAGATGAATATTTATGAGGAGTTGAGTAATCTGCAAGAATTGCCAGACGAATATATGTGGAATTACGAGCTACCACCCCGACGAATGGAAGATATCAATTTGGATATTTACGAGGATGAATATATGCACCCCTATGGTAACTGTTACCCAGTGAAGGACTGAGAAGATGGCTTTCTCTGAGGATCAATTTACGTCAAGGAAATCATGGTGATAGTGGAAAGTTAGCAATCGTTTATCTTAAGATGGACTTGGCAATTGTTTTGTTCTTGGAGTAAGGTCTAGCCCTCTCCATTTCGTGTAATTTCTTTTCTGCATCAATGAAATGCACTTAACATCAAAAGAGTGTTAGGATCAAAGAACGTCTTGTACTAAGGGTTTTAGCAATTTTGTGTTGAATGGTACCTATTATCTTTATATATATTATGTGATAGATTATCAATTTGTTTATGTGTAAAATAGAGGTGTGCATAAGTCTTGGGCACGTTTGAAGGGTTTTAGTAATTTGAAATGCTTAATAGATTTAGGAGGCAAATATTGAGATTAGAGCGATTATGATCAACAGAGAACCTTAGAACCGCGCCTTACCTCTGCCTCAGGTAAGTAATGGGTTGAAAACTTTTTAGTCTAAAGACTTTAAAGGCTAGCTTGCTGTTTCTTATGGATTATTAGCCATGGCAGTTCTTGGAGTAGTAACGTTACTTTGTAAAAGAAAGTGCAGAACAACTTACTCCTTCGTATATAAAAGCACCATCACATGCAAACGCAAACACAAACACAAATAAGGGGTGAGTTGTGGGGTCTGATCGTAGGAAATTTGTTATTGAAGAACTTCATATTGGTTTGAAATCCAGCTTATCTGGAGGACAATTTATGTACTAGGGGATCCTTTGTATACAGTTATACATCGAATTCCTCTAACCTGCATACAGAAATCCCAGGATGTAACTG
Organism: Kingdonia uniflora; assembly: GCA_014058105.1. Taxonomy (NCBI): domain Eukaryota; kingdom Viridiplantae; phylum Streptophyta; class Magnoliopsida; order Ranunculales; family Circaeasteraceae; genus Kingdonia; species Kingdonia uniflora. The sequence continues at coordinate 1,359,314 of JACGCM010001204.1, read as the reverse complement.
AATTCTGCTTTATCTGGACATACGCTACTTGGACATAACAAAGAAAACTTGGAAGTTTCATATGAAGGTCTATGAAAACTAGACTGTCATATTCATATATGAGGAAACACCAATGAATATCCCGAGTCTCAGGCACACAAACACAAAATCTGGTTTAGTATAATGACCAAATAATGCAGAGAATCCTCTAGCAAAATATTCGTTAAATTTTGATTAACTTTTCAAGATAAATCTTCAATAACTATCCATAATCAATCTCATTATCCAGGAAAGATTTACAGAGTCTAACATACATTTCATTAATCAAATTCAATATCTATTCCAGCAATGCATCAATAAACGTATAATCTACAAAGAAACTAGCGGCAACAGTTAATTTCATAGTATATCTGTTGCTCAAAAATACACTTATAAGTACCTTTCTTACATTCTAAAAGAGACTAAACCCTTGACTGAGACAGACACGTAAAGGAATGATACAAAGCGATACAAACAAGGATAAAAACTTCATCAGTGAAGTGATAATCGGATCAATGATCTACCAGATAAAAGACTGGTGCAGGTGAATTCATGTAAGAGCTGCCTAATAGAGATGCGATTCATGTGAATTATATATATAAGATGGTTGGAATTGGAACTTGGAACTTGCAGAGCTGTCCCTTGCCACTGTTCAGTGTACATGGCTCTAGGGTTGTCAATGGATCGGATTTAGACCGGATAATGCTAAATCCGAATTCGAACTCAAAACTACAGTACCTTAATCCGATCCGAATCCAAAGGTAATTTCACCATCCAAATTCAGTCCGAATCCAAACAAAGTAGCAATGCTTCCAAAAAAAACATCAAAGCTTATACGGTGAGAGAATTCTAAAATGAATCCCTACAGCAACAATAATGAGTTATCTTCAGATTTGTGTTCCACTAAGATTAGATTTAGAACCAACTATGGAGTAAATCCCCGACCCGATCAAAACTCCTCACTGTGGATGTTGCTTTCAAATTCCCTTCTTTCCAAAACGCCTCCACCATCTTCTCCCCAATCTTTTCCCCCCTTAGCTCACTATCCGTCAGAGCAGCAGTGGTCGGACCAGCACCACTTATCGTACATCCAAACGCCCTAGCCCCAATCATTGCGTTCTTTATCGCTCCCATTCCAGGAATCAAAGGAGTGAGCTTCGACTCTACAATTCTATCAGAAGAAAATGCCTTTCCTAAACTTCCCGATTGACTAGAATTTGAAATGTGATCCAACATTACAATCTCCGATGGCAATACCGCCCTCATCTTCTTCGTTGGCGTCTCAAATTTTGAATTCGCAAGTACAAAAAACAACTCCTTCTCCATCGGAAACCTCAACTGGATTATATCGAGTGGGTCATAACTACGAATCAAAACAAACCCACCTATTATGGCCGGTGACCGGTGCCTTCGCCTCCGACTCCAATCCAGCAAAAACAAGCTCCGATTCCGATAACACCCCACCAAACATCTCATTCACCGCAACAGCAGCTGCTGCATTCGACCCCAACCCGCTCCCTACAACAACCCCTTCTCGGGCAAAATCGATAAACTCACTGATCGAACACCCAACATTTGCATAAATGATATTGCAGCGATTCTTGCACAGTTCTAACGTTAGTTCATACTAAGCTTACTACTGTTACCAATTCCATTCTTCCACAGTTCTAAAGTTAGTCGAATTCAAGCTTTGAGATCTTCTCTGTGTCGTATGATTCATCAAATAAATTCATTCCAATCTCAACTTGATAGAAATTGTAGATTTTGAAAATTAGGGTTTACCTGGTTTTGAGATTTTCCCCTAAAATTTTATTCCAATCTCATAAATTTTACTTTGGCAACTGTTTTAGAGTTTCACTAAATTGAAGTTAAGACGATTCGCTGATTTGAGTGAGGAGAGTTACCTTTGGGAGATTGTTGATTCAGCAAGCAATTTCGTACCAAGGAGGTCGAGAGAGAAGATTAGATTAGAGGAAGATAGTATGGTGCGCGAAGAGATATATTAAGTTGAGTCGAGTAACATCGAGATCAAATTTGGTAACGAACGGCTGAGATTTATTCTTTCGGACAAATGTTTGGATCCGACCGGTCCTGCCAAATTCGCTTACATCTCGGAATTGGACGGCCGAAACCTGATAAAAAAAAACCCTATTCCTTTATTATTATAGATAGATGTACCATTTTCTCATGTTTATGAGTATATTACTACTTCTTTAGAGCATTCACAACAGCTAGGTGTACCCTGATGTGGCAGGGTGAATTCCAAATCTACCATCTTTTCCACCAAATTCGTCTCCCAGCAGCTAAGTGAATACCTACGTGGCAAGAGCAAAATTCATCAAAGGGTAGATTTTCCACCCTGTAGGTGGATTGATGGTGAATTCACGCCACGCGGTTCTGAAGTGTGTGTAGCCATAGCACGCGTATACACTTCTCCCTTAAGATGATAACATGTGTCATCCCATCCAATGGTTCCTATTAAGCGTAGTTCTGAAGTGCGGGTAACTTCAACGTCTAGGATTAAAACACGCGGTTTAGAACTGCACTGGGTTTTAGATGGCTGAGATTTAAACACGTGGACTCATCTGGGATGTCTATTTATGCGCGTGGTTCAGAAGTGCGTGAGGTGAATTCACGTTAGGGTGGATTGAAAACTGTTGTGGGTTGGATTGGATTCACCTTGAAATTCATCCAATCCACCCTCTTCACTGCTATGGATGCTCTTAGGTTTTTAGGTATTTCCATCATTTTGTGTTTAATTGAGTTACAGATGATATGACTGCTTATCTTCTTTTCTCGAATGTTATATCTGTAATGACCCGTTTTCTAGTAGGTCAAAAACACGTCTTACACCAGCGTTAAGAACAAATATTATGCAAGTACGAGAGTAAATGACACAGTATCTAGCGTGGAAAACCTTTCAATAGGTTAAAAACCACGACCTCTAGTGAGGATTTTGAAAAGAGAGAGTGTTGTATTACGATTGACTAGTTATTACAGAGAGAAAGTGGAGTGATTACAGAAAATGCAAGTATAATCTTCTCTCAGTATGTCAAGCGTAAGAACTAGTCATCCATCCCCCCCAGGGTCTTCCTTCTTGGTAGCTACTTATAGGTCTTATAATACAACCGCTGGGTATACTTAATGATGAACGTTATGGTCGTCTGAACTTGATGAGCTTTGATGAGATTTCCTGTAACGTCCTGATATTTAATAAACGTTATGGTCGTCTAAACTTGATGAGATTTGATGAGATTTCCTGTAACGTATTGATATTTGATATTTGCCGATCTGTAACGGCCTTCTTAATTGCACTTCAGACCGTTTGGAGAAGATACGATCTCTTGTGGAGTTTGCATGTATGTGAGCTATTTGATGAATAGAGGAGTATCTTCTGCAGTGTGAGTTTAAAAAATGCTTCAAAGTCTCCGAACTGTAGGCGAGGTCATTTTCATAAGGACTTTCTGTTCTTGGGTCTTGGATTGTTGTTGATCCGAGCTATATCAGTTCGGATACCGTACTGAGTACGGGGTTTAGAAATAAGTCTATTACATATTCCCCTCTCAGCCAATAGCAGAAAGTACATGTGTTGTGAGTGCTGTTGGGTGAGAAGTTTTTCCATCGTCATAAATGCTTCATTGAATGGTTCCATGAATCTGGAGAAAAAATGACTTTGACTGTTGGGCTTTGAAAAGTCAGCTTGAGGCGCGCGCTGCTGTTTGAATTTCATGGGAAGTTACAATGTGCATTAAATGCTTCTGATATAAAAATGCTAACGTGGCGAATCACTGTTCATCCTTCTTCTCCTGTTAATCGCCTGTACTGTTTGGAAAAAGACTGATGGTGAGAACTCGTCGTCAAGCCAAAGAGATTAGGGTGCAAAATAAGATGAATATTTTGCAAGAAAGATATTTTGGTAAACAGTCGCTCTCTCTGCCTACTCCTATTTTTGTTCCTCCCACCTTCCATGGTATGACGTGGGATGAAATGGTGGAGACAGAGGAAGATTATGATAACATGTGGCGCTTCCACCATGTCGTTGTACTGGCAAGTGACCGTCTGTCCTGTCTTCGGATGTTGGCCGAAGATGTCGTGGAAGCGGAAGATGAGAAGGCTGGGGTGACTCCTGGGAAGTACTGCCGATACCCCACTGAAGATTGGGTAGTGTAAACGGTGGAGGTGCGCCGTTTTTGTCACCCGCGGAGGCGGTGGGGATACGGAGGCAGTTGTATCGGATTCACTGCCTTGTCTGCTCCTGTACTTCACTGTTGTGCTGGATGATACGGGGCAACACGAAAACTTCGGTTTAAGTGTTGCACTGTCATCTTCTGAAGAACACAGTATATCGTCTTGTAATAGAACGAACAATCTGTAAAAATGTTATGTTGTAATTGGAATTCCGAACTGAATGAAAACTTCTTATTTGCTAACTTTTCTTCTATCTTGTCTGCTAAAGTGTTTTTTTTTACTGTATCTGAACTGTTTGTATGAAATAAACTTGTCGTCGGTAATATTTCTTTTATACTCTTCGAACTAGTCCCTTGTAGAGTAGGTCGCTAGTACATAGTTTGTGTTCTTCGGAGTCAGAGAATATCCTTGAGGATATAGACATCTGAATTGTAGAATCATTGCTGGTGTCGAGCTGTATACAGCTTTTATTGTTGCCATATCTGTTTGAAAAGTTATTTCGCATAATAATCTCTTCGCGCTATATACCCGTTCTGTTAGAATGGTATCTCCATAGTTGTCAGGAGCGGCTGTAATTCTGATGAGATCTCGGATGCAATGGGTGAAGTATGATAGAGGAAGTAGAACTGTCTTGTTGTTGAACCATACGAAGTGATAATTCGGTAGATGATGCCTGAAAAATGGATTGTAGAGGACGAGAGTATTGTTGAAGATCATTCTTTGTAAATTGTAGGGTCGGATTCTCGACCATAATAAAATGATTTCTTTGATATTTTCTTGTCCCGAATTGATCGGATGCAATATTGTTGCATGATTTTTTGCTTGTGTAGATCCAGAATAGGATGAGTGACAGCTGTGATAACTGTATTAGGGTTTTAACACAAGCTATATATAATGAGGCAAGGTCGTGTGGCTGTAGACTTTGTTGTTGTTTGTGAATAATCGTACTACTGCTGATTTTCTTGGGTAGTGAACCTTGCTTAAAATAATGGTAGACAGGCAGGTAGATGAGGCGGTTATAGAGCCAAGGGTTAGACGTGATAACAGAGCACGTAACCCCAAACATAATGATGAGGGCAAACGAAAAGACGTGCCTGCTGCGAGGGAGGATGCTGACGTGTGTCATCTTGAATCGAGGGGTGGTAATAAAAACCGCCTCTCTTCCTCCCACAATACTCATTTGTTTGCAGAGAAAGAGAGGGATATTTCTAGAGAGAGAAAGTCTTGTAACTTTGAACGTGGTCCACCATTGCCATCTGAGTTGCCCCGGATAAACAAAGTTCTGTCGTCTGGTGTGAGAGTATCTGCTGGCGTTGCAGACTGTTGCTCTTCGAGTACAGGTTAGTGCTATTTTCTTTGATTCTTTGAGTGGCTTGATATAGTTCAACTGTGATAGTAGTAGTTTTGAACTGTGTTGTCTCGTCTGGGGGAGGAGCCCTGAGGTTTGAAACATTCTGAAAAGGGCTCCTGCTGTTGTATTTATTTTTAGATGCGTTCTAAAAATATTAAGCCCAGTAGCAAAATAGTGATGTCTGCCGAGACTATGGAGTCTTGGTCGTCGGAGACATCTTCCTCTGATAGGACCGTGGACGATGCAGAGGTTAGAGATGTCCCTGCCACTGAGATGGAGACTGGGGAATTCTTTTGTTGTCCCAAACCTGGTAATGAAGTCAAGTGGTTCTCTAAGTATAGACGATGCTTAGATGGGAGTTGGGGGCGTTACCTCAGTCATGGAAGTAAATGGTTTAGAACCATTGTGAGGGATAATGGTGATATAGAGCATTATGAGGTGCCCTCCTTGAAGAAGTGGAAAAAGGGGGAAGGGTATAGGACAGGACGTAGAAGTCTCATACTATAACGGAACTGGTGAGGAGGTCATGGAAGGGGGGTTCCTCTGTTACCTCGACCAGTTCGAATACGGCTTGAGAGTTCCCCTGACTTTTTTTCCAAAAGGGGGTGATGAATTTATTGCATTGCTGCCCTGTTCAATTAAATAGCAATGTGTACGAGATGATGAGGGTCTACGAAGCTCTCAACCACAAATGGTGAACTGGTGATATTGACAAACAGTTCGTTGCTGAAGATGTCTTGAAATTTTATAAATTCAAGTATCTGAAACCTTCCCGCAGTGGATATCTGTATAGTGATTCGACAAGGTCGAAATTCTTTGATTTTGAATCGTCAGGGAGACCCTGGCGCGACCATCTTGTGATGGTGAGGGGTGATTGTATGCAAGTGGCCGGGGAACCAGCGCTCGAGCTGATTCACAAGAATTTTTGTGAGAGTAAGTGTTTTCTTACTACTTCGGCTTTATTATAATTTGTGATGAACTTCTAACATCACTCCTTGTTGATCATTGCAGAGCCCAAACCGAAGTGTGTTGCTGATACGTCAAGTCTATTTGACGTTATAGGACTAGAGGGAACCGAGCTAAATCAAGTACTTGGTGAGCTAAGCATCCATCGAGAGAAGAGGCTGAATTCTGCAGTGGTTAAAATATAGCGGGGTCACCTAAATAGAGCTATGGCCACTCCGAGCTCTCTTTTTAAAGCTGCAACTGCTGTCCCTGCTCCGGTGGGGGTTTCTGACAATGCTCTGAAGTGGGGAAGGAAAGGCTCTAAAACCTTGGCTGAGATTGTTACTCCTGAGTCACCGGCCCCTATTACAAAATGATGTGGTCGACCTTTCTGGGCGTGATGCTCCGCTTTCAAAGAAGCAAAAACGATCTGTGGTCGTGGAACCGAGCTCTTTTCATAAGGTGGATGTGAAGGCCGTTGTGAAAGAATCTGCCAACCTGATGAGGCGTGATCCTAGCCTTCTGAGTGTAAAGATTTAGTTAAGCATCTCGCATGTGTGTATGAATGACTTTTTGTACCCTTTTTCTTTGACAATAATGCGATCTGAAATTTTACACTGTCTTTTTTGTGGTACAGTTGGCTGCTTCTTGTCAGGGAATGTTTGAAGTGTTGATGTCAGCTCATTCTGAGCGTGCTACAGCAGAAACTGCGGCCTTGATTCAGCAGTTAAGAGACCAAAACGTACAGCTCGAGAAGGAGGAAATTTAGCTCGAGGGGGAGAAGCTTTTGGATAAAGAACAATTCGAGGCTGCTCTTACTAAACAGGGAACCGAGCTGATAGAAGCGGGTTAGCAGGCTGTTGCTGAAGTGGTGGTGGAAGGTCAGAACCATCTACTTAATGGATGCTACCACTGGGGTTTGTCTGCCGAGGAAGTAGAGCTGTCTATTGCTGGTGGTTATGAAAAGGTCAATCCCTTCAGGGATGACGCATCCCCAGCTGCTGATCCAACCGTTATTCCTGAGAAAACTCCTGTCCCTCCTTCGACTAATGCATCAAACTTGAAGGTAGCTTGAAGTTTAATATTTGATTTTGTACTCTGTTGTAGTTCGCTTGGTTGGAAACCTTGTCTTTGCATTGATAATACTACTGTTCTGTTGGTTTGAGAGTTTGAATAGTTCGCTGGTGTTGTTTGATCTTGACTTGCATGTTGTGCTTGTAGGAGATAGTTCGGTTGAGAGGACGAGCGAGCGAGTTGGAGAAGTCCCTGAGTCGAGCGAGGGATAGCATCACTCGTACCCAACAGGTACAGAATAAACTTGAATATGCGAGACGTTTTCATAAATCAAATTATGATAAAACCTTTAGTGAGCTAGTCGAGCTTCAATGTAGGTATGGGAAAATAAAAACGGAAAGAGATGAGGTTTTGGGAAAAGAGTACACTAGGTATCTTGAATTTCGTAAAACTGTGAGAGATACTCCATCTGTCCATGAGAGTTGTAAGTTTAGGTGTCAAGAATTACTATCCGTCTTGATACTGTATTTGGAGGCCAAAGTAGATAGTGAGCGTGGCTTGAAAGCGGCCTATTTAGAGCTTTTAACTGAGAGGGGTATAGTGACCGACCCACCTCGAGTAAAATTCTTGGCACAAGAAGCTCGTAATCGCCATAGTGTAGAAGCCCACAGATGTTCAGCTCGGGCTGGCATGTCTGTGATATGGGGTGATGTAGGTCATTTCCCTGATGATCTTGGCTTTTGTAGGGCTGGAGATCGATGAGGATCCTTTTCTTCAATTTGAGAAAGGATGATAGGAAAGTACAATCACTACAAACAGATGCTAGTAGGGTTCAATTATGATTGAAACAACGAATTCGTGCTTTTGTAATATATATTGTAGAATGATGTAGCTCACTTGTATTAATGTATGCATGCTCGTTTATAATCTGTATTTGTGGGAGTTAGCTGATAATCAGAACGAACTGTCTGCTTTGTCCACCTCCTTTAATAAATCGAATGAAGAATTACAAAAGTGTTTGTTGGCTGCAGAGGAGACTGCGATCTTGAATTCCAAACTCAAATTGAATTTACTTGATTTGCAGTATCGGCTAAATGCTGTGATAACAGAATTATCTTAGAGAGAAGCTGATATAGTTGCTGCTAAAGAAAGTGTTAAAGCATATAATGCTGCATTAAAGAAGAAGAGGCTTGACGTTATGACTGGCAATCAGAAAGTGCTGGATTTGAATAGTATCATTTCGCAATAAAAAATTGATCTTATGAGTCTTCGCAGTTCGATGTCAGAGGATGCAGATCTTGTAAAGAAACATGATGGTGAACTTTATTATCTGAGAGGTCGTATAGATATGCTGACGCGTGACTTGCATGCTGCCCGAGCTTCTTGTCAGAGGAAAAGTGATAGAGCTCGTGCCCAAGACGACAAACATAAAAAGAAGGAACTTAATTTTGATGAGGCCCTCAACAAGTGTCATATTCGGATATCCGAGGTAGAACATGGGAAACAATCCTTGAAGTTGTTACGTCTGGAAGATGACTTTCGATATACCGAATTAGATCGGAAATACCGTGAGTTGCAGGAGTCGGTAGTGGACGAGAGTTCGGAAGAACCGGATGATAGTGTGGAGTGTTAGCAATTATCCGAGAAGCTGTGATTTATGAAGGACGAACTCTACCGTACTGTAGTCGTTACCGATGAGTATAAGGGTTCTCTGTTGAAGGAGAAAGAGTTCCTTATAGCGCGATGTAAACATCTTGATGAGGAGCTAATGAAGGTAAAATCCGGACTATCCGAAATTCTGTTGCTTATTGCGGATGAAGCCTCATTACGAGCGTTTGAAGTTTTGCGCTCTGACGTGAAGAAAGTGCAAGATGATCATGGAACTGTAAAACAGCAAGGCGTGGAGTATGATCTGCAAGCTATGCATTTAACCTTTTTGAATTCTGTGATGGTGCGAGTGGCGGGAATAATGGATCTCCCGTCAGCTAAAAATGTCGTTAATATGCTCTTCCCAACCTTGCTTCCTGGGGAAAGTTCTACTTTGGTGCGCCCAAAGCGTGACAAATAGAAGGGTCATTGTAAAATATGCTTAACCTGTATAAAATGATATGTTGAGACAGTTTACACGAATTGGGTTATCCAATAAGTATCATTCAGAGTTATATGTGTAAGTTGTATTTGCAAGTGTGTTAGTGATAGGTTGAATTTAAGTATAAATTGACGACCGCACTGATAAAATGCAATAGCTGTATCACAAGTCTCTTGGGAGAGCATGTGTACTCTACGAGCTATATATTGGTCTCAAGGAGACGAAATTGTTTTTGAGATAGCTGTACACAGGTCTCTTGGGAGAGTAAGTATATTTTACTGAGCTATGTGGCGGTCCCAATTATAGGTCAGATTGAGCGTATCAATAAACGACCTTAATGAGACGAAATTGTATTTGAGATAGCTGGACACAAGTCTCTTGGGAGAGCAAATGTGTTTCATGAGCTATGTGGCGGTCCCAATTATAGGTCGAATTGAGCGTATCAATAAGCGACCTTAATGAGACGAAATTGTATTTGAGATAGCTTGACACAGGTCTCTTGGGAGAGCAAATATGTTTCATGAGCTATGTGGTGGTCCCAATTACAGGTCGAATTGAGCGTATCAATAAGCGACCTTAATGAGACAAAATTGTATTTGATAATTAAGGTCGGGTTGAGCGACCTTGAACAAACTTGCAATATGTATGCAAAACGGATTCTTTATTGAATAAATCTGAATCAACAGTCTCGTACAACAACTTTATCTCCGATACAACTTCAGTCTTCGGGTATTCCATGGATTAGGTATTGGGATTCCGTGGTGATCACTGAGTTCGTAGGATCCTAAGCCATTTGTTCCAGTGACGATAAAAAGTCCTTCCCAATTATCAGCTAATTTTCCGGCATTGGGTGTCTTGCGATGTTGTGGTATTTATCTGAGAACAAGGTCATCGATTGCGAACTCTCGATGTCGAACTCTTTTGTTGTACGTTTTGGCTAAAGCCAACTGATACCGACCCAAATTGGTAATAGCTTGGTCGCGTGTCTCCTCGATCCAGTTCAAATTGTATGCTAATTGGAACTCATTCTCTTCATCTGTCATTATATGATCATGGATTGGATGGTGATATTGAGTAGGAATGATGGCTTCAGTCCCGTAGGCCAATATAAATAGAGTACAGCCTGTTGTCGTTCTTGGAGTAGTTTGGTAGGCCCAAAGTACATGTGGTAGCTCGTTCACCCAATTGCCCTTCTTGTCGTCAAGTAGTTTTTTGATTCCATCCACTATTGTTCGATTTGTAATCTCTGCTTGGCCTTTCCTTTATGGATAATATGGGTTGGATGGAGAATGGATGATTTTTTGCTCATTGAGGAATGCCACAATTTTAGATCCAACGAACTGGGGTCCGTTATCAATCCTGATGAGGTGTGGTCTGCCGAATCGAATGATGATGTTCTCCCAGATGAAGCGAATAACTTCTTCTTCGCGCGTTTGGCATAGTGGCAATACTTCTACCCATTTGGTGAAGTAGTCTGTAGCAACCAAAAGATGTTTCCTTCTACCTGGTGCTGTGGGAAATTCTCCTACTAGGTCGAGAGCCCGACGTCTGAATGGTCAAGTAGCCTGACTAAGATGGAGTTCGAGTACTGGAGCTCGTATTTTTAGTCCATGTCGCTAACAAGCGTCACATTTCCGAGCATATTCGATGGCTTGTTTCCTCATGTTACGCCAAAACATTCCTTGAGTAATAGCTCTGTTTGTAAGAGAACGACCTGATGCGTGGGATCCACATGTGCTTTCATGTAGGTCGTGTAAGAATTGATGCGCTTCTTTCTCGGATAAACACAAGAGATATGGACCCGTGGCTGAGATTTTGTACAAGAGGTTGTCTTGGACAGCATATCTTGGAACATTGTCTATTATTTTCTTTCGTTCGGTAGCATCTTCTGGGAGTGGTCCGTCGAAATTGTTGTCAGGTCCTATGTAGGTGATGAAAGGTTATCGCCAATCATCTTCGACCTCTTCGTTGCCCCTAGTATTGATGGTATTGGTCGTGACGACATTAATACTGGGATTAGAAATAACGTCAATCTTTATATAATATTTTTCTGAACCGAGGATGCCAGTAAGGTATGTGAGTGCATTTGAATGCCTGATTTCCCCTCTTGGGAAATGTTTGATAGAAATAGTCCTAAACTTGCTCATTCGTTCGGCAGCTTTTGCGGCGTAGTCAACCATTTTCCTATTGGTGTGGTATACGCATGTATAGTGATTGACTATTAGTAAAGAATCTGTGTAAACAGAGAGTTCTGCTACACCCAATGTAAGTGCCATGTCTAGACCGTGGATCAATGCTTCATACTCGGCCTCATTATTGGTTACTTCAAAATCAAGTCGTATTGATTTTTCTAAACGATCATGTGAGGGTGTAATGAGAACCATTCCAATTCCTGATCCTGACGGCCCGACGGAACCGTCGGCTAAAAGTCGCCAACCCTTCTTAGAAATCCATTCCGATTTATCTTCGGGTTGTTCGGGAGGAGGTTCTTCTGGTTGGTCGGGAATATCTGATTCCCAATCTGGGTCGTCTACTGGGAAATCTGCTAGGAAATCCGCTACAGCCTGACCCTTTGCTGAATGCCTAGGCTCAAAATGAATATCGTGTTCACCCAGTGCGACCGACCACTGTTGAATACGTCGTCTCTTTTCTTGTTTGGTCAAGATCTCCCTGATTGGATAATTCGTCAGAACGCGAATTATGTGAGCCTGAAAATATTGTTTGAGCTTCTGAGATGTATAAACGAGAGCTAGAAGAAGCTTCTCGATCTTGATGTACCTCGTCTCTGCTGGAGTCAAAGTTTTACTGATGAAGTACACAAGTTTCTTGATTTTTTCATCCGTACAGAGGAGGACGGAGCTGAGAGAGGTGTCCGTGACAGCTAAATATATTGTTAGCACTTCCCCTTCTGTCGGCGTACTCATTACTGGAGGGGTACCCAAATATTGTATTAGATCGAGAAAAGCTTTCTCACATTTGTCTGTCCATTCAATTTTTAAATCCTTCTTTAGCTTTCCTCGTTTTGTTCCTTGTCGCAATAGTTTGAACAATGGTCGGCATCTATCTGAAGATTTTGATACAAACCGATTGAGTGCTGCGATATTCCCGACTAGCTTCTGAATATCTTTCTTTATCTTCGGTGAAGGCATAGCCAGGAGTGCGTGTATTCTGGATGGGTCTGCTTCAATCCTGCGCTTGCTGATTAGATGGCCCAAAAACTTTCCGGACTGTACCCCGAACTGACATTTATCAGGGTTCAGACACATCTTATAAGTTCGTAAAATCTAAAAGGTTATTTTCAAATCTGCGAGATGGCCATCTCTTTTGAGACTTTTACAAAGCATTTCATCGATGTAAACTTCCATTGTCTTTCCGAGATGGTCTTTGAACATGTCTGTCATTAATCTCTGATAAGTTGCTCATGCGTTCTTCAAACCGAAAGGCATGACCTTATAACAGTATAGGCCGTGCTCGGTGATAAAAGCAGTCTTATTTTGATCGTCTGGGAAAAGCGGTATCTGATTATAACCTGACGCATCGTCCATCATAGATAGGAGTTCGTGCCCTGCTGTGGAATCGAGTAGATTGCTGATTATTGCCAATGGGAAACTGTCCTTTGGTGTATGGCAGTTGAGGTCTGTGAAATCTACACAAACTCGGATTTTACCATTCTTCTTAGGTACTGCGACAATGTTAGATATCCAATCGGGACAGACAACTTTCCTGATGAAACCGACTTCAATCAACTTGCCGATCTCCTTGTTGACTTCTTCGCGTAATCTTGGCGCTAGAGTTACTTCAAAATATGTTTTACAGGTTCTGCTTTTTCTTTCAGCTCTAACTTGTGACATGCTATGGCTGGATCGATTCCTGGCATCTCATGGAAAGTCCATGCGAAGACATCACTATTCTGTGTGAGGAACTGAATCTGTTTCGAACGTTCATCCGAACTCAGTAAAGTTCCAATATTAGTGCCTCTTTTACTGCCATTGATTTTGACATATTCTGTAGGCTCGATGCTTGGCAGCTGAGGTTCTGATGATCCGACCTGCTGTGATTGCTATGCAGCCGGGGTTGTGACTGGTGCTGTGATGGCTGGTACCGCAGTTGTTATTGTCACGGCTGGGTCGACTTCTGTATAAACGGTATTATTGCAGGCACGAGCCAACTTTTGGTTACCCCTGATTTCATAAATCCCTCCCTTCCAGTCTAATCTCAGAGTCTGATGATAGGTGGAGGGAATAGCTTTCATGTTGTACAACCAAGGTCGCCCCATGATGCCTAAGTAACTTGACTTTACATTGATAATGTAGAAGGCTACAGCAAGTGTAACTGGCCCGGCTGTGATAGGCAGTGTGATTTTGCCTACCCGTTCTTCCTTAGAACCGTTGAATCCGGAGACATTGATTTCACTCGGCTCGACCTTGTGCGCCAAGCCCATCTGGTCGATTGTACTCTGGAATAATAGTTTGATACTGCTCCCTGTATCGATCATCATAGTATGAAGGACTATGTTCTTTATCTTGAGCATGACGACGAGAGCGTCATGATGTGTGAAAGTGACGTGCCGAACGTCACAGTCTCCAAAAGATATTCGGCTCGTCTGTTGCTGGATCCCAGAAGTAAGCGAGCTTCTTTCTCTCCCATTGATAGGTCGTGACATTCTACTACACGTCGGCGTTTGCCTCTGTTGGACGTGTTGATGATATGGGTCCCAATGAAATACAAATGCTTTTCTTCATTTACCTCACCGATCTATACAATTGCGCCCTCATTTTTATAACTTCCATTATGGTAACTCTCGACATCGATGATGTATTCGAGCAAACTACCTTTTGAAAATATATTGAGAAGTAGGTACTTAAGTGAGAGACATCTTTCCGTGTCATGATGTTGGATTTGATGATGGACGCAATATGGTTTACCTTCAATTGGTATGAGATCCCTGGGAGTTCGGAAAAGATCGTCTTTCTGAATCAGAATGTACAGACTGGCCATAGTAGTGTTCAGCTTTGGCATGGGTGGTGGCGGCCTCTTTTTTCCTTGGCGAGTTCGGTTGTCACTGGTTTTAAAGCGCTTCTTATCTCCCCCTTGACTTTTAATGCTCTCGTGAGTGCGCTCGTCGGGGCAATTTTTTTTGGAGAGGCTGGAGTTCTGAGGTTTTGGCTTTTCCACGGTCAACCTCTCAAGGTCAATGAATCGGTTGACTTTCTCGAGCATGTCCTCTAATGATGGTGGTTTGTTGAGGATGAGATATTCCTTGGCTCGACTTTCCATGGGCAATGAGTTGGTAAAGACCGAAACGACAATCTTTTGGTCAAGATTGTCTATCTTCCGGGCTAGAATCAAGAATTTTCTTGTGAATGCCTCCAGTCGTTCGCCTTGGGCTTGCTTGAGGCCGAATAAAGAATAAAGTGTTTCTTCCTTCTCCTTATTGTGCAAATAGTTCTTAAGGAACAGTTCGCGAAGTTGATCGAACGTCAGGATGGAATCTTCATCAAGGGAGTGAACCATCGTAGAGGCTCGCCTTTCAGACTGGTCGGAAAGAGGCGGCAGAGGATGTGGTTTGACATAGAATGTAATCCCAGCGAATCTTGGAACTCCTGTACGTGCTCCACAGGATCTCCTCCCTTGTACTTCTGAATTTTTGGTGTATGAAAGCCGGCGGGCACTTCTTCGTCAAGTAAAGTCTGTGCAATTGGGCTCTTCTGGATTTTAGTCTGGCTTTTCTTCCCGTCTAGAATCTGAGCGTCAAGAAGTTCTTTAATGCGTTTATCCACCTGTTCTGGGGTGAGATGTAGGCGAGATGTGACTGCTCGTCGTGCGGCTCGCACTCCTTGTGGGTCGTGCTCCCCCATTGTTTCGCTTAAACGGTCCATCACCGAAATGCGTGGTAGGTGAAGGGTGTCTTCATGTTGGTCTTCCTATCGTAGGTCACCGACTGATCGGGCTGGTAATTGTGAGCGGGGATCACCTGTATGCCGAGCTGAAGGAGCCACCACCCCCTTGTCCTTATTTCCCAATCTATGCAGGACTGAGACTCGCGACCCAGCAGGTTGTGGTCTTTGGTCGGCTGGTTGTTGATCTAGAAGAGCTTTTATTACGTTCTGCATGCTTGCGACCTGCTTCTCCAGTTGTAGTCGCTTTTCTTGTTCTTGCTGCATGGCAGTTCGTAAATCCGTCACCCCCCAGCGGCATCAGGAACGTCGTTTTCTGGGTTCGTCATTCATCAAAAATTTTGGAAGTCGGCTTCTGGAAAAGTGAACGCATAGTATGATCGTGGGTTCCCACAGACGACGCCAAATGTAATGACCTGTTTTCTAGTAGGTCGAAAACACGTCTTACACCAGTGTTAAGAACAGATATTATGCAAGTACGAGAGTAAATGACACAGTATCTAGCGTGGAAAACCTTTCAATAGGTTAAAAACCACGGCCTCTAGTGAGGATTTTGAAAAGAGAGAGTGTTGTATTACGATTGACTAGTTATTACAGAGAGAAAGTGGAGTGATTACAAAAAATGTAAGTGTAATCTTCTCTCAGTATGTCATGCGTAAGAACTAGCCATCCATCCCCCCCAGGGTCTTCCTTCTAGGTAGCTACTTATAGGTCTTATAATACAACCGCTGGGTATACTTAATGATGAACGTTATGGTCGTCTGAACTTGATGAACTTTGATGAGATTTCCTGTAACGTCCTGATATTTAATAAACGTTATGGTCGTCTGAACTTGATGAGCTTTGATGAGATTTCCTGTAACGTCTTGATATTTGATATTTGCCGATCTGTAACGGCCTTCTTAATTGCACTTCAGACCGTTTGGAGAATATACGATCTCTTGTGGAGTTCGGATGTATGCGAGCTATTTGATGAATAGAGGAGTATCTTCTGCAGTGTGAGTTTAAAAAATGCTTCAAAGTCTCCGAACTATAGGTGATGTCGTTTTCATCAGGACTTTCTGTTCTTAGGTCTTGGATTGTTGTTGATCCGAGCTATATCAGTTCGGATACCGTACTGAGTACGGGGTTTAGAAATAAGTCCATTACAGTATCCTATCTTGAAAGTTTCGATTGTACCACATTCAAACCTAAAGGTATCATAGATAATCTTATTGAGTCCCATTACTAAAAGAGTGTAGCAATATTTATTCAGGAGACGTGTTTAGTTTCTATCTTTGATTTCAGTCCAATTTTATTTCTCAATACCTATCACATCTTTTTATTCTCTAGTTGCTCCAATCAACTATGGCCACTCGACAGCCGCATAGTTGGCAAACTTCATTAAATTTGAGAATTTCTTGATTCGTCATCATCAGAAAATAATAATACCTCGGGAACTGCTGTCTCTGTTCCAGAGCTCCCAAGATTGCATGATAACATGAATGAATCATATGTTCTTCTGCTGATCGATGGGGGATTAGTCGTTTAGAATATCTTTCGATTTAATATATACATGGTTACACGGATACTATTCAGTGGCTGCATGATAATATGATAAAAGCTTTGATGGTTTTCTTCTTTTGTACGGGTTTTAAAATTCTTTTTTAGATTTATGTAAACAACTAATTATTAGAGTTTGAGTTTGGATGCTTGTTTACGGTGTTATGAATGTCTGAACTTCTAACCGTCTTAGGGTTCTTTCTCTAATTAAATGATTGTAGGGAGTGTTCTAATGTTAGTGAGGTAAACAAAATCTGAGCACTACTATTTCCTGACCCATAAAACAAGTAACAATACCCTAAATAGCTTTGTTGTTTCCCTGAACACCATTGTTTCGATCTCGGGTGAGAATTGGCTCCATAAAATGTTCGCAAAAACATTGGAGTTAAGAAATTACACTCCCCAAAATTAATAATATAGTTTTACATATGGTTAGATACTTGCAAGCTCCAAAATAATGGCTCCAACTATCGACCGAACAATGTTAGCGGGTAAACCCCTCTTTTCACATACACAATATCGGCAGGAAACTCAGGTTAGTCGTCTCCACAACTGCAAAATGGAAGTCTCCCCAATTTCCTAAATCTTGGTTAGAGCTATTAGTTCCCTTCAATATCTCATTAATAATTGTTCCATATTATTTCTCGATTCAACAGCAAGGTTAGTCTCGTTGGAAAGAAAGAATGAAAATGACCTATAAAACTAGGATAAATGCATGTTTATTTTGATGCACCATAGGTTTTTGTTTAAACATAACAAACTAAAGCATGACATGTGCCCGGTTGGTTGTTCATGTAATATGGCTTCCCTGTTATAATATTTAGTTGTTATGTAAAACTTAGCAAGTTAACAACTAATCTTTACAATGCATGCTTATTTGTGGGTAAATCACAGGAAAATTAAAGCCACATTTTGGGGTAAATCTTTACAATGCAGTCCAAATTTTGCTTCCAATGCATATGTTTCTCATGATAGCTATTTGGTGTAACTCCATATCTTAGTGACTTGAAATGCGGATTTTCTAATGCTCGCTTCCCAGCGAGCTACTTTTTCTCCCTGTAGCAGCTAGTGCTAGCAGCTAGCCAACTTTCTTTAATTGCTGTTGTTTGAATGTATAATTGATTCAGAAGTTTGTTAAAGGAGCTGAAGTGGAAGGGACACCCCAAGTTCTAGCTGAGATTGTTGAGTCAACTGCCGGTATACAATACTTGTTGATCCTGGCAAGGACTTGTTAGGTATTGTCACGGCCTAGCCCGGGACCGCCTCTACAGTTCCCGGGGTGCAGCGGAATAAGGGACCGTGCGGCGTACACGGACGCGCGGTCGGCGTGTATCAGCCATCTTCACGGGCGCGCGCGCCAGTGGCATACAACCCACGGATGCTAGAGCGACATCCGAATAATCCTGGATACTCGTGAGGGGTCATCGAATATGTATTTGGTATAGGCAACAACGCTGAAGGTTCCCTCAATAATCCTTACAGCGTAATCTCTCACGACGCGCGCGAGGTACGGAAATCACACCTGTCCTGTAGCGGATCAGGGTAGCTCAATATGCCGGTTTCCACCTAAGGGACTCATATCTCAAGGGGCGACGGGCCTGGACGATTTATATTGTCCATCTGTAAGGGGCGGTGCGTCTCGGATAGCCCGCGGGGAATAGCGGCGCCATATGAAGCCCTTTATTGAAAACCGGCCCGCATTGTGAGGCAATGTCCCCTAGCCTTCCCTAGGCCTAGGAGAACTCATAACTATCCCTTGTAGATAGTCCATGAGCCGGGGTCCTTGATGACCAAGCATTAAAGCTCTTTTAGTCATGGGGAGGATCGGACCAAGGTTCCTCCTTAATATAGCTACTAAGTGAATAGTCAATTTCCAAAAGGAAACGTTAAAACATGAGACGAAGCGTACTTGACCTTTTTGCCCCCTTAACTGAATCCGATTGCGACGAAACTTGGCGTGGAGCTATATTAGGATATAGAGAACAAATACATTCGGATAGAACTCAAAACGCTCGGGTGGATTTGGCCGGCGTTCGGTAGGTCGTCACACCCTCCCGCACTTAAAATAATCTCAACGTCCTCGTCGAGGACCTTCTTCAACACGGCTCTGCAAGGATTCAATCTTCTGCATCTTCAAGAAACCAACAACTCTCCCGCACTTAGTTCAGAGTACTATATCTTCTTCTGTACTAGCGGATACTGAGCCAAACTGCTAGTCTCGATGCGGACAACTGTGTCTTCAGAACTGAACCTTAACTTCTCCCATTCCAACTGAAGTGCGTAGTGACCGAACCTTCATACGGCTGGAGTCTTCCTTTTCCTCTGGGTATTGTCTCTTGGTCTCAAACCTTCTGAAAAATGTATGAGCGGTGCACTCTAGCATCGCGCCCTCTGAAATGCGCTGCATCCTGCTGCAAAGCGCCTTCTCCCCTGACACAATGTGGAATGTCACACTTCTCGACAAACCAAGGGCGTCTCCTCCGGACAGCCCGACGAGGATATCTCCAATCCCGTCCCAAAAGTGCGCTCACTTCCGAGTCGCACCATGCCTTCGCTGCTCGAGAGTTTAATCTTCTGTGAATCTCGGCTTCAAACTTCACTCATCATCTGCGAGTGGTAAGGAGCAAGTCTTCTATAACCCAGGGGTAACTCTCCCCAACTGCACGGAACATTTGCCGCACACTGAAACAGCCTGACTGCCCTTCAATCATCTCTGCAAAGGTCTTCAAACCATGTCCGCCCTTCTTACGGACCATCGGGGATACAACATCAAGATGCGGCACTCTAGCCTTACCAGTATAGAATTGAACTGGTACTCATTGTTCACTTGGGCGAGGGAGGGTAGCTCCTAGAAGGTAGCATACTCTCAACAAGGCGCGGGCACTCTGTTTCCTACCGCCAACAAAACAATCGAGGCAGCCTATCTAGGCGCGGGTACTCTGTTCCCTACCGCCAGCTAACCATCGAGGTCCACCATAAAGGCGTCCTGTGTGAACTTCTAAAACCCATGAGACATCTATCTGTGCAGCCGCATTTCTGCTCTACCACTTTGTAGTAGGCCATCATCTAACCCATGTAACGCTAGATGGCATCTGCACCTAACTTGGCTGCAGGAAGGGTGATCGCTACTCCGGCGTCCCCAAAGGTCTCTCCACTTCGGAGGACTCTAATCTGCCTCACTCTCTAAGGAGGACTTCTCAATGCCTCTTCTCTGACAAAGACTTAACACTGGCATCTATACTTTCCAAACTCTGGTGGTAATGACCCATGCTGGAACCTGCGTACATCTGCGTCACAACTTACAGCTCTTCCTACACTCGATAAGCTCGACGTCCGCGTCGAGAACAAAGCTGTGACACATAACTGATGGACTACTGAAGCGTTTCTCCATCTCTACATCCCTACTCTGACCTGAGTACTTGAGGAACTTGGGAATAAGATACTGTCACTGTACCTGTCGCCCTGAACTCGTTGGCTTGCCATGTCCAACTGCAATCAAACTCACGGAGACCAACCTTCATACTGTCGCAATCATCTTTAAACTGAAGCGTAACCATTCTCTGTCTCTTTAACTAGCTTCAACAAACGCAGCCAACTCTACCCGGTCACTGAGATATGGTCTTCTAAAGACACTCCATCGATACAAACAAAGAACGAGGCGTGGGTACTCTATCCCTACCGCCAACCACCAAGTGATAAGGAATTGGGAAACTAACATCCAATTCCGCTCAGGATCTTTCATCCTAGAGCAATCTTCCTTCTGAGATCATGTCTGAGGTAACCCGCACAATTGACTGAAGCTCAACTCTGTTCTGCGATAACCATGTAACTTACTAACCTTCAGAAATGTGAGTCTTCCATCTGTGAGCTAAAAAAAATGACCCAAAACCATCATGTGGAACAACATGGATCAACTCGGCTAGAACACTCGAACGCCGACAAACCTGAAACTCACCTCAGAGCCAGAGAATAAACATCACTCGGCAACTTGCCTTCTTTGAGTGAGCAAAGTAGTGTCCCAAGTAACTGGGGACCAACTGCGGACAAGCGACAACCCATCTTGGAGGTTTCAGTTCATGTCCCATCACAACGAATCACTCTGCCCTCGACGTCTACCTGACGATATCACTGTGTGCAAACTCAGGACCCAAACCATGTCTTCATCTCTAACTTCATGCCGCTTCATCTTCGGCTCATGACATTAACCTCCGGAACGTCTCAATGTCCAACTCAGGACAATCGCAACGAGTATCTCTCAGGATTCTTCAATCTCCTGTAGACACTAAGGAATTCTAACCAAACCAAGCATCGCGGCTTCCACACGAAAGTACTCGGTAACTGACACTGACCATATCGATCTCTGTTGAGGGGCATCGTCCTTGCTCACAACTGTTACTAAACTTCGCAGCGCGGATACGGACCGAATGCAATAATAACCTGCTAGATCGCTCTATTACTATTCTTCATAGAGCATCAGCGACACTGACCAACCTTTTAGAGACAACCAACGATATAGATCATCGTGTCCAACTCATATCTCAATCCTTCCTCTTAGCGTTATTGTCCAAAGCACATTTAACTTAAACAATCTCACGCTCAGATATGGAGCCTTTCTCTTGCGTCCAATATCAACTGACATGTAGGCAACTCACTCTACAAGCATTCACAACGGTGCTTAGATCATCTCTAAGGAGCAACTACGGCTCTGGAGAGAACAACTGCCGAATGGGTATCCCATACTACCAACTCGGGACTCATTACTCTGTTTACTCTGACAGACGTAGGCACAATCCATCTACGCTCTGACAAGCAAACTCCCAGCAAGCCTTGCTCGGATAAGCCTAGACCCAACTAGTCTAGCTCTGGCAGATGTAGGCATAATCCATCTACGCTCTACCAACTCAGGAGCTAAGCTTTAACAAGCTATTCTCGCTCTGATACCATCTGTCACGGCCCAGCCTGGGACCGCCTCTACAGTTCCCGGGGTGCAGCGGAATAAGGGACCGTGCGGCATACACGGACGTGCGGTCGGCGTGTACCAGCCATCTTCACGGGCGCGGCGCGCCAGTGGCATACAACCCACGGATGCTAGAGCGACATCCGAATAATCCTGGATACTCGTGAGGGGTCATCGAATATGTATTCGGTATAGGCAACAACGCTGAAGGTTCCCTCAATAATCCTTACAGCGTAATCTCTCGCGACGCGCGCGAGGTACGGAAAACACACCTGTCCTGTAGCGGATCAGGGTAGCTCAATATGCCGGTTTCCACCTAAGGGACTCATATCTCAAGGGGCGACGGGCCTGGACAGGTGTGACAAAGTGACACGGGCCTGGACAGGTGTGACAAAGCACACCTGTCCTGGAATTTGATTTCTTCTTAATCGTCAGTATGACAAAGTGACACGGCTTCGACCCATTTGGTGAAGTAGTCTATAGCTATAAGGATAAACTTTTTGTTGCCCGACGCTGAGTGGAATTAACCAATGATATTGATTGCCCATCTTTTGAATGGCCAGAGGACATTATTGATATGCAAGTCAAGGGCTGGACTTTTGATGTCTTGGGCGTAGATTAGGCATTTGTAGTATTTTCTGAAAAAATCTTTGCAGTCTTACCTCATCTTCGGCCAGTATAATCCTTGCATGAATATTTTTTGCGCCAGTGATCGTTTTGAAATGTGTGCGACACAAATTTCTTCGTGAAGCTCTTTGATTTTGGACTGGACTTGTTTATGTGAGATACATTCGATAAGTGGACCTCCACCAGTAATTTGGTATAGTATCCTATCTTGGACTTTGAACCGTGGACATTTTGCTAACAGAGACTGAGCTTCTTCTTTGTTTTCTCAGAGGGTGTTAGAATTGATGTATGTGAGAAATGGCCTTCTCCAATCTTCAAGATCTTCTACTTCATCCTATCTTGGACTTTGAACTGTGGATATTTTACTAACAGGGACCGAGCTTCTTCTTTATTTTATGGGAGGGTCTTAGAATTGAAGTATATGAGAAATGGCCTTCTCTAATCTTCAGGATCTTCTACATCAGCAACTTGGATTTGCATGGAATAACTTGTTTCGTGGCTAGAATGTTCGATCACTTCAATTTCCAACATTTTTTTTTCACTGCCTTCGAGCATTGCAGTGATGCATGCTAGTGTGTCAGCATGATGGTTTTCAACTCTGGGTAGATATTAAATTGTTGATGTCTTAATTTTTTTCATTTTTTCTTCGACTAGAGCAGCGTAGTCTACCATTTTACCCGATGTTTTGAATATTTATAACAAGTAATGAATCCACATAGATAACTATTTCGTTTGCTCCAAGTGCCAATGCGAGGTCTAGGCCATGTAAGATTGCTTCATACTCAATTTTATTGTTTGTCGCATAGAACTTTAGTTTGATAGCCTTTTATAATTATGTGATTGGATGGTATAACGAGAACGATGCCAATTCCTGATCCTCTTGGTTTAACAGATCCATTGGTAAAGAGTCTCTATCTAGTACTTTTGAACCATCCGTTCAATTCTGCAATTGAGTCATTGGCTAGGACCTTTTTGATTTCCTCTCATTCTGGGTCTTCGACAGGAAAATCTGCCAAGAAGTTTGCTACTGCTTATCCTTTGATTGATATTTATGGCTTAAAGGAAATGTCATATTCTTCCAGGAAAACAAACTTTTGTTGAACCCTTACGAACTTCTCTTTTTTAGAAAGTACTAGTTTGAGGGGGAATTTGGTGATGATTTTGATGGGGTGTGCTTGAAAATAAGGTTGAAGTTTTTGGGAACTGTAAACCATGGCGAGCAGCTGCTTCTTAGTTGTCGTGTTGGCTTTTCAACACTATTGTCTTCTTGAATAAGGATAGAACTAATTGAGTCCTCTATTGTCGATAAATACATTGTTAATACTTTGCCATCAACAGGAGTACTCATTATGGGAGGACGCCCCAAGTATCTTTTGAGATCTTGAAAAGCCAATTCACATTTTAGAGTCCAGATGATTTCCTTGGGTTGTTTCTTTGTCATAGGTAAGGGGATTCCCCGAATAAGAAGGTAAAAAAGTTTGTATCAATCAAATGACTTTGAGATGAATCTGTGATGAGTGGCAATCTTCTCGACAAGTTTTTAGACATCTTTTTTGGTTCGCGGTGATGGCATGACCATAAGTGCTTTGATTTGCTCTGTATTGATTTATATTCCTCTTTTACTTACCAGGTGCCCTAAGAATTTTCCAGATGTAACTCCAAATTGGTATTTTTCAGGTTTTAACTTCATGCGGTATGTACGAAGGATGTCAAAGATAGTTTGTAGATTGCTACAATGATCCTCTTGCTTTAAGATTTTACAGATCATGTCCTCGATGTATACCTCCATGATATTGCCCAAGTGATCGTTAAACATTTTTGTGACAAGTCTTTGATATGTTGTTCCTATATTTTTTAATCCAAAAGGCATGGCCGTGTAACAGTAAAGGCCCCTTTCTGTTACAAATGTAGTCTTCTCTTGATCTTCTTCGCAAGAGGAACTTGATTATATCCCGAAGCCACATCCATCATTGAAAGAAGTTCATATCCTGCTACGGAGTCGAGGAGGTGAAGAATCAAAGGAAGGGGAAAATTATCTTTAGGTGTAAATTTATTTGGTTCCGTGAAATCCACACAGACCCTGATTTTTCCATTCTTCTTTGGGATAATTATGATATTTGAGACCCACTTTAGATATTTAGCTTCTCGAATAAATATTACTCGAAGGAGCTTATCAATCTCTTCATTAACTGCTTCCCGGAGCCTGGGGTCCAGGTTACGGCACTTTTGCACTACAACTTTACTGTCTAGTATGAGGTTTAACTTATGGCATGCAACTGATGAGTCAATTCTTGGCATCTCTTGGAAATACCATGCAAAGATATCAACGTTTTTTTTAGGAGCTGTAGTAGGGTTTCCTTTTCTTTTGAAGATAGTTTAGAGCCAGTAAATGTATTTCTCCCTGGTCCATCGAGCTTTATAGATTCGACTGTTTCAGTATCATGTTGCTCGAACATTGGAGGTGGTTTTTGCTGTAATTGATATGCCTTTAGAAGCTTTGATGGGTGGGAGTTTGTAGTGGTATTTTCACACATTCATACCACAGCTTGACTCCCTTTGATTTTATGTACTCCATGATTTGTTAGAAAATGCAATGCCAGATGATATGTCGAAGATACTGCCTTAATAGAGTGAAGCTAGCTTCTCCCTAAGATTTCCAAGTATTTTAATTCGGTATCGATGACAATAAATTTAACGAAGGTGGTTTCTGCCCTGCTTGAACAGGCAATGTGATTTCTCCCAAAGCTGATTCTTTGGAACCATTGAATCCTGTAATAGTTGTAGTTAAAGCTTTGATTGAATCTTTGAGGCCTAGAACGTCAACCGCTCTCTTGAATAACACATCAGCCACGTTTCCAGTGTCGATAAGGAACGTGCGCAAGTAATCCTATTCTACTTTGAGCATTATCACCAATGGGTCGTCATGAGGGTATTTGACATGGCTAGTGTCGCAGTCTTCGAAGGAAATGTGATATGGGTGTTTGGCTTTGCTGAAGCTGGGTAGGAGTTTTGGCAGATTTCTCGGATAATGTCATCTTGCAGCAGGATGTGATCCTGTCATCATTCTTTTGCTTCTTGCCTTTCTCAATCTCGATCATATAAAGATGGCAAACTTGACCTTATCCCTGTTCTTGTTCGACTTCTTTTCTTTTTGTCTCTCCTTCAAGAAACTTCTGGATATCGATTACGTACTAGTGGAGCTTCCCTGCCAGGATAATACGGTGAAAAATGCGTATAAGAGTAACAATTGTCAGTCTTATGGCTATGAACATTATGATACTGACACAGGGGTTTATTCTGGACGTCTGGAATTTTATGTACTTTTTGGAATAACTCATCCCCCTTTAGTATCGGTAAGATGTTAGATATGATGGTCGTCATAGAGGGCAGGATTGGGATAGGTCAATATTTTTTCCCGTCTTTTCTTTTGACGTTGTCGTTGAACCACCCACGTTATTTGATAATAACATTACTTGTCAGTTTGGAGTGTGGCGGTAAAAGTACATCGTTGGAATGAATAACATAAGAGTTTTTCATCTTATCCTTCTTGGATCGTTCAAGCTCGATGTAGTTATTAACCACATCGATAATTTATGTGGCTGTTTTGGGTTTGTGAAGTGTAAGTTATTCTCGAACTTTAGAATCAATGTGGAGTGTAGAAGTGAATGCTGGTACGACAATCTTAGGATTTGAATTCCCAAACTTCCTTGTTTCTTGCAAGAAATGCTTATAGAAGTTTGCTAATGTTTCCTTCACACCTTGTTCAAAAATGAACAAAAACTCAACTGTTATCCTACGTTCTTTAGCATCTGCGTAGTTTGATTTGAACAGTCGCTGTAATTAGGCTAAACTGTTTATCGATCCTTCAGGAATGGTGTGAAACCACCTGAGAGGCTCTTCTTTGAGGCTCATGTGAAACAAATGACATAACATGCGATCAAGTTTGGAGTACAGGCCGACTGCTGCTTTGAAGTGATGGACGTGGGCGCCAATTGTAATGGTTAGTTTACAAGCTGGTAAACTTCACCAATACTTTTAGTAATGAGGTTATGATGATTTCGTAAATAAAGCTAGAACACACAAAAATTTACGTAAAAACCCGATAAAACCTGAGAAAAACCATGACCTCGAGGAAGATTTTAAGGTATAAATCCAATATGTGCTAGATTATTACAATTGCATAGAGATTTGATAAGTATAGTTAAGAATAATAGAAAAAACAAACCCCCGGTTGACATATACTCTACCTGTATTTATAATGAATACATGCAGTTACAAATAATTGGTCTCCTAGTTTAATAGGCGGTGGGCAAACTTCACAGATCATGTGCAACGGCTCAATTTGACAAAGTGTAACGGCTACTGTAGAGGGTCGAGATATGTAGACGTGGACCTGTTACCTTATTGAATCTATCACATACCTTCGACGTGGTTCTGCTAGTTTCTCCATATCGAGTATGGAGAATATGCTACTGCACCCTTATCTTACTACTTTGACTCTCACAATATGAACTTGGGTCTTGGCGTTCAACCTGCTGTTGCGAGGTGGGATGGTGAGTGATTGGGGGCTCGGTTGGGCATGTAGGATTAGGCTCTCCACCGACTGACTCAGGCTTGGTTTGAGTACTTTGGGTTGGGGTTTCTTTGCTGCAGGATGGGCCTGGTTTGTGCGCCGGGCTGTACGGATCGAGGGGACCCAAGTCGGGATCGCCCCTCTCACCTTACTGTTATTGTTCATTGTCGAAACTTTGTCGTTTTCCTCGACGATAGTCGTCAGTTTTGCAGCGCTTTTACCGGTGGTTTGAGATCTCGTCGATGGGTCGACCATACCGTACATCGACGGGAGTTTGCTTGGGTTCTTTATTGTCGTGGCCGTTAGGTCCTCACGTGAGTCGCGTTGATCCGTAATGCTTGGGAGACCAGAGAATTCCTCGATGGTGTGGTGTGAGTTGGCCTGAACGTACCTATCTCTATCTTCGACAACTCATAGGATTCGTTGGAACATCTCGGATTGAGCGTTAACAAGTTTTAGGAGAAACTCGTGTGTTGCATTCATCTCGTCGAATTTGAAGGATTGTAAGATCGCTCTGATACCACTTTGGTGTAAACTGATTATGTAGAAGTCAATAATAAATAAGAGCACTAGAGTAATCAATTGGGAAAATGAATTAGGTTCTTGAGGAACCTTAATTTTATTTATTGAAACTTTTTTCTAAATAAAAACTAAATTGCTGGACAAAAGTAAAGAATGCCTCTCTTTATAGGAATAAAAAGAGGCCAACCATGCACTTTCTAGGGATATTCTACATCATAATGAATTTATCATGAATATTTTAATCTATGCATTTAGGACATAATGGTTTTCTTAAATATTTTACAGTTATTCATTATTTTTTTGGAAAATCTTTTGTGGAGCAGCAGGCAGATAGAATATAACTGGACATGACATTCTTCACGAAGAAGAGATCAAACTCGAAGAAACGAACATTTGATAGACCCCATGAGTAGGATATCTTTCACTTAATAACACTAATATGTTAAACATTTAATATGTCAAATATTATTGGAGGCTGAAAACATTCAAAAAAAGAAAGAAGAAAAAAAAAGTCCAAATTCAAATAACACTTTGGTCTATAAGTTTTTTCAGCCCTCAAATAGGAAATTCTAATTTTTGATGTGGAAATTCTCTAATATCACAAGAAAAGAAAGTGTGAAAACACAAAAACCTTCATTCCTGTAAGTTGAGAGAGCTGCCAATGAGAGGAGTTTTAGTCCTGATTTTGCTCTGTATTTTATAGCAATTTTTTTTGAAATGTTCAGCTGCAGCTGATACACTCAGTCGAACCCAATCAATCACAGACAACGAAACACTTGTCTCTGCAGGTGAAACATTTGAATTGGGTTTTTTTAGTCCCTGTAATTCTTCGAAGAGTAGATATTTGGGAATATGGTACAAGAAAATTCCTACTCAAACAGTAGTTTGGGTTGCAAACAGAAACAACCCGTTAACAGACTCATCAGGAATACTAAAGATTGACAAAGATCAAAATCTTGTGCTTCTAAACCATATTGGTAGCGTTATCTGGTCATTAAACAGTTATATCTGGCAGAGCTTTGACTATCCATCTGATCAATTGTTAGGTGGTATGCAGCTTGGATGGAATTCAGAAATTGGTCTCAATCGATATCTGACATCCTGGAAAAATGACTATGATCCTTCTTCCGGCGACTTCACCACTCGGATTGACACAGGTGGAGTTCCACAGCTCGTCGTATACAAGGGGTTTGAACTAAGGTACAGAGCTCGCACTTCTAAGGTTCTAGGATGTACTTGGCTTTTTGATAAGGATGTGATGTATTACTACAAAATTAATTCAGAGTTTTCAAGGTTGTCGTTGAAGCCATCCAGCGAATTAGTATGTCTAAACTGGAATGAAAATAAGGCCGAGTGGGTTGTGATGGAAACTTTGGTCCAGGACCGATGCGATAATTATAACGTATGTGGTGCGTACGGTTTGTGTGACATTGATTATTCACCCCCTTGCAGTTGCTTAAAAGAATTCACGCCGAAATCACTGCAAGATTGGGATCAAATCGATTGGTCGGGATTGGTCGGGAGGGTGCAAACGGGTAACACAACTTGATTGTAGAAACACAGATGAGTTTATGGAAGTTTTGAGCGAGAAATTGCCGGGAGCATATGGGTCATGGGAGGACTATAGTATGAACCCTGAGGACTGCAAAGCGGCGTGTTTAAAGAACTGTTCTTGTATAGCTTATGCCAACATAGATACAGGCTGTGTGATGTGCTTTGGAGATTTGGTTGATATCAAATACTCAAACTACAGCCGTCAAGTTTTCTATGTACGCATTGCGGCTTCTGATCCAGGTAACCATGAGTATTTTTTCACTCTGCTGTGCTGAGTGGGAGTTCGATTACCTTGTTTGACTTGAATTTATATGACATCAGTTCTTGATAGAGAGGTATCACTTACAAGAGTTAGTCTTAACTAGGGGCTTAATCGTTCCACTTAAGTTTATTTTACATTTTTAACTCGTCATGTTGACATGAACTAAAGTTTAGCGTGGAAGGTCGAAAACACGTCTTACACCTTCGAAATGGAGAATGCTGACATCAAATAATAGTTATAAACACCGAGTTTAGCGTGGAAAACCTTTTAATAGGTAAAAAACCACGACCTCATCCTGAGGATTTTTGAAAGAGATAGATTATATTGTTTGCTAGCTATTACATAGAGAGAGAGAGATATCAGCTAAGCTCCCTGTAGATGGTGTTCTCTTCCCCTAGAAGATTAGCTCTGAGGTGCTTTATATAGGTCTTATAATACGACCGTTATGAGCTTTAATGAGGGAGGTTACAAACGTTACAATATTGATGAGTCTTGATGAGTCTTCATAATGGTCGAGTAACTCTTGTAACTGCTCCATAATGTGTCTTGAATGTGCCACATGTTTGCTGATGAGGTCGGATGCTGAGACCTGAGCTTGAGTTTCCGAACTGGCTTTGTATTCAGTCGAACTGGAGCTCGAATATTGGCTTTAGGTCGAGTATTAGAAATAAGTCCATTACACAGACTACAGCCGTCAAGTTTTCTATGTACGCATTGCGGCTTCTGATCCAGGTAACCATGAGTATTTTTTCACTCTGCTGTGCTGAGTGGGAGTTTGATTACCTTGTTTGACTTGAATTTATATGACATCAGTTCTTGATAGAGAGGTATCACTTACAAGAGTTAGTCTTAACTAGGGGCTTAATCGTTCCACTTAAGTTTATTTTACATTTTTAACTCGTCATGTTGACATGAACTAAAAAATTGATACAGGCACTTCCCTTCATCTATTTACTAGTGCAAAAAATAATGGGAAAATCTGCTAAAGCCTTCTTTACTGTTGCTAGAGCATCCACAATTGTTAATAACCTATAGACAGTTATATATACCTGGTCAAAAACACATTAAATCCTAAATTATTAGTTCTTCCCTATCTGAGAAATAAACATGGAGTGGCCATGAAGACCTAATCTTAAAGCCACCGGGAGAGTAATTTGAACCTTTTTTAGTTTTTAAAAGAGTTCTTCTTGGAATTCTCGATTTCTAAATAAAGGAATCATTTCTAGTATTTCCCAGAGGCGCTATAGTATTGCGATAGATTGTCTGTGGAAACGGATTTGTCAATTTCTTGTGAGTGGGATTATTTTTTTAGAGGGGTTAGACTCATTTGGGGAAATGGTGATAGGTTTTAGAGAATTTTATTTTCATAGTTGATTCCTTGACAGGATATCACTGAGGATGAGATTAGACAAGCTACGTTTGATAACAAAGACATTAAAAATTTCTGAGCTAGACGGGTATACTTCTTTCTTCTTTAAGAGCTGCAGTGATGTAGGGGGAAGAGATGTGCTTAGGTCCATTAAGAACTTCTTAGTCTACCTTTTCATAAGTGGCCGGAGAGGAATAATGACCTGCCCTAGTTGTTTCAATGTGAGCCGGTGCAACTGCACCTACTTTGCAGTGGCCCAACACTTGCAGGTGATTGGTTGAGGGGGGATGCAATGAGTTTCATTGGATCAATTGCCTTCATGAGCAGTGCCGGAACCAACCAGAACACTGTTATCACTCGATTGCTTAATGTAAACCCACCAGCTCTAATGCACTGCATAGCAGGTGAATGCAACTAGGTGTTGTTGCACCCACTTTCAGCAAAACAAGAATGTTCACAACACATATTATTATATCTAGATCGTTGGACAAGTTTTATGACTAACTTTTGTTTGGTGCACAGAGAATAAGAAGTCTGACACAAAGAGAAACCAAATTGTTGCTGCTGCGGTGTCACCAGTATCAATAGTTCTTGGGATACTTCTAGCGGGTCTGGCCTTTTGGTGTATTATTCGGAGGGCAAGAAGAAAACAAAGAGGTAAGAGGACTCAATTTACATCTAGCCATCCTTAGAATTTACATGGTTCTTTCACTAATACCCTATAAATCATGTGTCTTAACTTATAAGCCAAATGAAACTCTATGGAGTTTAATGACCTTTCTACTGTGTAAGGCTCTGTGTATCCAATCACCAATGTGGACTATATATCTCAACATTTTATACATTTAGGTAATATACTCTATCCATTTTTTCTTAGAGTTTTTTAGACTTATGTCCTGATATTTATATGGATATTTGACTTAAGTCCCGCCATTTAGCAAAAAAACAATTATAGTCCTTTATTTGCAGTTTGGCCATGGTCAACTGCAATTGACCGCAGTTGACCCAGTTGACCCACATTTGACTGAATCAACAAATATTAAAGACAGATTTGCCCTTTTAGAATTTAAATAAAAAAATTAAATAATAAATTGTCGTTGCAGCCAAAACCTCTATCTCTTTCTCTAGCTTTTCTGTTTATAGCTCTCTTGATTCTGTCTTTGGCATCCATTGTTAAGGTGCAAGGTCTACAACTTCAACCTTCAACCTTCAACCTGAGGTCACCACCATCCAATGGAATAATCTTACAATCCATCCCTCAGCCCACCTCTACCACCAATACATTTTCGTTATTAGATACTCATCAGTTACAGTTTAATAGATGAGTAAATAATTATACCACATGTAAATATACCGGCAAGATCATAGCCCATTACAAATTTCTCACATGGTAGTAATGGTTACTGCTAGATCTTCCTAAACATCACACAATTCATCAATCATTTCTCTCATTGTGGTAAATAACTATATTTACATCATCCAACACATGACTCACACATTTACAGATCATTTGATAATATTTATCAACAAAATAAACTATAAAGAATTAGGCATGCAAAATTTTCAAATGATACACTATAATATTCATCAATCATTTTTCTCTCTCTCTCTCTCTCCACAATCAAATTTCAGAGAGAGAAAAGACTAAAGCTTATGCTTTTTTACAAACAGAGGGGGTTAAGTCTAATATATTTTGTACTTTGTGATTTACACGTGCGACTTTAAGGGTATTTTAGTCTTTACAAAACGACCAAATTCGAATTGGGTCAACTGCAGTCAATTGCAGTTGACCATGGTCAAAATTGTAAATAAAAGACTGTAATTGGTTTTTTGCTAAATGGCAGGACTTAAGTCAAATATCCATATAAATATCAGGACGTAAGTCTAAAAAACTCTTTTTTCTTCCACCTTGCAAATTGACTGTCAGTCCCAAGCCTTAAAAATTACTCAGGAAAGCTCCCCAAAACTTCCCCCTCCACCATCTTCTATGGTAGCTCTACATCTTCTCATTGGAACTCATGTGTCAATGGAGGATTCAAACCCAACATCTGAATTCTCTAAAGATTTAGTACATATAAGCAACCACAACAACTATGACAAACTTGGTTGAAAGATTACATGTATTTCCAACCAACATAAAGTTACCCCCATCTGTGGTAACAAATATAAAGAGAGCTTATAAAATTTATGGACTTTTTCCATTAATAAACACAACCTACAACTGTTAGTCACCATACTCTCATGTAAAAGCCTGAGGTTGCGTCCTGTTAACGAAGCTTAAACATTCTCTTCCCAAAAGAAGATTGTAACATTGGCCCCCAAAAATAGAAAGATGCATTCTGCTATCAGCTGCAACAGAAGTCTCCTTAGGGCTCAAGCCAAATGCTCATAACACAGCAAGTACTGCTTATTTATCATTGATCGAGTCATCACTACAAGGAGTGTAAACAAGAATCAGGTTCCTCGACAAGGTTCAATCGAGAACCTCGTCAACCATACAGCCCGGGATAGCAACTACGCACCCTCAGAACTATTTTTTTTTGTTACAAGCAGGTCAATATGGATTTATGTCTCCCCCATCGCTTTGTACAATTCTCTTTGCATACCATATTTTATCATAAAAACACAAGGAAGCCATCAATTGCCTACCATGTTTTTAACCTTGTATATTAAGTTCACCAAAATACCTATCAATTAGCCCACGTTTCTCTTTCGAGGATCCCACCTAGTTTGTACCCCCTGAATCTTCCCTGCACCGCCATTGTCTCCAGCAATACAAATCCCTCTAAGAACAGCATCTTGTTGTCCTTGAAACAGTGCACATAGAAGAAAAAAATCAACCTCTCTTCGTTAAGTCAACTACTACTATGAGGATAGAGTGCCCCTAGATATTCCCAATTCAGCATGTTCATGCTATCGAGACTCTCCTATCCCCACACACCAGATCTGAATGAATCGAAGATATGCCCTTGAAGTTTCCTAGAGATATAATAAAGTTAGGCCTCTATTTATGCACCTTTATTGTCATATTATCACAAAGCACTTACATTTCAGACCAACAATGTGGGAGCGAACTAGACATATTTATATCTGAACCAGTTACTTTCCTAGGCCATATTTACTTATGCAATCCTCATTTACAGGTTGTTTCATCTTTCTGTCTTCCTGAAATTACAATTAGTAACTTTTCAACTTAAGAACAGCTTATTTCTTTTAGTAACTTTTCAACTTAAGAAACTCTTCCTATGCATTATAAATAACAATGATCTCTCCAATAAACTCATGTCTGTGCTGTTTCAAAAATCTTATTTGTGGAAAGACCGTCATAGAAATGCGTATAAAACGAGGATAACCTCCTCTTCAAAGGTATACAAATCCAAAATGTTCTGGCAGAAGACTATCTATAATGTTAGCCTAAATAAGCTTGTTGGAGAAAAGGTACAGGATCGAAGAGGACTCTTTTAACTGAAGGTATCAATCACTCTTTGAAGAAATTGGGATTTGTGTGTTGAATTCCTAATAAGGTTTCTTTGATATAAAAGGAGTATTATATGGCTCTTAGTATCTTTTTCTTGTTTATAAATTGATTGGATTTCTTAGTTTTCATAATAACAGGATACGAGGAAAACAAACAATTCAAAGATTCAAGGGATGGTAGCGAGAAGAGTGAACTAGAGTTGCCCACTTTTGATTTCCTCAGCATAGCAACAGCCACTAAGAACTTCTCTATGGATAATAAGCTTGGAGAGGGAGGTTTTGGCCCCGTTTACAAGGTAGTATGATTTCATCATATATGAAACATTAAAAGTAAAACTCAAGTAACTAACAATCCTTCTTCTACATAGTAAATTTAATACCTCGAATGATAATGTGCAGGGAAAACTAATGAGCGGTAAAGAAATAGCAGTGATAAGGCTTTCAAATAAATCTAACCAAGGTATCGGCGAGTTCCAGAATGAGATTATCTTAATTGCGAAGCTTCAACATCGGAATCTTGTTAGGCTTCTAGGATGTTGCGTTCAGAGACAAGAAACAATGTTAATCTATGAGTACATGCCTAATAACAGCTTAGACTCATTTATATTTGGTAAGTATTATCATTAGAACTTAAAATACTATTATTCGTTAATAGTATTACTTTTTCATTAAAGTGGAAAATATACATTTGAAGTAACTTTTCAAAATCTGGTTTAGATCAAGCACGGAGATCTTTAATAAATTGGGAAAAGCGCCTCAACATTGTCATTGGGATTGCTCAAGGACTTCTTTATCTTCATAGAGATTCAAGACTGCGGGTCATTCATAGAGATCTCAAAGCTAGTAATGCTCTACTGGACAGTGCAATGAACCCCAAAATTTCGGATTTTGGTATGGCAAGAACTTTTGGAGGAAATCAAACTGAAGCAAATACAGATAGGGTGGTTGGAACCTAGTAAGTACCAAAACATATACATTCTATTCCATACAACTTCTTGAAATGCTCACTTAGTACTTACATTTGATGATTACATACATAAAGCGGTTATATGTCTCCGGAGTATGCAATAGACGGGCTCTTCTCGGTGAAATCCGATGTTTTTAGCTTCGGAGTTTTGGTATTAGAGATAGTGACTGGAAAGAGGAACAGATTGTTTGAACATCATGACCACAATCTCAACCTTCTTGGACATGTAAGTGTACAAATAAATATGTTCTTCTACTATATTTCTTTCAGTGATGATGGACTAAAATTCACCGACTTGTCTAGGCTTGGAAACTATGGATGGAGGGGAAGTCCTTGGAAATAATTGACAGATCGACAGGGGATCCATTACAAATATCGGAAGAATTGAGATGTATCCATGTCGGAATATTATGTGTGCAGGAAGATCCCGAGGACAGGCCGACCATGTCCTCGGTGCTTTTAATGTTAGGTAGTAAAGATATACTCTTACCGGAACCTAAGAGACCTGGCTTTTACAACGATAGAGTGGTTTCTACAGAAGGGGTAGGTCGGATACCCAGTGGGAAATAGTTTTGTTCAAATGGCATAACTGTCACTGGTTTACAAGGTCGATAAAAAGCATCTGCTTAAGAAAGTAGATAAAGACATTCTCAAACTTTGAGATGTTATTGTTACGTTTAACTATTTGTAAAGCTCGCATTATAAATATGAACTCCAGAAAATGATTTATAATGCTTTTTTTTTTTTTTTTTTGTGTGTGGGATAAAGTGAGTATTCTTCACGATTATTTCTAGAAAATGATATGATATAATTTTCCCAGAGCCTAAAAGTACATAGAGGGGCACAATAAGTTTCTTCTTCTTTTCTTTTGTTCTTAAACGCGTGTTGTACAATGACTAGAATTTTCAGTAAGAAGTTTACATAGTTTGTTCCAAATGTTTGCAAGCGACCAGAAGTTTACAGTACTATTCATGCATGTAATTTGAACACCGAGATTATTGATAGTCTACCTCAAATTTGTTAACAGCCCTTGCTTTCTGTCACATATCACCTTCACCCATAGCTCATTCAAATCCAAGGGATTCACCTCAACCACGGCCCTATATAACACATAACCGCGTCGTACAAACATTTTGTTCAAGTAAGAGCTAAATTCTAGTCATTCAATTTAACGACATTTAGCTTGATTTCACATTTTTCTACCTCTACTGGTGGTGTATCGCCATCCGACTTATGAGATGCTGATGCTTCATCTCTACAAACTGGCTTACTGAGAGCCTTTACATGCTTTTGAAGTAATTCACAATTGAATTAGAGATTAACCTTTAACAAAGAATTAACAGATAACGAACTATTTGGCAGGATAATTTCTCAATAGGAACTTATATTGCTCAATTGGATTGATTACAATGAATTACTCCTCAACCCTAAGTTCTAGATTACAAACTTGGATACTTTCAAATTGCCCTAGTTTCTTAGTTACAATATAATACTAAATTTCCCTTAAACACACTAAATATAGAAGTAGTCACTATAGTCGCTCGACTTCTCCAATTAAGCTTGAAAACTGAGGCAGAACCTTGGTCTTTTGGGAACCCAGAGTCGTTCGAATGACTTGCCCAAATAAGCCTAGAAAATGAGACAGGACTTTGACTCGTTCGAACGGCTCCAAGGCTCGTTCGAACGACTTTGGCAATTATGCTTAGAATCATCAACAAAACTTTGGCTTAATTTTCGAATGACTTGCCATCTTTTGGAGAGGTTTAGTGTTTAGATCCTTCTAGATCATGAAGTTCCGTAATATATGTCATCGCGTAGTCCAGAAATTGTATAAATGAGCTAAGAAAAAGAAAGAAATCAGAAGTAATAATCAAGTAAAATAGTTGAAGTTAAATACTTAAATAAGGAAAAAGAAGATGGAACTATCGGGTTGCGGTCATTACAATTTTGATTTTTGGAAGCAATCTGCATCTCATCAAGCTTATGCCTCCGCCCGAATTTTTTTATATAGAAATTTAAGAGGTATTTTGGTAATTTTACTTATATTAATTTTCAAATGTATATTCTCTAGAACAATATTAATTTACAATTTTGAACTTAATTGACTAAATGAGAATCCAACATATTATACTCTAATACGCATATCTACTCAGACATGCCATCAAAACCATAAAACAAATAACAGTACAAAACTCAAATTCAAAATCCCAATATCATACCATGTCTATATCTTTTAGCTCTAGCAGTAGTCATTTTCTCGGGCAATTTCGGGTACGGGACATTTTCCTGCAAAAGCAAACCCAATTAAAAAAATCAAACACATAAAATTACCTTATTCCCATCCAAGAAGCTAGATATCTGTTGCCCATCTGGCTTAATATAATCCGGGGTGTTTAAAAAAAACCAATAACAAAAATCAAACCCCAAACACAATTAAACAAACCCCAATTACTAAAAACATGAAATTGAATCAATGGGTAAACACATACCAGAAGAAATCTTGACTGATGATGAAAGTTTTCTCATCCCCATTTGCATAGATATCGATATCCAGAGAGATGGAATTCGACCCATCTCGACGCCAAGCGTTTTCGCATCGGTCATTGTTGTGAAACAATAAGGGTCAGATGGAGAAGAGGAGGTTTGGGTTTGGAATTTGAGGGGAAACAATGAGACTTGACCTAGCTTTACTGTGAGGTGACGAGTGAGAGTACCCTTGTTCTTCCCTCCTCTTCTATTACTACTACTAGTGCTCGTTTTCCTCTTCATTTGATGCCCTAATTCCTCGACAAAGAGATAGACAATTTTTATTATTTATTTTTTATATATAGGTATATATATCAAAGGGAAATCTGAAAAAAAAAGTGGGGGGTCGGGCATCCCCTAGCCCCCCCTAAATCCGCCCCAACTCCGATTTGTAGGATTCGCTATGACATGGAGTAGGGGGAACTACACTGGAAAATCCTAGTTGTTGTTGGGAAAGAACTTTATTGTCTTTGTTATTAATTCATGCATTAAATACTGAAGTGAGTAATTGAGTTGATGTAGAGGGAGTTTATGTTTGCTTGGGGCAGAATATTGTTCAAGGATGCAATAAACTAAACAAATGTGACATCATTTAGGCAAAAAAATAAAAGAAAATAGAGCATGCAAACTGTTTAACAAAATGTTAAAAAGAAGAAGGGAGCCTAGGGGAGTATGGCTCCCTTTGTCCTTGGCCGACAAACAATTTATAACATTATTATGACCCAAGATATTCTCAGATCCCTTAAGAAGAAGAAGGGAGCCTCGGGGAATATGGCGGTTAAGTTGGACCTTAGTAAAGCTTTTGACAGGGTAGAATGATGTTTCCTTGGCGATACTATGAAAGCCATGGGGTTCTGTGAGAAATGGTGTACCTGGATACATCAATACATCTCTACCACGACGCTCTCCTTCAACCTGAATGGCTCCCCCTATGGTTTCCTTAAACCTAGTAGAGGCCTCAAACAAGGCGATCCCCTCTCCCTGTTCCTATTTCTCATTTGCTCTGAAGTTCTCTCTAGAATCATCCTCCAAGCAGAGAGCAAATGGGCTCTCCATGGCATCAAAACTGTTAAAGGCAGCACCCCAGTCTCCCATATCCTTTTGCCGGTGACTGTTTCATTTTCTGCAAGGCAAACATGGAGGAAGCTGATACCCTCAAAGATGTACTAGACACTTTTAAAGGAGTCTCTGGCCAAGAGATAAATCTTGAAAAATCGTGTATCCTCTTCAGCAAAAATGGCCATCAATGGCACCACTGACTTATTCAGCGTATCCTCCACATCAAAAAAGAAATAGGAGGGGATAAATACCTTGGAGCCCCGCTCGAGTTCAACCGTAAGAAAAACCTTAATTTCCAAGACATTGTCACTCGGGTCTCATGCAGAATCGAGGGTTGGAAAGCCAAGAACCTCTCTCAAGCGAGCAGACTCACCCTTATTAAAGCTGTTAACTCAGCAATTCCTTCTTTCCATATGTATGTTTTCCCTTTCCCTATCAAGATCTGCAGAAAGCTGGACTCCATGAACGCTCGGTTCATATGGGGCACTAATAGTTCGGGGAACAACAAGACCCACTTTATTGACTGGAAGAAAATTGGTCGCCCCAAATAGAGAGGCGCCGGGCTGGGTGTCAGGACTGCCCTTGCCCACAACCGTACTCTCCTTGTTAAAATCTTCTGGAGAGTCATCATAAAACCTGACAAAATTTGGCCTATAACCTGAGGAAACGGTACCCCCCTAAGGAATCTCTGATGATCTCCTCCCTAAAACCCACTGACTCCTGGATCTGGAAAAGTATTATTGCCGCCACAAATAGAATACGGTCGGAACTCATATGGCACATTGGTGATGGTGAAAGCGTCGACTGCTGGTTAGAGCCGTGGATCCTGGGTATCCGATTCGGGCGGCCTAGTGGACCTGCCTCTGCTCATCGTTCGACCTTCAAGGTGTCAGAACTCATATGCTCCATCCAGCATAGTTGGAAAGAAGCGTTCATCAGCTCATTGTTCCACCAAGATGTGGCGGATTTAATACTCCTTATTCTGCTAAGAAAATTCCCAGCTAAAGACACCCTTAGATGGAGGAAAGAACATAACAACATTCTCATAATTAAATCTGCCTATCTTTCCTCCCTTCAGATTGGTCATAAGACCCAGACGTAAAATAGTGCAGGAACTGCCACTGACCCCAACTGGGCCACTATCTGGAAGATGAAGGTTCCATTCAGAATACAACTCTTCCTCTGGAAAGTACTACTAGATGGTATCCCTACAAAGATAAACCTCTGGCACGGGGATGCTATACTGATACTACATGCCCCAGATGCAGTGACGAAGAACAATCAATAATGCACACCATTTTCTTCTGTAAGAGCGTTAAAGAATTCTGGTATACCTTTGACCCCTCCTTAAACCTTGATTTATGGTCCTACACTGATTCCCTGAGTAGCATCATTACCAAGCTTGCCAGGCAAGGAACGGCTGTTGCTAACCCCTCCTTGTGGGGGAAGTTTAGCTTCATTTTTTAAGACATATGGATGAGCAGGAATAATCTAATTTTAAATAATGCTAAGCCTAATCCAGCTGTTTCTATGAATAGGGCCAAAAGTTACTCCTTT
Organism: Kingdonia uniflora; assembly: GCA_014058105.1. Taxonomy (NCBI): domain Eukaryota; kingdom Viridiplantae; phylum Streptophyta; class Magnoliopsida; order Ranunculales; family Circaeasteraceae; genus Kingdonia; species Kingdonia uniflora. The sequence continues at coordinate 1,318,820 of JACGCM010001204.1, read as the reverse complement.
TCATCGGGCCTCAATATCAACTGTGTTGCTAGACCAACATCCACATACCCACCCCCTACGGTTTAAGAAGGGTGCATGTTATCGTGGTGGATGGGGCCTGACCTAAGAGAGACCCGCTGGGGGGGGGGGCTCTGGTTTCCTCATTAAAACTCACAAGTTTGTTTGTGTATATACAGGTTTTGACTCCTCCCGGGCGGTAGACCCCGAAGAGACGGAGGCGATCTCTGTGATCAGAGGCATGGAGGCAGCGCACAGGAGGGGCATGGAGAGAGTGATGGTACTCACAGATTGCAGACGCCATGTCAGCGCGTATAAGGTGGGATCCGCTGACCACTCTTGGGGCGCCCTCACACTTGCACTCAAGATGCTTGCTATCGCCTTCTATTTTGCTGAGTTCAGATTTCAATTTTTTAGTAGATTGTATAATTTTGAGGCACATGCTTTAGCCACCTTGGAAGCTCGCTCCCTCGGGGTGTCCGTTTTTGAGCCCGCAAAGGCTGCAGCACTTGTAAACTCAGCTGTTACTTTGTTTTCTGGAGTGGCTTAATAATATTGGTAAACCTTTGACTAAAAAAAATGTTAAAAATGAGAGCCAAAAGTTAAGAAAATTTAGGAAAATTGTCTATAAAAACATGGTCTAATTAATAAGTTATAACTTCTTTACCTCTACCATTACTTCATCACATCTAAGAGAGAAGGTTAAGATTAGTGAGACCAATAAAGAGAGAGTTGCACCCATGGAAACATTAATAATGAGAGATGTTCATGCAAATATTTTGAATTATAACTTCAAGAATGAAGAACTACTCGTTCAAGCGTTATCGCCCGATGATGATGATTTAGAGTACTCAAGGTAACTAGTGATACAACCATAAAGGTGGCTGGTGATAGGATGCTAGATCATATCGAGCCAATTTGATTTGGGAATCAACCTCCAATTTCGACTAGCTTCAAGGGGAATTGTTCCTCCAAACTTTTGAAAATTTATTTATGCATAATTCCAATTAGAACCCTTCTTAAATATAGACAAACTCTTACTAATTAAGTAAATAAGGAACTTACTAATATAAACATATTAGATACTAATTAGAGGGTACCTAACATCCTATCCCCCTAAAAAGCGGCTTGTCCTCAAGCTAAAAAGTCAGGATAACGGGCACAAAAATCATAGGACTCCTCCCAAGTAGCTTCTTCGACAGGTTTGTCATCCCATTGGATTAACAATCAAGTTGCAGCATGATTATGTTTCTGAAAAATAATATGATCCAAAATTTTGGAAGCTATCCAAGTATGAGACTCAGTATCTTGAACTGTAGGTAATTGAGAAAGAGCTTGGACATGAGCCCCTAGTTCCAATTTCAGAGAAGAAACGTGGAAAACAGGGTGCAAACGACAGCCTAAGGGAAGATCCAACTTGTAAGCAACCAGACCAATTTTATCAATTACACGGAAAGGACCATAAAACCATGGAGAAAGCTTAGTAAACCCCTGTGGAGTAGCTGATAACTGACGATAAGGTTGCAGAAGAAGAAAGACCCAATCACCGACCTCAAAAACGCGTTCGGTTCGCTTTTGATCCACATAAAGCTTCATTCGTGCTTGAGCAAGTTTCATGTGCTCCTTAAGAAGTGCTAGAGTACAATCACGGTCCCAAAGAGCAATGTTAACTGCATGAACTGATGTAGTATTCAGAAGGTATGAGCTAATGGTTGGTGGCGGTCGACTATAAACTGCCTCAAACAGTGTCATCTTTATTGCTGAGTAATAAGTAGTATTATACCACCATTCAGCCCAAGGTAGCAAACTAGTCCAATTATTAGGTTGGTCCGTAAAGTAACGTAAATATGCCTCCAACGTGCGATTTGTCCATCAGTCTGTGGGTGATAAGCGGAACTACGACAAAGTTGGGTCCCGTTCATGGTAAAAAAAACTTCTCAGAAATTACTTATGAATACTGGATCACGATCACTAACAATAGTTTGCGGCATCCCATGCAAATAAACAATATTACAAACAAATATATCAGCAATAGTAGTTGTCGTATAAGGGTGAGATAAAGCTATAAAATGAGCATATTTAGACAAGCGATCAACGACGACGATAATAAAAGTCTTCCTATTTGAGGTCGGCAACCCATCAATAAAATCCATGGATAAATCGAGCCAAACATCATCCAGTATAGGCAATGGAGTAAGGAGCCCAGGGGAAGAAACAACCCCTGCCTTGTTATGTTGACAAACATCACAATTAACAATGAATAACTTCGTATCTTTCTTCAAACCCAACCAATTGAAATTTTGCATAACTCGTCTATAAGTACGAAGAAACCCCAAATGGTCCCCTTGAGGAGTAGCGTGAAAATCATGTAGTACCTTTGCATACCAAGAAGAAGATGATGGGATGACGATCCATCCTTTATAACAAAGAGTATCACCTTGGTACGTGTAATGTTCACCCGGTTGAGATGAATGTTAGAGACGTTGAATAATGGCTAGTGTGGCTGGATCCAAATGACATTCCTTAATAATTTCAGCAACACCAAAAAACAAGGGAGAAGACATTAAGGAATGTGAGATATTAAGGAATTCGAGATAGACCATCATCAACAGCTAGATTTTCTGAACCCTTCATATATAATTTTGTAATCATATCTAAGCAATTTGGAAACCCACTTCTGTTGTTCAAGCGGAGAAAGTCGTTGTTCCAGAAAATACTTAAGGCTACGATGATCCGTATAAATCTTGAAATATTGCCCCAATAAATAATGTTGCCACCTATGAACAACAAATACAATATCAAGCATTTCTTTGTCATAAACAGATAGATTAATATTTTTACCTGAAAGTGCTTTGCTAAGAAATGCGATTGGACGGCCTGCTTGCATGTGAACAACTCCTATACCATCGCTGGAAGCGTCACACTCAATAGAGAATTCCTGTGTAAAATCTGGAAGTGCTAAAACTGGAGTTGAAGTCATAGCCTTTTTTAAACCGGCAAAGGACTATTCAACTGCGTTATTCCACACAAACGAATCTTTATTCAACAGTTGTGTTAGGGGTGCACTTTTCTTACCATAGTCTTTAACAAACTTACGGTAGTAACCCGTTAATCCTAGAAATAATCGTAAAGCCTTCAAGGATTTAGGGACTGGCTAATCCAACATAGTGCAAATTTTTTCATTGTCGACGGATACCCCAGTAGCTGAAATCACATGACCCAAATAAGCAATAGATGTTTGTCCAAAATAATATTTAGATTCCTTGACAAATAAGTTGTGTTGTCGCAGTAGGCCAAGGATAAGGGAAAGGTGTTTGGCATGTTCGATAAGGGAGGAACTATATATCAAAATATCATCGAAAAAGACCAAGACAAATTTTTGCAAATAAGGACGGAAGATATCATTCATGAGACTCTGAAAATTTGCAGGAGCATTTAAAAGACCGAATGGCATGACTAAAAATTTGTAGTGCCCATCATGAGTTCAAAATGCCATCTTTGAAACATCCTTATCATGAACTCGAATTTGGTGATACCCCGTAAGTCGAGCTTCAAAAAAAATAGTGGCCCCATGAAGTTCATCCAATAACTCGTTGACTACCAGGATAGGGAATCTATCTTTGATAGTGATTTTGTTGAGAGCCCAATAGTATACACACATACGCCAAGAATCGTTTTTCTTTCGAACTAATAACATTGGAGAAGAGTAAGGGCTCAGGCTAGGTTGAATAAGGCCAGCCTCCTTTAATTCTTTCACGATCTTCTCAATTTCATTCTTTTGAATATGAGGATAATGGTAATTAAGGTCTGACATTTACTGGGGGGCTGTCAGGTGAGAGGGGGATGCAATGATCCTGGATATGAGTTGGTGGAAGGCTGGTCAGTGTGCCAAAAACATTAGAAAATTGTTGTAAAGTCCCTAAAATCATCGGTAGATTAGTAGTAGTAATATCCTCCAGTTGTGTTGTAAGCTGTAATAAGATCCCTTGGCGTTCTTGTAAGAGGAGACGGTAAATAGTACCATTATCAACAACTGAGGCTGATGGGGGTCCATCTTCGATTAGTGTATACTCCCGACCATGAACACAAAATCGCATTGACCCAATGAATACAACCAATATGCACCAATAACAACCTCACATCCACTAACTGGCAATAGATGATATTCAGAAGAAGAAAGAAATCCTTGAAGTTCTAATTCAATATTAGGGCACTTACCCAAACTTTGCAAGAAGCTACCATTAGCTACTAGAACATGAAAAAACAACCCACGATCAACAATAACACCGTAATATTTAGCAAGGGATGGGTAAAGAAAATTATGGGTAGACCCAGAGTCATTAAGAATAGTAATTGGGCGCTTTCTTAGAGTTCCCATAAGTTGCATAGTTATTGACTTTGTGGTACCTGTAAGGGCGTGCAAATAGACTTCCAGATCTTGTTCCGGAGTGGATTCGGTTTGATTTGTATCCTCCAACACTGCTTCTAAGGTAACACCATCAGATTGGGTATCCTCAACATCCAATATTAAAACCTGGGGGCGTTGACAATGATGGCCTAGACAAAAAAGTTTGTCACTGTTAAAGCATAAACCACTTTTACGACATTCTTGTTGTTTAGCGTATGTAAGTCATTTGACCCCTGGATTTTGTGGTAAAGCTGAAGAAGAAGATCCGGATGTGGCAACTGGATTTCAAGAGCTCGAGCATCGTGAATTGTACCCAGTTCCTCTTCTTAACCCAAAGCTAATTCAAAGGCCTCCATCAAATTTATTGGTCTTAGAGTGCACATACTTTCTTTAATATCGTCACGCAACCCAGATATAAAAGTACTTACAAGATGTGTTTTAGGACCTCCAGGAACTAAATTTACCAAACGAAGAAATTCGGATTGAAATTCTCGTACCGTGCGTGTTTGTTTGAGTTTGGAGAGAGATCCGCCAGGATCCGCATGTTATCGAGAGCCAAAACGTATACATAATGCACGAGAAAATTGAGGCCAACTTAATTCACCTAGCAAATATTTCATCCACCGCCACCATGAAATTGTATCCACAGATACGAGATGAATGGCTACAACCTGAACCATATGGGCATCTGAAATACCATGAAGGTCTTGGTATTGTTCTGCTTGATATAACCATCCTTTAGGATCATCGCCCTCGAATTTTGGAAATTCAAGCCGAACGTTGCGATAAGGAAACATACCTCCTTGTGCTTATTGATTTCTGTGATCAAAACCCTGAGAAAGAATTTGGATCAACTCTTGTTGTTGTCTCGCCAGATGGCCTTAACTTTGATTAGAGTTTAAAGCAACAACGGCGTGAACCTCTTGGTTTTGGTTATGTAATAGCGTATTTAATGGTAAGATAATCTTCTTCAATACTTTCATTAAAGACTATGCAACAATAAGCTTAAACAAGAAATTTTACGTGGAAAACTCAGTAAAGGGTGAGAAAAACCACAACCTCGAGGAGGGTTTAGTGTGAAAATCTAGTATAATGCTAGTTATTATAATATTTTAGGAGCTGTAAGGGTGTATAATGATTTGGTAGCGATTCGGGGGTCCTTTGTCACTTATTCCCTGCCTGTATTTATAGTAGATATAAGCAGGGTTTACATTTTTGAAAGACAGTTTACTATTTTGAAGGTAGTGGGCGAACTTTGCAGATCTTCAACGGCTCTTTTGACCAAGTGCAACGACTAGTTCTGAAGGTCGAGAACTATGTTGTTATCAAAAGGTTGAGAGCTATGCTGTCATATTGGCTTTTATCAAGTCTTGGTCGAGGACACTGTATGCTAACACTATCTTTGGGTGTGACGAGATATCTTTGACTAACGTCTTCTAGTTTCTCCTTATCAAATCTGGGAAATATGCTACTACAATCGCCTCGTTCTCGACAGAAGCACATGTGGTTATGTCGAGAAGAAGTTGGAAGTTGAAGAGGTTGTTGAAGTTTAAACAAGGTTGCAGTTATGTTTCCCAAGGTCAAAGTTAACCCTTTTCCTGGGATATACAAGGGTTGGGATTAGTGAGGGAGGCAGAGGGATAGGATGTTGCAGCAGCGGAGATGCATCGGAGTATATGTGGGATGAAGATTCTGAGGAGAATGGTTGGCAAAATATGGTTGAGGAAGTAACCTCTATCGTGTTGCAGTCATTGTATCGAAGGCAGGTATTATGCGAGTATCAGGCGAGTATCACTTGAGGTACAGGAGGAGTGAAGTTCCCTAACCTGAGATTCATTCAGTTTTTTGGGATATTGTGGCCCTTTCATTAGATAAATGCCAGATTCTAGTGAGAAGACTTGTCGAGGTCCCTGAGATTCATTGAGTTTCTAAGGATATCATTGCCTCTATATCAGATGGAAGCCCTCGTCTATCTCTGTGGTAATGCTAGATTCTGGTGAAAAACTTACCGAGCTTCGAGTATTCGAGTCGAAAAGTAGTGAAGTCACTGTCTCTGAATGTAATCAAAGAATGTAAGTTGTCGAATAAAATATAGTTGAATCATGTAATGTAATCGAATGTGTGATATGTCGAATGTAAAATGTACTTGACCTTTCATATAAATAAAATTGTATTTCATATTACTGTGTTTTTATATCAACTAGAATTTTTGGCAGGTCAAATAGTAGTAATCGAAGTAATTGAAAGTGCGGATGTTTCGAAGGAATGTGAGATTGAGGGATGTAATTCTCGAACTGAGAGTTGTACCAGTAGAAACAGGAACTGTCTCCTAGGTTGATTGATGTAACTGGGATGTTATATTTCTAATGCATATTTAATACAGAGTTGACTAGGTGCAGTTTTCTTCTATAAATACCATATACGATGTTTAAAGTATAGGGAAAGATGGTGGAGACGAGGGCACAAGTGCGTGAGGAATTACAAGTTCGTCGTGTGGAGATTAAGTACTGGGAATTGGTGCTCCTGTATTTTGGGCAGCACTGCATTAGTTTTATAGTGATAGATCCTTTGGTGCCAAGTTATGAAGGAATGGGTGAAGCTGAGGCGAGGGAGGTGTACTTGTTACATTGTCGGATGGAAATACTTAGGCCTCCAGAGCGTGTGGTGGAAATAAGAAAATATGCAAGAGTGTTGGTGAAGGAAGAAAATGAGCGGTGGTCGATAGTGTGAAAGAAATGTATCTGTATGAAAATTTGTAAGGTTGTATGAGGGGTTTGTTATTGTAAATGTTTCTCGAATATGAAATGAATGAATGTTTTGGAAATTCACATTTTTCTTTTTGTGATAAGTGTATCAGAACTGTGTAAATGGTAGACTGTTGTATCTTGTCGAACAAAATAACCAGTTGGTGTAAAGTAATAGTTCAGAATGAAATGGCTAGGTATAGTCCTGTAGGTGATATACTGAAGTACAGGGAGATTGATGTTCGATGTATTTGCATAAAAATACATTTTACTCTATTGAGGATAGATATTTCAAAGGAGTTGCAAAGGAATATTGAAGAGTTGGAGCAGCATTGTATGTGATTATTGGGGTATAGAAGGCAAAGTATGAAAGACCTCGGGAAGTTACGTAAAAGACGTTACGCTTGATTTCTCAAATGGTCGCGAGGAGGTGCAATGAACACTCACGTGGGGTCTATAAATAGCCCTTCGGTAGACGACTGTTCACATTTTGCAACTTCTTCTAAAAAAATTATCAAGTTCAAGCTCTGCTCATTTTTTGGCTGAATCGTTGCCAACGATTGGGAAGGAGGAGATTAGTATTTTGGTAGAGAGAGCAAAATGTGCGAATGATAACTGTCAAAATCCAGTGTTTAGTATGGTTAAAAATCGAGTGTCGTTCACTTTCGAACGGGACTAGAAAATGGTTTTCTCTTGTGATTCAAAGATGTAAAATAGTTATACTAATGAAGTCAAATATCGGGGTTTAGACAATAATTAAAAACCTAAGGAAAGAATCCACCTCAATTATGCCAAATACATAAACTAACAATAGTTTACCCATAGTGAAAATAATGGTTTATGACCTCAAGTCAAGTTCGTTAATCTTTTATCATAATGTTTCATTTTAAACTACATAAAATACATGACTTTCAAGTATGAAAATACGAAATGTGAAAGCATACAAATGCTAACTACAAGCCGTGAATCTCTTGATGGTCGGGCATTTAGTATGAATGAAATAGAACTTTAGGATAAACGATCTAACTATATTCTTAATCACAAAACTTGGTCTATATCTCTTGGAGATAGACCAATAATATAATATAACAATATAGAGATGAACCTTTACAATAAAAGCTTATTTGGGTTAACACATGAAAGTCTACATATTTAGCATATTTTTGGCTTCATCTCCCCCTAGAGGAGATATTTAGCTAGCCATAAAGAATAAAGCAAAACAACCAAGTAAAGAAGAATTCATTATAAACGAGGAAGAAAGATAAGAAACTTTATTAGATGATAATAAGACTTACAAAATACTTCAAATGCTCAAACCTTACTCCAACTTCTTCAACAATGCTCTCTTCTCTTACTATATTGCAATAATTCTCTAGCTCTCAAAATTGGATGATTCTTATGAGCTCACCACATCTCCTTTTATAGATGAAGGAGAGGATTCTTATATTTAATATGAGATTTATAACCTATGCCATGAATGCACATAAAATTGTAACCTCTAAGAGTTATCCTCTAAAATCATAACCTCCCCATGTGGGACTCTTGTGTTTGACAACTCTTCATCCTTCTCCAACAGTTCATCTTTTGAGCTATACATCCCGGTATTTGCACATATTTGGTAACTGAGCTCCATGTGACCTGAAATATAAAATTTAGTTTTATAAGTCATGTTTAATAATAAAATTAAGGATAATAAATATTAAGTCATAGGAGAATAGTGTTTATTTTATGTGTCCATCAAATACCTAAAACTTAAAGTTTGCTAGTCCTCGAGCAAAGAAAAGAATAAAAGCATAACTCTTTCGTGGTTAAGACGATTGCATTTAGCGTATGCAACAAGCCGTTAAACATATAGGTTACCCCTATAGGACGAGTTTTGTCTCGTGAGGGTTTGTAGTGACTATACCCAGAAAATTCAATAAATGCATTATAGTAGTTTAGATACTCATTAGGTCATTTCAACTAACTTATAAATATCTGATAATGGTAAAAACATTAAGAAGGTAAACCCCTTAAAATTTAATTCTTTCACATATATATAATTAGAGAACTTGGAGAACTATCCGAAACTAGAGATACTACTTAATACTTAAATGAGATTTCACATATTTTTCTAATATCCTCAAGTGTTGTGAAAATAGTTACTGCACGTACAACTTTATTTAGAGGCTCTTAAGTCAATATCCAGTCATTTCGTATTTCGTGAAACAAATCCAATGATCAATTTGACAAGTGCTATAGTAAATTCGAATCCTGTTATTGATTTTTTGGGAATAACTATAAGCCTTTTTATTTTGGTGCTTGTTTCCTTAGTGAAGCCTTCATAATATGTGTCGTTGGTCGACAATCCCAGCCAGTTGGCTTAGGTTGTTGGGGTTTGGTACCCCTTCCTGACCTAGGCTCTGAATTCTCATAAGTAAACTTTTTTCCTTACTCATTTCACATAGTTCATGACTATACTCGAGATTGGTGATAATTCTTCCTCTTTCAGTTCTAATCATGCGAGTATGCCTTGCGTCGTGAAAGTTTTTAGAGCTATTTTGGCTTATAAAAATCCTTATTATATTACTTCAGGATCAAACTTATTCTTAGACAGTTGTTTCCCTTGTAGTGGATCATTCCTACCTCAAATACTAGATTTCCTTTGATTGTTCAAAATTCTATCAAAAGTAATAAATGCAATACTACCGTGAAGTGCATTTGTTTTAAGAAATATCAGTCAACATAAAATTTCCTCTAATTAAAGGGTAGTACATCTAGCTTAAGATAATGTTTCAAAATTTTCTAAGCATGTATTTGATGAAAATTTTAACTTTACAGTTTTTACGATCAAAATATTTAGACCATATCAAATACTTCTAAGCTTGCAGAAACTTACTAAAGAGTCTCATAAATTACCATAATAACCTATCTTTTCTCTAAAAAGGTGAAAAATGTGAATGATTTTCCCCCACCCCCAAACTAGAAAGAAGCATTGTCCCCAATATTTGAAAACATACCTTAAAAGAAGTCAAAAAGAAAATTAGAACGTAGTACCTGATATAACATGGGTTGCCTCCCAGATAGCACTAAGTTTATTGTCTTCAGCCAGACGAAATGAGGAACCCCCAAACTCAGTGAAAGTTGGGTAAAAAGGATTTGAATGTCACTCCTCATAAAATGGGTCCAGAAGCTTCAAGTCTTCATTGGTGAAGCTTAAATGTTCATAATAAGGCTTAAGCCTTTGCCCATTCACTTTTTGTATTTAGCCAGTACTCGGTTCTTCAACCTCAGCCGCTCTATGTGGATATACCATTTTAACAATGAGGGCCCGGTCTATCGTGATCGTAGTTTGCCAGGAAATAAATGCAACCTAGAAGAGTACAACAAGACTTTTTGGTTTGGTTCAAATGATTTTCTTGAAATGTTTTTGTCATGAAACGCTTTCATGCGCTTCTTGTAAGTCTTTGCTGAATGGTATGCATCATTCCGTAATTCTTCTAACTCATTGAGTTGAAGCTTGCAATGCAAGCCGACCTTCCCAATGTCAAAGTTCAAGGCCTTTATTGCCCAATATGCTCGGTGTTCTAACTCAACTGGAAGGTGACAAGCCTTTCCATAAACTAGTCGGAAGGAGACATTCCAATAGGTGTCTTAAAAGCAATACGATAAGCCTAAAGAGCATCGTTTAGTCGAGTTGACCAATCTTTACGGTTTGGTCTTATCGTTTTTTGAAGAATATTCTTGATTTTGTGATTGCAAATCTCCACTTGCCCACTAGTCTGCGGATGGTATGGTGTAGCAACCTTGTGTGTTACTCCAATTTTTTTCATTAAGTTCGTAAACATTCAACTGTTGAAATGTGACCCTCCATCACTAATTATTGCCCTCGGCGTACCAAAACGAGAAAAAATATTCTCTTTAATAAATTCAATAACAACCGAACTATCATTGGTCCTGGTAGGAATAGCTTCAAACCACTTAGTCACATAGTCAATGGCTAAAAGGATGTACGTAAACCCAGAAGATGGGGTGAAGGTACCCATAAAGTTTATGCCCCAAACATCGAATGGTTCAACGATCAAGATTGGTTTTAATGACATCATATTCCTACGGGACAAGGCTCCCATTCTCTGACATCTATCACAAGCCTTGCAAAATTCGTGAGCATCACAAAATAAGGTAGGCCAATAAAATCCACACTCTAAAATTTTTGCAGAGGTCTTTTTGTTACTGAAGTGACCACCACAAGCTTGGGAGTAACAAAGTTCTATGACTTTGGTATGCTCAGAATCTGGGACATACCTCCTAATGATTTGATCAAAACAATATTTGAACAGGTACGGGCCATCCCAGAAGAAGTATCGGGCCTCACTAAGAAATTTATTCTTATCTGGCTTGGTCCAAAAACTAGGAAAGTGCCCTGTGCCATGTGGCAAGATAATTTGTTATGTCTGCAAACCATGGTACAAAAGACATAGAGCGAATGGACATGAGTTGCTCGTCAGGAAAGGACTCACGAATAGGTAATGACCTATCTTAAGAATCATTGTCTATTCGAGAAAGGTGGTCAGCTACCACATTCTCGGTACCATTTTTATCCCGAATCTTTATATCAAACTCCTGAAGTAATAATATCCATCGGATTAAGCGTTGTTTGGTGTCCTTCTTGGTAAAAAGGTGTTTGATAGCAGCATAATCCGTATAGACTATTACTTTATAACCTATGAGATTAGAACGAAATTTTTCAAGAGTAAAGACTATCGCTAGAAGTTCTTTATCTGTGGTTGTGTAATTGAGTTGTGCATCATTAAGAGTATTACTAGCATAATAGATGACACGTAGAAGGTTATCAATGTGTTGTGCCAAAATTGCACCAATATCATAGTCAGATGCGTCACACATCAACTCGAAAGGTTCGTTCCAATTTAGAGATTGGATGATGGGTGATAATGTTAGACGTGTTCAAAGATTCTCAAAAGCTTTAAGACACAAATCATCGAATAAAAAGGTGGTTTCCTTGGCGAGGAGATTGCTGAGGGGTAGAACAATTTTGCTAAACTCAGGAACAAAATGTCGATAAAATCCTACATGCCCCAAGAATGAACGAACGTCCTTGACTGCTCGTGGGGGCGGAAAACTAGATATGACATCGATCTTGGCTTTATCTACTTCGATTCCCTTTGCTGATATGACATGTCCTAATACTATGCCTTTTTTCACCATGAAGTATCATTTTTCTCAATTTAGAACAAGATTTTTCTGTTGACGCCTAGCAAGAAAAATAGATAAGTGGTAAAGATATTGGTCAAACGAATCTCCGAAGAGGGAGAACTCATCCATGAAAACCTCAAGGAAATGCTCAGCCATATAAGAGAAAATGCTCAACATACATCGCTGAAATGTTGCCGGAGCATTGCATAACCCAAATAGCATACGACGATAGGCAAAAGTTCCAAAAGGGTAAGTAAACGTGGTTTTCTCTTGGTCCTCTAGAGCGATGGGTATTTGATTGTATCCAGAATACTCATCAAGAAAACAATAATATTCATGACCGGTGAGACGTTCAAGCATTTGATCCATGAAGGGCAAGGGAAAATAATCTTTTTGAGTGACCGAATTGAGCTTTCTATAGCCTATACATACTCGCCACCCTGTGGTCATGCGAGTGGGGACAAGATCATTGTGGTCATTCTTCACAATAGTGATTCCATACTTTTTAGGAACAACATGAATTGGGCTTACCTATGGGCTGTCAGAAATAGGATAAATGATCCCTGCGTCAAGCAGTTTCAAAATTTATTTTCTCACAACCTCAGCCATAGTCGGGTTAAGCCTTCATTGTCGTTCTTTGGACTTCTTGGCATTATCCTCGAGTTTTATCTCGTGCATGCACACAGAAGGACTAATACCCTTAATATCTAAAATTTTCCATCCAAGAGCTTTTGTGTTTCCCTTTAATACATGCATTAATTTCTCTTCATTCTCAGGTTCTAGGTCGGATGCTATGATAGCAGGAAGAGTCTCATTAGGACCTAGGTTGAGATATTTGAGATTTTTAGGGAAAGGTTAAAGTTCTAACCTAGCGGGTACTTCCTCTGCTTCTGGAACAGGATCTTTGACTTTCAGCATTTTAACATTATCATTGCTATCCAAAATAGGAATGGAATCCAACAAGGCATTGACCTCATTGATGAGGTCATCAACATCTAAATTATGTTCAAAATGTGCAAGAAAGGCTTCTAACGGGTCCCTAGGATTGGAACTATGAAATGTATTTTTTACAACAGTACCAAGCATGTTATACTCATCGGGTTCATCTTCAAACGAAGTATGAGTTGCATTGAAGATATTCAGATCGATGGCCTTATTTCCATATGTCAACTTCATAGCTATGCTATGGTAATTGATCAATGCATTAGCACTGGCCAAGAAGGGTCGGCCATGAATCATAGGTATCTCACTATTTGGGTATTCTACCGGGTTTGTGTCAAGGACCACAAAGTCGACAGGATAGAAAAAATTGTTAACCTGGACAAGTACATCCATCACAACTCCCCTAGGAATTCTAATGGACCGATAAGCTAGTTGCATGGTTCTATGTGTCAGTTTTAGTCCTTCCAGACCTAGCTGCTCATATACCGAATAAGGAATCAAGTTTACACTGGCACCTAAATCAAGTAAGGCTTTCCCGATGGGATTTGTCCCTATGTGACAAGAAATGGTCGGCATTCCAGGATCTTTATATTTCATGGGTACTTTGTTCAAGATTATAGAGCTAACCTGAGCATCTAAAAGAAATGCATTTTCACTGTCATGGACATTGAATGCTTTTTTGGAAACATTCATACGTTTCTTGAACGTGCAGAGGTCCTTGAGATGTTTTGCATAGAAAGGAATCTGTCGTAACACATCGAGGAAAGGAATAATGATTTTAAGATTCTTGAACATCTCCTTAACCTCTTCATCGGGAATGTTCTTCCTGTAGACTAAAAACTGTTGGGGAAAAGGTACTCAAGGAATTCTAGGCGGATTATTTTCAATAATCTTCTCACTTAGCGAGACCTGCCCAATCTCTTCCTGAACAAAAGGGGTTTCTTCACATGTAAGTTCGCCTCCTTCTATAACTTTCTTAGTACTAGGATTAAGACTTTGACGTGATTCATCCTCAGGCATCCTAACTTTGTTGTCTACAGTCTTTCCACTTCTAAGTGTAATCACCGCATTCGCCTGATCGCGGTGTGAGCTCTCGGTTTAATCATTCGGATTGGGTTGGGTTTGACTTGGAAATGTACCTTTGTCTCGAGTACTCAACCCAGATGCCAACTAAGAGATAGATGTTTCTATCCGAGTCATAGATTGCTAATTCATTTGCATGAACTGCAATATCAACTGGCTGTTGGATTATAATAGAGCATGAATATCATCATCCGAAGATGACTTTCTATTCTTGGGAGGAACGTAAGGAGTATTTTGGTAAAAAGATTGGTGATTGGGATGAAAGGATGTACCACCTTGATTTTGATTTGAATTACTACCTTGGTCGGTTTACCAGAATAGTTATTCAAATTATTCCTCCTTGAAGAATTCATTTGATAATGTAACTGGTTAGAAGGAAAAGATGAAAGTTTTCAATGAAACATATTAATTTGATCCTTCCTGGTTTCCCTAATTTCATGAATCAAATGGCAATCCTGAGTATAATGTCCAACATCGTCACACGCAGCACAAGCTTGCTTTAACAGACATTTTGTTTTTCCCTATTTCTAAGGACTCTATCATACGCAGGATGGTCATCAGCGTAGCTTCCGAATTAGAGTTAGATCCAACTCCAAAGGTATTACCCCCCTTTTTCTTGAATATCAGTTTCTCTCTTGGTTCCCCAGGTTTGTAATTTTTTAGCCATCTCTTCTAAGAAGTCCAAACCCTCTACATCATCCTTATCAGTAAATTTCCCTAAGCAGAGGGATTCTACAGTTCTCTTGGTTTCAACATTGAATCCATCATAAAGATTTCTAGTTAAGACCCAGGAGTTGATACCGTGATGAGGGCACTGCAGGATCAGTCCCTTATTTCTCTCAAGATAATCCTTTAAGCTTTCTCCGTGAAGTTGGGTAATCCTAGAATTGCCCTACGAAGGGTCTCAGTTTTTTCAAGAGAGAAAAACTTCTTGTAAAAGGCTTCAGTAAGAATCTCAAAACTCGTGATTGATTTTGGCCGTAGAGCTTGAAGCCAGTTCTTAACTTTCCCTAGTTTAAAAAAGGGAAACAACACGAGTTTCATGGCCTCCATTTCATTCACATTCTTATACTTTTGGAGGAACATTAAGTCATCAAAATCCTTAACATGAGCATATGGGTTCTCATCTTCTCCTCCTGAGAATTTTGGCAATGAATTAATGAGCATATTCCTAAGTTTAATTTGCCCAGTTGTAGGAGGTAAAATAATGTACATTTTTGGGAACATGTGATCCTTAAGAGGAATTCGCACGGGTCCCTGACTATTCTTATTATCATTGGCATCTCCCATCTCAAATGATTAGGTTGGAAAACTAAATGGAGTAAATGAGGAAATTGGACTCAGATTATCTATCAAATCAGATTCTCTAAGCCTCTCAAGACGACTCTTAGGCCATCGAAACCATTATTTCATACACTAATACATGTGCGCACTATGATGATCACACAACAATGAGGTACACAAAAATAAACACAACAACCTTTTCAGATGGGCCTTAATTAAGGTCAAGTTGTAAACCCGGTCTCAAGATTCGGTTGCTCCTATTCCTGATAATGGATTGATTCGCAGATTGAGTTGTGTATACTCGCTTTAGCAATAACTCACTTGCAGTTCTAGTCACCTAGAAACACCTGTGCTGGAAGGTGGGGCAAACCTCTTAGAATTACCTTTCTACACTAGTTATGCCAGGGAACGTACTTCCTCCTGACAAACATAGCCACTATCAAGGTTCTTAATGAGCACGTTCCTAATGCTCCCGTTCCGAGCTCTATAAGCCTTTTTTTCTATATATGTATTTTATGGCTTAATCTTGGTTTCTTTTAAAGCCAATGTCCTGTTCTGTAAAATATTAAACCGGGACGTGACCTCCCGGGGTCCTAGTGTGCGGTGCCACACACGACGGATGAAATCCCACTTTTTGTTTGCCTTTTACTAATGTTAGAATTTAAAGGTGCACAAACATCAGGCACATGAACAAAGATTGACCACTTCGCAGGAGGGTGCAGTGGAAAAAAGTACCTGCGGGGCGGTCTTTTTAGGGGCTCGTTGTTTACCCCTGTGAAACCGTTAAGATGGCATACCCGGGCTCTCTGGCTCAAGTAGGCGTTGTAGAGAGGTCCTCCCCGGATGTGGGTTCCAATATTGCCCCTACAGAAAAAGTACAATTTTATCCTCGCTTTAATTACACACTCTTTGCTCAAGAGTACAATATTTTTCCTCACTACAAGTCACTCAAAGAAAGGAGGAAAAGATAACCCTATCTAGTTTTTTTTTTTTTTTTTAACGATCAAATTATGAGAGAACTCGAAAACCAAAACTGTGACTAACAACGCGACGATGGAACCAACAACACGTCTTGATCAAATGGTTGGAGGTTGGTGCTTTGCCTTTTTAAACTTGATGATGTCTGCCCTTATGGAATGATGACTTGTTTTAAATGAAAGTAACTGGCCCACAATTGAAGTTTTGAATTTTAATGCTCCTTCTTACTGCCACAAAGATTTGAATCTTGAGTTGTAAAGTATTGTATTATTCATTTGAACTGCCCCTCATAAATCATTTATTTGTAACTGCCTCCTTCCTTATTTTATGTAACTCACCAGCCCCCTAATCAAGCCTAAACGCATGCAACCTTCATATTGATTGGCTTGATTAATATCTTAATGATGAGTGATAGATATTAAGCACTTGTTTGTAACGACCCCACTTTAAGCTTTGTATTGATATAACCTATAGTGACCCCCCTTACTTCTGTGTTAGGTCTTTTAAGCTATCTATTGCAGATCGTCCTTTATATTGTATGGTCAGTCAGATGCTTCTTTAGAAAACATGCAAAAAAAATCAAGGTCAGTCTTCAGCTTTCTTTGGTAGTCACTGTAAAACAAAGAAAGTAGTCACCGCAAAATAAAGAAAAATTCCTCAAAGTGCATAAAGAAAGAAAAAAATGAAAAGAGATATATCTAATTTCCTTTCTCTGTAACCACTGAGCACAAACAAACTACACCTCAAAAAGCAAAGGTAAAATAAAAATGTAATGAACGAAACCTATGTTCTTCTAAAAATGAAACCGAAAAACAAATTAAACACAATAAAAAATTAATTAATTACCGCTCGAAACCGGCACTGGCGCCATTTTGGTAACGGTCAAAATCCGGTGTTTAGTAGGGGTAAAAATTAGAGTGTCGTTCACTTTCGAACGGGGTTAGAAAATGGTTTTCTCTTGTGATTCAAAGATGTAAAATACTTATACTAATGAAGTCAAAGATCGGGGTTTAGACAATAATTAAAAACCTAAGGAAAGAATCCACCTCAATTATGCCAAATACATCAACTAACAATAGTTTACCCATAGTGAAAATAAAGGTTTATGACCTCAAGTCAAGTTGGTTCAACTTTTATCATAATATTTCATTTTAAACACAAAAAAATACATGACTTTCAAGTATGAAAATATGAAATGTGAAAGAATACAAATGCTAACTACAAGCCGTTGAAACATCCAGTTTTGGAGTTTGCTTCATTTAGTGTCGAGAGTAGGCGTCAGCATTCTCTCATGGTTATCCGGTGTCAGTGAGTGCACGAGGAGCGACTACAGCTAGACAGACTGACTCTGAGCAGGTAAGTGGGTTGTAACTCTTTATTCTAAAAAGTCAAGCCTATGCCTTTTTACAGAGTTTGAAAAACTAGTAAGAATGTCTTCCTTTAGAAAATAGAGTTTCTATTCGAATAGAAGTTTGTCTATTCGAATAACTCACCTCAGGGTGATGTTAAGCTTGGAAAGATTCCCTCTATTCGAATAAGGTTTTTCTCTATTCGAATAACTCACCTCAGGGTGATTTTAAGCTTAGAAAGATTGCTTCTATTCGAATAGGATTCTTTCTTATTCGAATAACTCACCTCAGCGTGATTTGAAGCTTGATCCTATTCGAATAGGATTTGTCTCTATTCGAACAGAGCCCGTGTTTTCTGTTTTCCTACTTAAGGCATACTTACCTTTTTTCATAACTCACTTCTTGAAAACCTATATTTTTAAGGGCTTGTTTTTTAGAGTGAAGAAAGATCTTTTCTGAGAGATTCAAGAGAAAATCAAATCACTTAAATCTTGATTCAATCAAATTGATCAATAAACCCTAGTCATGCATTGAAGAACTTGAGCGATTCAAGAATTGGAGCTTCGATGTGAGATTGGAACCAGGCGTTGCGAGAACACGAGATTGATTGCAAGAAGATTAATTGGAAGAGAGATAATCATGAGAGATGCTTATCGAGTCTGTAAGTGATTAAATTCTTGTAGTTCTTTTTCATATAGTGGATTGTTTAGTTGTCGGGGATTCGACAACGAACTGTGGGTTTTTTTTTTCTGAGAAAGGTTTTCTCACAGGGTTAAAAAAATTTGTATGCGTCTCTAATTTCTAACTACTTATTTGACATTAGATAATTGGATTAACCTGATTTAAGTTTATCTTAGGCCATTAATTCAAAGGAATTAGGACCTGACGATTTAGACCTAAAACAATCAAAATTGATTAGTTTCAAGCGTCTAGGAATTTTAATTGGTATCAGAGCGGTCACACTTTGAGGTTTAACAACCTACGCGTGGATCTCGGATAGTTCGCTTGAGAATAATGAGTTCCGAGAAGTTTGGAGGTTCTGTAAATTTCCCTCTACTCTTTGATGGCAAAGATTACCTATACTGGAAGGTCCGAATAGTTGCTTTCTTACAATCAATCAGAGAAGATGTATGGATTGCCATTAAGGATTGTTGGTCGCATCCTACTATGATGCAAGGAGCAACATGGGATTCCATAGGGGTCCTGAATCCTAGGAACCAATGGACAAAAAATGAAAAGGATGCCGCCAGCTATAATTCTAAAGGCCTCAATGCAATCTTTAGGGTTGTGAGCATAAGTGAGTTTCGACATCTCTCTGCTCGTACCACTTCGAATGAAGCATGGGGCATTCTAGATCGAACTCATGAGGGCGATGATATAGTTAAAGAAAGTAAGCTACAAATGCTTACTTCACAATTTGAGAATATCTGAATGAGTAAAACTGAACCGTTTGATAACTTCTATGCGAGGCTAAGTGATATTTCAAACACTAGTACCGCATTAAGAGCTCCCTATTATAATGTTTAGATTGTTTACAAAGTCCTAAGGTCTCTTCCTAAAAGCTTTAGGTCCATACGCGATGCTATCGAGGAAGCTCAAGATATAAAAAAAATTGAAGCCCGATACATTAGCTGGAAAATTGCAAACGTTTGAACTTGAGATGAGAATGGAGAACCCTGAGAAGAATAGGAGTATTGCTTTCAAGTATTCATCTTACTCCTCTTCTTCCAAGGGTTCTAGAGAGGTTGATTACTCATTCATCTCAGATGATGATGAAGGTTTGGATATAGATTCATCAATTGCTCTTATTAGCCAGCAATTTCAAAAAATCTTGAAGAAACGACAGTTTTAAAAACAAGAACAAAAATAAGGGCAATCAATGAACTATAAACCGTGACCTCATGATCGGTTTAAAACGTATAACTGGCAGACCAATAGTGATACTGACCTTAGTCAAGTTGAATGTCACAAGTTTGGTCATTTTTCCCATAGCAGTCCTAGTAAGAAATTTGGCACTAATCATAAAGCTATGAATATCAGTGTTACTTGGGATGACAGTGATGATGAACATGATAACAATGAGAGTCATTCCCAAGTAATTGATAATAGAAATTTTATTGCTTATCCTGCTTTCCTTACTTGTGGCAATAGTACTTTTGATGTCTTTGAACTTGAAAATTCTGATAAAAATCAGAGTAATCAAGAACAGGATGAGTTTGATGACCCTACTCTTAAGGACTTGTATGCTCAAACTCTTGCTAAGTATATGAAACTAGGTAAATGTAACAAAGTCTTGAAAGACCAAGTTGATACACTTACATGCGAACTTTAAAACAAAACTGAGAGCATAAGTCACGAGATAGAGGTACTTGAGAATGAGAAACTAGGCCTTAGTGACAAAGTTTTTTTTCTAGAAAAAGAAGTTAATGATGCTAAAGAGAAAATAAAATCAATTTTGGACGAACTTTGTTTGGCCAAGCTTAATGTAGTTTTATCTCAGCAGAAACTTAAGAAGTTCTGTCATGGGGCCAAGAACATTGATAAAATGATATGTATGGGAAAGACAGACAGTGACAAAAGGGGTCTAGGATATGAGGAATCTCTTCCGACTGCCAAGACTCCCCAAGTCATAAAATTTGTGAAAGCAACTGCTGCTACCTCGTTTCCTAAACATAACATAATATCTACTACTCATGACCATGCCCAAAGGGTTTCTTACTCTCAAATTTACTATTGTAGCTCATGTGGTAGAAAGGGACATATTGCATCGTACTGTTGATTTGTTGGACCTTATCAATCATATGTTCACCCTTTTAATGGATATAGATATAATTCTAATGCAATGTCTACTAACGTGAAACGTGAGAATGTATCTAGATTATTTGCACAGGAAACTACAGGTTGAAGAACTCTTCGGAGCATTTGGGTACAAAAGATAGATTTGGCTCCTCAGATACGGTGCAATGTTGCACTAACTGCCCTGAATGCTTTTAAGATAGTTCTGTAGTAGCATATTTCCCAACATCGACATACTGAAGCTATTGTAGATGTTCTCGATGATATCTCATTACAAGAACAAAGCATAACCGCAATAAAGACGAGTCCAGTACAAGCATGCTTCTCGACCTCTTACATCGGCGACCATGGCATAGTTCTCGACTTCATACTTCAACGATCATAACTAAGTTATCAACCTCATTTATCTCGACCTTAGAACTAGTTGTTGCACTCAGTCAAAGAGCCGTTGAAGATCCGCAATGTTCGTCCACATCCTTCGGGCTCGAAAACTGTCTTTCAAAATTTGTAAACCTTGCCTGTATCTCTATAAATACAGGCAGGGTATGAGAGACTTGTTACGTGATAATATCCCCTGATCACTACTCTATCTTTCTTACCATTCTTTATACTCAGAAACTTGTAATAACTAGCAACCTACTCGAATTTTTCCCAAAAACCTTCAACGAGGTCGTGGTTTTTCTCAGTTTCTCTGAGTTTCCACGCAAAATCTTGTGTGTTAGCTAAGTTGTTCTCCTCATCTTTACTAAAATATTGGCAAGGATTACCCTACTGGGAAAATCCGCCATTACAATTGGCGCCATCTGTGCATCAAACACACATTCTTTTATCAGTTAAAAGACCTCAGGCAAAGAATGACGGGAATGAACCTCAAAAGTACCTTCAATACGCTGAGGAACCAAGACGTTGTTTTAACTCCAGAAGCTGCCGATCTACATAACATTGTCGCCGAACTTCGAAAATAAATGGATCTAGATCGAGCCCAGCGTTTGAAGGATCAACAGAATCATGAGCGAGATCTCCAAGTCGAAAGAGACGAGAGGAGAGAAGCTCTGGATCAACAAAGTAAGACTTACCAGAAAGAAATAGACAATTTGCACAGAACGCGAACGTCCCCTCCTGGAGCACAAAGTGAACACCGGTCTAGAGTAACTAGACGAGACAGCCAACCAAGAGGAGACCAAGTTTGCGACTAAATTCGTACTTCTCGATCTAGGTCATGAAACCCAGACAGAGCTTCTCACCATTTTAGGCTCACAGCGTCCTCCTCATCGACCATTGGCAGTCGACGCACTCGTTATCAATCTCCACAATAGCGACGTCCAATCAGAGAATGTCTGGGACCTGAGGGCGAAGGAAATTTTGACCCCCAAGTTGCTGTCGCACCAGCCCCATAACCACATTACGTTACACTGGATGATCTCAACACCAGAATCCATGCAATCAATGCAGAAGTACCAGGATGAATATCGGCACTCGATAGAATCGAGACCAACCCAATCTCTATCATCCTCGAGACCATGCCTATTCTGGAGAATTTTCATATGCCAAAATTTATCCAATACGCAGGCCTCACGGATCCTCTCACTCACGTCCGACACTTCAAAGCCACAGTTGATTATACTCCAAACTAGACCACATGCTCTGCAGACTTTTCAACATGAGCCTCAAAGAAGAACCCTCCGATGATTTCACACTCTTCCCGAAGGCTCAATAACAACTTTCCAATTACTACAACGTCTCTTCGAGTCAAACTATGCTCATGCCAAAGAATGTGAGATCACTGTGGACTCCTTATTTTTCTTTGAACAAGGAGCAAAGGAAACATTGGCCGGCTTTTACAAGAGATTCTTGCAAGGGACCCGCAAAATTAGGAATTCATACCCCAAAATTGTAGTACCAGCATTAACCTCGGCGCTGCACATCGACTCCAAGGTTCAAGAAGAATTAACCCTTCATAAACGACGGACAGTAACGGAGATGATCAATGTCGTTAGCAACTACATTGAACTGGAACGGTCCAAGAAAGAGAAGATGAAGAGTTCTGCGGTCATTCAAACCACCGAAGCATTTTCATCCCATCCTCGCAAACAAACAAACACAGGAACTCAAAAACCTCGTGGCCAAAACAATGACAACAATATGAGACAGGACGAAAAGCCAGACAGATCAGTCCCGACTTTGCCGCCAATAACAACAACCCTCACTTCTATCCTGAATGAGATAAAGGGAGATGAGTTATACTGGGAATCACAGCCAATCCCTGACATCCCTGGCAAACCAATGTGTCAGTACCACAACGTGCACAACCACGAAACCAGCAATTGCTACTCTCTGATCTGCATATTCAACCGCATCGTACTGGCTGGAAGACTCAAACAATATGTGATCGATCTTTAGAAATTTGTCGACGATGAAGCAAAAAAGAAAGAGGTTGATCAAACACAAGGACAAGGTAAAGCTCGACATCTTTACATGATCGAGATAGAAAAAACCAAGAAGAGGAAGCAAGATGATAGAATCACCTCTTACTACAAAATGACTATAGTTGACAAGTCAGCCAAACTTCTCCCCAGTTCAAGCAAGTCCACACGTCCATTCCCGATAACCTTCAAAGATTGTGATACTAGCCACGTCAAGTACCCTCATAACGACCCACTGGTCATCATGCTCAAAGTAGGACAGGACTATCTGCACACCCTCCTCGTCGACACAGGAAGTGCGACAGACATTCTTTTCCGCCGAGCCATAAAAGTTCTCAGACTTCGAGATTCAGTGAAAGCATCAGCAACAACAATCACAGGATTCAATGGTTCAAAGGAATCAGTTACAGAAGAAATCACACTGCCGGTACAAGCAGGTCCCGAAACTGCATTTGTCAAATTTCTGGCCATCGACGCAGAATCCAAATACTTGGGCATCTTACGTCGAAGTTGCCTGCATTCCATAAAAGCAGTTCCCTTGACTTATCATCTCACTCACCGCTTCCCAACAGATCATGGAGTTTACGAAATCAAAGGCACCAAGCAGTTACCCGCATGTTTGAAAACACCACAACAAACTCCCACGCAACCAAACTTCTTAAGGTATAACAACTACAGCAGGAACCGACACCTACATTTGGGCAGTACGATACTGAAGTTGTCGAATCCATCGAGCTCGATGGTCCTGGATGAAATAATTTTATCAGTTCCAAACTGTCTCTCATCGAAAAGGAAATAATGATCCAACTACTGAAAAAAAATGTTGACATCTTCGCATAGTCATTCTAGGAAATGCCCGAAATTGACCCTTCAGTTGCCTGCCACGAGCTCAACCTCCTCCCAGATAGCAAGACCGTTGTACAAAAATGTTGGAATCTTGCTCCTCGACTCCGTGAAGCTGTGAATGATGAAATCGACAAACTACTTCGCGTTGGGTTTATTCGAGAAGCTAAGTATCCAAAATGGGTCTCTAACATCGTAGCGGTTCCTAAGAAAAATGAGAAAATCAGAGTCTGTATTGACTTCACAGAACCTAACAAATTCACACCAAAGGACAATTTCCCACTTCCATTGATCCCTCAGCTGCTCAATTCTGTCATAGGGCATGAGCTTCTATCCATGATGGAAGCCACATCTGGTTACAATCAATTACCTCTTACCGAAGAAGACCAAGAAAAAACTACCTTCATCACACAGAGATGATTATATTGTTACACAGTAATGCCATTTGGTTTAAAGAATGCTGGAGCCATGTATCAGCGACTTGTAACTAGAATGTTCAAGGATCATTTGGGAAAAATTATGGAGGTTTACATCGATGACATGATCTGCAAAGGCTTGAAGAGAGAAGATCATTGTCACAACCTCCAAATAATCTTCGACATCCTTCTTATCTACCAGATGAAACTCAACCCAGAAAAATGCCAATTCAGAGTTACATCCGGCAAATTTTTGGATCACTTGGTCAGTAAAAGAGGCATCGAGATCGATCCAACAAAGATAAAGGCTCTCATGGCGATGCCCTCTCCTCAAACAAAAAAAGAAGTCCAGAAATTCACTGGAAAAATTGCCGCTCTTTACAGTTTTATTTCAAAATCGTCAGACAGATGCAAATTACTGTACCTTCTCCTTCGTGGAAATCCCACACCTCATCATCAAAAGTAGCCAATCGACATAATTTGGACTCCAGATTGTGAGCTGGCTTTCCAGGATCTTAAAAGATACCTGAGGTACCCCCCAATCATGAGTACTCCAGTCGATGGTGAAACCCTCACTATGTACCTCTCAACGACAGATGTATTTATCAGCTCAGTTCTGATTTGAGAAGATAATGGAATAGAAAAACCAATCTATTTCATCAGCAAGACTCTCACACCAGCAGAACGACGATACACAATAACGGAAAAGCAGCTCCTTGCACTGGTTTACAGCTCTCAGAAACTTCGACCATATTTCCAAGCTCATCCAATTAAAGTTATCACGAAGTACCCGCTCAAACTCGTATTATCGAAGAAGGAAAAATCAAAAAGAGTTCAACATATTTCTTGGGGAGTATGACATCTCTTTCGAGCCTCAAATATCTTGCAAAGGGCAAGCAGTGGCAGATTTCATGGAAGACTTCCCTGTTGGAGACTCTGAATGGGAAAAACTTGAAAAAGTACTAGCGGACGACTCAATTGCTGAACCAGACGCATGGTCCCAAAGTACAGGATGGAGACTTTTTATATACGGATCAGTAGGTCCACGAGGATCCGGAATTGGCATCGTCCTCGTGACACCTTCCAATCATCGTATCGAGAAGGCCATTAAGCTGAAATTCTACACCACAAACAACGAGACAGAGTATGAGGCCATCCTTTATGGACTCGACCTCGCTTTAACACTTGGGGCGACATACATAGCAGTATATGTCGACTCCTTACTCGTCTCCAACCACAACAACAAAACGAACAAAACTTCAGGGAAGATGGTTGATTATGCCGCATTAGTCGAAGAAAAAATGCTCAAGTTCACATCATCATCGATCTCTTACCTCCCTCGAGCAGAAAACAGGCATGCAAATGCCTTAGCATATGTAGCGGCCATGCTCAAAGACAGTGAAAGGAGACAGCTAGATATTGAGGTTATTGAGCATTCTAGCCTTGATATTACCCATACAATACAAATTAAAGTTGCCGAAGACAAAGATGAAAATGACTGGAGAAAACCCTTATATGCTTATCTCAATTCCAACATTCTTCCAAGCAACAAAGAAGATGCAAGATCACTTTTGGCTAAATGCCCTCGATTCAAAATCCAGAACAGAGAACTCTACCAAAAAATTGGAGGAGGACCCCTCATCGAATGCATCTCACAGAAGCAAGCCCAAATCAAGATCAAAGAGCTACATGAAGGTATCTGCATTGCACACATCTCAAGAAGATCATTGGCACAACGAGCATTCTCACAAGGATTATACTAGCCAAAGATGAGACAAGACTGCGAAGATTATGTCTGTAAATGCTACAAATGCCAAATCCACGCTCGGGACATCAAAATCCCAGCCCTCGACTTGCATGTTAGCAATGTCCTCTGGTCATTCCAATGATGGGGAATAGACATCATCGAGCCATTCTACCCAGCGTCAAGAAATCGGAAATTCGTCTTCGTCGCCACAGATTATTTTACCAAATGGGTTAAAGCAATCCCCCTATGCCATACCGACGAAAATGCAGTAATCAAATTCATCTGGGAACACATCATCACGAGGTTTGGTTGTCCAGAAATGATCCGCTCGGATAACGGAAGGCAATTCATTAGTGTGAAAGTCCTAAACTTCTTACATAAATACAAGATCCAACTGTCCACTTCGACACCTTACTACCCTCAAGGAGACGGCCAGGCCAAAGCTATTAACAAGAGTATCAAGTCAGGATTACGAAAACGACTCGATGAGAAGAAAGGGAGATGGCAGACGAACTACTCAATGTTCTTTGGGCTTACAGGACAATACCCCGAACATCCACTGGTTGCACTCTATTCATGATGGCCTTCGGCACCGAGACAGTAATTCCCTCTGAGCTCGACCTTCCTAGTGGTCAAAGGAAAATCGCAGATGAAGAAAATGAGTTGGGATTAGTACGCAATCTCAACTGGATCAAAGAAACACGTGATCAAGCCATCGCCAACTTGGGGCGATACCATGACACACTACGAAAATCTTACAACATGAAAGTTCGAGAAAGAAAATTCAACAAAGGCGATCTCATCCTACGTCAAATACAGGATCACACTCGACCAAAAAAATCTGGAAAACTTTCTAAAAATTGGGAATGACCATACATCGTCAGTGACAAAAACGAGAGTGGAAATTATTGGCTCATGATAGAGGACGAATTTCAGCTCGAATATCCATGGAATACAACGCAACTCAAAATGTTTTACCGATAGAGACTATAATTTCCTTCGACAACATTAAATAAAGTCCATCTTTACTATTCATCTTTGCAACACGTCTTTCTAGACAACACATTATTATCTTTACAATTTGCATAGTAACGATCTATACCTAACAAGTATAAATCTAAAACTAGCATAATATCTATCAACAAGTTATTTCCATTTACAGAAAACAAACTTTCAATCATTACTTCTCAAACAAAACATGTCTTGTTTTGCCCTCATCGAACCCAGGTATCCCATTGAGGATTCAATCAGGTACATCAGTTCATCTCGATGTATGCTGTACATCCAAACTATATCAGGACAAATGATTTTCAATTACAGGAACAACATCATTTACAATCTTTACTTCTCGAACAAAACGCGTCTTGTTTTGCTCTCATCAAACCCAGGTATCCCATTGAGGATTTAATCTGGTGTATCAGTTCATCTCGATGTATGCTATACATCCGAACTATATCAAGACAAATAATTTCCAATTACAGGAACAACATTATTTACAATCTTTACTTCTCAAACAAAACATCCCTTGTTTTGCTCTAATCGACCCAGGTATTCCACCAAGGAATAAATACCTGGTAAGCCAGTTCTTCTCGATGTATACTATCCATGTATATACCTGCACAGAATATACGCAAAAGATATGAACATCAAGTCTATATCATTTGCAATCATCAAACATTTTATACTACGTATTTACGACTTTAGACGAAGATAATTTACCAAATTACTTCGATAGAACATTAAATATTAACCAAGTGGTCATTTTTACATACTTCAAACAAACAAAATGTCTCGGCCCCACTGGCCACTTTTACAACTTTTTCAAAACAAAAACTTCTATCAGACGTTCTCTCTGTTACTTACTCTACAACAGGATCAGGGGAGCGTTCACCATCGCCAGCATCAACCACATTCAACTCACTCAATACATCATCGGCGTTGACACTCTTGGGAATCGTAAGAATAGGGTCCCTTGCCTCCTCCTCTGTATCCCCGACATAAGGTGTTCCCACTGTCGACTCATCCTCTGACTCAATACAAGGCAACAAATTTTCCTTTACAATCATCCCCTTATAATATTCTTTCCTCTCCATGGAATCATCAAGCTCCTTCGAGTAATTTTGCTCAATCAGCACAAACTTTCCATAAAGATCCTTCTCGACCTCAGCAATAGCATTCCTCCGTTCTTCTTCCATTGCAGCTTTCTCGGCCTTGAATTCATCCTGAAGCCTTGAGATCTCTTCTTCCTTTTCCTGTCGTGCCCCGGCTACAACTTTCTCCTTAGCCTCTGCCACAGCTTTCTCCTTCGCCTTCTCAGCATCGGCCTTGTAGCGATTCAACCTCGATTCCATCTTCTCCTTCTCTCAGATCGCTTTCTCTTTCTTCTTCGTTAGCTCACTCTCAATCGATTGATATCCCTTCAGCTGATTGGCCAATGAGCTCGAATTGGCAATAAGAGGCGTCGCTTCATCGATAACACCCAAAATCTGCATCAATGACATATTATCAATATTGGCATGAGGAACCAATTATTTTAATTTCGCAAGTGCAGATAAATTTCTCACCTTCGACAAACTTCCTTGCCCCTCACTGAAGAATGATACCAAACTTCTCAGGCTCACCTTGGCATCCTCCAACTTGTCTTCCATTAATGTTGTTCCTACAGCGCAAGCATCCAGATTGACATTCACCTCCACAGCAGATTGGTTCACAAATTTAGTTCCAGACTCCTCCAAACCCTTCTAGGCTACCCCCGAATCTTTCCTCGACACAATACTTGTCGAACCACTAGGTGGTCGACCCCCAACAAAACTCCTTGTCAAAAGCTTCAAACCTTCAGGCACAACAGATCTCCTCGATGACCTCTTCGGGTCCTTCAGCTCATCACCTTCCTCTACAGGGGTGGACCTCTTCTTCGTGCCCTTCTTCATAGACCACTTCAGAATAGGGTCTATTGCACTCGTACCATCAGTAGATATCCCTACAAAGATGAGTTCTCTAACAGCAAGGCAGCCTCGACCTCCCTCTTGTTCTTCGCAGATATCTTACCGTCTATAGTAGACACTTCTGCTCCTTTACTTCGAAATCTTTTAACACCTGCCTCCTCGAACAGAGTATTCAGGTTTTCTTGATCCTCAGCTAAAGCGTCGATTCGGCCCAGATAGTCCTTCCTTATATTGTACAGCTGCTTGCTTACCTTCGAGCTCCTACCAATCTTCTTCAAAGCTGCACATAAACAACAAGACGTTAGAAACCACATTACAACAGTTACACACTAAAATACTTCGATAACAGTTTATCTAACAACAAACCTAGATGGAATGCCTTCCTTTTTAGAGGCTCCCCGGGATTGCTCTTATCAAACTCATAATTCCCTGACACTAAGAGCCTTTCATCACCATACTGCCCTCCACTGGAAACCATGTCATAAAAGAGTTTCCTCTTTTGAAACCGCGCTAAATAACGGTACCTCCGCTTCACAGGGTTGACTTTAAGAAAATAATAGACACATATGTCATCTACTGTAATTAGCTCCTCCCCTCGTGCTTGAAGTCGATGGTTAATAGCACCACAGACTCGAAACAAGTCGTACACATTTGGATTATACTGCCCAGGAGCCACATCAAAGAAGTTTATCAACTTCTTCTGATCAGCCTGAATAGGCAGTTTTAACCACTTTTTAATCTGTTCTCGATGCACCAGAATCCCATCCAAAGGAATCCTCTGTGCAATCATCTCATACTCGAACTCTTCAAGCCTAATATCATCGAGAATTCCGTATGTCTTCTTAAACCCAATGATCTCCCTCGTCTTAGGCTACTCGCCATAAGATTCATTCTCATCTTCCTGAACAACCCCTTCACCTCTCAACTCACCTTCTAGACCACTACCCTATGGCGAGTGATCGATATCAGTCTTTGTGCCATCACTATCTGATACCTCGACATGTCTGGGTGGTACAATATGTTGTTCAAAATTACTGGAACCACCCACCCTATACTCACTTCCCAACCTCTGGACGCAAGTGGTGACGTCCACGGCCAGGGGCGTGACTTCTTTGAGATTATCCATTATTGCTTTACCAGCTTGGTCAATTGTTTCAGCCATTTTTAATGAACCTAAAACCAGATTCCAGTTTTTATCAAATTACTTTTCTCAATTGATACATATAATAGATGATGATATATATATTTTATTTCACATAGATTTCAACAGTTATATAGTTCATACATTTCCTAATGCTATAGTTGTCGAGCAAGCCTCCAACATACTAGCATTTCTTGTGACATTTTTATGATCACTCTGTTGTCGAGAATCTCAAACAATCATTCATTCTCATTACGAGGTTATTAGTTGTCGATAATCGAAATTTATATAGTTTTATTCTCAAACAAATTCTTAACAACTTTAACTGTGTTTTCCGTATTTACAGGGAAACTTCTCGAAGAATCTGAACAACAAGATATTTCTTGCCAAAAACGGTTGAATCAGAAAATCATCAGAAAATTCAAATTTCTCACCATCCTCGCCGCCAATCATGGCAACACCACCCATCCTCAGGCATCATATTGCCGAACATATACCATATACCACCATACAATAGCACCAACACCACCCCCAACCAACAGTCTCGCCGTAACGGTAGCGACAACAACAGAATCATCCTCTCTCCACCACCAATCCCTTAACCATGCCCTCTAGTCCATTACTTCACCCCCGTACGCTCACGACAGAGATTATCAACTCATACCACCCAAAGCAACACCAAATAGACTCAATTCACAAAAATGCCAAATTACCATTTTCTCCAATTACTCCTAACACACTAACATCTGCATCAATTCCTTCAAATCCTTTGTCATACATATCACTATCTACAACGGGTATTCATTATAAATCAGTACAAATTAAGACTAAGGAGATACTACTTACCGAAAAGATGCGCTGCTTCGGTATCCCTTGCCTTAGCTTGCTTGACCCTCTCAATCAACACTTTGATATCCTCTCTACCAATTATTGCCAATGTTTCCAACTCCAAATGGATAACACTCAGAGAAGGGGAAATTTTTTTTAAATTTTTGAAATGTAAACAGTCACCTTAGTGACAAAGTTATTTTTCTTGAAAAAGAAGTTAATGATGCTAAAGAGAAAATGAAATCAATTTTGGACGAACTTCATTTGGCCAAGCTTGATGTAGTTTTATCTCAGCAAAAACTTGAGAAGTTCTGTCATGGGGCCAAGAACATTGATAAAATGTTATGTATGGGAAAGACAGACAGTGACAAAAGGGGTCTAGGATATGAAGAATCTCTTCCGACTGCCAAGACTCCCCCAAATCATAAAGTTTGTAAAAGCAACTGCTGCTACCTCGTTTCCTAAACATAACATGATATCTACTACTCATGATCATGCCCAAAGGGTTTCTTACTCTCAAATTTACTATTGTATCTCATGTGGTAGAAAGGGACATATTGCATCGTATTGTAGATTTGTTGGACCTTATCAATCATATGTTCACCCTTTTAATGGATATAGATATAATTCTAATGCAATGTCTACTAACGTAAAATGTGAGAATGTATCTAGATTGTTTGCACATGAAACTACAGGTCGAAGAACTCTTCAGAGCATTTGGGTACGAAAGATGGATTTGGCTCCTCAGATACGGTGCAATGTTGCACCAACTGCCCTGAATGCTTTTAAGATAGTTCTGTAGTAGCATATTTCCCAACATCAACATACTGAAGTTATTGTAGATATTCTCAAAGATATCTCATTACAAGAACAAAGCATAACAACAATCAAGACGAGTCAAGTACAAGCATGCTTCTCGGCCTCTTACATCGACGATCATGGCATAGTTCTCGACTTCATACTTCAACGATCGTAACTAAGTTCTCGACCTTAGAGCTAGTTGTTGTACTCAGTCAAAGAGCCGTTGAAGATCCGCAATGTTCGCCCACATCCTTCGGGCTCAGAAATTGTCTTTCAAAATTTGTAAACCCTGCCTGTATCTCTATAAATACAGGTAGGGTATGAGAGACAGGTTACGTGATAATATCCCCTGATCACTACTATATCTTTCTTACCATTCTTTATACTCAGAAACTTGTAATAGCTAGCAACCGACTCGAATTTTTCCCAAAAACCTTCAACGAGGTCGTGCTTTTTCTCAGTTTCTCTGAGTTTCCACGCAAAATATTGTGTGTTAGCTAAGTTGTTATCCTCATATTTACTAAAATATTTCCAAGGATTACCCTACTGGGAAAATCTACCATTACAAGTTTAATGGTATATGGATAGTGGGTGTTCTCGTCATATGACTGGTGATGAATCCAAATTGTGTCATCTAGAGAGTATTCAGTGAGGTAATGTTACATTTGGTGATGGGAGCACATCTCCTGTGGTTGGAAGGGGACAGGCCGAAGGACTTGGTACTCTGGTAATTGACAATGTTCTCTTGGTTAAGGGGCTGAAGGGAAATCGTCTGAGTATCAGCCAACTATGTAATGCAGATCATTCTATTACATTTTCCAAAGGTGGATGTGAGGTTTTGAACTCTCAAGGGCAACGTGTGATGCATGCTGCTAGAACCGCTAATAATTGCTATGCTGTTCAACAAGAAGCTATACTGTGTAACAAAGCAAAGCTGAATGATGTAGAGTTATGGCATCAAAGGTTGGGATATATAAACTTCAATGATTTGTCCAAGAATACAAGTAAAAAGCTAATTTGGGGAGTTCCAAAGTTGGGAAGATTGAGCAATGTGGTGTGCGGTCCTTGTCAAGTTGGCAAGCAAACAAAGAGCTCTCACAAGAAGTCTAACAATATTGCTACTACTCAGACTCTTGAGCTGATACACATGGACTTGATGGGTCCTATGAGAACAGTATCATTGGGAGGTAAAAAGTACATTCATGTAATGGTAGATGACTTCTCTCGGTATACATGGATAGCAATTTTGAGAGAGAAGTTTAATACTTTTGAAGAATTCTGTACTATATCACTTCGAATCCAAAATGAGAAAGATTACTCTTTTGATAAAATTCAAAGTGATCGTCGAGGCGAGTTTAAGGATGCTGCGGTGATTGAGTACTGTACTTCTAATGAGATTAAGCATGAATTCTCTGCTCCAATCACTCCACAACAAAATGGGGTTGTCGAAAGGAAGAATAGGGTTCTTCAAGAAATGGGACGTGTTTTTCTTCAGAGCAAGGATCTTCCAACGCATTTTTTGGGGGAAGCCATTAGTACCGCGTGCTATACTATTAATAAAATATATCTTCATCTACTTACTTTAAACACGCCCTATGAATTGTGGTTTGGAAAGAAGCCGAATGTCCACTATTTCTAGGTTTTTGGGAGTAAATGTTTCATCTTTAGAGATCGAGAAAACATTGAGAATTTTGACTATCGGAGTGATGAAGGTCTTCTTTTGGGCTACTCCACAAATAATAGAGCTTTTTGAGTCTATAATTTGAGAACCAAAGTGATGATGGAGTCCTGTAATGTGGTAGTAGATGATACTTACACCGTGGGTTCTACAGATGTGAGAGAAGATGACAGTACACTGAAAACTCTATAAACATCTACTGAGATTCATGCATCGATTCCCACTCTACCACTTCCAGTTCCGAACCCCCCTCCTGCTCTAAGTGTACCGCAACCTAGATGGCATCAAGTCCGATATCATTGGGGATGCTAATGCTCGGGTTCAAACTAGAAGCCAACACCATGAGACGGTTCACTGTGTTTGTTATGTCTCGGTGATTTAACCAACCACAGTTAAGGAAGCTCTTTTAGATGAATATTGGCTTCATGTAATGCAAGATGAGCTTCGACAGTTTCGACGTCAAGATGTTTGGGATTTGGTTGCACGTCCTTCAAGTGCAAATGTTATTAGGACCAAATGGGTTTATAAGAACAAATATGATGAACTTGAGAATGTAGTTCGAAACAAAGCTCGATTGGTTACTCAAGGGTATAATCAAGTAAAAGGGGTTGATGTTACTGAAACGTTTGTACCTACGGCAAGACTTGAGTCTATTCGTCTATTGTTCGCCCTTGCTTGCAATCTAAAATTCAAGTTATAACAAATGGATGTGAAGAGTGCGTTTCTGAACGGGCTCTTAGAAGAAGAAGTGTATGTGTCTTAACCAAAAGGGTTTAAAGATTCTCATCATCCCGATTATGTGTTCTACTTGAAAAAGGCTCTTTATGGTTTGAAGCAAGCTCTTCGCGCTTGGTATGAACGACTCTCCAATTTCTTCTTAACTAAGGGATTTGTTCGAGGGGGAATTGATAAAACACTGTTTATCCAACGGAAGGGAGATGCGATACTAGTTGCTCAGGTATATGTAGATGATATTGTGTTTGGTTCTACTTCGAGTTCACTAACCTCTTCTTTTGCAGCTTTAATGAAAAGTGAATTTGAAATGAGCATGGTAGGGGAGCTAACTTACTTCTTAGGTCTCCAAATACGACAAATGGATAGAAGAATATTTCTTTCTTAATCCACGTATGCCAGGGATCTTATGAAGAAGTTTGGCCTTTCTTCTACAAAGTATGCTAGGACGCCCATGAGTACCACAACAAAGCTATGTAAGGACTTTGCAGGTAAGGAGATTGATCAAAAGACGTATAGAAGTATGATAGGTAGTTTACTTTATCTTACTACTACTCGTCCTGATATTATGTTCAGTGTATGCATATGTGCTCGTTATCAAGGTAGTCCGAAAGAGTCCCATTTACAAGCTGTTAAGCGTATTATTCGTTATGTATGTGGGACTTCTGATTTTGGCTTATGGTATTCACATGACACAACCTCCGAGGTTATTGGGTATTCTGATGCAGATTGGGCAGGTAATGCAGATGATAGGAAGAGTACTTCTGGTTGATGCTACTATATTAGAAATAATCTTGTGGCTTGGCAGAGCAAGAAGCAGAATTATATTTCACAATCTACAGCAGAAGCGGAGTATATTGCCGTGGGTAGTTGTTGCACCCAATTGATTTGGATGAAACAAATGGTGCTTGAATATAGGATAGTCCAGGGGACAATATCAGTGTTTTGTGACAATACGAGTGCGATCAATATCTCCAAGAATTCTGAACAACATTCCAGAACCAAACATATCGACATTCGGTTCCACTTCATCCGAGATCTTGTTGAGCGCAAGATAGTCAGTGTTGAGTATGCTCCCATAGAGAGTCAGTTAGCCGATTTTTTCACCAAGCCGTTAGATGCTATGAGGTTTTAGCTTTTGTGACAGCCCATTGGTGTCTGCTCTATTGATTAGGTATGTCGTTTACTTCCTTTTTATACTATTTTGGTAGATTATCACAATGATATATGCTTGGTCAGATACGTTTGTCCAATTTAATGTTAGGATAGTTCAGTATAGTGTTTACTTAGATATTAATTTCTCTCACGGCAGTTAACTCTCACATGCTTAGATAGATAGGCGCTCATTGATAGTATACTTTAGGATACATGTAGAGACTTTGTACCTAACATTATGTGAGGATCTGGCCCTTCTATATTAGCTTTGAGTGTTCTGAAACTTTATCCTTCTTCTGATCTTATTGTTTTGATCTCATTTCATTTCTTTACTCAATCGTCATTTGGTAACCTCAAGTTCAAGTTAGTTTAATAAAACATTTCCTATTTGTATTCAAGGCAAAAAAATGACTGTGTTCAACCAAAGATATGATAATAGGCATTTTATTGCTACACATTTTTGGCCTTCGTTATGTCTAACCTTATTTTTTATCTACTTGCAGCCTTTTTGTGCCTTAAAATATGTTTTTTCTTTTCTACCAAAATTCTTTGTTTTTACCCATTTGTTCTGAGATTGTTCAGTGAAAAGAAAAGAAAAAAGAAGAAGTATATGAATGATTTGTGAGGAAGATGTAGAGAAGAGTAAACTGAGATCCAGAATGACTTTTTAGTATCTCAATTAAAAAAAAAGGGAAGAAAAGGAAAACGATATGAAAGAAAATGACAGAAGATGCTTTTGACTTCCAGTGAAAGGGGGAGTTAGTGTTCCTGCAATCCCAGAATGCCAGCAAAACACCTACTCCATCATTAGCCTACCCGTGCCTACATTATAACCTTTTTCAAGACCTATTTGATCTTGAGTTTAACACAGCTAGTTTAGTGGAGATGAGAGATATAGAGTCTATATTAATTAACTTGACACCATTCTGACAATTGATTTCCTATCCATGAGATCTTCCAGCTCACAGTGCATTGCTTATTTGATGAAATATGAGTCTTTCTTTGCTTAATTATTCATACTTATATTTCACATAGAGTGTTAGCTAGTCAATTCTCAGTGAATTTGAGTGACCACCCTTGAGAGGCCTAAGTTGAAACAACTTTCCTTTTAGTGCCTTATTTATGAATGTTGGGTCTGTCAAATGCATGGTACTGTTTTATGCTGACTGCGCACACACACGCTCTAAGTAAATGCTTAGTCTGTCTGAATTTTCTATTAAATGATATCCTATATGTGATTCATATAGCCTGTGATTATTCTCTGATATAGAGTTGACAGGGGAAGTATTTTTTATGTTGCTTTGCTTTTAGTGTTTCTTCTCATCTCTGTATCTATTGAAAAAAAAAGATTCTTAAAATTTTGTTTTCGAATACAAAAAATCTGCCTCAGGTTTGTTTTTAAAATTTTGGAATACAAAGAAACACAAAAATTTTGGAGTCCAGTTTAACACAAAGATTCTTAAAATTTTGGAATACAAAGAATCTGCCTCAAGAATCTGCCTCAGGTTTCTTCTAATCTGCCTCAGGCAGATTCTTTTAATGTTTCTTCTCTTCTCATCCAGTCCAGTTTTGTTTTTAAAATTTTGGAGGCAATTGTTATTCAAAGAGGGGTTGATCCTATTCGAATAGAGGTCGGATTTGTGTTTTCATATAAATACAACACTTTGATTTTTTTTCTTTCCCCCAGTCTCACTCGACTCTCCAAACGCTGCCTCTATCTCTCTCTCTCAAATTCTTACCAAAATTGGCACGCCCATTGATAGTTTGTGTTCGTTTTGATCTCCCCACTTCCTCCTGAGTTAACAAATTCAAGGATTGGGTTCTCAACTTCACAAATTTTTGTTTGACAGTCGCAATTCTAGGGTTTCGTATTAGTTTCTTTTGCTCCTTGAAGGTTGGTGGTTCACTCTCTCTTTAAATTCATTGTCTCTATTGATCTTTGATTGAGTGCTTGGGACTGTTGAATTTGTTGGGAGGATTGTTGGTTTGGATTTTGGCAGGGATTTGTAATTGCATTGATTTTGAGAGTTTTAAGTGGTTTGCAAGTATTGGTTTAAATTGTAGTGGTTGTGGTTATTGGTTGAGATTATTTGCTGAAGATTTGGGTGTGTTGATTGGATTGAAGGAGGTGTAATTCTCAGATATTGGGTTCCCCTGCTTAACCGTGTAGGTTAAGTTTGGGGAAATTGGGGTTTGCTTGCAGGTGTATACGGAGTTTTTTGTTTGCTTCACCGTTGTTGTTCTATCTGTTATGGCAAGAGTGAAACGTCCTCTTGTAGATTCTTCTGTCCCCAACCCGAGCAATACGGCAAAATGGGGACGGACGAATCGAAGTACAAGGATAGGACCGCCTTGCCCTCTTTCTTTCGCGAGTTACTAGTGAAGCGGGGGGGTCTAGTGCAGGAGCACGAGGTCCGTATCCTTCAAACTGGGACACTCTGAAATCGGGTTTCAAATTTCGTAGATATCAGAAAGAGGTCACTTTGGATAGAGCTGAGTTGTGTGAGAAATATCCTGATATTTCCATGATCTTTGAGATTTTTGATATTCATGGTTGGATGGGGATTCTGGAACCAAAGATGCCGTGCTACCCACGTCTAGTTCAACTTTTCTATGCTACTCTTCGGGTTGTTCAGGGTACGGGTATTGACAAGACATTCCGGGTCACCATAGATGGGACTGATTTTCACATCGATTCGGATGATATCCGAAAAGCGTTTGGTCTTGGAGAGCCTATCGACTCAGATGTGTCACCTCTGGATTGGCCTCTGGTTCTCTCAAATTTTCCATCCAAGGAAGTGATGGAGGAGGCGCTTATTGTTTCGGGAAGGAAGAAAGGTAAATATCTGAAATGCAAGAACGTGAGCCCAGCACTTTGTCGTTTTCATATGGTGGCTCAAAGGAACATCATTCCCCAACTGGGGAATAAGAATGTTCTTGTGGGCAGCATGATTTATTTGGTGTATCTTTATGCTCAAGGGCATAGTGTTGACTTGGTTCTAATTATCCTACATGAGATGTTTGCCATGGCAAACCCGGATAGTCAGACGCGTCCTTTGGCTTATCGCAGGTTCATTACTCAGATTTTGACTGATATGGGTTACGTGATTCGTCCTGACGAGGAGGTTGATGACAAAAATGAGGTGATTAACTCTCGGTATTGGGAGAAGAGTCGAAAGCATATGATCCCAGATTCGGTGTCTGAGATCGAAGGAGATGTAGAGGACTCGGGGACTGAGTCTATACCTGCTAGGCGACCTGTGAGACATCCTACTTCTAGGACTGCTCCTACTGATCTACCTGGTCCTTCTGTTTATGTTCCTACTGGGATGGTTCCACAGGATGTAGTTGCTTTGCACTCCTACATAGAGACTCGTTTTACTGCGATGGAGACTCGTTTACTATGATGGAGACACAGATTCAGTCGCAGTTTCAGATATTCATGGATGCCCTTGATCGGCTTTAGTCTTTTATGGATACTTTGAGCAGTTCAGTTCGAGGGTCGCTGAGTGGTCCTCCAGCTCCAGCTAGAGATGAGCAGTCTTAGTCGAGCAGTCTTCTTTTTACCTTACTTCAACTTCTTCAACAATGTTCTCTTCTCTTACTCTATTACAAAAATTCTCTAGCTCTCAAAATTGGATAATTATTATGAGCTCACCACCACTCCTTTTATAGATATAAGGCAGATGATTCTTACATTTAAAATGAGATTTATAACCTATTCCATGAATGTACATAAAATTGTAACCTCCAAGAGTTATCCTCCAAAATTGTAACCTCCCCATGTGGGACTGTAGGGACTTATCCCTCGAGCTCTGGACAGTCAAACTTATTGATCACTCGAGCTTTGCAGCACGCGGTCTCATTCGGTGCCAGGCTCATTCATAACAGGCACGTGATATACACGTCAGCAATTACACATCGATCACGAACTAAAGCAGAACGTGAGTCGTCCACAACAGATACAAATGGAACAAGTTAATAGACACCTGTCTCCTATGAGCTAGCAGTTACATACTCAACTGCCCATGATCCCCACTTTCAGAAGATCATGATCAAGCACGATTTGAAGCTGAAGGCAGGGTCTATAAAAGGGCAAAACTCCTAAGGAAATAGGACGGCCAACAGTCCATTCTACACGTCAAATTATCTAATCTCAAGCTATCTAACTTCTTAGATTAACTCTTGTAATCAGGTTCTCTCCAACCTAAGCAATAATACTACTTTACCAAAATCCTCCACTCGAGGTCGTGGTCTTTTACCTATTCATAGGTTTTCCACGATAAATCTCCTGTGTTAAGCCTTACTTCTTTATTTAATTCTTGTCATAGTTATTCTTGGTGTAAGGATCTATTTCGAACTGTCTCAACCTTTATATTTCGAACTTTGCAAAATCTGGTTCCTACATTTGGTACCGTCTGTGGAAAACGCACAGATTTTCCATGTACTCCAAAGCCACGATTGATACTATTCGATCAGGTATTCAATCATGGTACAAACACGTCTATCTTTGGGAGCTCACCCAGGGAGTTCGAGAGGGACTGATCAGGTCGCTGAACTATGGGCGGGCTTAACTGCCAAAGCCCAAAAGCGGAGCCAGCTCGAGAACCAACTCTTGGCAGATCGAGAACTCCGTGAGAAAGAATTATAAAAAGAGCGTCAAACTCAAGAACCAACTCTTGCTGACTGTTATTCATGCTTCTCAAAGGATCAACTCAAACGGGGCAATGGTCTACAGAACGAAGATATCAACTGGACATCAGAATGTGAAGCAGCTTTTCAAAAACTCAAAACTTACCTCGGGAAACCTCCAGTTATGAGCACTTCGGTAGGCAATGAGGAATTAATTTTATATCTCGCGGTCACAGACACATCTCTCAGTTCGGTTCTCATTCGGCTCGAAGAAAAGATTGAGAAGACGATCTTCCTCATCAGCAAGACATTAACTCTAGTGGAAACGTGGTACTCTAGAATTTAAAGATTACTTTTAACTCTCGTTTACACCGTACAAAAACTCAAGCACTATTTCCAAGCACATCCCGTCAAAGTCATGACGAATTACCCACTTCGGGAAATTTTGTCTAAAAAAGAAAAATCTAGAAGGATATAACAGTGGTCCGCCAGTTTGGGGGAGCACGAAATCACATTCGAGCAACGAATTTTAGAAAAGAGTCAAGCAGTTGCTGACTTCTTAGCAGACTTCCTAGTATCAGATTCTGACTGGGAAGAGCACGATCCAGATCTTGTCGAAGAAGTAGCAGATGAGCTTCCTCCCTCAAAATCTTTCGATGATCAAGCTTCATGGATCTCTCAAATAGGATGGATGCTCCTCACTGATGGTTCAGCAGAACCCGCAGGATCAGGAATTAGAATAATGCTTATCACACCATCCAATGACCGAATCAAGAAATCCATTCATCTTGACTTTGAAGCCTCGAACAACGTTACAGAGTACAAGGCACTCATCCATGGTCTGGATATGGCTCTTGAAATTGGGGTCACCGAAATCTCGGCCTACACAAACTCTCAACTGATCGTTCATCACTATTTCGAGCGTTAAAAGAAAAATGGCATCATGGTCGACTATGCAGCGTTGGTTCCAGAAAGACTACGCCAACTCCATGAATCCACACTCGAATATCTCCCCCGCGGAGAAAATTAGCATGCCGACTCCTTGGCTTACTTAGCTGGGGTGTTGGGTACCGAATCAAGACACCTCCAAATCGAAGTTATTTCCAGCCCCAGTATTAATCGAACCACTGTGTATGCGATAAATACTGGGGGCGATGAGATGGCAGATGATGATTGGAGGAAACCTTTTATTACTTATCTCGGTCTAGACAATTCATGCAGCGG
The DNA here is from genome assembly GCA_014058105.1 of Kingdonia uniflora. Classification (NCBI taxonomy): domain Eukaryota; kingdom Viridiplantae; phylum Streptophyta; class Magnoliopsida; order Ranunculales; family Circaeasteraceae; genus Kingdonia; species Kingdonia uniflora. The sequence continues at coordinate 1,277,481 of JACGCM010001204.1, read as the reverse complement.
TCTACTACTAGATAATCCGCAGTAACGCAAGCACATCATCGAATATTCAATACGCTACACAGTTCAGCTCAATGGCGACCTTTACAAATGTTCAGTCACTGGTCCGTATCTCAAGTGCCTCTCTAAGGTCGACGCGGACCAGATGCTTTGAGATCTACGCGAAGGAAATTTTGGAACCCATACAGCAGGCCAAGCTCCTGCAAATATAGCTATCACACAAGGAGTATTTTGGCCAGACATGCGAAAGCAAGCAGAAGAATACTCAAGGAAATGTAACGCATGTCAGCGTTATGGCAATCAAATTCGGGCTCTTGCCCCTGAACTCCATACTATTAAGGTATACTGGTTATTCAAACGTTGGGCCTTCGATCTAGTCGAAGAATTCCCCAATACTCTAGGTAATAAGAAGTTTCTTCTTGTTGCCACAGATTACTTCACAAAATGAGTCGAAGCAATTCCCCTATGAAGAACTCGAGAAGAAAAAGTCATCTCATTCATCTGGCAGCACATCATAACAAGGTTTGGCTACCCCCACCTGATTCGGATCGATAACGGCCCTCAGTCCGTTGGAGCTAAGGTCGTCGCATTCCTCAACAAACACAACATCATCCATTCCCCTTCAAACCCGTACTATCCCCAAGGAAACGGTCAAGCAGAGATCACAAATAGAACTATCGTAGATGGTCTCAAGAAGCACCTGATGTCACAAAGGAAGGGCAACTGGATAAGTGAATTGTCTCATGTCTTATGGGCATATCGTACTACACCTCAGAAATTAACACAATGCTCACCATTCCACCTCACCTATGGAATAGAAGCAGTAATCCCAACAAAGTATCACCATTCGATGAGAGATCACCAACTCACAGACGAGGAGAATGAGTTCAAACTGGCATGCAATCTTAATTGGATCGACGAGACAAAAGATCGAGCAATCGTAAACCTTGGTCAATATCATCACAAACTGGCAAATTCTTATAGCAAACGAGTTCGCACTCGGGAGTTTGCAATCAACGACTGGGTTCTACGAGAGATCCCAAAAAATAGAAAATAGCCATACGCCGGGAAACTTGCAGAAAACTGGGAAGGTCCATTCAGGGTCATCGGTCGCTCTGGTCTGGGTTCCTACTATCTCGCAACGAAAACCGGCAAACAAAATCCAACTCCATGGAACACAAGGAGATTGAAGCTATGCAAACGCTGACCAACTCCTCCACCATTCAGTAACATTCGATCCACCTCGAGATTTCATCTCCCAAATGTATGTATAAACTCTTTCAATCAACAAAATATTTTCTTTGTTTATCACAAGAGTCCCTGTTATACATCTCACACACAATCATATCATCACACCCGAAGGTTAGAGCACAGTCATACTAGCTCGACACCTAAAGGTATTCCCATCTACATCCAACATGGTATCAAGGCATAGATAATACTTGCCGAACCCCTGAGGATGTACATATTTCTGATGGCGGGGGCCATAAAGATCCCCTTTGCTTGATGGTTCAAATCCTAATGCACGAGTAAGGAAACTTGCTTGCTACCGGTAAGCTCTGCTATCCAACATGGTATCAAGGCATAGATAATACTAGCCAAACCCCTGAGGATGCACAGACATCTGATGGCGGGGGCCATAAAGAGCCTCTTAGCTTAAAGATCACAAGCCTAAAGCACGAGTAAAGAAACTTTCTCGCGGCCGATAAGCTCCGCTATCCAACATGGTATCAAGGCATAAATAATACTAGCTGAACCCCTGAAGATAGCAAAACCTCCGGGACTGAGGCCATAAAGAGCCTTAGTCTGCAAGATCAGGTTATCCAACATGGTATCAAGGCATAGATAATACTAGCCGAACCCCTGAGGATAGCAAAACCTCTGGGACTGGGGCCATAAAGAGCCTCAGTCTCCAAGATTAGGCTATCCAACATGGTATCAAGGCATAGATAATACTAGCCGAACCCCTGAGGATGCAAAACTCTCCGGGACTGGGGCCATAAAGAGCCTCAGTCTGCAGGATCAGGCGTAAAGCACGAGCGAGACATTGCTCGTTGCCGATAAGCCCAGCTCTCCAACATGGTATCAAGGCGATAATACTAGCTGAACCCTGAGAAAACACAGATCCGAGGCGGGGGCCATAAAGAACCTCTTAGTCTGCGGTGACCGCCTAAAGTATGAGCAAAGATAATACTAGCTCGCTACCGCTAAGCCCCCCTAAGTCCAACGATTGAAGCACAGATAATACTTACTTCTGCAATGATTGAAGCACAAATAATTCGAAGGGTAAAACCAGAGAAAATTTTACATTCTACATTCTACAGGCAAAAGTAATTCGAGCTATTAATCTCAACATTTCAGCATTCTAGATTCTACATCCGACATTCAACAATGGAGTACCAACATTAGTTATTTACCAAAGGTATTTTAATTTATCTAAATTCTCTATTCACATATACATTTGTATTTTTTTTTTTTTGGAAGGTCGGCCGGTCACCCTCCCATAAGATGAAAGGGTGGGATCAACGGCACCGACGATGGAAAATTACTATTTGAGTTCTCTCCTACCTCAGTCTTGGATGCCACATATTCAGGTGTCATTTCAACAGCAATCTCCCTCCCATGAGCGATCTGCTCAGCAGTTCTGCTCCCAATGCCACCGTCCAAAATCCCAATCGGATCTATCGTCGAAATATGAAGTTTACAAATACAAATCTTTCCAGAAAAACAATCCCGCATCAAATCCCTCTCCACCTGAAGAAATTTTATTTCCTCCACAAAAAATGCAACCAGAGCACGACATCGCCTTTGATGCACAACATCTCCACCAGGATGGTTCTGGTCATGAACCGCCAGATCCTGAAAAGATTTATTAGTTTGAGCAGCACGATTCTTATATCTCTGTTCACAAGCTTCCAATTTAGCAAATTCAGCCCTCAATCGATCTATTCGGTCGCTCATTTGACAATTCAGGTTTATAAAGTTTTGTCGTTCATTTGCGAGGTCCGCCCGCATTCCCTCCACTAACTCTTCCTTTTTACGAAGATATTCCATTGTTTCATGACTTCCCTTCCCAGCGGTAATCTCCGCATCCCTCTTATCCAGCTCAAACTTGAGATCTTTTTCATACTTTAAACCTTGAGCACATAAATCTCTTTCCAGTACCTTTATTTGGCCACAAAATTGATTAATTCTCTCAGTCATTTCCTTCTCGCGCTCCACTGCTTTTCTTGTACTTCTTCGGGCAGCGGCCAATTCATTTACCAAATTTTTATTTTTTACCAGATTCTCCACCAAGTCAGCCTTGTTCCATTTTTCCCTCTCCCTGAGACATTTCAAATCAGGTTTCAGGCGATCTAATTTCACAATCAGACTTTCACGTACCCGCTCAGAGTTAAGCAACGCTAAATCCTTATCAGGTATGCTACTGTCTAACTTTTCATAGTCGGCCTCGGCCACAGCCAAGGCAGATCGAGCTTTATCCAGATCGATTTCCTTCTATAATTTCTGATCATTAAGAGCACGAATCGTATCTCTCATACTTGATATCTCCTTATCCAAAGCTCTGATCCGATACTCGGCAACCCTAGCCTGTCGAGATCCCGATTCAATTTTCCCCTTCAAAACAGCTAACTCGTTCTGCAATTCGATCAAAGCTGCGTTCTTACTTACAATTATTGCATTCAACTCTTCCACATGTTTCTCAGCCTGTTCAAATTTTAAAATCAGTTTAACCTTTTCACCCAAACAATCTTCATGCAAAGATAACAGTCTGTCATAATGTACTTGGTACTCCGCATTACACTGAAGAACAAACAGTTCTCTCTCTCTTACAACGTCAAGCCCCTTCTGCATAACAGTTCGAAGGGACCTTACATTAACTCCTGAAACATAACAGCTCGACAAAAGCAATTGTGCTATTTTTATAGCCTACTAACAACTTATAGCATGATATATTCAAGCTCGCATAGCAAATGCACTCTCAGCCTACCGGCCAAAGACATCAACTATGGTCATCACTATCTAAGAATATAGACGTCAGCGTCCTATACCAGTAAAAGCCTACAAGGTACATATCCCTTTTACTATTAAATTCGCAGGTAGTTAAATATTAAGTTATCTGAATAATCTAACCTGCAATTCAGCAGAGGAATTTTTCTCCTCCTCAAGCAGCCCCTCTAAGTCTTTAACTCTGAGGTGCAAGCTCTCTACTTCCTACAACATAAAATATTACAAAAAAAATATAATTGTCACCATCACAGAAAATTGTTACATTACAAATCTCAAATCTTTTCCAAAGACACAGTATTATATTTCAAATCACGCTACCTGATTCACAGCTTCACTTTGGTCTTCATCAACCTTCTCTGCCATAACATCGCCAACATCTCCCACTTCTTCAGCTTCGTCCTCAGAATCATCATCTTCAAAGTTCCCTTCGCTAAAAGCCGTAACCTGCTCCTTCGTATAATCCAGCGAGTAAAACTTCTTAACAAGATTTTTACGAGAAGCAACAGCCTATGAGATCATTCGCGCTGCCGTTTCTTCAGCTTGCTTCACCTTCAATTCAGCAGCCTGCATCACCCGATCGAGCTCCATCCGGGACGCTTCCTTTTCCCTCTGGGATGCCTCCCTCTCTTGAGCAAGTTGTAGTTCGACCTGAGCAAACTGCAGTTTGACTTGAGAAAGCTTCAGTTCGACCTGAGCAAGTTTTGGTGCTACCTGAGCATTTTCTCCTTCCAGTTGTGCTACCTTTTGTTTCAGCTCGGCTACCCTATCTTGGAACCCGAGCTGGAATCCCCTCAAAAACCGAACATACTGCAACAAAAAATTCATATCAGCTCGCAATAAAGTAGCAATACTTCAAAGATCAAAAATTACAAACCTTATCGGTCTCCTCCTCCACAGCAACAGCTCCCCTCTCTCGAACAGCAGCCCGAGCATTTATCTCGACAGGATCGAGCTTTACCCTTTCCTCATGGGAAACCTCGGTTCTACCATCCAACGCGTCCTGTACCTTTGCAGGAGAGCTAATCTTCCTCCTCTTACTACTTCCGTCGACACTGTCCGACGGGGTAGAATGGGAGGCAGCCTCTTTTTTTGCGCTTTTTCTCTTGGCCAGATTCTGAGCAGCTTTGCTCGAAATAGTGGCCATTTCAGAAGGATCTGGCAATGTGTTCGCCATAACTTACTTCAGAGGAGAATCATACTCTGAGGTCGACATATCCTCTTCCGTAGCACCAACAGTTTTTCTAATCAGTTTTCGTCGAGCCTGCGCCTTCTTAACCTTGGCGTTACTGCTCGATATCCTCTTATGCCTATTAATTCCAAGTTCCTTCAAAACCGACTCAAGCTCAGAGCCTTCCCGGGCAAGAGAATCTATAGCAGATTCCTTCCTAGCAACTCTGCTCTTAAAACCTGCAGTTCAGATCGACAAAATCAAATACAGCTCGACAATACATATATAGTTCGACATAAAAATAATGAATCAATATCAATTGGAATCTTACCCATCACTATAATTCTATTCTTAAGTTCCAGAGGTTCCTCATCATACCGCTGGAGACAATCACCCGACACCCATAAGAGGTTGTCGTTCCACACTCGTCCTGCTGAAAACACAGGTCGAATAACAATGGTCCCGTAGAGCTCAAAGCAACGTATGCACCATCAGAAACCGCTACATACTTCACGGTATAATACTCCAAGACATCCATAGCAGTTATCCTATTCTCACAACCCGACTTAACCCATCGCTCATTAAGGAACTCACAAACACGGATAACCTCCCAAAAATTACAATTCAATTGGGTAGGACAAGCCTCAATCTCATTCATCACACCCTTAGCCAAGTTACTTAAGGGCAGCGTCAGTCCATAATCGAACTGTGCAAGGTAACAACAAAACCCATCAGTTCGACCCTCTCTTACCACACCTTGAATATACTCCAATATCACATCATCCCCCAACCCCCTGAACTTCTTCTCTTTCGCCAAATCAGGCAACAAATATAGAAAATCACCTTCCTTTGCATTACACTTCCTAAAGAAATTCCCTTTATACCCAAAGGCAGTCCCCCAAACTCCGTCTATACTACTTTTTCCTAACTCCTTGAATCGTTTAGAACCTCTAGGGTACTCAACACGAGACCACCCTTAATCGCGGCCATTCAACATTATCTTCTACTATATCTTCTTCGATCTCTACATCTACATCAGCAGTTACGCTGCCTAAACAATCTAACTCTTTATCACAACCAAAGGTCGACGTCATATCTGAATACAGATAGAAAATTCTATTTTACAGAACCTTTCTTCAACAACCTACATATCATAAAGGTATTTGTCAAATATGACACATGCTTACACATACACATATAAACTCTAAAAAACACATATCATCATTTATACAATTTATAATTTCAAATTCTATTTAATTTTCCCAAAGTTTAATTTTCTATTTTTCTTTTTTGGGAGAGGATTACATCCTTATTCCATAGCCATAGAAAATAGTAAATAAACTTTTCAAAAAAATATTTTCACCGAAACTTACCTTCTACATTAGAAGAAGAGTCTGAAGCGTTGGTCCGCACCAATTTGCTTAAACTCTGCAACTTCTTCAGAACCCTATCAAACTCAACCCCCTCTTGTTTACTACTGTGAAGACTCCTAGACTCTTCTCTCTTCTTATCTCTTCCGTCGTTAATGGAAATGGGATTCACAGTTGTAATTTCTCCCTCTCTCGATTTTTTACTCTGCTTATGCCTTTGTGTATCCGAAGAAGGAGAGTCATTATTTATACACTTTCCCCCAAACCGCTGGCGGTTTTGGGTTTCCAAGAAAACCGTACTCGATTCATGAACCGAGCCGTCTCTCCCTCTGTACCTGTCAGACCTTTCGTACCGCTTCGGTGAAACCACCTTACCATCATTACACCAAAAATTATATTTTAGTGTATCTCTCACCCGCTTGACCCCACTCTTCTCACAACATTCCAAACTCGTAATTCTGATGAAGCACGACAGATTTTCAGCTTTAAGGTTCCTCGTATATTTGTTTGCCTATTTGTACACCTTCACTCTAACGTCACTATCAAATAGCAGTAGAAATTCAAAAAACAAACACATTTTCAACAATAACCTTGTTCATAGCCTATTTTGATGAACAAATTCTTCTTCATTCAACAATTACATTTTAAAATTCAAAAATAAAACTATCTCTCCTCTATACCTCAAAGATAATCGCACTTGAAATACTTGACGTGCCCAGGTGCACCACAAGCTGTAAGTCACCCCCGAGCAATATAACGGTCTTCCTTGATAATTTCTTCCTTGGCCATGCTCAAAATGAATGCCGCACGTCAATCGATAGTTCGAAAATATATTCGCATCGCTTCAGACCAGAAAAATCTGTTCGCTTCTCTTTCCATCTCTGCATCGGTCATACCTTCATAGTTCGCAAATGTTTTGAGCAACACGACATCATAGTCCCGTATCCCGAAGACAGCTTCCTTTATTTCGGCAACCTTAAGTGCCAAACTCCCCTCTTTGACCATCCGGGCTTCTACAGCTCGTTGCGAACGTGTTTTCACCATTTTTTCTTAAAATTTTTTAATTTAACACGAACTCACACTTTATAAATAAATTTTATCCACGTCAATACTATTAGTTTAAACTGCACCAATTTTCAAGTGACTATACGCAACGAATTTCATTTCCGAGAACCCACTATTTCTGGGTTCGAGCTATTTTTAATTACTCGCTTCCACGCTTCACCATCTTTATGAGTGACATATTTCGAGCTGATATCACAACTGGAATCAGGCTCAGACCCCATCACAGGTCAAAATTTTAAGACCCACAACTATTCTACCCAACACATCATCACATACTATGTTATAGCTCAAAATTATATAAATTACTATATTTAACTTCACAAGAGACAAACAAAACAATTTCACTTTTTATTCAATTCGATTTACATCTAACAAGTTTGTTACAAGATACGCTTTTATAAGCTTCACAATTATAGGAATTTTATAAGGCACAGAAACAGAACTTGCTCCACAACGAGCTGTGTACAACTACAATCTACCTACTCCAAGCTCGACCTTCCAAAAATTTCCACATCCCAAATAGGTCCCCAGATCCACCATTGCAGTAACAATGCTGATCTACCAGAAAACTCTACTCCGGGTTGGTAATTTTCAAATCCCAAAATAGGTCGAACACCTTTTTCTTCATCACCTCCCCACAGGAAGAATTAGAAGAAAAACAGAAAACATCTCACCGAACCATCCCCACCACCATTTGCCACCTCTTCTACGGCTAACCGCCGAAGTGCAAACGAGTGAGGGGAGGGCACAAGAAAACTCTTTCCCACGTCACCCAAAGCAACATAAGACAGAAGACGAAACGAAAACCTGGTAGAAGGCCTTCTTAGCGCCAAGGAACGGTATGTGTTCCTCCCACCAGCCCAACCACCACCATCTCGTAGCTCTATAACCGCCACCACCCGAGGAATGGTGAAGATCAAAGGGATTCCTACCTTAGAAATTAGCGCGTCATTAGAGGCCGGGATATCATGTCAGATACACCCCGGCCGCTAAACCTGACTCCCCATAACATCCAAAAACATTTCAAACAACCCTCCTTCAACAGAACAACAAGAGGAGATACCAAACACTGATAACCAATGAGGCACACCCGAAGTCTCTCCTTCTTTGCAGAACAAGTGGTATGATAAACTTGATTCCCCATCTTCAACATGATGCCCAGAACTCAGAAGGTACACATCCGGAAAATATTTAAATTTTTTCTCTCTCAACAAGTTGTTTTTCTCTGCAGAAAAGATTTGTTCCAGGTTAAATGCCGAGAATATCTCACTATTTAAACAGTTGGCGCATTTAATGCAAAGACGAGTTCCAAAGAACGTAACCATTTAACGCATGAGACGTTTCAGTTTTCATAGAACCACCCCTCAATGCGGACGTTTCAGTTTTCAAAGAGCTGCCTACGTCATCACACATATTCCGGGTCTTAGGGTTATTTCTCAACTAAAGCCACTCGTGACTTTAGTTGCGAGGGGGCGATTGTAGGGACTTATCCCTCGAGCTCTGGACAGTCAAACTTACTGATCACTCGAGCTCTGTAGCACGCGGTATCATTCGGTGCTAGGCTCACGCAAAATAGGCACGTGATATACATGTCAACAATTACACATCGACCACGAACTCAAGCAGAACGTAAGTCGTCCATAACAGATACAAACAAAACAAGTCAACAAACACCTGTCTCCCACGAGCTAACAGTTACACACTCAACTGCCCATGATCCCCACTTTCAGAAGAACATGATCAAGCACAATTTGAAGCTGAAGGTAGGGTCTATAAAAGGGCAAAACTCCTAAGGAAACAAGATGGCCAATAGTCTATTCTACACGCCAAATTATCTGATCTCAAGCTATCTAACTTCTTAGATTAACTCTTGTAATCAGGTTCTCTCCCACCTAAGCAATAATACTACTTTACCAAAATCTTCCACTCGTGGTCATAGTTTTTTACCTATTCATAGGTTTTCCACGCTAAATCTCTTGTGTCAAGCATTACTTCTTTATTTAATTCTTGTCATAGTTATTCTTGGTGTAATGATTTATTTTGAACTGTCTAGAGCTTTATATTTTGAACTTTGCAAAATCTGGTCCCTACAGGGACCCTTGTATTTGACAACTCTACATCCTTCTCCAGCAGTTCATCTTTTGAGCTATACATCCCGGTATTTGCACATATTTTGTAATTGAGCTCCATGTGACCCGAAATATAAAATTTGATTAAGTCATATTTAATAATAAAGTTAAGGATAATAAACATTAAGTCATAGGGGAATCGTGGTAATTTTATGTGTCCATCAGTGAAGCAGCGGGATACCGAAGCTGCGCGACAACAAGGTTACGTAGTTATGATTTACTTGCCCAGTATTTTTCGTTTCTTGTTTAAACCCATTGTAGATGAGTAAATTTATTGTAAAGGGTAGGAAGGAATTGCAGAGAAACGTTGTATATTTGAAGTAATTTAGAAAAGATTGTGGTAGTGTGTTTGTGAAATTGATTACGATAGGGAAGTTGTTTGAAGTGTGTATTGGTATATTTGTTCTCAAAAATGGTTGTGGAATGCGTATTGAACTAGAGAGGGTTGTGATTATCGGTGGTACAAGGAGATTTGGATTTCGGAGTGTCATTGTTATAGTAACACAACTGTGAAGGAATCTAAAGTTTTATGGTTATAATTCAACAACGGTTCACCGGATTATGTGAGATAAGGTTGTGTTTATCGGCGGGGAAGTCGGTACTTGAATTTGGAAGATTATTTGAATTTCGAGGTAATTTTAGCGGGAAATCTCTGACTGTTGATATTCTTCGAGAAGCTTTGTACCTGTTTAGATAAAAGAAATAAATAAATAACTCCTTCTTGATGTTGAGATAATAAACTGTAATCGAAGTATCCAGAACGTTAGTAGAGTCACAAAGTTTTAAGTTGAGGGATAGAAGGATGTTTAAAATTTACTCAAAAAGATATTGATGATTAATATAGTAAATATGTAGAAAGTAAAGGAATATAATGATTGTGCTGGAGATTACTCTACAACTATAGCAATATGAATTATATAATATGTAAAATGTAATGATTAGAATGATTGTTAGAGATTACTCGACAACATATAGTAATATGTAACATATTTTATAAACTAATTTTGTTAAAAAATAGAATCTGATTTCAGGTTCATAAAAATGGCTAAATGAATTCAAACTGGCAATAAGGCAATATTTGAGAATCTACAAGATGTAGTGCCCCTGCAAGTTGATGTCACGGCCTGTGTCCAGAGGTTGGGAAGTAAATATAGGATTAGGTTGACTAGTAACGATATGTCTGGTATCGACCAATTTAGGGTGGAACGTAGGGTTGTCGATGTATCCGATGATGAGAGTACATCGACAGATGTTGATCACTCACCGCAGGCAAGTGACCGGGAAGGTGGTGGTGATGGGGAAGAGGATTCCGGGGGAAGTGATTATTCTTGTTATGGAGAAGGTCCAAAAATAAGTGAGATTCTCCATTTCAAAAAGAATTCCTGATGATATCAGACTAGAGGAATATCAATATGAAATGACAGACCAAGAGATTCCTATTGATAGGATTTTGGTTTATCGAGAACAAATAAGAAAAGGATCGAAGCTACCTCTTTGTGCAGATCAGAAAAAGTTGTTTAATTTCTTTGATGTTGCACCTGGGCAATTTAATCCAAATATATACGACTTGTTTCGTGTATGTGGGTTGATAAATGCCCGATTAAAAGAGAGAAAAGAGGAGTTGATCGTTGTAGATGACTTGTGTGTGTACTACACATTGAAACATAATCCAAAGAAGCTAGGATATCAATACTTGGTGAGGTTCCTAAAGAGACCTATATTTTATGATATGGTTTCGATAGGAGGAAAGTATAGTGATGAGGGCTCCTTGTCAAGGGGAACTATGAGTTTGACAGGACAAACCTAGGTGAACCGTTAAAAAGAAAAGCTTTTCACTTAGGCTTGTGGCTAGGTAACTGAATTGTCGAAGTTTTTGTACTGTTGTTTGAAATTGTTGTGTGACCGTCTTTTGTTTTCTTGCAGCTCTGAAGGAGGTAGATCAAAAATCGAAGGTGAAGGAGAAGCTTTACAAGATAAGGAAGAATTACTTTGGTAGGATCGACCAGTTAATTAGTTGTCGATCAAGGGAACGTGAGTTCTTTGTTTCAGGAGGCTGGAATCAAGAGATCGAGGGCAAAAGGAACATAAGTACCCGATATCGACGGTAAGATGTCTGCCAAAAATAAGAGAGTTGCGAACTCGAGCCTGCCTCTTGAGAATCCACCGCTGAGTGGATATACCACATATTTGAGGAAGGGGAAGAATAAGATGGTGGCGACTGAGGAGGTGGTTGATTTAAAGAACCCGAAGGGGTTATCTCAGAGGATAAGTGTCCAGGAAGGTATAAAAGTGCAGACTTCAGGTGTTGCATCTGGTCGACTGCCATTATCGTCGACAAGTAATGTCTCGAAGGAGAAACCTGTGGAGGAGGCTCCAATAAAGTATGTGGAGAAGTCAGATGCTGAAGTCCTGAAGAAGGTGGACTCATATACCATTGGGGTGGCACTGCTGGGAGATGAGTTGGATGATTGCATGGTGGAGATTGATAGTTTGGTGTCCTTTTCCAGCGAGGGGTAGTCAAATTTATTGAAGGAGAAGAATTTATCTATTTTTCTTAGATTAATGAAATTGGTTCCGCATTTGAATACTTATTGTATGAATATGCTGTAGATTAAGAAGTTGCTAGTCGAGGCAAAGCCTCATATCATTGGTACTGGTGATCTGGAAAATCAATTGGTGGCACATAAGAATCTCGAAAAGGAGTACGTGGAGGAAAAGAAGGAGCTGATCAAAGAGAAGGACAAGCTCAATGCGAGGTTGAACAGATATAATGTCGATGCTGGGAAGGCAAAAGAAGCTGCTCTTTACGAAGTGAAGATTGCATGAGATAGGGAAATAGAGGAAAAGTTGGCGATGCAATGGAAGACATTCGAGGATGATGTTCGCGAATAAGTAAATGTTGCGAAGAGGGCAATGGAGATGGAGCATGGGAAAGTAATTGAAGAGATGGAGCGAGAAACTCTGGAGAAGTGCAAGAAGATAAGGGATCATTTCAAGGGTCAATACGATGAGTTAGATGTGAAGAAAAACTACTTCCAAAACATTGTGAAAGGGAAGAATCTGCCCTATATAGATTCAGATGATGACTCGCCGGTTGGAACACCAGATGTGGGGGATAGGATGGAGGTTGTTGATGACACATTGATTATGATTCCAGCTGTGATGGAGACCGAGGAGATATTGGATGGGCTTCTTCCAGGTACTAGTGTCGAGGAATAGAAAGTGGTGGATCCTCCTATAAAGTAGTTGTTAAGAAAGAAAACTCGTATTATTTTTATTTGAAGTTGTAAAAAATGGCCAATGGGGCCGAGACAATATTTAAATAGTTTAGAAGTATGTAAAAATGGCCAATGGGGCCGAAACAATGTTTGGATTAGTTTGTTAAATAGTTATCGAAGTAATTATGCATATATTTGTTTTGGAAAAATATATAATGCTAAGTACTGGAGACCGATAAGATCGATAATAGGAGATGTTATAATGAATTTATGCTTAAAGCAAACGTGGAGATAGTTAGAAAGATGGCCATACGTGGCAAGTAGTAAGGATTACCAGGTGTTGTTCCTCAATGGGATACCTGGGTTTTGAAGAGAGCAGAACATGATATGTTTTGGTCGATAAGTAATGATTGGAAATGATTTTTGTTCTTGTAATTGGAAATCAATTGTTGAAGAGATGACTGTAGCTCGGATGCATACTTGTAAAGTATTGATCGATGCTAAATGATTACCAGGTATTGCTCCCCAATGGGATACTTGGGTTTTGAAAAGATACAAATATTGAAATGTTTTAGACAATAGTAATGATTGCAAATGATATTTTTCCTATAATTGGAAATCATTTGTCGAAGAGATGATTGTAGTTCGGATGCATACTTAAAAGTATGGATCTTTGATAAGTGACATTAAAGATAGTAAAGATGTGTCTGTGAAAGACGTAGCTGTAAAGTAAAGATGAATCTGCATTAGATGTAGTGGAAGGAGTGTACAGTCGTTATCTGTAAAACATTTTAAGCTATGTTGTATTCCATGGATATTCAAGCTGAACTTCGTCTTCTGTTATTAGCCAGTAAGTTCCACTATCTATTTTTTCACTGACAATGTATGGGCCTTCCCAGTTTTCTGATAGTTTTTTAGAATTCTTCGGTCGAGTACTATCTTGTATTCGACGTAAGACAAAGTCGTCGACATTGAGCTTGAGTTTGTAAACTTTCTTGTTGTATGTTTTCTGGAGTGTGTCGTGGTATCGCCCAAAGTTCGTGATTGCCTGATCGCGTGTTTCTTCAATCCAATTGAGGGTGTAGAGTAATCCTAATTCATTATCTTCATCTGTGATTTTCTTTCGAATATTCGGTAGGTCGAGGTTAGAAGGGATTATTGCTTCAGTGCCGAAGGCCATCATAAACAGAGTTCAGCCTGTGGATGTTCGAGGAGTTGTTCTGCAAGCCCAAATAACACTGAGTAATTCATCGACCCACCTGCTTTATTTGTCGTCGAGGCGCTTATGTAATACTGACTTGATACTCTTGTTGATGGCTTTTTCTTATTCGTTTCCCTGAGGGTAATATGGTGCTGATGAATTTTGTATTTATTGAGGAATTGAAGAAGTTTGCTACTGATGAATTATTTTCCACTATCTGAGCGTATCATTTATGGGAAACCAAATCTTGTAATGATGTGTTCCCAAAGAAACTTGATGATGACATTGTTGTCAGTGTGGCATAGAGGAACTGCCTCAACCCATTTGGTGAAGTAATCTACAGCCACGAGAACGAATTTACGATTTCTTGATGTTGGGTGGAAAGAACCAATGATGTTTATTCCCCATCTTTTGAATGGCCAAACGACATTGCTGATATGAAAGTTGAGTGCTGGGCTTTTTTATATCTTGGGCGTGGATTTGGTATTTGTAGCACTTGCAAACAAAATCTTTGCAGTCTTGCCGCATCTTTGGCCAGTATAGTCCTTGAGTGAATTCCCTTTATGCTAATGATCGAACTGAAATGTGTGCTGCGCATATCCCTTCTTGGAGTTCTTAGATTTTGATATGAGCTTGTTTATGAGAGATGTATTCGATAAGAGGTCCTCCCCGGTGATTTAATATAGGACCTTATCTTGAACCGTAAACTGAGTACATTTGGCAAGGAGGGATCAGGCTTCTTCTTTGTTGGTTGGGAGGATGTTGGAATTGAGGTAGGCGAAGAAGGTTTGCGCCAGTCTTCGTCATCTTCAGTGATAGTGATTTGCATCGTATGAGTGACATCGAGACTAGAATGTTCAATAATTTTGATATTGAGCTGTCTAC
Source organism: Kingdonia uniflora (assembly GCA_014058105.1). Taxonomy (NCBI): domain Eukaryota; kingdom Viridiplantae; phylum Streptophyta; class Magnoliopsida; order Ranunculales; family Circaeasteraceae; genus Kingdonia; species Kingdonia uniflora. The sequence continues at coordinate 1,262,437 of JACGCM010001204.1, read as the reverse complement.
TTTCGTTGTCTTTAAGCATGGCTGTTATATAGGCTAACGGGTCTACATGTCTATTCTCTGCTCGAGGAAGATAAGAGATCGAGGATGTTACGAATTTGAGCATTTTTTCTTCGATCAAGGATGCATAATCAACCATCTTTCCTGACGTTTTAAACATTTTGTTATAATGATTGGCGACGAGTAAGGAGTCGACCTAGACAGCTATGTCTATCGCCCCAAGTGAGATAGCAAGATCCAAACCATGAAAGACAACTTCATATTTAGTTTCATTGTTGGTAGTATAGAACTTCAATTTAATGGCTTTTTCGATACGATGATTGAAAGGTGTAACGAGGACTATACCAATTCTGGATCCTCTTGGTCCAGCTGATCCATCTATAAAAAGTTATCATCCTGTGCTTCATGACCATGCGTCTAGTTCTGCAATTGAGTCATCTGTCAGTACTTCTTCGAGTTCTTCCTAATCGGGGTCTTTTACAGGAAAGTCTGCTAAAAAATTATCGACTGCTTGTCCTTTGCAAGATATCTGAGGTTTGAAGGATATGTCATATTCGCCGTGGAATACGGACCATTGTTGAAATCTTCATGATTTTTCCTTTTTAGAGAGGATAATCTTCAAAGGATATTTGGTGATGACTTTGATAGGACAAGCTTGCAAATATGGTCGAAGTTTCTGAGAACTGTAAACCAGTGCAAGAAGTTTCTTTTCAATTGTTGTATATCTTTGTTTAGCGGGTATTAAAATCTTGCTGATGAAATATATTTGTTTCTCCACGCCATTGTCTTCACGAATAAGGATAAACTGATAGATTCATCAGTTATTGATAAATACATTGTGAGTATTTCACCATCGATTGGAGCTCTCATGATTGGAGGACATCTCAAGTATCGTTTAAGATCTTGAAAAGCTAATTCACAATCTGGTGTCCAAGTGATTTTGTTTGGCTATTTTTTAGAATATGAAGTGGGATTCCTATGAAGAAGGAGGTAAAGAAGTTTGCATTATTCTAATGACTTAGATATGATTCTATGAAGAGTTGCTATTTTGCCAGCAAATTTTTGAACATCTTTCTTCGGTCAAGGAGATGGCATCGCCATTAGCGCTTTAATCTGTGCCGGATCGATTTCGATACCCCTCTTACTGACTAAGTATCCCAAGAATTTGCCTAATGCGACTCCAAATTAGTATTTTTCTGGGTTAAGTATCATTTAGTAGGTCCGAAGGATATCGAAGATGGTTTGGAGGTTGCTGCAATGATCTTATTGTTTCAAACTTTTGCAAATCATATCATTGATGTATACCTCCATGATTTTTCCCAAGTGATCCTTAAACATTTGAGTGACAAGTCGTTGGTAAGTTGCTTTAGCGTTTTTCAACCCGAAAGGCATTATTGTGTGATAGTAGAGACCTCGTTCAATGATGAAAGTAGTTTTTCTCTGGTCTTCTTCTACTAGAAGAGCCTGATTGTAACCGGAGGCTGCATCCATCATGAAAATAAGTTCATGTTCTGTTATAGAGTCGAGGAGCTAAGGGATCAACGGGAGAGGGAAGTTGTCCTTTGGTATAAATTTGTTGGGCTCTGTAAAATCATCATAGACTCTGATTTTCCCATTCTTCTTAGGGACTGCCACTATATTAGAAACCCACTTTGGATATTTGGCTTCCCGAATAAATCCTACACGAAGGAGTTTGTCAATTTCTTCATTCACGGCTTCGCGAAGTCGGGGAGCTAGATTTCGACATTTTAGTACGACTGCTTTGCTATCTGGTAAGAGGCTGAGCTTGTGGCACGCGATTGAGGGGTCAATTCCTAACATCTCTTGAAAAGATCATGCGAAGATGTCGACGTTTATCTTTAGGAGTTAGATCATTGTTTCCTTTTCATTGGATGATAGCTTGGAGCTGATGAAAGTATTATGTTCGGGACCATCGAGTTCAATGGATTCGACTACCTCAGTATCATGTTCTTCAAATGTGGGGGGTGGTTTCAGCTGTAATTGTTATGTTTTTAGAAGTTTCATCGTGTGAGAGTTGGTTGTGGTGTTTTCGCACATACGTGCAATTGCTTGGCTGCCTTTGATTTCATAGACATTATGATCTGTTGGAAAACATAAAGCGAGATGATATATCGAGGGTACTGTTTTGATCAAATGCAGCCAACTGCGACCCAAAATTCCCAAGTACTTGGATTCAGCATCGATGACCAAGAATTTTACAAAGGTGATGTCTAATCCTGCCTGGACCGGCAGGGTGATTTTGCCTGTTGCTAATTCTTTCAAACCATTAAAACCTGTGATTGTAGTTGTCGAAGCTTTCACCGAATCTTTCAGTCCTTGAATTTCTATGGCTCTACGGAAAATAACATCTATTACACTTCTCGCATCGACGAGGAGGGTGTACATATAGTCTTGCCCGACTTTGAGCATAATGACTAGTGGGTCGACATGAGGATACTTGACATGGCTGGTGTCACAGTCTTCGAAGCTGACTGGGTATGGACATTTTGATTTGCTGGAACTGGGTAGGAGTTTTGCGGATTTGTCTAAGGAGGTCATTTTGTAACAAGTTGTAATTTTGTCATCTTGTTTCCTCTTGTTTCCCTTTTCTATCTCGATCATGTAAAGATGTCGAGCCTGATCTTGTCCTTGTCCTTGGTCGACGTTGTTCTTCTTAGCTTCTTCTTTGAGAAATTTCTGAACATTGATGAAATAATTTTGGAGCCTTCTAGCTAATAGAATGCGATTGAAAATGCGAATCAGGGAGTAATAATTATCAGTTTCGTGACTATGCATGTTGTGATACTGACACCAAGGCTTTTTGGGAATATCGGGAATTGCTTGTGCTTCCCGATAAAGCACGTCTCCCTTTATCATTGTCAGGATAGTGGAGAGGGTAGCTGTCATAGGCGGTAGAGTTAGAACTGGTCTGTCTGTCTTTCTGTCTCTTCTTCTGTTATTGTCAGTGTTTCACCTATGAGGTTTCTGATCTTATGTATTGTCTGAATTTTATGGCTGAGAGGAGGATGTCTCAGTAGAATGGATAACTGCAGAGCTTTTCATCTTATCCTTCTTTGATCGTTCTAACTCAATGTAGTTATTAACTACATCGATCATCTCTGTGACTATTCGAGGCTTATGGAGGGTCAGCTCTTCTCGAACCTTTGAGTCAATGTACAACGTCGAGGTAAATGTGGGGACGATAATCTTGGGATCTGAATTCCTAATTTTTCATATTTCTTGTAAGAATTTATTGTAAAAACTTGCTAGTGATTCTTTTACACCTTGTTCAAAGAAGAATAAAAAATCCACAGTGATTTCTCACTGTTTGGCGTAAGCATAATTGGATTCGAAGAGGCATTGCAACTGGTTGAATGTGGTGATAGATCCTTCGGGAAGAGCATGGAACCACTTGAGGGGTTCCTCTTTCAGGCTCATATTAAAAAGTCTGCAAAACATGTGATCGAGTTTTGAGTATAGCCCTACTACAACTTTAAAGTGTCATACATGGGTAAGAGGATCAGTGAGGCCTGCATATTGGATAAACTTCAGATTGTGAAAATTATCAGGAATGGGCATGACTTTAAGATGAAAAGAGATGGGATTTGTTTTAATCCTGTCTAGAGCAGATATTCGGTCAAGAATTTCAGAATTTATGGCATGAATTTTATTGTTGAGATCGTCCAGGGTGATGTATTGTGACAGAGGAACTGGTGCGATTACAACCTGTGGATTAAAATTTCCTTGTCCTTCAGGTCCCAATCTCTCTTTCAGAGGCTGCCTGGTTAGTGGTGGCAGAGATTGATGGCGAAAGTGTTGACTTCCAAGAGTCGATGACGAGGAGGATGTAAACCCAAAATGTCGTGAAGCCCTGTCTAGATTTCTCAATCTGGATCGAGAGATGCGTACTCGATCTTCTCTTGGCGGATCTTCTCTTCGGGTTGCCCTGGAACGATGATCGCTATAGGCCTGTGGCGGTGATGTATTTATCATGCATAAATTTTCCATTTCTTTCTGATGCGTTCGGCTTTGTTGGTCCAAGGCTCTTCTCCTTTCGTATCTCTCGACCTGGAGAGCTCGCGCATGGATCTGCTGGTCTTCCAACCTCTAGACTCGATTGAATTCCATTTGTTTTTAGAGTTCGGCCACGGTGCTATGTAGATCGACTGTTTTTGGTATTAAACCTATCTCCTGGTTCCTCAGTGTTGAGGTACTTTGGAGATTCATGTTTGTCATCGGATTGTTTTGAAGTCTTAGTTGGTAAAGAAAAAGTGTGGTATTCCCACAAACGGTACCAATTATAATGACATATTTTTCGGTAGGATAATCTTTGCCAATACTTTCAGTAAAGAATATGCAACAACAAGCTTAAACAAGAGATTTTACATGGAAAACTCAGTAAAGGCTGAGAAAAACCACGACCTCGAGGAGGGTTTAGTGTGAAAATCCAGTATAATGCTAGTTATTACATTATTTTAGGAGCTGTAAGGGTGTAAAATGATTTGGTAGTGATCTGGGGGTCCTTTATCACTTATTCCCTGCCTGTATTTATAGTTGATACATGCAGTAGGGCTGTACAACAAACTGGTAAACCCGAGAACCCGATCCGGACCGACCTGACCCGGCTGGTTCGGTCCAGTTCTGAAGAACAGTCGGTTCGATTTCAATTCTTATTTCAATAACCCAAATCTCATCGGTTTGGGTTTGGTTTAGACCTTGAAAGACCCGAGCAAGCCTGAACCGGTTTAGACTTTAAGGTTGAGGACCTGAGACGAAAGTAAAACAGATGGGTTTTCCTCTCTCCCTCCAGTCTCCACATCTCCTCTTTCACTCTCGAGTCTCGCCTCCCTCTGTGACTCCTCTCTCTCTCTAGTATCTTCTCCAACATCAAGTATATGTCTAGTATCTCTCTAGTATCTATTTCACTTGAGGTAAAAGTGAAACAAAATAGCAGATGGGTTTGCCTCTCTCCCTCTAGCCTCCATATCTTCTCTCTCACTCTCACTCTCGAGTCTCGACTCCCTCTGTGACTCGTCTCTCTCTCTCTCTAGTATCTTCTCTATTAAGCATTAGTCTCCACATACTGGGTTATTTGAGAACAAAAATTGGTATTTGTATGAGCATGGAGAAGAAGAAGAATGAGGATCTAAAATCTGTTGTTGTTGCTTCTTCGAAGAAAAAGAGAATCCCAGTAGCTGCTACTTCTGCTGCTAAAGAAACTCCCCTTAAGAAGGAAATCGTTATCATCAAACAACCCAAGCCCTCTATCGACATTGAAATACCACAACCAATTCCAACTCCAACTACTGGAAATCTTCCTAATTCTCCTGCCATCATCAGAACCTCAAGCTGTAGCAAAGAAGAAGTCAATGCTATTTTGATTCAATGTGGTCGACTTAGTTGAAGCTCTTCTGGTAAGGCTACTACTACTGGAAGCCATAAATACTCTGGGTCTAAGAGGAGCTTTGATTTCGATAAGGAAGCTGATGAGGTTGTTAAAGGGAATGACTTCAACAATAAGAGCATATGTGCATTGGAAGAGGCAAAAGGGGTTTGCATCTGGGCTATTTGGTCATACTGGGCTATTTGTTTTAATGTGGGTTTACATCTGGGCTTATTTGGTTCAATCAGGGTTTGCATCTAAAAAAATTAACAAACCGAACTCCGGACCAGACCAACCCGGTTCGGTTCGGGTTCAAGTTATGCGCCTGGTCGGTTCGGGTTCAGGTTCATATTTGGTAAACCGATGAGTTTGGGTCGGATCAGGCCCATGCCTGGACCTGGGCCGATCCGACCCGAGTACAGCCCTAACAGGCAGGATTTACATTTTTGAAAGACAGTTTCCTATTCTGAAGGTAGTGGGTAAACTTTGTGGATCTTCAACGGCTCTTTTGACCAAGCGCAAAGACTAGTTCTGAAGGTCGAGAACTATATTGTTATCTGAAGGTCGAGAACTAAGCTATCATCTTGGCTTTTGTCGAGTCTTGGTCGAGGACATTGTATGCAACCACTATCTTTAGGTGTGACGAGATATCTTTGACTAACGTCTTCTGATTTATCCTTGTCGAATCTGGGAAATATGCTACTACAGGTTATCAATAGGGCTTTGATTGTGTCGAACATCGGCAACATTGAGACGAGCAATTATCCTCATCATACCATCTTTAATCTATTGCACAATGGTGGTAAGTTCTTGGAGTTTGGTTGCGTGTGCCTCGATGTGTTCGCTCAACTCCTTCATAGTAACCATGACAAAGATGATCAGTAGCTGCAACGGAAACAAGGAAAATACCAGATGATAAGATGCTAGATCTAATCGAGCCAATTTGATTCAGGAATAACTTCCAATTTCGACTCGGGGAATCGTTCCTCCAAACTTTTGATAATTTATTTATGCATAATTCCAATTACAACCCTCCTTAAGTAGACAAACTCCTACTAATTAAGTAAGGGTAAGAATTTGCCTACATCCTCTCCCCGCTGCACACCCTGCTACACTCTCCTCTCACCACATAGCATGCCACATAGGAAAAAAAACTCTCTCTCCACTCAACTTACACACACTCTCTCTCAACTCACTCCCCTCACTCAATAACTCACTCTATCATTGTCACTCACTCACTTAAATTTTGTGTGTCTCTCTCTCTCTCTCTTGCAGTGACCATCTCTTACAGCGATCATCCTCTGACAACTCCTCGCTCTCTTTTTTTTCTCTCTCTCACTTAGTCTCTCACTCACTCACTCTCTTTGTCACTCTGTATAGTCATTGTCACTCACTCCGTATAGTCCGTCGGCAACTCCTCTCTCTCTCTCTCACTCAGTCTCTCACTCACATACACACACACACACACTCTCTCTCTCTCTCTCTCTCTCTATCTTTTACGGTGGTGACCAATTGTTCTATCTCACGGTGGGCATTCCCTTTGTTCTACAGTAAACAGGAGTACTCGCCCTCATAATTAGGTATGAAATACAATTTAAATTAAAACTACTCTCTCAATTTGTGTTCTAGGAAGCTTCTAAAAAAATTAAACTTTCCCTGCGCAATGCGTTATGCCTTTTATTTACTGTTTCTTTGACCAAATTGCCCACGAAATTCCCCCAAATTTCACATATAAACACAACATCGACAAATATACTGCAGAATGTGGTATATACATATGAACAAGTATCGACATATTTTTATACATTTTTGACTTGGAAATTGCGTTTCTGTCTTATTCGACAAATAATTGTCATTTATGTATTTATTCAACAATTAATTATCAGGCTTCTATAAATTCGACAAATAATTTGTCGATGTTATCTATTCGACAAATTAATTGTCGAACATCTATAAATTCGATAAATAATTTGTCGAAATACTATAAACTCGACAATTTTTTAAGACAAAATTTCTATTGAATATTATGCAAGATGGCACCAAAGGTCATACGTAAGATACCCACAACAAAATGGAAGATAGTACCAATGGCCTCCCTAAGGAAAAGGCTCAATGAAGAGTAAAAAGATTCGTCCCATCCAAATTATAATAACCCTCCGTGTATTCTTGCAAAAAGAAGAAAAACATGCAGGGTACCAGTAAGAGATTCCTGTAAAAGTGGCAGTGTCCCACGTGTGTCGGTGACACCTGAAGAAGACGAACACTTGGAAAGCTCTTCCACAAGTGGTACCCCCCCCCCAAGGGAATGTAGAAGCTTCAACTCCTTCCCAAGGAGAATCTGCAGAAGACTCGTCAGCTGTTGAGTCTAGTAGCTCTGATTCCCAGGAAAAGTCTGCATAAGACTTTAGGGGAGAAGACTGTGGTGTGCCAAATACCAAATCTAGTGCGGATTGCTTCGCAGTGCAGAAGTTCTATCTACCGATAATACACAACCTTAAAATTTTCATAACCCTACCCTTGAACAATAAGGAACTAGAAGCACAGAAGAAGTACTTTGTGAGGACAACAACTCCGAACTAGAAGCTGATGAATATTTCCCAAGGGACCTCTCTTTGTTAACGAGCTTTGCGACCCATCGAGCGAAAGCTATAGTTCTTGGATAGGTACACAAAATAAACCAATTGTTTTACAACTGGCCCCAATTTCATCAAGTGTTTTCTTTTATTTAGAGAATGACAAATGACATTATTTTATATTTACAGGACCTCGGCTGTCTACATTTCTTTTACCACAGTCCTACGTGGGACCTTGGGAAAGAGATTAAAAGGGTTTAAAATATTGTAAATATTTCCGGTCTTGGCAGGATTGGTGCCATTTCATACAGAGACCAACACATTTCATTTCAAGTGGGGCGAGATGACTATCACCTAGAGGACATGTCGAGGTTGATTGGCTTAAGGGTTGATGGTAACCTCACTGTTGTGGAGGGGAAGTGGGGGGCATAGGCCGTCAAATAACTCTTTAGAAATTGTTTGTATATGCCTGACAAGGTTTACCTTGATTTGAAAGCTGGGGGCCAAGGAATATCTCTTTCCCTGAAGAAGATAGTAGATTTTTTCGTTGGAAAGCTTGGAACAAATATGCCTCAACCCGTAGCGGTATCTTCTTCCTCTGTCCCTATGAAGTTGTCTTCCCGTATGGTTGGGAAAGCGTACATGCTATACATTTTTGGATCTTTTCTCTTCCCTACCAAGAAAGAGACAGATGTGTCGGTGAAGTACCTTAGTTTGTTTGAAGATAGGAACTCAAATAGACCATGGTCATGGGGAGCTACGACATTAGCACACCTCTACTACAGTTTAGGTGCTTCTTCGAGGGTGAATGGTAAAGGGTTGCATGTTGAGTTACATTGCTAGAGGTGAGTTTTTGCATACATTATTTGGTTTTGTTGTTGGATTGTTGCTTTCTTTACCTTGTGATTGAAGTTTATTTATTTTGACAGTCCTGGATATTTGAACATTTCCCGAAGTTGCCTGGTATTCCAACACCCAATCAATCTCGTGCTGCTGAGTTTTGCACGAGGTGGTCTATGACTAAGACAACGAGCGGGCAAACTGGTAAAGCGGCTTTAAAGATGTTTAGAGAAGATTTGGACAGCTACAAGCTTGAGGATGTAAGTTCCAAACTTTGATTTGTTGCTTTCTTTGCTTTTTGAATAAATGTCGATTCACAGAATTTATTGAATTCATATATCCCTTTTTTGTCGAATTCATAGAATTCGAAAAAAAAACCTTTGTTGCCGAATTCATAGAATTCAACAAAAAAGAAAGCCTTTTTGTCGAATTCATATAATTCGACAATAAAACATCCCTTTATTGTCGAATTCATAGAATTGGACAATATTTCAACCATTATTTCACTTTATTTTCCTAACTAATATATATGTCATTCATGTTATAGGTCATCTGGGACCCGTACTTAGAGAAGAGGGAGGACAAACATAACTTCAAAGAAATGGCTAGCTTCACGGGTCTCTTCTGTAGTTCTAAACATAAGCCATACTATCCTAACCAAGTATAGAGACAGCTCAACTAAAGGCAACCTGTGCCTAGGGCTCTTACTTGTGTTGAGTAGAGCGACTTACGTTTTGGTGCTGAACCATGCGCATACAAGCCGAAGTATAATTGGGAGGATTTATTCTCCGAAGGGAAATTGATGGAGTCTATCATTTTGGCGAGGGGTAGGAAAGTCCACGATGGGATCCCCGTCTGTACTAAAGGATACATTGAATGGCTCAATTCAGTTTCCTTCACTAAACTTTTCCCAGATGTTGTTAATCTTGACGAAAATGACGATAACGATGATGGGAGGGTATTAGGGGATAGGGGTGGTGTTTCTCACAGGGAGAATGTAAGTATATGATTGTGATTATAATATTTTGGGTATTCTCTTTCTTCATTCTTCTAATATTGGTTTCTACTCTTTTATAGGTTGAGGTCCCCCACAACCAAAATGAAGGTGGTAGAAGACCGGGCGAGGTCAGATTTGGTAGAGGCATTGGCAGCGATAGTGTGCACTCTCCTCAACTTTTTAAGTTATAGTTACCTTGTAATACATATATTGGGAATTGCCTTGTAATTACCTTGTTACTCCCTTGTTACTATTACAGACATGTGAATGTACTTTTTTGAAAGAGGCAAACCAAAGATTGCAAGCAAACATTCAAGCGAAGGAAGTTGTCAACTCCATATACGAGAAGAAGTTGAATGAAAAGGTATTCCTACATGTTTTAGTATTCCCTTCCTTACACGGTTTTCATAGATGTCATAGGTATTCATAGTTACTTCTTAAATACAAGTTTGCTATCAGATATTAGAGTGCGCTTTACTAAGATAATCGAATTAGAAATTGGCAGAAGATCTGCATCTGCAACTAGCAAAGAAAGTAAGTACTATTCCTAAGAAGAAACAAGTTCTTTGACAGTTATTCTTTCCTTTGGAAGCACTCATTTATGATTGATAACAGGTGAAAGAGTGTGAAACCTTGACCACTATCAATGAGAAGTTAATGGAAGAAGTTGTAAATCAAAAACCACGACCCTTACCTGTGAGTATAAAATCTTATATATAAGAATATAGTACATCTAATCCCCTAGAGCTATACGTCGCGTATGAGTTGTTTCATGACTATTTTTCTATTGTATTTGTGCAGCTAAACTTGGTTTCACACTTAGAGAAAAACATCGTAGAAGCCAAAAACTAGAAACAAAAGTACGACGAGTTAAATGTCAAATTTGAAGAAGCTCAAAGGAGATTGAGTGAGAGAGATAAAAAAGTAAGTTGATTTAGACAATGGTCATTGACGAGACATTTTGTAGTAATGTACATTGATGCGGTTGTTTAATTTTAAGCTTGAGGAGACTTTTATGAAATTTTGTAGTAATGTATATTGATACTTAATTGTTTTATGATATATATACGCCCCTTTGTCCTATGGCATTGTCAAATAAATTTTGCTCAAACAAAAGTCGTCGTATTTAACACCCAGTCTCGTAGTTGAAAATTGTCGAATTCGTTATTTGTATAAATCGAAAATTAATTGTCGATAATTGTCAAAGTCGACAGTATTGTGTCGATTTCTATATACTCGATAAAGGCCAAATCACGAAATTGTCGAAACATTTTCATGCAACAATTTTATTGTCGAATTAGACTTTTCGTTGACAATTTTATTATCGCATGAAATGTTCTTCGATAATTTATTGTCAAAATTTACTGTATTCGACATATTATTTCCCAGAACCTGACTATGCTGATTTTGTGTATTTATGTATAAACTCATGATTTATAGGTGAAGGTTACTCATGATATATGGTATGCCAAATACATTCACGAAACTGAAAGGCTGGTAAGTTGTATTATGACTTCTAATTTGTTTTTTACCAAATATTAATCATGTGGATCTAAACGGGCCCAGCAAACCAAACTGACGATATCCGAAAACATGAGATTCAACCTTAAAACTGACAATAATGAATGGGTATATGCACATTTGTCAACCTACGTTTCTATTTTGGTTTTAAACTACTTTGTTTTAATTTCTAACTACTTTATCGTGGTTGTGTTTACATTGCAGGAAATGTGGTGCCTGACACTGAAAGGTGTTATTAAAGGAGGAGATTTTCAAGATATTGAAGACCTGACATGGGAGGAACTGAGTATGCAGTTTACTAAAGTCTTAACAATTGCTCAAGAGGGTCCAAAGGGAGAATATCAAGATGACATAATCTTATTAGGAAGGGGGGAGTATCAGGAAAGGATCGATTCAAGGCTGAAGAAGATTGATCATAAAACCAATCAAAGACAGACTTTGTTTCAACCATTTAATTGGTTCCAACTGGATATACACGATGTTAAAAGGGATGGTAACACAACGTTTAGGGTTGCTGTATCATATGCATATCTGATCCAAATGAAGTTCTTGAATGTGAAGGAGTCCTTGTGTACCTTGATGACAAAGAAACCTTCTTATTGGAAGAGTGTTTTCAGTCAGAGGTTGGATGTAGCTTACAGTGATTTGGATTAGAGAAGGTACAAAACTTTGCTACGGGCCTTTAAGTTCAATGGTGTATTCATTAAATATTTGTATATGGGCCATTTGTTGGCAACATATTACGAGAAGGTGGTTATCTTCATTAGCAACAAGGAGGCCCTAACGTTCCTACCTTTGTTTTGGCCGAAAGCAAACAACAAGATTACCAAAGAGAAGAGGTTTGAAAATATTCTTGCTGATAGTACAAAGTATTGGTAGGTTGGAATGACATCTGATGAAAACTTTGTGAAATTGAAGACCAAGTACCTATCACCTATTCCTCCAGTTTCTACACTATGGTGGGCGCATGTGCAATTGGAGATCCCAGATGCTTTTGTGAAGCCATGTATGAAGAACTACTTCGACGCACCAAATGAAGCTTGGATGAAGTTGATGAGAGACAACAACGTTAACCCATGGGATTACAGCATAAATGATTTGTTTTCTTAAATGTTGTACATATTTGTATGTTATTTGATGATGTAAAGTTGTCGATTCCATCTATGTATTTTTTATAGCTTGTAAAGAGAAGTAGTTATTTCAGAAAAATTTGTAATTGTGGTGTTGAAGGTTCAATTGGCAATAACATGTCGACAGTTGTATTTGTCAAGTTGAAGATAAAATTGACAATTAATTGTTGACTTCTACTGCTGTCGATAACTATGTAATCTAGAATATATGGTGACACGATCAAGAAAACCAAGTACATCATAAGTACAATTTTGGACAATAATCTGACAATTTGACAACACAAGCAAGCTGGACAATTTATTTATTTGAGGAAACCAAGTACAATTTCTTCCATTTTTGTGGCCCAATTACAAGAAGAGAGAACAAAAAAGAACGGAAAGCCAAAAAGATTACAAGGTGAAATCGAAAATTATTTGTCGATTTGACAAAATTATCGGCTTCTACTATTATCGACGTCTATATATTCGACAATAAATGGCGGTACGATCAAGAAAACCAAGTACTCTACAATCCTCACCTGCCACCAGCAAAATTGGAACCTTCTTTCCTTGCCAATAATCTGGCCCGGGCTACGAGACTCGCCCTAGGAGCTAGTGGATGCAAGATAATCGACTATAACTGGCAATGAAAAAGGAAGTCCTCCCTCCATAATGCCGCCTCAGCCTCGCTCATCCCTTCATAGTTCATCTCCCGTGGCGGCAATGACGGATCGTTCAAATTTACCGAGCCAAAATAATTCATCACCATTTCGTCATATAGCTCCGTAATACGGTGTGAAGCAGCCTCTCGACGACTCTGAGACCTCGTCTTTACCATCGCCGTCCTCTCTGCACCACAACATCACCAATACACGTAGTAGCTATTTATAACCAGCAAAAATGTAGAACAATTACCAAAATCATAGAGTCAATACAACCGTTGGAACCTTGCACCTCAGTCAACCGCACATATTCCAAGCCATGACTCTTAGGTCCCACATTACATCGACTCTATCTTCTCGACACAACAACAAGTAATTGTATCGAGAATGGGGCGATTGTAATGGCATATTTCCCAAGTTTGATAAAGATAACTCCAAAAGAAGCATATCAAGGGCATTCCGTTCATTCAAGCAGTTTTACCAAGGTTAACGACTGAAGAGCTCGACCAAACAGCCGTTACACTTGGTCAAACCAGCCATTACAATAGAGCCGTGAAGATCGCCAATTGACTCCTAAATCTGGAAACTATTTACTTTGTAACTGCCTGTATACATTATAAATACAGGCATTATAGAGTAATAATCCGGCAGTAACTAGAACATTATAGAGTAATAATCCAACATGAACAAAAACATTATAGCATGAACAATAACATTGTATCAATAATAAAGTACAACAATAAAAGTCCCAATCATGTCGCTAATCTGCAATCATATGAACCTCTTCAGCAACTCCTAATATCATTGTCGCCTGATTGTGGCTCGAGTCCATCCTGATTTGAAGCACCTACTTATGAAATAGGAAAATAAATTAGTAATATCAACATATGTTATCGTAGAAGTTGTTGGGAAGTACTTATTTATGATTTTATGATACTCACCAGCTTCTGCTTTTTGAAACAATAATTTTAATTATGGGCAAGTGCATTTTTTGTGACTGCCAAAGACTCAATAGGCTTTGCATGTCCTCTTCCTCTTCTCCACAACCATCTCCATTCTGCGCTTCCATCTACAACTTTTCTTGTGATCATCTTTTGCACGGCCTTTAGTTTGTGCCACAAGAGGATTCAAAATAAGAGTTGAAGACATCACTGTCTCAATTAATAGAGTTGACATTAAAGGATCCGCCCCTGAGAGTTGAGTTAGAGATGCATCATACGCATCTAGATGTATCTCCAGCTCATCCAGCCTTGAAATGTCATATTCAAAGTTTGCTTTATTTTTTGATGCCTTCTCAAATAGGTTTGTTGCGTGAAGTGAAAGGTAGCTATGGCGTAACGGTTTCTTCAAGTTCTCTCTATCTAAGAAACTCTCGACGTACGATCAAGAATATTTGGTTGTACCAATCTTCCACCTTGGTAAAATGAATGCATCTGGAATTTAGAGAACATCGTATTTGGAGAAAACCTTGGAGAGATTACAACATGGCAGACCTACATACTCGAATAACTTGCATTCACAATGGTCTGTCAGACTAGCCAAGTCTATCTTCAACTCGAACGTTTCCATCTACGCCCTTTTATATTGCTACGAGCCACACAATTTGATTGAATTGGTCTTTAATTTTATGGAAAATATTCCTCACATAGATCTTTGTTGCATATTTTAGTAGAGCCTGACGAGGTCCGACTTGCCGATATCTATGTTTGGATTGGAAGTCCTCTCCACTATCTCTTTCAAATATCTCCAATAAAGTTGTTGCATATTTTGTCACAAAACTGTACATACCAGTTGAAGGAAGCAACCAACCATTGAAGAAATTATTTGTTAACTCACTTCGGCCAGTAGTACTCGTGCCAGCATAGAAAGTACCCCTATTCCGCAAAGGTATCCATTTTTCTCTAATATTAAATAACCCTTGTATCCAATTGTTGTCATCAAGATTATGTTTCTCCATAAACTCGACTCACCTTCTATCGAAGTTTTCAGGATCGTATCTGTTGTGGATAATTGAATCTATATCAGTTTTGAATGTAGATGGATCTCGATAAATATGCCCAATTTTCTCAGGGAACTTGTGTGTGATGTGCCATCGGCAGAGCCGATGTTTGGTGTTTGGGAAGACCTGGAAAAAAAAACAGATATTAGAGGGGTCCCATATTAGAGAACATAATTTGTCGAGTACAAATTCAGTAGAAAATATGTACTCTTAAATCGTAATATTGTTGATTCCATAAGGCATCGACATAGCGTAGACATAGATTTTGTCGAGGACTTGCCAATCGACATACCTAATTGTCGATTTCATGATATTCAACAGAATAAATTGTCGCACTAATAATTTTAGGCAATTATGTCAATCGTAATTGTCGGCTACGTAACTTTCGACAAAATTAATTGTCGAACTCATAAAATTCGATAATTATGATTAACATCATTTTTGACTTTGTAACTTCTCGACAATTAGGTCAATTTTTTTTTTCATAACACTCAGACTAACCTTGGGGATGGCAGCACCCATTACAGCATCTTGGTCAGTAATAATAGCCGTCGGGTGTTTATTGCTCATCGCCTTTAGCCATGTATGGAATAACCAAGTAAAAGTTATTTTTTGCTCATTCCTTAACAAAGCACATCCGAGTTGGATTGTTTAATAGTGGTTGTTTATTCCAGCGAATGGAGAAAATGGCATCTTATACACGTTTGTCCTATACGTGGTGTCAAAACTCACCATATCACCAAAAGCCTGATATACCAATCGTGACCACCCATCTATCCAAAAGAGGTTAAGTGCTCTTTCATCATCATTGAGCTGAATGTCAAAGTAGAACATAGGATCTTCGACTTACTTTTTCTAGAACCAATCCAATGCAGCCTGCACATCGCCACTCGATAGACGTTCCTTGTTAACTTTGGATTTGTGGTTGCAATAATCACGTTTGTTGAAGGTCTTGTCTGGGAAAAGAGCAGGCACCTTGCTCACTGAGATGTTATAAAGCTCAAAAGTCTATGTTAGGTTTTTTGCAACTTCAGGGAAGAAATGATTAATCTTCATACGATAGTGGTTTCGTGGTGAGACAAGGTTGTGGTTATGCACATCTGAGAAACTCGTAACAACAAATTTCCCAAGATTTTCTCTCTAATTAATGTTCAAAGTCACTTTACACCCGCATTGGTAAGAAGAATACTTCTTCCCATCTTGTTTACTTGTACCAGAAGTTTAGTCTTTCTTCGACAAACTGTTGCTCAAACAACAAAATGTTGCTCGTACTATCTCCTCCGATCTTGGTCATTTTTTAGAGTTGCGCTTCTTTATGGAGAATCCTTGATTCCATCCATATTGTTCATAGAAGGAACTTGCCTCATCTACTGTATCAAAAGTTTTCCCCTCGTATGACGTGTCCACAAATAAGGAATCAGTGGCACAATCAGGTATCGTAGAACCCACACCCGTTGTACACTCATTAGTAGCCCTTGGTGGTGAGTCATCTCCTATCACCCTTGACCAATCTTGTTCAACTGAATCTTCCATCTTATTATCATGTCATATAGGAGAAATTATTGGATACAATTAATCAAAGACATCCATACAGCCAGACGAACATATGGAATCAAAACTGACAGACAAGCAACAAGAAATGCAAAATAAAATAAATGTCATTTTTCATAACAAAACAACTTTCATTACATAAGAATTACGGGTTCAAAACAGACACTGCATCTCCCCTACATCTTAACACCAAAACATCAAAGTACAACCCAGACAAGCAACATGTCAGCCTTTACTGTTGTAACCTGCCAGCGAGAACATCTTCTTCCATCACAAAGGCCTTGGCACGGTCCAGCAGACTACGCACACGCGCCGAAGGGGTCACAATAACGGTGTGCAACTGCAAATAGTAGAGGTAGTCATCTTCTGCCGTCTTGGCCTCTACCTCGTTTATCCCCTCATAATTTGGAGGAAGAAGATACATCGGCTGCAGAAATTTGTTGTCTTTATTGCCATAATACCACGCCTTCAACTCCAAATACTTGTAGTACACACGGTATTCTCGAGCTTCTTCACTCTTCGCGGCATTGAGCCCTAGTCTTTACCATCTTACCAAAAGAGAACAAATAAAC
The DNA here is from genome assembly GCA_014058105.1 of Kingdonia uniflora. Lineage (NCBI taxonomy): Eukaryota > Viridiplantae > Streptophyta > Magnoliopsida > Ranunculales > Circaeasteraceae > Kingdonia > Kingdonia uniflora. The sequence goes on along the minus strand of JACGCM010001204.1, from coordinate 1,245,233 downwards.
ACGTCAAGCAACCACCAGGGGCATTTATACGTTCAACCAGAAAATATTATTGTCGCACATAGTCCGGTCGACAATTTTTTATCAATTTTGAATGTACTCGACAATAATGTTGTCGAGTACATCCAAAATCGACAAAAAAATGTCGACATTGAATGTCCTCGGCAAATATTGGTGTCGAGTACATACGAAATCGACAGAAACTTGTGGACATTAGATGTCCTCGAAAATATTGGTGTCGAGTACATACAAAATCGACAAAAAATTGTTGACAGTAGCTGTCCTCGAAAATAATTTTTTCGACCTCAGGTGTCATCGAAAAAAAATATCTACTTCAGATGTACTCGACACACAAATTTTCGATGAAACGGTTACTCGACAAACTATGTGCATTCCCACAATTACCTTATGTCATTTTTGTCGACTAGCTTATAATGCGACAATTATTAAATTTACAGGGAAGAAATTATTCAACATACACCACTAACCTTTTCGATTTGGGAGTAGATGTTGGTAGATGTTCGGATGTCGTCCACTAATGTAGCGCCCCGTTTTTTTTTGTATTTCACGTTGTGGCCGTAGTTTGTAGTTTAACTTGATTTCATCTTGTAGTATGGAATCCTAACTTTTGAGTTACAAACCCATTCAAAAGCCACCACCAAAATATTTTCCCCGATTCTCTCCATCTCTCCTTCTCCCTATTTCTCCTCCATTTCAAATACAATTGAAAACCCAACCCTAATTCCTAAACCCCAACCCCAAATTCCTAACATTTCTTCTCCTTGCATTCTAGAGAGAGAAACAAACCCAAATCCCTAATTCGAAAACCCAACCCTAATTCCTAAACCCCAAACCCAAATCCCTAATTCGAAAACCTTCAACCCCTCTCCTAACTCAACTTCACCATTGCTAGCCGTTTTGAACCAGAAAATCAGATTGTTGGAGCATTGAGAGCAGAGTTCTCCTTTCGTATTAAACCACGGATTTGTCGATTTAAGGCAAGTACCATTATTGCTTGTCATTGTCCATTGTAGATTAGATATGCTATACCATGTTTAGTAAAATTACCATAACTCTAGTATGATCCTTAATGTTCTAGAAATCTTGAGTAATTAAGTATGCCTTATCTTGAATTCAAAGAATTAGGGAATTGTATAGGTCTTTTGAAGATGTAAATTTAGTATAGTTAGATGCATACCTTAGTGTTATAAACTCATGTATTAAATTTCCCTTTTACTCAAGCATACTACTGTGAGAGTTTGAATACTAGAATGGGAAGAAGATATGGACTTGTTAGAAATTAAACTCAATATAACTATGAGTTGCTTCTGTTAGTAGTTATATAAGGCTATACTATTTTTCCTTTCATCCAAATAGTAACAGATACATTATAACTCAAGACTCATCAAGTATATCCTAGAATAAAACTTGATTAATTTGAACAGTACCATATCATACTCAGATCATATATATATGTTTGTGGAATGTATAAAGTAACTTGTAATGATATAATAAGCCCATGGCTATATTGTTAACATTAATAGTAATTAATTGATGCCCTCATATGCAACCCTTAACCATAGCACAGGTTGTAGCTTGATGTTCAATTTAAGGAGTACTAGTATAAGCCTATATAAGGTCATCGACAGAGTCCCCACTTGTATATTTGTGAGGGTAGAAAAGTCGTTGAGCATAAGATCGCCAATCATATGATATAGTCTCATTGCCTATAGAGCAAGGACAGATAGGTCATTTTGATTGAGTGTCGGTCTCTTAAATCATTCATGCATAGGATAACTTAGAGTCGTGTACACAGTAGGGCTATGATGTCAAGGTCCTTGGGTTCGATTCCCTAAACAAAAGATTAGGTGACTGTTTATCAGTGTTCCAAGGTTGCAAGCCCCTAAAACTCTTCCCCAGTTACATATCGGCTTTGTTATTCTTTGTGAATACTCCCCGTGGGCATAGTTCCCTGAAAGTGAAAATAAATCAGGCTTTAGACCTGTAGGTTGAAACTCCTTGAGCACCTTGATCTGGTGATTTCCCCTCTAATTCCTGGCTCACTAAAAAGGAATCCGCCAATCCCTGGCTCGACAATAAGGGATACGCTTCTGTTGAGGACAAAAGGGTGCGAGAGTGTGGTCCCACTGAATTAAAAGTGACCCTGTGTACATCGTCTGTTAGTTATCTCCCACACCTAATAATAATAATAATAATACTCTATAATTATTTATAATACTGGTTGGCGCCGACGCTTAAAAACAACATTAATAATTGAACCTCACTTCCTCAATGCATTGCATCATTTATATATATATATATATATATATAATATAATATTATATCACACTAGTACTTTTGTATAATAGATCGGTCTGTCATGTTCAGTGACCGGTAATAATTGTGCTTGCTTGACGCCCTGTGCGCTATATTTTTCAGGAAGTCGAGCACAGTAGGTTTTTGCTTAGTGAGGCTTGGTTGATCATTTTCGGGATTCTTTGGATCGCTGAGCTGTCGTAGGGTATTTATGATATTTATTTCATATTTCATTGTCGTAGTTTTATTCTCGTTTTTAGAGTTAGTAGAGATTTTATTCACTTTAATCCATTTATTCATTTAATTTATATTGAGTTATTTTCCGCTGCGTTTCTTTGATAAGTAGATGTAGTTAATTTCTTTAGAAATATATTACATCTGTGGGGTTTCATCCGTGGGATGCCCGACTTGTCAAGCCTTAGAATGTGCTTTATGATCTATTATCAGAAAGTGGATTTTAGGGCGTGACAACTAACCTGTTATTTACGCAAAATCAACAACTAAATTACGCGCCTGTACCACAATTTCATATCAGGTTCATGAAATACAGAGACTGAGAAATATTCGTACCTTAACCAGAGGGAGTGAGAGAGAGACAGAGGAAGAGCAAGAGAGAGAGAGAGAAAGAGAGAAAGAGAGAGAGAGAGTGAGTGATTCAATGGAGGATAGATTGGAGGGAAGCCGGAAGAGAGAGAGCGAGTGATTCAAATTTGAAATTTGAATAGAGAGAGAGAGAGAGTTTTTGCCACATAGGTAGCTGAGTGAGAGAGAGAGTTTTTTTTGGTCGCTTATGCGGAGAGGAGATGTGGAGAGATGAGTGGCGTAGGGAGAGTGTAGCAGTTGTGTAGCAATAAGGAGAGTGTAGGCGAATCATCTCCCATTAAGTAAATAAAGAACTTACTAATAGAAACATATAAGATACTAATTAGAGGGTACCTAACAGATGGCATATTCATGATAGATATCCTCGCGCACTGCTGCGGTTGAAAGAGCTCGTAGAAGTTCTCGGTAGCACAGAGAATCTTGCTCGTGTTGCAAGCTAGAACTGGACTGTACCGTTGTCTTGATCATGATTCTCCTGCCCTAGATTATCAGGTATTATTTGTCTTTTTTGGTTATTTAGGCATGTAAAAACCCTATAATTGTTATTTGTTAAGGAAAAGCAATTAAAAAATGCGTGGAAACCCTAATTTTTTTTAGGGTTCTCCAAATCCTATTCCAAAGCAAACCACTGAGACCCAATCTTCTCGAGTTCTCCGTTGTCCAAATTGTGTAGAATACTTAATGAACTTTCCATAGTCCAGAGTCTCCAAACTCATCAGACAAATTGAGAGAAAATTAGGAAATCAAATTGAATGGATCGATAGAGTAGCATATAATCAAAGAAGAATAGCTACATAAAATAATGAAATCAAATTGAACAGATCGATAGAGTAGCATGATTTGATCTAAATATAATCAAACTTCACAAACAAAACCCTAGAATCAGCTTGTTGAGAATATTTGATTTGATCGTATTAACTAGGTTTTTGATTGCTCATAGCACAGTATTTTTCATCTTTCTGGACTTTTTTTTTCTCTTATCAAGTAATAGATGGTTTGATTTCGTATAAGAATCACATTTGTTAAGCAATATAATTTTCAATACACTAAACATAATGTTGAGTTAATTTTCAATTCTGGTACCTAATTTTCTCCAGTCTCAATTTTAGTAAAGCAATGAAAATAGCTTTAAATATAACAATCCAAAATGACTAACAAAGGCACAAACAACATAGGCTATGTTATCATTCCTGTCCAACCCAATTGACAAATGAGTTATCTGTTCATCGGTTAGACTTGTTGGAAAAATCGACGTCAAATTTAATTCTTAAGTTTCCCTTCTTTCCATGTTACCATGTAACCTGCATTCCTTCCTCAGGAGTTGCGGCCTCGTATTCTGGTCTCACAACCTCCTTAACTGCTACAAGGGTTCCCTTTCATCTAGAGTTGTTAGATTGAGGGTTTTCCGGTCCTTACAAAGGCCTCCAACAGTAATAAGTTTTGGATTTTTGTTGCATCTAATTTGTTGTTTCCATTTCAAATTTTACCTAATGTTGCTTCAATTTTATTTTTAATACCAGCCCCCACTTTTGGGATTTGCTTTGGGTCTCTGATTTCCTAGCGTCGGCCCTGAGCCCTTTCACTTGCACCTTCTCAAACTAGTTCACTTTTCTATTTCACATTTATGGGTGATGCTATCGTATACTGACACGATAGAAGAAGTGACTTCCCACTTACTATCTTCGTGATCACTGCAAGATCAAAGTTTTGAACTGTGGCCTAAACTTTCCCCCGTCCTAGATTAGATCATATGTTATTTCTATACAAGAGCTAATTTGTCCGATGAAACAACAATCAAAATTATATGGTAAAAATTCACTTTTTCGGGGTGGCGCCAAACTTGAGTCTCAGACACATATTAGGTAATGCTTGCTTCCCAGCGTGCTACTTGTTTTTCCCTTTATTTCTGTAGTAGCTACTACAATAGTAGCAAGTCAACTTTCATAAATTGCTGCTGTATGAATGTATTGTAGATTCAGAAGTTTGTTACAGGAGCTGAAGTGGAAGGCATACCCCAAGTTCTAGCGGAGATTGTCCAGTCAACTGCCGGTGCGATACTTGTTGATCTTGGAGGCCGGGTGAAAATCCAAATTCATTAATTACTTGTATATGTTTTGCCATTTTTTGAGTTTCTTTGAAGAAATTATCGGTATTTTGTAAGAGAAGAAATTTGTTAATTTTGCAGATTCAAGATTTCTGACACCCAACAATTTCAAACATCTTACATTCAATGAAAATTCGGAGTTAAACTAGAATCTCACAATGAAAAAAGCTTGACTGTAAATTAGTTTCTGCAGCTAAGAATTCTACAAATTGGCCTAAAGTTTGAGCGCATAAATACAATGTGAAGGCCAATGTGGCATCTAAGGTACAGTGGTAGTCGAGTCTTAAAACCAACCCCCCTGTAACTACTCTGTAGATTTCAATTTCTTGTTACTGCAATTGATGTTCCTGTAAGTGCTTAATTCCGATGTAAAGGGGAATCGACCTTACACCAATAATAGATTTAAGTTATATGGGGGGTAAAATAGTATGAACGTGAGTTCCGTTAATGAGGATGGCTCACGACCTCCTATGTGGATTTGAATGTGTGGTTTATATATATGTTTTTGTGTTTCTTCACAAAGCTAGCTGGAATGTAGTCGAGTAACTCGAGTCAATCTTTCTCTATATGTGGAGAGCTAAGACCAAAAAACTCAACCCCTTTCCTCTGTCCTCTTCCTCTATTTATAGAACTTTAGGAGCGTGACAACTAGGTTAGGGATCTAATTACTATTACACCCTTAATACAACTATACATTACTCGTTTCTCTCACTTTACAGCTGTCTCTTACTGGCTTTACTCATGTGGCCACCTGAACTCAATCCGGCAGAGTTCGATGTCTTTGTTGACTCCTTTCCTGTATGTTATCTCCAGAAGTCGATCAATATTCTGGCAGGTTTTGGGGCCATGGCCTTAGTAGCCAATGGTAGTCGATCTGATCGAGGAGGCTACTACAATCGCCCCATCTCAGCTCTGATCGACTAGGGCAAAGTTGCGCGAGTGGGTTGCAGCTGAGAAGAAGAACTTTGGGAATGACGTGTTTGACTGGTCAACCAAGGATAACTAGAGACATTAGTGACCTGCATTGATTACGTTTAAGCTTTTAATGACGGGATACAAACTTCACTATAAAAATAGAGAGAACGCTTATTGTAATAGCCTATTTTCGTATTGGACGAAGATAGTGCCTTACACCCTTGAAATATGAAATATTAGCTAGGAACTGGAAGTAATTAACACAAGTTTTAGCTTGGAAAACCCTTGAATGGGTTAAAAACCACGACCTCTCCTGAGGATTTTTGGAAAGAATGGTCTTTATATAGATACTAGCTATTACAAAGAGAAAGAGATAGAATATCTGAGTTTGGTAGGGATGACTTTCTCTAAGAGATTTTGTAGATGATTCTAGCCTCCTCTATCCTGATCTCCAAGTCTCTTTTTATAGATCTTATAATATGACCGTTATTGCTTTAATGAGGAACGTTACAAATATCAAGTTTGATGAGTCTTTTATGAGGTCTTTGGTAACGTCTTGTTATCTGATAATTGTTGATCTTGTAATGGATCTCTTGATGACCTTAACTGTAACTTCGAACTGTTGGTGAAGATACGATCTCTAACGATGTTCGTATGTATACGAACTATTGATGGATATCTAAGTGCCTTCTGCAGTGCGATGTTACTAGATGCTACAATATCCTCGAACTGCAGGTGAGGAAGTCGGTATTGTAATCTGCTTGGCCTCAATCCTTGGTTGGTTATCAGTGTGTTTATACAAATTATGTGAGCTCGAATATCGGGCTTAGTACGAGGATTAAAAATAAGCCCTTACAACTCCCCCCTCTCAGCCAATAGCAGGAGAAACGTATGTGGCGAGTGGTGTTGGTTGAGAAGTCCAATCGCTTTAAATGCTGCATTAATGGCTTCCTAGTTATCTAGAAGGATAATTATTTTGACTGTTGGGTCTTCCCAAAATTATGCTTGAGATGTGTGCTTGTGATAAAGACTGTATTAGACGTGGTGACATGCATTTAAATGCTGCTGCTATAAAAAATGGTGAATAGTTGCTATTACTGTTCATCCTGGCTTAACCTATCATTCATCTGGATTAGTATAAATAGTAGTGATGGTGACTACTCGTCGTCAGGCCTATGAGGAGAGAGTTCAGAACAAGATGATGATTCTTCAAACTTGTTATTTTGGAATCCAAAATCTTTCTCTGCCGACTCCAATCCCTGTTCCTCCAACTTTTCATGGGATGTCGTGGGAAGAAGTAAAAGAGGCAGAGGATGATTATCATCAAATGTGGTGATTCCACTATATGGTCTTGTTTGTTGCTCACCGTCGGGCCTGACTGCGGATGCTTGCAGAGAATGCGGTTGTGGAAGAAAATGAGAAGGCTGGGGTGTCGTCTGTGAAGTATTGCCGATATCCTGAGAAGGATTGGGTGTTGTAATGGTGGAGGTGGTCCTTCCTCTTCAGTGGCTGCGGAGATGGTGGGGGTTACGGAGGAGTGGTGGGATTAACTTTGTCTTCTGCCTCACTCTAGTTCTTCTATTGGGCCTTCCATTGCTTATGTTTAAGTGTTGCACTATCATTTGTATACTAAGCTATCTTTCATTCTGTAGAAGAAATAGCTGTCTGTAGATCTTGTAATCTTGATTTTCGAGCTGAATAAAATATTTGTCCTTGTAAATTATCTGTCTTTGAATAATAAATTCGAACTTTTTTATCTCGTCTTGTCAGTGTTTGAAACTGCTTGAATGAACTGCTGTAGGACACCGTGTAACAATTCTCAAACTAGTCAAAGATTAACTAGGTCGAAAATATGTAGATCGAATTTTTGCTGAGTTAGATGAAGTATATCTGAACTGTGTAGATCGTGCTATATATTTGTTGCCTTTTTGAGATGTATTGTTGTCATGTCTGTTTGAGAGGATGAATGCATAATATCTTTTATGCTTAATCTAAATTCTTGTTGTGGGAGTATCATCATAGTCAACTTGAACAATTGTGATCCTCGTGGGGAACTTGATTGCAGCTTCTGATGTGGTGTGTTTTGCAAACTTCTGCTAGATGTAGAGCTATGTGAGGCATCAGTTTGAGAAATTACGCTAGATAGGCTTGCTACAGAGGATGAGAGAGCTACTGATGGGAACTCATTCCATGTGGTAAAGAGAACCATCCGTCTGTAATTATATCGAAGGTCGGATGATAAAATGATTTATATTTCTTGAGGTCGTCTTATCATCACTTTCTATATCTGTGATAATGGTCGGCTGAAGTATAATTGAAGCAGGATTTGTTGCTGATTTTCTGCTTCTGTCATATCAAAAGTAAGGTAAGTGACAGCTGTAAAAGCTGTACTAGGGTTTTAAACTGGAAATCATGCTATAAATAGCGTAACAGGGTCGTGTAGCTGCAGAAGGTTGTTGCTGTATGAAAGTGGTCGTGCTACATGATCTGTACAAATCCTCTTGGGCAGTAAGTCCTTGAAATTAATAATGGCAGAGGAGAGAGACAGACGTGATAACTAAACACGTTACTCCAGAAATCATAATAAGGGCAAACGAAAAGACGCGCCTGTAAGGAGAGATAATACTGACACGTGTCCCAAAGAGCCGCCGTTTCAGAAATCGAGGGATAATATAAAATCTCGTTTTTCTCCTTCTCACAAACCATATTCAGTTGCAGAGAGAGAAACGACTTGATTGTAAGGAGAGATAATCTAGAATCTCGTATTTCTTTTCACTGTTTAAAACGGCTTGATTGTAAATTAGTTTCTGCAGCTAAGAATTCTACAAATTGGCCTAAAGTTTGAGCGCATAAATACAATGTGAAGGGCAACGTCGTATCCAACGTACAGTGGTAGTGAGTGTTAAATTATGTTCCTGTAAGGGCTTAATTCCGAAGTAAAGGTTGCACCAATAATAGATTTAAGTTATATGGGGGTAAAACAGTATGTACGTGTGTTCTGTTAATGAGGCTGGATCACGACCTTGAGAATTTGAATGTGTGGTTTATATAAGTTTCTGTGTTTCTTTACAAAGCTATTTGGAATGTAGTCGACTCAGTCTTTCTCTATGTGTGGAGAGCTAAAAACAAAAAACCCACCCCCTTTCCTCTTTCCCTCTTCCTCTATTTATATAACTCTAGAAGCGTGACAACTAGGTCAGGGGTCTAATTACTATTACACCCTTAATACAATTGTACATTACTCGTTTATCTCACTTTACAGCTGTCTCTTACTGGCTTTACTCATGTGGCCACCTCAACTCGATCCGGCAGAGCTTGATGTCTTTGTTAACTCCTTTCTTGAATCCAATAATTGTGGCGGCCGGGTTTAGTCGATGTCAACCGTATGTTATCTCTAGAAGTTAATCACTACTTTTGGCAAGTCCTGGGGTCACGGCCTTAGTAGCCAATAGTGGTCAATTTGATCGAGGAGGCTACTACAGTTCCGAGTGAGATACTGTGCCACACACTTGTATTACGCGTGAGCAGTAATAGCTAATGAGAGCATATGCCGTCGATCGATCAACTGCACATTGTGGACCATATTGCCATCCAACATCCATTCCTTTTTTGTTTGAGCGTAAACAGTCTTTAAGTTTATGTTTATTGAATATATTTGATAGGTTGTGGAGGGTCGTTTTCATGTAGTCTCGAGGACACTTCCTATTTTATTTATTCATGCTTTATTTTAGTTATTTTATTTAATTAGAAGGATATATGTTGATGTCTAATTAGTAAGAGAGAATAAATGATACTCTTCCTATGAAGAAAAGTTATGGAGATGAGGGTTAGTTAGTTCTTGGTGATATTTTGAGAGAAGAAAGAGATTAAAGAAAACGATTGTAGCGAGGAATTAAGAGAGAAATCGATAAAGTTAATTTAGTTTATGCGATTTGGCTTCTGCAATTATTAGTTTTTATCAATATATATTTATAAGAATTCATTCTCAAAGTACACTTGAGAATTCATTCAGATGCTCACGTATATCTTGATGTGATTTTATACAAACGTAGTTCTAATCGTAACATATAGCATGCAAGATAGGACTAACTGAAGGAAATATTATTCCCCCCCACAAGTTATTCAATGCGATGCGGCCTAAATGTCATACGTTAACGGTAAAACATTAAAATTGCTGGTCTTTTTAGTAAAAATTTAAGTTACCACCCTGTAATAGGCCACATTAGCCACCTCCTAGATTAGGGTCTTGGTATTCTTCTTTACAAAAAAAAAAAAAAACACGCTTGGTTGGAAATTGATTTCCGGTCCTCTACGCCTGACCGGAGAGTACCCAATCTAGCTGTCCATAACATGTCATCAATAACTTAGCCCGGCCCAACTAGATTTAACATCATATGTGTTAGATGCAAAAAAAACCAGATCAAAAAATGCCAAACAATCTGTCAAACTTCACTAGCCAATAACATCTAAATACATCCCATCCAACGGACCACAATGTAAGCACACGGATATTCTTTTCATCCAACGATCCAAAAAAAAAACACACTTCTCTCTCTTTTCAAGTCTAGAAACTTCTCCACTGTACATTGTCTATTCTACCCTTCGTAGCTAAAAGGGGTATAACCGCCCTTTCCTCAATAAATTCTTTGGCCAATGAAAACTTGAAACGTGTCCTTTTTGGATAAATGAAAACGAAATTAAGACAATGTTTAATGCAGGTGATTAGTGCTAACGTCTGAGTGAAGGTTTAGGGTTTTAGGGTTTTAGGGTTTGTTCTAAAACTTGAAACACCATGTCTTCTTCTACTCTTTCTCTAAAAGATTTCCAGAAAGATGTACTAGGGTATACCTTTGTGAATGAAAATCTCCTCATTAATGCATTGTTGCCTGAGGAACAAGACTTCAAAGGATTAAAACAATGCGGAAACGTGGTTATCAACCTGGTGGTATCTACGTACATCCATGAAACGTTTAAAGTTTATCGGTTTCGAGATCAAGTGGACGAACTAGTGGCTGCGGTTAACAGTACGGAGAATCTCGCTGTTGTTTTCTTTAGGAAGAAATTGGATTTGGCTTTCAAGAGCGCTGAGGCTCATGCTAAGGGGTCGATTTGTAGTCGGTTGGCGAAAATGGCTTCCAAGGTAACAATATTTTTGCCTTCACTTCTTGTGGTTTCTTTTGCTATCAACATTTCTATGATTAGTTAATTATTATCTGGTATGTTTGTTATTTATGACTAGTGAAGAAATAATTACGGAACAAGTTATATATGGAGAATATCTAGGGATGAATTATAGGAAAATTAAAGTAAAAGTTAAAAATTAGGGAAGTTGCTGTAATTAGGCAATAAATCAAGGGTTTATCGGTGATGAGGTCTTAGCAGTTAGCATTCCCTTTTAACCCAATGTGATTTGAGATATTTTTTCAATCTTATTAAAAGTTAGTATTTTCAATTTTATGATTTGATAATAGGTTTATTAATAGCTAATTTGTGAACGTAAATTGATGGATTTTTGTGCTGGGATTGATGTTTCCGTGCCCGATTAGTTTGTTAAGTCAGATTTTAGTTCTGAAATTTCTGGATTAGTTTTTGAAGTTATTGTTTTCTGCAATTTGTAGATTTTCAAATTTGAAAATGGGCCGAGAGAGAATCCTCCTGAGTTTCTAGCTGATATAGTTCGGTCTGTGGTCGGAGCGATTAGTGTAGATCTTGGGCACGATGATGAATTGCCAACTAACTATTTCCCACCTGTAAGTTCTAGCCATCCTTAATTAATGTATGTATGTATGACTATTATTTATTTTAATTCTGATATTTTCTTAAATTTGGTGTTTTGCAGGCATTAGAGAGTTTCTTGGAGCCAATTATAACCGTTGAGATCGAAAGAAAGGTATTTGGGGAAACGACGAAGTTGGAAAAACTAGTCTATTCTTATGATGGAAAGCGGGATCGGAGCTGTGATTATCAATTCAGAACAATCGAGGTAGAAGAAATTCTTGGGTATGTTTTCAAGGACAAGACTCTTCTTTTTGAGGCTTTTGTTCATTCATCTAGATTGGCTCCTGCGGAAGATCGAAACTTGGAGTCATTTGGAACTTCCATCCTATCCTACGCTGTCTTTCGCAAAATCTATGTCGCGAACTATGGAGCTGAGTTCCGTAGGGTTGTTGTCTTTTTTTCCTCCATTATGAACCATGAGGCCATGGTTTCAAAGGCGGTGGAATTGGGCTTAGATAAGCACATGAGCCACAATGTACCTGGTCTAAGTGCCAAGGTATGTTCCAACATTGATCCAGTTTCTTTTACTTCCTTTTGTTTCCAAATTTAGAGTTCAAGTTTTATGCTGATTACAATATGTGGTTAATCACAATATGTGCTAATGGAATATGAATTAGGTATCTGATATATCTCTCACCATCTACCTTGGAATCAAGAGTAGGATTCTATGAATATAGGTCAGTCACACACAGGGGCGGACCTATCGTGGATGTAGTAAATAAAATGTGCTTGTATGAAATATGAAGAAAGATGTCTATTGCTTATTGCTTGGAGAATGGAGAAAAAGATGCTTGGTTCCCAGACTTTCTGGGTTGGGCTTTGGGCTGGGCAACCTGGGCTTTAAGATGTTAAGTATAGTTTTTTTTTTTTTTTTTTTTTTAAATGCTTTATATAAGCTCTTTTTATGCAAAAATCAAGGGGGGACAGTTGCCCCCCCCCCCCCTCCTAAGCCTATGAATCCGCCCTTGGTCACACATTCAGACTTGTACAGCAAATCGCAGGCAGGGTTTCACACCCTATGAACATATTGCGTTTACATGAGAACCTGCTGATTTGATCTCTACAGAAAGCCATCCACCCCGATCCTTGCAGCACCGTACTTACGTTTTATAAGAAGTTGATAATCTAAAATGTCATAGTTCAGTCGTGATAGGTTTAGATGGTTTTCTCTGACATAGAGAAATGTATCTATAAAAGCTGATATACATTAAGGTATAAATTAAGATTGTTTGATTAAGTATACAGTACAAGTATAACGTAATGTACACCTAGATAACTTCATAGAACTTGAGGTATAGTGATGTCACACAGTTACCAGAAGAAAATCTCTTTTATCTTTGTTATCAATGATTGAGATTGAGAAAGATTTCCTACAGGGGCCAACCCATAGTACTTAATTTTCATAGGAGAGGTTGGGTCAAGTCGTGCTTGTTTAAGCACTAAGCTCAAGCTTCTACTCGACCAATTTTCACATTAGGAGGGAGTGCTGTGGTAGATATGCTACAATCAGATTAAGAGTAAGATTGTATACAATAGTAATTCCAGATATGTAGTATGAACTATGAAGATTTATCTTGGGTATCTGGAAACATGTTCAAAACTGAGTTAAATGGTGAAAGATGCTGAGGTGATGAATGTAAAACAAAAAAAGATGTATATTGGAAGAAGTTACAATACTTATAAGAACCTAAAAACATGCCCTATTCCACTTGAAAGTCTATCAGGGTCATTGTCACCTTAATCACACATGCTTAGGGGAGACAAAAACATCCTGATCATGCAAGCTGAAAGTTTTTATAAGGGGAGGACAAGGCCACTAAAACTTATTTCTTCTAAATTCTTGACTTCAATTGATTTCATCAGGGAGTTGTTGCACAGATTGGGAATTTGATCATATTATGTTCAGTGGGTATTTTTAGTAGGGATTCCAGTTATGTGCTGAGTTGATCAAATTGGTTATGAAGGACTCTCCTACATATAAAGATAATTACGAACTTTATTATGCATTTGGGGTAGGAATGAAATGTTATATATACTTCCAGTTTACGTCCAACCAGGTTACAAATTTCTTTTCAGGAAATTTGGAAAAAAGTAGTAATCCTGGCTAAGAAGGTAGGTGAGAATTAAATGTGCTCTAAATTCAGATAACCAGTTGTAGCTGCCATTCAAGAACTTGCTTGTCTTAGTTCTAGATTTCGTCGTCTCCCAAGGAAATATGAAGCTATATTAAAACAATCTGGAAGAACTTGTTTACACTATAAATTTATGAAGTTAACCTGCAAGTTTTACTAGAAGAACATGTTTACAATCTTCTCTTTCTCACTCGTTATTTGCACACAAAATAGAAAGAAGCGAGGTCTTAACAGTAAAATGTGTTGATATTAAGCCATTTCTAGTAAAAGTTCCATGTTTTGTTCTGATTATTGCCCTTTTGAATGGTATATTTTGTAGATTGAAAGGTACAAAAACGGAAAAGAAGCTGCCCCTCAAGCTCTAGGAGGTTTAATTAGAGCAATTATTGCGGCAATATTTCTTGATTCTAACGGAAAACCTCCCAAAAATAATTTTAGTAATGCAATAGCTGTATGTATCTTTACCATCTTGGTGATTTAAAAATTATTTGTAGCTGTATTACAACTTCTTAATATTGTTTTTGTAATTCTCTTTGCAGTGTGGCGTGCGTATTTTTAAACCAGCGGGGGGATGGGCTTTAGGTGATTTTGATATTAACAGGTATGAGCTTTCTAGCATTTTTTATCCCGTGCAGTCCACCTAGTTAAACACAGGCGTGCTAATACCATAATGATTTTTCTTCAATATAAATGTGCCTTGAACTAAGTTTCTGTTAGGTTACGACCATAATTGTAGTTAAAAGATTGACGGCTCTCCTCCTGAATGTTCTGTAATGTCTTTAGGCATTTATGAACTTTAGGCTGTTATTTAGTTAGTATTCTTAATATATCAGTATCCTTGATATTGTTTCTCCCAAAATACCTACATTTCATTTCCTTTTATTTGAAGCTGTCATTTTTTTAATTTGAAGAAGTAAAATTAAATTAGTGGACCTTCTGAATTCATGCTCCTGGACGAGTAAGTTGCACTTAGTTGCTACTCATTTTAATTTGCACTTTAAGATTCAGGAGCACATGCATAGTTGTCAGCTTACTCCTTTTTTTCTCGATGTGTTTTTGTGACGATGTCAAAATTTTCCGAATTGGGATCACACTACTTAAGCGGGAATTTTTTCCTTTATTCTATTCTGGCCACCGTCCAGAAAAAATACACTAGGGAAATTTTTGTGGGCACAATAAGCCTACCTCTAAGTGGAGATGGATGAACTTCCCAAAGGAGATAGATGAGCAACCCAAAGGAGTTAATGTTCTAAGGTTAAGTGTGAAGCTATCAGGCTTTGGTTAAAATGGGTATTTGGTAAGGTCCGATGACAAGGGTAGTTTGTAGAGAAGTGTAATAGAGGCGATCTATGTGAATGGTAGGAATGTAAGATCATGTCAGGATAGGAGACAAATGTTGCTTTCTTTCATGTAGCGATATACATTCTTGGAAAAAATCAACTTATATTCTGA
This sequence comes from Kingdonia uniflora, assembly GCA_014058105.1. NCBI lineage: Eukaryota > Viridiplantae > Streptophyta > Magnoliopsida > Ranunculales > Circaeasteraceae > Kingdonia > Kingdonia uniflora. The sequence continues at coordinate 1,229,936 of JACGCM010001204.1, read as the reverse complement.
TATTACCTTGACGTCTTACTCGTATATGCACACCAATGGTTTTCTTTTCTATATACGTATATGTTACCAAGTTATTTTTTTCGCTTTAATGATTGTTCTACAACTTGTTTTTGTTGGTGCAGCCTTAAAATGAATCGTCCTATGCGCAAGGTAGGCTCCTTGGTGAGACATTGAAGCCCGAGAGCACAGTGTAGGGACTTTGATGGGTGCATGTTTGTTTCATTGTGGGGTTTTTTTTTTCATTTGGAAAATCGAATTCCTTAGTAGTTTAGTATCATTTTAATGAATGTAGCAGCTGATGACTGTGTGGATTCATTTACGATCACTGTGTTTGATTTACTTCAACTAATTTCAGATTTCACAGTTTTATGTCTCTTAAGTGATCTCTGCATTTTCCTTTAGTTATCCTGCCTGCTGAGTTTTCTTAAACCCGAAAGTTTTCTTAGTGATCTCATTTGCACCATTGAATGAAATATCAGTATGATAATGTGTTTTTTGTTTGCTTCGATATTGGCACTTTCTGGTTGATATTGACATCTTCTGGTATTTTTTTTGCTGACATTTTCACAATAAGGGTTCCTGTATTGACCTTCTCCCTAATCAGACTGATCGTCAGGAGATTTTTTTACATTAGATATGGTAAGAAAATGGCTTTCTGACGTCAGCGTCTGGTGAATGGTCATGTTCATTGTCAAAAATGCCCCTGTAATTTTAAGTTCTGAAACATAGCAAACAAGGTTAAAGTTGTAATCTTCCATTACACTCTGAAAAAACATCTCGATCTCTCTATCATCTTTTGGTTCTCTTTCTCTCTCTAGGGTTTCAAGTGATCTGAATTTCTCTGTTAAGGTTTTATAAGGCATATTTGGTGTTTATTAGCTCCAACTTTGGACCTCTCTGTTCCACATAATCTAAGAAATGGGTATCGGTTCTCAAACGTATCTGATCTTTAGATTGTAAGGGTTTCTGAGCCTGACCCAAACAGACACTCTTCAGCAACAACAACAACAACAACAACAACAACATCAGATTGCTCAGTTGAGGTCGATTTAGAGAATGACATTTTTGAGATGAGAGTGTTGCATTTAGCAGCAGCTAAAGTAAAGAAGATTTGTAGAATCTGTCATCTTACATTATTGGACGGTGGGAATCAAGAGTCTGGGATTCCAATTGAACTGAGGTGTTCTGAAACATCCAATTTTTGAGTTTGTTTCATTTAGTGTCTAGAGTTGGCGTCAACATTATCTCGTAGTTATCCGGCGTCAGTGAGTGCACGTGGAGTGACTACAGCTGGACTTACCGACTCTGAACAGGTAAGTAGGTTTCTAAGTCCTTGTTCTAAAAAGTCAAGCCTATGCATTTTACAGAGTATGAAAAAGTAATAAGGATGTCTCCTTAAAGAAAACAGAACTTCTATTCTAATAGATTATTTTCTATTCGAATAGAACTAGAAAAATTCCTTTTGTTCGAGTAACCTTTAATGTTGTTCGAATATTTTGCAACAGTTTGAATTGTATTTGAATAGAATTATATTTGTTCGAATAATTTTCAACAATTGGATTTCTATTCGAATAGATTAATTGTTGTTTGAATAACTTTCATCAGTTTGATTTCTATTCGAATAGATTAATTTATATTCGAACAGAGCCCGGGTTTTCTGTTTTCCTATTTAATACATACTTACTTTTTTTCATAAGTCATTTCTTAAAAACCTATTTTTTTTAAGGGTTTGCTTTTTAGAGTGAAGTTAGATCTATCTTTGAGAGATTCAAGAGAGAATCAAATCACTCAAACTTGAATTAATCAATTGATCAAGAAACCATATTCATGCATTGAAGAACTGGATTTAAGAACTTGAGCGATTCAAGATTAGGAGCTTCGACGTGAGATTCGAGCGAGGCGTTGCGAGAACGCGGAATTAATTGCAAGAAGATTAATTGGGAGAGAGATAACCATGGGAGGTGCTTATCGAGTCTGTAAGTGATTAAATTCTTGTAGTTCTTTTTCAATAGTGGATTGTTTAGCTGTCGGGTAATTCGACAGCGACCTGTAGGATTTTCTCCTGAGATAGGTTTCCCACAGGGTTAAAAATCTTTGCATGTGTTCTTTAATTTCCAATTTCCTGTGAACACTAGATAATTGTATTAATTTGATTTAGGTTAAGGTTAGAACATTAATTCAAAGGAATTATGACCTAATCGATTTAGACCTAATTTATCTAAAATCGACTAGTTTCAAGCGTTTAAGAAATTTCAATTGGTATCAGAGCAGTCACGCTTTGAGGATTAACAATCTGAACGTGGATCCTTTCTTGTTTGCTTGAGATTAATGGATTCTAGACATTTTGGAGCTCCCATAAATCGCCTGCCCCTCTTCGATGACAAAGACTATCCTTATTGGAAAGTCCGAATGATTGCTTTTCTATAATCACTCAGAGAAGATGTCTGGATTGCTATCGAAGATAGATGGATACACCCTATCATGATGAAATAATTGGGTGATGATACTGAAGAGGTCATTAAGCCTAGGAATTAATGGTCTAAGGATGAAAATGATGTTGCTGGTTATAATTCTAAGGAACTCAATGATATTTTCATGGCTGTGAGCTCAAGTGAGTTTCAACACATATCTGCTTGTACCACTTCGAATGAAGCTTGAGACATATTAGTTCGAACTCATGAAGGCGATGATACAGTCAAGGAAAACAAATTGCAGATGCTCACCTCATAATTCGAGAATATTCGAATGGATGTGAGTGAACCATTTGATGAGTTCTATGCGAGACTAAGTGATATTGTCAACACTAGTGTCGCATTAGGAGCAGCTTACTCGGATGTTCAAATAGTTTGCAAAGTGCTAAGATCCCTTCCTAAGAGCTTTAGATCTAGACGTGATGCTATAGAGGAAGCTCAGGATCTTAAGAAAATGAAACCAGATAAATTAGGTGGTAAATTACGAACTTTTGAACTCGAGATGAGAATGGAAAACCCTGAGAAGAACAAAAGTGTTACTTTTAAATCTTCCTCTTCTAAGGGTACCATAGAAGCTGACAACTCATCTGATTCAGATAATAATGATGAGTCCGATATAGATTCACGGATTGCCTCTATAAGCCACCAGCTTAAAAACCTTGTGCAAAAATGCCAATTTCAAAAACAAGGGCAATCACTGAATCGTAAGTCACAAACTCATGATCAACTAAAATTGAATAATCGGCAGACCAACCTTGACATTAACCAAAGTCAAATTGAATGTTATAAGTGTCATAAGCTTGGTCATTATGCTCATAGTTGTCATAATAAGAAATCTGGAACTAATCATAAAGCTATGAATATCAATGTTACTTGGGATGACAATGATAATGAACATGATAACAATGAGAGTCATTCCCATGTAGTTGATAACGAAAATTATATTATTTATCCTGCTTTTCTTAATTGTGGCAATAATAATTTTGATGTCTTTGAACTTGAAAATTCTGATGAAAATTAGAGTAATCAAGAACAAGATGAGTTTGATGACCCGAATCTTGAGGACTTGTATACTTAAACTCTCGCTAAGTGTATGAAACTATGTAAACATAACAAAGTCTTGAAAGACCAAGTTGATATATTTATATGCAAACTTCAAAACAAAACTGAGAGTACAAGTCACGAGATAGAGATACTTGAGAATGAGAACCAAGGCCTTCATGAGAAAGTTGTATTTTTAGAAAAAGAAGTTAATGATGCGAAGGAGAAAATGAAATCAACTTTGGACGAACTTCGTTCAGCCAAGCTTGATGTAGTTCTATCTCAGCAGAAACTTGAGAAGTTCTATCATGGGGCCAAGAACATTGATAAAATGTTATGTATGAGAAAGACGGATAGTGACAAAAGGGGTCTAGGATATGAGGAATCTCTTTCGAGTGCCAAGACTCCCCAAATCACAAAGTTTATGAAAGCAACTACTTCTACCCCGGTCCCTAAACATAACGTGATATCTACTACTTATGATCATGCCAAAAGAGACTCTTACTCTCAAATTTACTATTGTAATATATGTGGTCGAAAGGGAGATATTACTTCTTATTGTAGATTTGTTGGTCCCTATCAACCATATGCACACTTTTTCAATAGATATAAATATAAGTCATATGTAAAATTTTCTAATGTGGAAAGTGAGAATGTGAGTAGGTGGTATTCTCCAAAAATATTACCTCGAAAGGTGATTCGTGCAGTTTGGGTGCGAAAGGATGATTTGTCGCCATAAATAAGGTAATAAATCATAACTGAGACGGGCTATCAGTATGCTCCAATGTTTAGGTATGTTTCTTGCCCTGTCTCAGTTGGTTTTTATATTTTGTTTTATTTATTATTTTTGAGGATAGTAGGATATTGGTATGTTTTTGTTTTTACCTGTATTTTGCACCCTAGAAGATTTTGTCTGTGAAATATTCATGCTAGACTTAACTATGCCTTCATGTTATAATTCATTCATGAGATAATTATTTGGTAAGATCACAACTCACAATAGTCAGTAGTTTCTCTTGTTTAAACTAAAAGCTTATCATAAATAGAACTACGTGAGGATACATGTAGAAACTTCATACCTAATGCTATGTGAGGATCTAGCCTTTTATGAGCTTCGAGTGTTAAGATATTTACTTTTCCTTTGATCTTGTTGCTTATGATCTCTTTTTGTTTCCAACTCAATTGTCAAATGGTAAAGTCAAGTTAAACTAATAGAATATTCTCTATTCTTGATTCGAGACGAAAAAAATACTATATGAGACCGAAGAGATGATAATAGGATTTTTATTGTTACACATTTTTGGCCTTCATTATTTTTAACCCTATTTTTATCCACTTGTATCCCTTTGTGCCTGAAAATAAGCCTTTCGTTTTTTCCACCAAAATTCTTTATTCTTTTACCCATTTGTTCTGAGACTGGTCAGTGAGAAGAAAAAGAAAGATAAGAAAAAAAAAGTAAAAAGAGAAAATAAAATAAAATAATATATGTGATTTTTAGGGAAAGATGAATAGAAGAATTAATGAGTCCCCAAATGACCTTTTTATTTATCTCAATCAGTGTCATGAAAAAAAAGGGGAAAAGAAAAAGGGGAAGCGGAGAGGTATTTTGTGTGTACTCCATAAAGAGGAAGAATATCAATTGGTGAATGTTTTTGTTTTTTGGAAGAAGGAGATAGAGTGTAACTGTAGTATCAGAATGCCAGCAAAACACCTACTCCGTCATTTGTCTACCCGCGCCTACATTATAATATTTTCAAGACCTATTTGATCTTGAGTTTAACACAGTTAGTTTAGTGGAGATGAGAGATAGAGAATCTATATTAGTTTGAACTTGACACCTTTAATGACAAATGAGGTTCCTTTCCATGAGATCTTCCAGCTCACAGTGCACTGTTTTTGACGAAATATGAGTTTTTATTTGCATATTATTCATATTCATATTTTAAACAGAGTGCTTGCTAGTCAATTCTCAGTGTTTTTGAGTGACCAACCATGAAAGGCCTAAGTTGAAACAACTTTCCAACATCGTATTCTAACTACGGCTAAGTAATAAGTTGAAAACCAGATATCTATCTGACTATGCACACACACACACCAAATAATTTATTTGGTGAGTGTTTTATAACACATGGGCGTTGTCTTGGTCTATACAAGATATTTTAGATTCATTATTTTTTTTATGATGCTTTGTGTTAGGGGGAGTGTTGTCTTCTTTTGATTATTTTTAAAGACACTCCCCATGAGCGTTCTTCCTTTTATGTCATTTTTCGGGGGTTATCATTATTTTGAGGGGGAGATGCTTTTTACTTTGGAGTATTGGTGTTTTCGTATTTTTCCCGAACTATATTTGTTCTCTTGATTTGTCTCTCCTTTTATTTGTTATTAACCCTTTGTTCATCTGTGCCAAAAAGGGGGAGAGATATTCCTGACAGGTAAGTCAGGTAAGTAATTTTTGTCCTTTGAATTCCTTATTTTGAATATGAACGGTTACGTGATATAGCTTGTTTGGTATGCACGGATTTTAGAGGCTAGCCTCTTGAGTATGGATGTTATGTGAATGAGTCAGTCCATCGAGTCTGTATTTTTTTAGCTATTATCTCTAGTTCTAGTTTTGACACAAAATAAACCAAATGGGGGGATTAAAACATCCAATTTTGGAGTTTACTTCATTTAGTGTCTAGAGTAGGCATCAACATTATCTCATTGTTATCCGGTATCAGTGAGTGCACGTGGAGTGACTACAGCTAGACTGACTGACTCTGAACAAGTAAGTAGGTTTCTAAGTCCTTGTTCTAAAAAGTTAAGCCTATGTATTTTACAGAGTTTGAAAAAGTAATAAAGATGTCTCCTTAAAGAAAACAGAACTTCTATTCTAATAGATTATTTTCTATTCGAATAGATTATTTTTTATTCGAATAGAACTGGAAAGATTCCTTCTGTTCGAATAACATTTAATGTTGTTCGGATATTTTGCAACAGTTTGAATTGTATTCGAATAGAATTATATTTGTTCGAATAATTTTCAACAGTTGCATTTCTATTCGAATAGATTAATTGTTGTTCGAATAACTTTCATCAGTTTGATAACTATTCGAATAGATTAATTTTTATTCGAACAGAGCCCGTGCTTTATGTTTTCCTACTTAAGACATACTTACCTTTTTTCATAACCCATTTCTTGAAAACATAGTTTTTTAAGGGCTTGCTTTTTAGAGTGAAGTTAGATCTATCTTTGAGAGATTCAAGAGAGAATCAAAACACTCAAACCTTGAATCAATCAATTGATCAAGAAACCATATTCATGCATTAAAGAACTGGATTGAAGAACTTGAGCCATTCAAGATTAGGAGCTTCGAGGTGAGATTGGAGCAAGGCATTGCGAGAACGCGGAATTGATTGCAAGAAGATTAATTGGGGAGAGATAACCATGGGTGGTGCTTACCGAGTCTGCAAGTGATTAAATTCTTGTAGTTCTTTTTCAATAGTGGATTGTTTAGCTATCGGGTTATTCGACAGCGACCTGTAGGTTTTTCTCCTGAGAAAAATTTACCGCAGGGTTAAAAATATTTGTCTGTGTTCTTTAATTTCCAATTTCCTGTGAACACTAGATAATTATATTGATTTGATTTAGGTTAAGGTTAGAACATTAATTCAAAGGAATTAGGACCTAATCGATTTAGACCTAATTTATCTAAAATCGACTAGTTTCAAGCGTTTAAGAAATTTCATGTTCTTGCAAGGAGGATTTGGCTGCGGCTCATAAACATTGTGCTGAAGCTTGGTTCAAAATTAAGGGGAATAATAAGTAAGTGTATAACCCTATTTTTTGTGCTAATTTAGTTCATAAAAATCATATTCGTATGCTTGTTTTCATTGATTTTGGAGAAATGCGACATACCCTTTTGTTGGGGTTTGGATTTTGAGAGTAAAGATGTCTACTTTTTGTTGGGCTAGTTTGGTGAATAAATCATCGAAAAGTTATTGATTTGGAATTTTTGTTATTTTTGCATATTGTCTTAATGAGATTAGTAAAGTAGAAATTTGAAGATTTGGAACTTCATGAGTTTGTGAAATTTTAGGGTGCATATAGTTGCAGATACTTCAGTAAATCTTTATTTTGTGAGTGAAAGTGCAATTAGGGATTTAGTAAAGTATTTTGTTAAGTTGTATTCGAATAAACAAGTATCTGCTGAAAAATGTTCGAACAACAAGAGTTGTATTCGAATATACTTGTACCTTCTGGGAAATATTTAAACAAAAAAAGAATTGTATTCGAATAATTAAGAATCTGCGTGAAAATGTTCGAACAGTAAGAGTTGTATTCGAATAAGCATTTGTACTGGTGAAAATGAAACAAAACGAAACGCAACAAAACAGAGAAAAAAAATCATAGAAATAAACACTAAGTAAGCAATACTCCCTCTGTCTACGTCAGATCAGAGACTAATCACAAGCTATATGAATATCAAATTGGAAATCATTCAATAGAAAATCCAGATAGAATAAGTATTTACTCAGAGTGTGTGTGCGCGCAGTCAACGTAAAACAGTACCATACATTCAATAGACCCAACATTCAAAAATAAATACTATAAGGAAAGTTGTTTTAACTTAGGCCTCTCATTGGTGGTCACTCGAAAGCACTGAGGATTGACTAGCTAACACTCTATATGAAATATGAAGAATACGCAAAGAAAGACTCATATTTCATCAAATAAGCAACGCACTGTGAGCTGGAAGATCTCATGGATAGGAAATCAATTGTTAGTAATGGTGTCAAGTTAACTAATATAGATTCCATAGCTCTCATCTTCACTAAACTAACTGTGTTAAACTCAAGATCAAACAGGTTTTGTAAATGTTATAATGAAGGCACAGATAGGCATATGACGGAGTAGATGTTTTGCTGGCATTCTGAGACTACAGTTACACTAACGCCCCTTCTCACCCAAAACCAAATTTAACTTTTTATCATACTTTTTCTTATTGAGTACACATAAACTAAAATACCACTTCTCCCTTTTTTCATTTTTTTTCATGAACCTGATTTGAGATAATAACAAACGTACATTGAATTCTTCTATTCATTTCCCAAAAAAAAAATCATACATATTTATTTCTTTTCTTTTCTTTTACTGAAAAGTCTCAAAACAAATAGGTAAAATAATAAAGAATTTAGGTAGAAAAACGAATGGCATATTTAAAGGCACAAGGGGCTGCAAACGGATAAAAAAATTGGGTAAGAAGAACGAAAGCCAAAAAATGTGTAGTAATAAAAAGCCTATTATCATATCTTCGGTCTCACATAGTATTTTTCATCTCGAATCAAGTATAGAGAATGTTATATTAGACTAACTTGAACTTGAAGTTACCATTTGGACAATTGAGTAAGAAAATGAAATGAGTTCACAAACAACAGAATCAAAGAGAGCAGTAAATGTCACCACACTCGAAGCTTAGAGAAATAGGTCAGATCCTCACATAGCATTAGGTACAAAGTCTCTACAGGTAACCTCAAGTATAATATCAACGAGTGCCAATCTATCTAAGCATGCGATAGTTAACTGTCGTGAGAGAAAGTAAAACCAAGTAAACACTATACTGAATTGTCCTAACATTAAATTAGAAAGCCTATCTGACCAAGCATTTATCACTGTGATAATCTATCAAATAGTGTAAAGAGAGAGTAAAAGACATACCTAATCAATAGAGCAGACACCAATAGAGTATCGCAGAAGCTCAAATCTCATGGCATTTAACGGTTTGGTGAAGAAATCTACTAACTGACTCACTGTAGGAACATACTCAACGCTGACTATCTTTCGCTCAACAAGATCACGAATAAAGTGGAATCGAACGTCAATGTGCTTGGTTTTGGAATGTTGTTAAGGATTCTTGGAGATATTTATCGCACTCGTATTATCACAAAAAACTAACATCGTTCCCTGGACTATTCCATAGTAATGCACCATCTGTTTCATCCAAGTCAATTGAGTGCAACAACTGCCCGTAGAAATATACTCCACTTCTTCTGTGGATTGAGAAATATAATTCTGCTTCTTACTCTGCCAAGCCACAAGATTATTTCCAATATAATAGTATCTACCCGAAGTACTCTTCTTATCATCTGCATTACCTACCCAATCTGCATCAAAATACCCAATAACCTCGGAGGCTATGTCATGTGAATACCACAAGCCAAAATCAGATGTCCCAGCTATATAATGAATAATACGCTTAACAACCTGTAAATGGGGCTCTTTCAGACTACCTTGATAACGAGCACAAATACATACACTAAACATAATATCATGATGAGTAGCAGTAAGATAAAGTAAACAACCTATCATACTTCTTTACGTCTTTTGATCAACATTCGTACCTGCCGAGTCCTTACTTATCTTTGTAGTAGTACTCATGGGTGTCCTAACATGTTTTGGAAAAGAGAGAGCAAACTTCTTCACAAGATCCCTGGTATACGTGGATTGAGAGACAAACATTCCTTTCTCTACTTGACAAATTTGAAGACCTAAGAAATAAGTGAGTTCCTAACCATGCTCATCTCAAATTTACTTTTCATTAAAGCTGCAAAAGAAGTGGTTAATGAACTCGAAGTAGAACCAAACATAATATCATCTATATATACCTGTGCAACAAGCATCGTGCCTCCCTTCATTTAGATAAAAAGTATTTTATCAACTCCCCCTCGAACAAATCCCTTAGCTAAGAGAAAATTGGAGAGCCATTCATACCATGCCCGGGAGCTTGCTTCAAACCATAAAGAGCCTTCTTTAAGTAGAACACGTGATCTGGATGATGAGGATCCTCAAACCCTTTTGGTTGGGCCACGTACACCTCTTCCTCTAAGAGCCCATTCAGAAAAGCACTTTTCACATCCATCTTATGTAACTTAAACTTTTGATGGCAAGCAAGATCGAGTAGTAGGCGAATAGACTCAAGCCTTGTAGTAGGAGCAAAAGTTTCAACAACATCAACCCCTTTTACTTAATTGTACCCTTGAGCGACCAATCTAGCCTTGTTTCGAATTACATTCCCCAGTTTGTCATATTTGCTTTTATAAACCCATTTAGTTCCAATAATATTCGTACTTGAAGGATGTGGAACCAAATCACAAACATCTAGACGTCGAAACTGGCAAAGCTCATCTTGCATTGCATGTAGCCAATATTCGTCTGACAGAGCTTCTTTTACCATTGTTGGTTTGATCATGGAAACATAACAAATAAAGTTCACTGTCTCATGGTATTGACTTCGAGTCTGAACCCGAGAAGTAGGATCATCGATGATATCGGCATTGAAGTGATCCTTACGAACTTATTTCTATCCGGGTTGCGGTACAGTTGGGGCGGGAGGGGGTGGTATAGCTGGAAATGATGAAGCAGACAAAGGAGAACCAACCTTTGATGTAGAACTTGATGTAAGAACGTCACTAGAAGAGGTTTCGAGATTTTCCGTTGTACTATCATCTTCTCTCACTTTTGCAGAACCAAGGGTGCAAGTATCATCAATAACCACATTACAAGACTCCATCATCATATTGGTCCTCAAATTGTAGACTCGAAAAGCTCTACTATTTGTTGAGTAGCCCAATAAAATACCTTCATCACTCCGAGAGTCAAATTTCCCAATGTTCTCCAGATCTCTAAAGATGAAACATTTACTCCCAAAAACATGGAAGTAGTTGATATTCGGCTTCTTTCCAAATCACAGTTCATAGGGCGTGTTTAAAGTAAGTGGGCATAGATATACTCTATTAATAGTATAGCACGCAGTATGAATGGCCTCCCCCCAAAAGTGTGCCGGAAGATTCTTGCTATGAAGTAAGACTCGTCCTATTTCTTGAAGAATTCAATTCTTCCTCTCTGCAATTTTATTTTGTTGTGGAGTGATTGGAGCAGAGAATTCATGCTTAATCCCATTAGAAGTACAATATTCAACCACCCCAGTATCCTTAAATTCTTCTCCACGATCACTTCAAATTTTATCAATAGAACAATCTTTCTCATTTTGGATCCGAAGTGATATATTGCGGAATTCTTCAAAAGTATTAGACTTCTCTCTCAAAAGTGTTATCCATGTATAACGAGAAAAATCATCCACCATCACCAAAATATACCTCTTACCTCCCAATGATGTCGTTCTCATAGGACCTATCAAATCCATGTGTATTAGCTCAAGAGTTTGAGTTGTAATACTATTGTTGGACTTCGTGTGAGAGCTCTTTATTTGCTTCCCAATTTGACAAGGGCAACATACTACGTTGTTCAATCTTCCCAACTTTGGTACTTCCCGAATCAGCTCTTTACTTGTAATCTTGGACAAATTATTGAAGTTTATATGTCTCAATCTTTGATGCCATAAGTCCACATCACTCACTTTTGCTTTGTTACACATTATAGTTCCTTGCTGAATAGCATAACAGTTATCAGCAGTTCTAGCGGCATACATCACCCGTTGTCCCTGAGAGTTCAGAACGTCACTTCCACTTTTGGAAAAAGTAACAGTGTGATCTGTATTACATAGTTGACTCACACTAAGAAGATTGGCCTTCAGCCCCTTAGCCAGAAGAACATTATCAATTGCTGGAGTACCAAGTCCTTCGACCTTTCCCTTTCCTACCACAGAAGATATACTCCCATCACCAAAAGTAACATCGCCTCCCTGAATATCCTCTAGGTGACTCAGCTTGGACTCATCACCAGTCATATGACGAGAACACCCACTATCCATATACCATTGAATTGACTTGAAAGCATTCAGAGCAGTTAGTACAACATTACACCTTAGTTGAGGTGCCACATCCAACTTTTGTACCCAGATGCTTCGAAGAGTTCCTTGACCTGTAGTTTTCTGTGCAAAAGATCTAGACATATTCTCACTTTTCTCATTAGTAGAAATCACATTAGAATTATATTTATATCCACTGAGTGAGAAAACATGTGATTGATAAGATCCAACAAATCTATAGAAGAAAGCAATATGTCCCCTTCGACTACATAGATTACAATAATAAATTTTAGAGTAAGAGGCTCGTTTGGACTGATCATGAGTAGTGGATATGACGTTATGTTTGGACATAGAAGTAGAGGCAGTTGCTTTCACAAACTTTGTGATTTAAAGGGTCTTGGCCTTCGAAAGATATTCCTCATATTCTAGACCCCTTTTGTCACTATCCGTCTTTCCCATGCATAACATTTTATCAATGTTCATTGCCCCATGACAGAACTTCTGAAGTTTCTGCTGAGATAGAACTACATCAAGCTTGGCCGAACGAAGTTCATCCAAAGTTGATTTCATTTTCTCTTTTGCGTCATTAACTTCTTTTTCGAAAAATACAACTTTGTCATGAAGGCCTTGTTTCTCATTCTCAAGAACCTCTATCTCGTGACTAGTACTCTCAGTTCTTTTTTGAAGTTTGCTAGTAAGTGTATTAACTTGGTTTTTCAAGACTTTGTTAAGTTTACTGAGTTTTATACACTTGGCGAGAGTCAGAGAATACAAGTCCTCAAGATGCAGGTCCTCAAACTCCTCAGACTCATTTTGTTCTTGATTACACTAATTTTTATCAGGATTTTCAAGTTCAAAAATGTCAAAGTTATTATTGCCACAATTAAGAAATGCAGGATATGCACAATAATTTCCAGTATCAATAATTGGGGATGACTCACATCGTTATCATGTTCATCATCACTATCATCCCAAGTAACCCTGATATTCATAGCTTTATGATTCGTTCTAGTTTTTTTCATAGGACAGCTATGGGCATAATGACCAAACTTATGACATTTATAACATTCAACTTGAATGAGGTCAGTATCACTGTTGGTCTGTCGGTTATAAGTTTTAACCCGATCATGAGGCCATGAATTATAGTTCATTGATTGCCCTTGTTTTTGTTCTTGTTTTCGAAACTGACGTTTCTTCAAGATTTTTTGAAATTGTTGACTAATAAGAGCAATTGTTGAATCTATATCCGAACCTTCATCATCACCTGAGATATATGAGTGATCAACCTCTTTGGAAGCCTTAGAAGAAGAGGAGTAAGATGAAGACTTGAAAGCAACACTCTTATTCTTCTAAGGGTTTTCCATTCTCATCTCAAGTTCAAATATTCACAATTTTCCAGCTAATATATCGGGTTTCAATTTTTTAAGATCTTAGGCTTCCTCGATAGCATTACGTCTGGATCTAAAGCTCTTAGGAAGAGATCTTAGAACTTAGTAAACAATTTGGACATCATAATAAGGAGATCCTAGTGCGGCACTATTGTTTACAATATTACTTAGTCTGGCATAAAACTTATCAAAAGGTTCGTTTTTAGTCATTTTGATATTCTCAAATTGCGAAGTTAGCATTTGAAGCTTACTTTCTTTTACTGTATCATCGCCTTCATGAGTTCGAACTAGGATGTCCCAAGCTTCTTTAGAAGTGGTACATGCAGAGACATGTCAAAACTCACTTTGACTCACAGCAGTAAAGATCGCATTGAGGCCTTTAGAATTATACCCAACAATATCCTTTTTTTCTTTTGACCATTGATTCCTAGGTTTAGGGACCCCAATAGCACTCCCTGGTTGACCTTGCATCATAGTAGGGGGTGTCCATCCATCCTTAACAATAATCCATACAACTTCTCTGACCGATTGTAAGTATGCAATCATTAGGACTTTCCAGTATGGGTATTCATTGCCATCAAAAGTTGGAGGGCAATTTATAGGACCTCCAAACTTCTCATAACTCATTATGCTCAAGCGAACTATCTGGGATCCACGTTTAGGTTGTTAAACCTCAAAATGTGACCACTCTGATACCAATTGTAATTACTAGTCGCCTAAGACTAACCAATTTCGATCGTTTTAAGTCTAAATCGAAAGATCCTAAAACCTTTAAATTAATGATCAAGACTTAACCAAGTTCAAGTCGATGCGATTATCTAATGTCAAACAAGCAATGAAAATTAAAGGCAAAGCAAAGATTTTTAACCCTGTGGGAAACCTTTCTCAGAAGAAAAACCCACAGGTCGCTATCGAGTCACTCGACAGCTAAACAATCTACTATTGAAAAAGAATTGCAAGAATTTAATGACTTACAGACTCGATAAGCACTTCCCATGGTTATCTCTCTCCCATTGAATCTTCTTACAATCAATTCTAAGTTCTCGTAACGCCTCACTCCAATCTCACGCCAAAGCTCCTATTCTTGAATCGCTCAAGTTCTTCAATTAAGTTCTTCAATGCATGAAAAATATTTTTTGATAAATTGATTGATACAAGATTGAGTGATTTGATTCTCTCTTGAATCTCTCAAAGATCGATCTCTCTTCACTCTTAAAAATCAAGCCTCCAAAACAAAAATAGGTTTTTCAAGAAGTGAGTGTTTGAAAAAGGCAAACATGTCTTAAATAGTTAAACAAAAAACACGGGCTTTGTTTAAATAGAACAGAAGTCTATCTGGTGAAGATTATTTGAACAACAGTTATTTTATTCAAGCAAAGAAGTAACTGCTGAAAATTATTTGAACAATAATTATTCTATTCGAACAGAGAAGTAACTGTTAAAAGTTATTCGAACAACAAACAGTCTATTCGAATATAAATGCAACTGTTGAAAGTTATTCGAACAGAAGTAATTCTATTCGAATACAATTCTATCTGTTGCAACATATTTGAACAATATTAAAGGTTATTCGAATACAGCTTCTGTTTTATGTAAATAGACATTCTTATCACTTTTTCACTATATAAAATATAGCGGCTTGACTTTTTAGAACAAAGAGTTTAGAAATCCACTTACATGTTCAGAGACAGTCAGTCCAGCTGTAGTTGCTCCACGTGCATTCACTGACGCCGGATAACCACGAGATAATGCCGATGCCTACTCTAGACACTAAATGAAACAAACTCCAGAAACTGATCTTTTACTAAGTATATTGTGAGTTCTTCTACATCTGATGGTGTGCTCATAACTGGTGGTTTGCCCAAATAACGTTTGAGTTCGAGGAAAGCTGCTTTGCATTTGTCTGTCCATTCAATCTCTGGATCTTTCATTGATTTTCCTCGTGATGTACCCTGTCTTAATAGATTAAATAGAGGTTAACATCTGTCTGATGATTTGGATACAAATCTGTTGAGTGTTGTAATCTTCCTGGCTAGTTTCTGAACCTCATTCTTTGTCTTTGATAAAGGCATAGCCAAGAGAGCTCGTATGCTTGACAGATCAGCTTTAATGCCTATTTTGCTTATTAGATGGCCCAAAAAATTTCTGGATTGTACACCGAACTGGCATTTATCAGGATTTAAATGCATCTTGTAAGATCGTAAAATCTCAAAAGTTGTTCGCAAATTTGTAAGATGATCTTCTTTCTTAAGACTTTTGTAGAGCATATTATCAATGCAGACATCTATTGTTTTACCGAGATGGTCTTTGAACATTTGTGTCATCAATCTTTGATAGGTAGTGCCGACATTTTTCATGCCAAAGGGCATGACTTTATAGCAATATAGACCTTGTTCAGTGATGAACGCAGTCTTGTCTTGACCTTTAGGAAGAAGTAGTATCTGATTATATCTTGATGCAACGTCCATCATTAAGAGGAGTTCGTACCCTGCTGTAGAATCGAGCAAATGATTGATGATTTGAATTGGAAAGCTATCTTTCGCAGTGTGTCTGTTAAGATCCGTGAAATCAACACAAACTCTGATTTTTCCATTCTTCTTTGGGACTGCGACAATGTTTGAGATCCAGTTCGGGTAAATAGCTTTGGTGCTAGAGTTCGTTGCTTTTGTTTGACCGGTTCTGCTTTATCTTTCAATCCTAACTTGTGGCATGCTATAGCTGGATCGATCTCTGGCATTTCATGAAATGTTCATGCAAAGATGTCACTGTTCTCTGTGAGGAATTGTATGAGATTTGAGCGTTCCTCCGTGCTCAAGAGAGTTCCAATGTGAGTTCCTCTTTGATTGCCACTAATCTTGATGTTTTCTATCGGTTTGACGCTTGGCAACTGAGGTTCTGCTAGAATTGACTGTTGTAATTGTTATGCTGGAGCTGTTGTAGCTGGCTCAGTTTCAATGGAAACAGTATTATCGCAAGCTCGAGCCAATTTCTGGCTGCCTTTGATTTCGTAGATCCCTCCTTTCCTGTCGAATATCATAACGCCTGATGAAATGTAGAGGGAATATTCTTCATGTTATGCAACCATGGTCGTCCCATGATTCCCAGATAATGGGATTTGGCATTGATGACATAAAAAACTACGTCAAGTGTGACTAGCCCGGCTATGATGGGAAGTGTGATTTTTTTGACGCGCTCTTCTTTAGAGCCGTTGAATCCAGAGACATTGATGTCACTCGGTTCGACCTTGTCCGCTAAGCCCATTTGGTCGATTGTGTTGTGGAATAATAGTTTGATGTTGCTGCCGGTATCTACCATCATTGTATATAAAACTATGTTCTTCATCTTTAACATGATGACGAGAATATCCTGGTGTGGAAAGTTGGCGTGATAAATGTCACAGTCTTCGAAAGAAATCCCAGCTCGCCGATTGCTGGATTCCGGCTACAAATGAGCTTCTTTGTTTACCATCGTCAGATCATGGTATTGTTCAACGCGCCTACGTTTGGATGTATTGGAGCTGTGGACCGTCTGAGTATCGATGAAGTACAAGTGTCTTTCTTCATTTGTTTCATCAACTTGAACGATCGTGGTATCAGTCTTGTAGCTTCCATCTTTGTAGATTTCGATGTCAACAATATACTCAAGCATTCGACCTTGTGCAAATATGTTCTGGAGAAGAAATTTTAGTACGAAACAGTACTCCGTGTAATGATGTTGAATCTGGTAGTGAATGCAGTATGGATTTCCTGGTATGGGCAGAAGAGTGCTGGCATTTCTAAAGAATTCATCTTTTTGTAGCAACGGGTATAAGTCCGCAAGAGTAGTCGTTAACTATGGTATGCACGGAATTGGCTTCTTTCGTCCTTGGCGTGCTCGATTGTCATAGGACTTGAATCGTTTCTTATCACCCCCATAGTCTTTACTGCTGTTATGAGCACATTCTTCGGGATGATCTTTGGTGGATAGAGTAATGCGTTGAGGTATTGGTTTCTCAGTTGTCAGTCGTTCGAGGTCGATAAAGTTGTTGACCTTCTCAATCATATCCTTCAACGTCAGTGGCTTGTTGAGAACCAGGTGCTCCTTGACTCGTCCATCCACGAGTAGAGCATTGGTGAAAGCAGAGATTATGATTTTCTTATCGAGGTTATCAATTTTTCAAGTTAGTCCGAAAAATTTCTTGGTAAATGTCTCCAATTTTTCATCTGGTGCCTGCAAGAAGTTGAACAAAGAGTAAAAACTCTCCTCCTTGTCTTTATTGTACAAATAGTTTTTGACAAACAGTTCGCGAAGTTGTTTGAAAGTGAAGATAGATCCTTCACTGAGTGCGTGAAACCATCGTAGAGGTTCGCCTTTTAAACTGGTCGGGAAGAGACGGTATAGGATGTGATTGGATGTCAAATGCAGCCCTAAAGAATTATGAAATTCTTGGACGTGCTCCACAGGATCTCCCCCCTTGTATTTTTAAATCTTCGGAGTATGAAAATTGGTGGGTACTTTCTCGTCCAACAACTCTTGTGCGAGCAAACTCTTCTATAATTTAGTATAGTTGTTTCTTCCGGTGAGTATTTGAGCATATAACAGCTCCTTGATGCATTTGTCCACCTGCTCCGGAGTGAGATGTTGTCAAGATGTGACTGATCGTCTGTTGCTTGTCTTCCTGGTGGATTATGCTCTCCTGTTGCTTCTCTCATGCCGTCATAGACTGAAATTTGAGGTTTTTCTCTATTTTGTTCCTCTTGTTGTTGCAGATCGATTATCGCTCCAGCGGGTAATTGTGGATTGACATGACCCTGAGGTAGAACTGGTTCTTGCATAATTTGAGGAATTGCTGGATTTTTGCCTCGATTTCCCAAGTGATCATGAACTGATATCCTCGAGGTTGCAGGCAGAGCATTCCGTGGTCTCGGATTTGTTGTTAATTGATCTTGAAGTGCTCTGATCGTGCTCTGCATGTTGGCGAGCTACTTCTCAAGTTCTATTTGTCGCCTGGTTTCTGCTTGCATAATATTTCGTAAGTCCGTCACTCCCTCAACAGCATCAGGCAGGACGTTGGCGTCTAGATTTGTCATCCTTCAAAAAATGAATATGAAAAACTGGATCGAAGAACGCTGAGTGTATGCTTCGGTTCCCACAGACGGTGCCAAATGTAATAGCCTATTTTCGTATTGGACGAAGATAGTGTCTTACACCCTTGAAATATGGAATATTAGCTAGGAACTGGAAGTAATTAATACAAGTTTTAGCGTGGAAAACCCCTGAATGGGTTAAAAACCCGACCTCTCCTGAGAATTTTTGGAAAGAATGGTCTTTATATAGATGCTAGCTATTACAAAGAGAAAGAGATAGAATATCTGAATTTTGTAGGGATGACTTTCTCTAAGAGTTTTTGTAGATGATTCTAGCCTCCTCTATCCTGATCTCCAGGTCTCTTTTTATAGATCTTATAATATGGCCGTTATTGCTTTAATGAGGAACGTTACAAATATAAGGTTTGATGAATCTTTTATGAGGTATTTTATAACGTCTTACTATCTGATAATTGTTGATCTTGTAATGGATCTCTTGATGACCTTAGCTGTAACTTCGAACTGCTGGTGATGATACGATCTCTAACGATGTTCGTATGTATACGAATTGTTGATGAATATCTGAGTTAGCCATAACTTCGGACTGTTGATGAAGATACGATTTCTAACGATGTTTGCATGTATACGAACTGTTGATGGATATCTGAGTGTCTTCTGCAGTGCGATGCTACTAGATGCTACAATATCCTCGAACTATAGGTGAGGAAGTCTGTATTGTAATCTGCTCGCCCTCAATCCTTGGTTGGTTATCAGTATGTTTATACGAACTATGTGAGCTCGAATATCGGGTTAGTACGAGGATTCGAAATAAGCCCTTACACTTGTAGTGAGGAATTAAGAGAGAAATCAATAAAGTTAATTTAGTTTATGCAATTTGTGCGAATTAGCTTCCGCAATTATTAGTTTTTATCAATATTTATAAGAATTCATTCTCAAAAGTACACTTAGATTTCATTCAGATGCTCACATATATCTTGATGCGATTTTATACAATTGTAGTTCTAATCATAAAATATTTCGTATCATAGCATGTAAGATAGGATTAAGTGAAGGAATTTTTTTTCCCCAAGTTATTCGATGCCATGCGGCCTAAATGTTTTACGTTAATGGTAAAATATTAAAATTGCTCATCTTTTTAGTGAAAATTTAAGTTACCACCTAGTAATAGGCCACATTAGCCACTGACGCCCACATTATCAGTATTTGACATTACTTCCAATATTACATTTTTTTTTCACACCAATTCACTATGGGTTAAATTTTAATGTTAGACTGTAGAGGGCGTGAGGGGTCATAAGAAGAAGGAAAAAAAATCCTAGGACTAAAAGGAGGTCGCACGCACACACACACACACACAAAATGTTTGGTTGGAAATCGGTTTCTGGTCCTCTACGCCTGACCGGAGAGCACCCAATAAAGCCGGCCATAATATGTCCTCAATAACCAGGGGCGGGGCCAGAGTTTTCATCCAAGAGTTCAAAATAAGAGTATGGGGAGGGAGTCTCCAAAAAAAATTATATTGGAGATGGGACTTGAACCTATGTCTTCAATGTCTCCAAGTCAAAATATCAAATAATAATCGTTATGCTATAACATTCTTATATTATTATTTGAGGGGGTTCAAATTTGTAATAATTACACTACGTATTTATTTATTTTTTGGGTAAAATTTTTACACCAAAGGGTAGTTCCTGGCAACCAGGGGGTTTAGCTGACCCTCCTAAAACACCCTTGGCTCCGCCAGTCAATAACCAACCCCGGCTCAACTAAATCTAACATCATATGGGTTAGGACAAAGAAGCCGGATCAAAAAATGCCAAACATCTGTCAAACTTCACTAGCCAATAACATCCAAATACATCCCATCCAACGGACCACAACGTAAACACACGGATACTTTTTTTATCCAACGATCCAAAAAAAGCACATTTCTCTCTTTTCACAGTCTAGAAACTTCTCCACCGTACATTATCTATTGTACCCTTCGTAGCTTAGAGGGGTATAACCGCCCTTTCCTCCATAAATGCTTTGGCCAATGAAAAGTCGAAACGTGTCCTTTTTGGATAAATAAAACGAAATTAAGACAACTTAATCATGTTTAATGCAGGTGATTAGTGCTAACGTCTGAGTGAAGGTTTAGGGTTTAAGCTGTTAGGGTTTGTTCTTGCTTAGACACCATGTCTTCTTCTTCTAGTGTTGCTGTTACATCACTAGAAGATTTCCAAAAGAGCATCCTGAAATACTCATTGAATGATGTGAATCTTTTGATTATAGCTTGGTCTCCTGATCATGAATTGTTCAATAAATACATGGATAGGGGTAATAGGGCCATCAAAATGGTGGTAAAGTGCTATATTTGTATGACATATGAAGTTGGTCCAATCCAAGATAAGATGGATGAACTTATCGCGGCTGTAAACAGCAACGAAAAGCTTGCTCAGGTCTATTTCTTGAAGAATATGGTTGAGGTTGTTAAGACAGTGGAGGATGATCGAGACGACTCTTTCTTAGGCAAGATTGGTCGCGCTGTTAAATGGGTAAGTTTCTTTTTCTTTTTTTGGCCTAGTTTTTACTTTTATTACGTGAATATATAGATACTTAATTCTAGATAGATAGATAGATTGTTATATTGTTGGTGGGAATTGATTGGTATTTGTTTTACGACTCGATGTGAACTAGTATGCACTGTAGGCTTAGTTTAAGAGGTTGTGTTTTCGTTATTAGACTCATTATTGTTATTAATGTATATTGCATGATGCTTGTAGTACCCGTGAGTTTACATTGGTGAAAAATGCAAAAAATATGGTATATAATCTCAATTAGACCACATTTTAGGAACTTAATTGTAAGGTCAAGGTTTATTTTTGACTGACAATAGATGTTAGTTTACGGAAGGGAAGGCACTAAACTCATTTGGGTGCAAATGCAAATCAATTGGATTTGTTTGAGACAAAGTATAGCTTGAAGGAGCTTGTAAAAACTGGTAATTAATTTTAAGGACGCTAGAAAGTTGATAGAATACCTCAAAGAAATGAAGTCTATTGGACTATGACTATGTCAGGAAAAGCCGGTTTTGTTAGTTCTGATTTGTAGTATGGGAGATTGATATGGGTACTCCGTGAAAACCAGTTTTGTTAATTCTGTCTATGTGGGGTGTGCTCTTTTGGATGGGGAGCTTTATAAGCACAGATGGATTTTGTAATTGTAAGGATATAACAAAACATACGGAATATTGTTGGTTTTTAGAAGAGGAAAGGTTGAGGGCCCTGCCTAGTAAATTTCAGAAGAAAAATAAATTAGCCCAAATTAAACCCAATCTTCTCTGGACAACTAAAAACATCTCCATGAATTAATCCATCCAATACTCCAAAGTAACTACCCTAATAACAAACATAGATCTTTCTCTCTCTCCCCAAATCAAATGAGGCAATAAAAAAACCCAATCTTTTGAGTAATTCTAGGATTTCAAACAACCCTTGCTAAAAATCCGAATTTTTTCTGAAAACCACTTTAATTATTTATTTATTTATATTCGAATCCATAATTCCATATCCCTTAAGTAACTTTTGGGTTTTGGAGAAGTTAAACAATGATGATGTGGTTGTTTTGAGTTGTAGGAGTTATGAGCTTGGGTGTTATGAGTTTATTCTTGGGGTAAATTGGGAACAATGATTATGGATTGGTTCAGTTTAGCTAAGATGTTGAATGCCAAGCGGAGAAAATGAGGAGATTTTAATTATTATTATTTAAAGTTAATTTTGTTGGTGGGGCCCGCAACCTTGCCTCCACCGGAAACCCAACAATATTCCAGATGTTCTGTTATATCTTGCAATTGTGAAAATTCATCCTTGCTTATAAAGTTCACCTTTTGGATCTGTACACCAAATGTGGATGTGTTTCATAGGGTTGTATGGTCTTCAATGAAATGCCGGAACGAAATGCTGTGTCTTGGACTGCTATAAACAAGGGTTGAGGTAATTTTTCAGAAATGCGGGAATCAGATGTACGTATAATGTGATATGTACACGTTTCTAATGCATTGAAGGCTTGTGCACACTGCGGCATGCTTCATTATGGTAGGGTTATCCACACAAACAATGAAAGCAGGTATAACAAATGTGGAAACTTGGAAACAAGAGATCAAATGTTGTATAGTGGACAACCATGATCGATGGTTATGCTGAACATGGTCATAGCAGAGAGGCTATTGATCTGTTTGAAAAGATGTGTGGCGTAGTTTTGAGACCAGATGATGTAGCATTCACTGGTATTCTTGTTGCTTCTAGCCATGGTGGACTAATGATCTTGGTTACCACTATTTCAACTCAATGAGTATCTGTTACAACATCAATCCCGGCAAAGAACATTATGGTTGCATGGCTGATCTCCTTTGTCAAGCTGGGCGGCTAAACGTTCCAGGGTAAATGATCCATAATGTGCCTTCTAACCAGGACAATGTTGTATGGTCAACTTAATTTTATTCAGATTTTGTCAACTCCACGGTGATGCAGAGTGAGGAAAAAGCACGGCAGAGCACATGCTTCAGTTGGATCCAAATCGTGCTGTAACCCATATCACCTCTAGTAACTTTTACTCCGCGACAGGGAGGTGGAGGTGTGGAAGATCCGAAGATGTGAGAGGACTCATGATATCAAAAGGGTAAAAAAAGAGCCAGGATGGTCTTGGATTAAGGCTAAGGATCACATCTCTTTATTTGTAGCTTGTGATGATCACATCTACAAAGGGATAACATATACTCAAAGTTGGAACTACTTGCATCAAAAACTGAAATGACGGGTCATTCTCAGGGTTCTGATAATTTACTGTACGATTTTTGAAGCTTAAAAATGTTTATGCCATGGGTGATCACCATAATGCAGGTAGACTAAATACCCCACCTTGCTTAACTGTTCAAATTGAGTCGTCGAAGAGCAACCACAGATTTAGTTCATTTCCCAATATCCCATCTAAACGGATATCTGTGGATTAAAAGAATAACCAGTAGAAAATAATTGTGGTTGATATAACAAGTTTTTATGACATTATGTCCACTTATCCAGACGAAGAGGCAGGTAGAACCAGTCAGACAGAAGAGAATCCTCTAACAACAAAATCCGTTTGTGCATATACAAAAGTAATAGCAGAATGAAAGGAGAAGTTTTCTTGTGCAAGGGGTTCATATAATGATAGCAAACTGGTCATGTTTAGATGGATTCCTGGATTAGTTGATTGTTGTATATATCAGAGTCAATTCATTGGTGTTAAGGAATAACAAATTAAAATAGATAGGTAATACTTTGGGACACATCAGTGGTAGTTTCAACTTTCAAGGAATCTTTTATTTAGGTTATTTTTTATTGCAATAATAAAATCATTTTTGATATTGAATTATGTAGATTCGGGAGTATGCACATAGAGAAGAATTTCTAGCAAGAATAGTGCGTGCTACGGTTGGTGCTATCATTACTGATCTGGGATATAAGGATGATTTGATGCCAAATAACCACATACCTCCTGTAAGTTTTTTTTATGTAATGCTGAATACAAAATTTATTATAATTTGGTATATTTGTAACTTTGGTATATTATTAAGCAGGTTGTGGAACATTTTCTAGAGCCTATTATTACACCTGACATTGTGGCGAAGGTTTTTGAGGGGAAAAATAGGCTAACAAAGCTACCCACTGCCTCCGTTGTGAGTAATTCAAAACCTTTGACGGTATTTTCCACTGACCAATGTGCGGAACTCGAGAAGATTCTAGGATACACTTTTCTCAACAAAAGCTTTCTTGTAGAAGCCTTCACCCATTCATCTATGCTCGCTGCCGAAAGCCACAAATGGTATAAGACGTTGGGAACGGCTATACTGGATCATACACTCGTACATCATATGCACGAGAGCAACTCTGTAGCCCTAGCCGATGAACAAAAGAAGATAAAGATTGCGCGTTTCATCTCCCATACTTTATCCGATTTAAATCTGGCTTACAGGGCCATTGAATTGGATCTATTCAAATTCCTTAAGTACAATGATTTTCATGTTCAGAACGAGGTAATATTTTCTTTTGTCAATAGCTAGGATTTTGCGAATGGATGTCAGACACACACGGACTCATACACAATCACACACACTATGGACATACGGCATTCACATAAGAGGTTGGGTCAAATCTTGCTGTTTAAGCACAACGCCACGGTCAAATTAAGAGAGGATTTGTATAAAATAGTTATTCCAAGTATGTAGTGTGGGTTATGTATCTAAGTACATGTTGAAAACTGAGTCGAATAGTGAAAGATACCGTTGCGCGGTTAATGTAAAATAATAAAAAAAGTATTTTGGAAGTCAAAAATATATAAAAACATAGAAGTACGCCCAATACTAGCTGATTAGTCAATCAGGATAGTTTGCTCATACTTAGGGAAGCTACACAAACATCAACCTAATTGCTCATGCTTGGGGAAGACACAAGCATCCCCCTTAGTAAGGTCAAGCAAGCTGAAAGCTTTTCAAAAGTGGGAGAGAAGACCAGTACTAAATATTATTTCTTCTAAACTCTTGACTTCATTTGAATTCATCAGGAAATTGCTGTCCGTGTATATATATATATAATTTTATTTTAAGCTGGTTTTTTATAGGGATCCGCAATACAGAATAGGAATATGAGTAGTACATCACAAACAAAATAACAGCACAATTTCATTAGAAACAATGTTATAGTCACATAGAAACAATCATTATGGAGCGCAAGGTCCCACCATAAGGATATTCTCCCATTTGTTGCATAAGAATATTTCTAGTCAGCTCCTATATGGGGATATGATAGTCTAAACTCTGTCAAACTTAGTTGCTGGCTCTTGCACATTTGGTTCATTTTTGATAAGCAATTGGAGTATTCGCCAGTCCACTTTCCTTGGAGTTAGTTTTATCTGGTGGATTAGAGAGATTCCCTTACCACTTGAAATAGCAGATGCTGAGAGTAATAAAGGAAGTTCTGGAACGAGGTAGTCTTTTTATGATTTCCTTTTCCCGTGTTCAGTCTTCTTGTTTTTTAGCTCTTACAAGAAACTAAAATCAGTTCTTCCGGAATTTATTTTGGGAATCCACTGTGATTATACTATTGTTCAAAACCACTTAAGTATATTCTTGAGTACAAGTGCATTCACTGGAATTTCTTTTCTTCTTGATCTTATTTCCTCCATTAGTACAAAGGCTTATTTGCTAATTCAATTTGCACTCCTTCAGTTAGGATGTCAGTTTCCTTTGGGTTTTCTTATGGCATTTGTTAGTGGAATGTTCCACAGAAGTGCACCATTCACAACAAAGAGATTCCATGGGTATTCAGTATGGTCTCTTCACTCTCTTACTTCCAATTTTCCTTATCAATAGGGATGACTAATGGAAGACTGGATTCAAGGAAAATTTCTTCACATGCTTTGGCAAAATGAGTAAAGCAACTTTCTGTGGCCTTATTATGTATGGAAGGTTACCTGCCGCAATTCTAGTTACAAAATCACGTGCTCTAAGAGCTCAAAAATGCATGTGGAGACTGATAAGTTTGACCTAATTTGAAGTTTATCCATTTTGGATGGACCAGTAGGAAGGTAAGGTTCCCTTCTTCTTCTTAAGAAATACTTACCGTTACATATGTTAGGGGGAACCGAGCGGAATACACCCCCGCCGACGTTTGGCTTTATCCTATTAAACATGGCATTCAGTCACGACAAGAAATAAGAAATAAACTAAGCACACACAACACAAATATTTACCGTGGTTCACCCTGAAGGGCTACGTCCACACCCACTAAACCCGTGAATCCACTATGTATCTAAGAAACCGTTACAAGCTCTCAAGAGATCTTATCACACTTTGAGATCTTTAACCTTACAACAAAACTCACATAAACTTTCAACGTATACAAAAGATCAAGAGAACTATCAAAAAATTACCTCAACCTCACCGGAAACCGCTACGACCCATCTCAAACAAAGCTTCTACGCGAACCATCGTCTTCGAACTATCGTTGCTTTTCCCTATCATTGATTATCTTCTTCTTGAACCATCTCTACTCTCTTCCCTTCGATTCACATCTTAGCTTAGCATTAGAGAGCCCTTCCCCTCTCTTCATCAAACCCCCAACTCTCCAACTTCTACAACCTTGCAAATACCCATCTCTCTACAAAACTTAGCCATGGAGGCTACATCTCTACTAGGTTAGGGTTTAATCTCACTAGACCCCCTAGGTCTCTTTTATATCATAAGAGACCAAGAATACAAGACTCATTCGAATTACGAGGCATTTTTCCGCGGCCAAAAACAAGTTACTGCCCATCTCTGTTCGAACAGGATATGATCATGTTCGAACAAACTCAAGTCTGACTCCTTCGGTTCGAACAAAAAATATCTTGTTCAAACAGGAATAATAAAAAATCTTCCATTTTTTTCTCTTTATTTTTGAGCAACAACATACCATGGACTAGAGCTGGCAAACGGGTCGGGTTTGGGTTACACGGGTCGGGTCATAACGGGTTCGAGGGTCAAATAGGCAAACCCAAACCCGACTTGTTTAACTAAATGGGTAAGATATTCAAACCCAAACCCGACCTGTTTAACTAAACCGGTTGGGTTTGGGTCGACCTGCATTCAGTTCAGATTATCATAACAGCAATACAAGTATACAACATAACAAAATACTGTTTAGATAAGTATTCAGTTCAGAGAACCTGTATTTGTATTCAGTCATTGCAGTCTTTGCTTCAGTTCAAGATAGAGAATTTGTAGAGTATACTCTTTAAATAAGTATAACATAACACAACTTGAAGTATACAACATAACAGTATTCACTTCAGTTCAAATAACAACAATATAGCAATACATTACAGATAACAATATTAAGTTTAATAGATAACATTAACAGTTCATACAATCATACTTCATAGAGTATTCAGTTCATCAGTTACACTTACAGCAATACAGAATCACAGATACAGATGAGATAACATTGATACTTCAAAACCAAATAGATAACAACAATAAAACAGTTTAGATTTAGAATATAAAACACTAAACTGAAACTATCTATTAGGCTAGGCAGTTCAAAGTAGTTCAAAGAGTGCTTTAAACACAGTTCAAAGCAGTTCAAGT
Organism: Kingdonia uniflora; assembly: GCA_014058105.1. Lineage (NCBI taxonomy): Eukaryota > Viridiplantae > Streptophyta > Magnoliopsida > Ranunculales > Circaeasteraceae > Kingdonia > Kingdonia uniflora. The sequence goes on along the minus strand of JACGCM010001204.1, from coordinate 1,202,060 downwards.
GTTCAACAAACAATAACATCACAATAGTTCAAACTTCAAAGAGTTCAGAAAGTTAGGTTATGCAGTCCAGAAAGGCTACGCAGTTCAGTTCAACAAACAATAACATTATAACAACATCACAACAGTTCAACAGTTTGGCTAGGCACTAGGCAGTCCAAGAATTAAAATAGCAGCAGTTCGGCAACATCACAACAGTTTGCAATAGTTCAGCAGTGAGCAGTTTGGCTAAGAAAGGCAGAAAGTAAAATAGCAGTTCGGCAATATCACAACACAACAGTTCACAACAGTTCAAAAGTTAGGCTAGGCAGTACAGAAAGTAAAATGGCAGTCTGACCTATAGGGCTATCACATAGATTGTGGAGCTCCACTTCCACTTGCAATGCTCTCCTCTTGACCTATGCAAGTAAAATAAAGAACAACTTAAGTGCATAATCTTGTAAAACACTATAATAAATAAACTTGATAAAAACAACTTAATTAGCTTATCAATTATAATAGTAGATTACTTACCGTCAATGTTTAACAACACCATATCCTCGGCTAAATCTTCAAGTGCCGAATCCTCCATGAAAGATAAATCACCTAAGATATCAAAAAAACACTTATAAATTAATTATATACAAATGAATCAAATTAATTATCTAAAAATATATTACCTTTTGAATATAACCAATCTCGAGTATAAATCAAAGCCTCGGCATTATCCGGCTTTAGGGTACTACGGAAAGGATCAAGTACTCTACCACCAATAAAAAATGCCGACTCCGAGGCAACCGTAGATATGGGAATTGAAAGAATATCACGAGCCATTAAGGAGAGCTCTGGATATCGAAGTTGGTTCTTCTTCCAAAATTCGAGAATGTCTAAATCAAGAATTCTTTTTAATTTAGGCTCCTCCAAATACAATTGCAATTGAGATTTGCTAGGAAATGTATTCATCTCCTCATCATCAAAAACATCAAATACCTAATAATCATTAATCAATAAGAGAGTAAAAACTATAATTAAGCTTAACAAATAAGAAAACAAATCTTTAAAAACTAATATACCTTCGAAGCATCCATTCCCCTCTTAGAACTTGAGTTGTAAACTCGAGAACTTTCTCCTCCTGAACTAAAACGTCCCATATTTTCATATGTTGAGTAATAGGTCTCGAAAAGAGCAAACAATTTATCCCAAACTAGTGCCATCTCGAAAGAATCAACTCCATAGATTTGCCTGTAGGAATACTCCACAAATTGGAGTTTGTAGCGAGGATCCAAGACCACGGCAAGAACAAATATGAGGTTGTACTTTGACCAATACTTCTCAAATTTCACCTTCATTTGTGAAGCTATTTTCTTTTGATAAGTATCTGATCCCTCAATTGCTTTAGATAAAGCATGTTGCACCATAAAGACTTGTGGAAAGTACAAGTTGGAGGTAGTATACTTTGTCCCAGAAAACACACAAGTTACTTCATAGAAAACACTCAAAAACTCATAAATTTTTTCTACCTTAACCCATTCTTCATCTAAGGGTCAACTCTTGTAGTTTGAATCAAGCATTTGAAGATGGCTAAATGCTCAACGATAGTGTAATGCACTATCAAGCATAAGAAATGTCGAATTCCACCTAGTTGGAACGTCTTGCCTTAACCCCTTACGAGTTGGAAGAGCTAAATTCCTCACACATTCTTTAAATGATTACTTCCTTCCTTGAGAACCCCTAAAGTACCTCACACTCTTCCTTATCTTCTCCACAACTTCATCCATCTCCTTCAAACCTTCTTGTACTATCAAGTTTATAATATGAGCACAACATCTAACATGAAAGAAATCCCCATCAGAAAAAAAAGTACTCCTCAAATTCAATTGGGTCTTAAGTAGCCCAACGAAGGAATCATTTGAGGATGCATTATCCAAGGTAATTGAAAATAACTTTTTTTCAATCCCCCACTCAGACAAAAGAGTATAAATCTTCTCGCAAATCGAAACCCCGTTGTGTGGAGAAGGCATATAAGAATAATTGAGCACTTTCTTCTCCAACTTCTACTCTTTATTAACAAAATGGGTTGTCAA